>JAUPFN010000020.1:12767647-13451704 GCA_036924255.1 Apodemia mormo
TGATATAAAAAAGATACTCTATCGCCTATAGACACCAAAGAAGTAAATGATGCGTTGCTATCTGTGCAGCAGGATGGCAATGCTATATACATAAGTCTACCGCCCAACTTTAACCTCCAAAACGGAACAAGATAATGACGCTATTGCGGCAGGAATAGATAAGCAGTAGTACCATATACCCGGGTGAGACGATGCGGAACTCTACCACCCAGTAGTCACGATGGTAGTGACACGTATAGCTAATCGGCCGCCTTTTACAACTTGCCTGGTATAGCGGTATTTGCTCTATACTTCAAAGAAACTCTGATCAACACGGGGAAATTGAATTTTGTTAATAATTAATTAATGTTAAAATATAATTTATGACGCATTTCAAGATGCAATACTGGGGCATGATAAATCTACGTAATACTTACCTATAGTACTTAAAACCTAGTTATAAAATTATGAGTACACTAAACAAAACATAAATATTTATTACATTTCAAAATATTGCGGTAAAGTAAAAAACAAAAACTTTGCATCCTTCTGTTTATTGTGATAACTATCCACACAGCAATTATTTTATATTACGAATCCCCCATTTTATAAGACCTACAGTAATAAACCTTACGTTGCGACGATGATCGCAGGCTGTCGTACATGAATAAGTACGTGTGTGCTTGTAAGCACGGGGCGGCCCCGACTGATTGCAAAGTCGAGTTGTCGCACGCTGTAGGTATAGGCGAGTGTCAGAGGCCTGCCCGAAAGTTGTTCCATATAATTTTTGTAAAAAAACAACTAAAAGGGTACGAAAACAGAGGTGGTCGATTATTTCCTCGCTAATTTTAATATATGACCACGCATAATTTTAATTTATTGTTAAAAATATATTATTATGTTGTAACAGTATCATTGACTAATATCACACATCACCCAGTTTCGATTTAACTAAATTCGTGTACCTTAATCGATATTTATATCCCCAAATAAAATACCGAATGATCCAGTGTACAGTTATATTACAGCGCGCAAAGATATTCAGATATCAATAAATATATCGATTTTTATTCTTGTGATTATAAACATCGCACGTCGAGATTTGGACCAAAGCATTAAGATAAAGTAAATTAATTGCAATGAAAATATATAAACCACATCGTTAAATGCTTTTATTATGGTCCAAACATTTATTGTAGGTATTTAAATATGTTTATGATCATGAAAGATTTTTTACGTGATACTTATTTGTTTTTGACTGGGTGTTTTTGGTATACCAAAAGTAAAAGAAAAGGCTACGCCACTAACCCCAAACTATAATATATTTTAAAATCTTAATGTCACCAATAGGTTAGCGGGACAGCAGTACCCCCGCAATGATAAGCCAAGCGAAGCACATTAAGCGAAGCACAAGGGCACTACCTTACTTTTCTCGAAGAGCTTCATCGTTTATTAGGACCCTCATAAACTGGGTTCGGATTACATCACATTATAAACAACATTCTCGGAATATGATGTTAATAGTATGTTAATAGTGAACTCATAAAGTTTCAAATGTATAACTCTTATAATTTAGGTTTTATTTATATATAAAAAAACGATTTCGTCACTGATCACTCGCTTCTGATCTATACTGATGAAGTCCTAGAAAGCTGAATTTGGGGTGTAAGTATTAATACACAAACAACAAAAATCTAAAACTTGGAACTTTTCCCCTTTAAATCCTTAACTAGTTTAAAGATTTAAGGGAAAAAAGTTCCAAGGGAATGTATTTTGTATGAGACTTCCGAAAATGTTTATGCTCAAGGTCTGCAAATTGATATAGGGACTCCTTTTTATAAATAATAAAATACATATTTCAGTTTTTTTAATATATAACCGTTCGTCCTTTAAATTAGGAGATGAAAGTTTGTATGGGTTTTGTTCCTATAGAAAATTTCACGCTAGAGATCTAAAACTTATCCAAGTACAAACATCTTATTATAAATTAAACAATACACATATTATACAAAAGATTTACGTAAGCAACCACAAAAATAAGTGAAATCACACCAAAACATTTTCCAACTAAAATTTTGTCATGACGAGACTATATGACGTATAGCTCGCACTGTCGGAAAGTTATCGGATCTCATGTAGAACTAATTTTTTAACCCTAGACGCCCTTTTTTTATCGTGCGGAAACCCTCATGGGTATCTTTCGGTTATGGGGTTACCCGAGTGGTTATGCCGGACTCGTACCGGCTAAAACCCCACGGTGACCATCTTTGGAACTCTACACGTCCTCACTCTACAAGCGCCAACTTCACAAACTCTACACCTTAGTCAAAATTTGTGGCGATCTTATAGGCCGCGTTGGTTATACTTTCTTGCCCTTTCTGACATACCTAACTCTCATTTCCATAAGCAAATAATTGTGCAGGGCTAGACAAAATAAGCATGTGATACTTATTTAAATAATAGTATCATCACGCCCGGTTCCCTTGCGGGGTAGGCAAAGTAAACTGAACGTTTAAAGACTTTCTTTCTATTTCACCACGATTTACCGGTTGTCGATTGGCGAGATTAGTGATGATTCCCATCGCCGCATTTTACTGAACTGATAACGATTATCGACTATAACAATAACTGGGACCCGCCAGACTCCGAGCTACTACTAAGATTTTAGATTTTCGAAAACCTTGTAATAACCTCAATAACACTTTTACCCGACCCGGGGATCGAACGGGGATATCATGATCTGAGCTGAATAGGTTATCTCCTAGATCACGAGGCAGCTAGATGCTGCTAGTAAATTGTCCGAAAAAAAACATTTGACAAGAGGTAAAATTGTATCTGCAATTTTTGTCCTACTAATTAACTACTAGTTGACCCGCGCAGATTCCTCTGTGACTAAAAACAAGTTACGTCAATAATCTATATTATCTACATCTATATTAATTAATTATCGCCTCTGTGGTCTAGTGGTCCAGCGTTGGCGTCGACCACATGAGGTCCCGGGTTCGATTCCCGGGTCGGGCACTTAAAAAAAAAGTGTTTTTTCAGTTTTCTGAGAAACACAAAGTTGCTCGGGATTGGAAAGTGCCCGGTTGGCGATAGGCTTGCCACCTATCACATTGTGGGACCAAGTATCTTCGGCTAATCGTGGGTGCACTTGTTGTACCTCTGCCTACCCCTTCGGGGATATGGGCGTGAAGATACTTTTTATATTAATTATTAATATTATAAATGCGAAAATTTGGATGTTTGGATGGATGTTTGTTACTCAATCACGCAAAAACTACTGAACGGATTTGAATGAAATTTGGCACACAGGTAGATGATGATCTGGAATAACACATAGGCTATTTTTTATCCCGGAAAAATTAGGTAATCTCCCGGGATTCGCCAAAAACTTATAGTGCAACGGGCTGCACGCTGCAGCTAGTATCTATAACAACAACCAAATAAAATTGTAGTGTCTGTTTGTAATATTAAAAAACCGCTTTTAACTAAATGTATATGGATGTATACACGATACATATACTATAATAAAATTTTTTACAATTTTAGTTTGTCTGTCTGTCTGTCCGTCCGTCTGTCTGTCTGCCTGTTTGTTCCGGCTAATCTCTGGAACGGCTGGACCGATTTGGACTGGACTTTCACTGGCAGATAGCTGATGTAATAAGGAGTAACTTAGGCTACTTTTATTTAGAATTCTTCCCATGAGAACGAAGTCGCGGGCACAGCTAGTAGTATTATAAATGCGAAAGTTTGGATGTTTGGATGGATGTTTGTTACTCAATTACGCAAAAACTACTGAATGGATCTGAATAAAATTTGGTACACAAGATGATGATGACCTGGAATAGCAGATAAGCTACATTTTATCTCGGAAAAATTAGGTGATCCCGCGGTATTCACCAAAAACTGTTATAATGCAGCCGGCTGTACGCTGCAGCTAGTAATATTATAATTTTTCCTGCAATATGTCATCCCCCCTCTCAGCGTTGTAGAATATATGAATAGAATGTATGTAAAAATGTAATTTCATTGATATTCTGTATACCCGTATTCACTTAATATATTCCGAAAGTATTTGATTGATATGTTCCGAAAGCACATTTCATTGTATGTACTGCTTGATATATAATTCCATCTCGAGGTGAGGGCCTGGTGATCTGTCATCACAGGGCATCCTAGTGCAGACACCAGTCTCCCACAATTCATTGCTTTAGTCTATTATACTAGTAAAATAAAACTTATTGTACCTAACGATTGTGAGAGAAATAAATAAATATATTATTATTATTATATAATGTATAGCATGCGACGTTTAATTCGCTAAAATGATACAGATAAGAGTTAAAAAATAAAAACTGTAAAGAGTCTTCACAACCGGCGTGTGTGTATGAAGAGAGTAATGAATGTGGAGGAAACGAGACAACCCTCCAAGGATCGTGATGTATGGCACTCGGTTCTCTCTGCCTACCTCGTAAAGGATCTGGCGTGAAGATGTGTATGTATGTAAAACATACAAAATTTTTGGGTCCAGAAATAAATTCAATATGATGGCATTCCCTAATTCCTGAAAATGTCAATCATCTGTGGTTTTATTGCATTTTGACAGTTTCAATTAACACGTCATCCATGTCCATCCATTTGAATTCCACGCTTAAATTGTTCTCTTGGATACTGATAATCTTCTATATATATATATATATATATATATATATATATATATATATATATATATATATATATATATATATATATATATATATATATATATATATATATATATATATATATATATATATATATATATATATATATATATATATATATATATATATATATATATAAATCAATTGCTGTTCGTTAGTCTCGCTAAAACTCGAGAACAGCTGAACCGTTTGGCTAATTTTGGTTTTGAATTAATTGTTGAAGTCCAGGGAAGGTGTAAAAGGTGAGAAAATATAGAAAAAAAAATAAAAGTAGTTGAAAAGGCAGAACAGAATTTCCCGGATCAGCTAATTTGTTATATATGTATATACGACTTTACATATATTGGTACACATGCACAATGCCTCGTAGTGCGGCTAAGTACGGTATAGCCCGCTTTGTTGATATATCATTAGATGGCGAGACGGCAATGCCTTATGCATAACTCAACCGGCTACCTTACTCTCCAAACTGGAACACGATATTAACAGGCATTGACGTTATTGCAGCAGAAATAGGTAAAGCGGTGATATCCGGGAGAGACAATATGGGACCTAGGGACCGCCTAGTAGTCACGATGGTAGTGACACGTATAGCAAATTGTTTGTCTCTTACGACCTGCCTGGTAAAATGGAAGTTGGTCTATTCTTTAAAAGGGGCTCAGACCAACACTAGCAAAAACTTTGATAAATTAATAGATAGATATTCACACATATAAGCAGGCACACATACTGATACACACGCACTCACACATAAACACACACCTGTATGTATGTAGCTTACAGAATTACATGCACGTGCGCAATCACACTACACATTAGCGCTTATTTACTTTTACAGGTGAAAACACCATATAACAGCTGTTTTAGGTTTACTTTTGAATAGTGCACTTGTGGACAACATTTTGAACACTTGAAATCTCAGTTCACAATCAGAGATAACTTCTTTTTATGATAAATTGATAAATAAATCTTTAATAATATTATAAATGCTAAAGTTTGGATGTTTGGAGGGATGTTTGTTACTCAATCACACAAAAATTACTGAACGGATTTGAATGAAATTTGGCACACACGTAGGTGATGACCGGCAATAGCACATATGCTCCTTTTTCCTGGAAAATTAGGTGATCCGCGGGATTCACTAAAAACTTTTATAATGCAGCGTGCATGGTGCAGCTAGTATATGTATAAAATAATTAATAATTTTATTAATATTACACAGGTCGAAGAAGCAAGAGCATATTCGAATCTAGGCTCATCTTACCATTATAGGCGGAACTTCACACAAGCAATCTCCTACCATGAAAATGTCTTACGAATAGCGCAAAACCTCGGAGACCGTGCAATCGAGGCCAGAGCTTATGCTGGTCTAGGACATGCGGCTAGGTAAGTTTTAAGCATCGTTTCAAAGTTCCACTCTCTTCACTTCGATTTGATTTCATGCGGGATCACTTCAAGTAATCACTTGCCAGTGTGGATGTTTTCAAACTGATAGAACTTAGGAACCGTCAACAAAAGGGTTGTCTCATTCTTTAAAGAGTTTACTCATTGTCAGGTAAACCGAAGTATGTCACACAACTGTGCGTGTTTTGTTTTGTACTCAAGTTTAGCTGTACAGTTTAATTGTACAGATAAACCTGTCCGGTACACCCTAGCATGTATGGCCGGCTTTACTCATTCTTAAAAGAGTTTACTTATTCTCAAAAAGATTTAGTCATTCTTAAAAAAATTTACTCTTTCTGAAAAGAGACTGCCCATTTTTAAAAGTGCATTCACGCAATTATTTAAACACACCTGGTGCACCAAAATTCATTTGTTTCTTAAGCAAAGTAAATCGAACAACTGAAGATCTTACTGTCATCATGATTTAGCGGTTTGTTGCCTGGCGAAAAGTGAAACCACATTACTACATTCGTTAACTTCTTTTTTAAAGGCTTTCGCTCGTTCCTGGTGATAACTGGAGCCAACACATTTAGGTTCACGTACGAAGCATGGAGCTTTTGACATTTCCCAGGCTCTCAGACTGAGATTTTCCCTCCAAAATAACCTTAACACCATTTTTGCCCGGCTCTACCACGAAACGTCAGATTTTTCTTGATGATTCGGTAGGCTACATAAAACTAATAACAGGAAAAATCAAAAAAAGTTTCTAGCTTAGTAACTCAATTTGTATAATTTCCAATTTAGATGCGCTGGTGATTATGCTCAAGCTAAAAAATGGCACGAAAGGCAGCTTGATGTTGCTCTCGCCGCTAGAGACAAGGTACGTTAGATTGATATATAAAGATGTTAAAAGGTAAGACGTTTTTCATACTTTCATTTCAATAGCATCAATTCGTATTTAAAGTTTTCTGTAAGTCATATAGCAACATGTAATTTACAAAAAATTAAAAACAAAGTAGTTAGCGTTAAACTGACATACACAACATGCATATTTCTCGGGTTCTCATCAGAAGTAATGCGAAAGCAATATCTTAATGCAAACATTATCAGATTTCGGTACAATTTTTCTAGATTTATATTTTCTCGGTTTAGGATCGGATGCAGTGCGTAACCGCTCTTAAACTTATTTGTTTATTTATTTAATTACATTTTATCAGGTTGGCGAAGGACGTGCGTGTTCCAACTTAGGTATCGTGTATCAATTACTCGGCGAACACGACGCGGCGCTCAAATTACATCAAGCACATCTCTCAATAGCAAGACAACTACAGGTTAGACTTAATCTTTTCCAATTAATCAATTACCTTGTACTCTTGATGGACTCTATCTAATTCCGCGTAATGTTGCCACGCTCAATAGTAAATAGAACTAATCAAAGTCAGCCCTTTTATGGCTATACCGATGGTAGATACTACATATTATGTAAGCTTAACATGTTAGCAATTATTTTTGCAAATCGATTTTATACTATTTTAGTTAATGTGTACTAGATTTAATGTGTATTTATTTAGATAATCTATTCTTATGGTAAGCAAATTAATATGTTTAGGATATTAATATGATGTTAGCGTCTACTCTCACATTGCTTTCGAGGTTGAATTTTCAAATACAATTTCTTAGTGGATACTATGATGTGTAACAACAATTATGTGATATTATACTAGCATCCGCAAATATTGCCCTTATTCTTCTAACAAGCAACCAACTCTGGTCCAGGGATCACTGGTGAACGCTTGTCCAGAGATCACTGGTGATCGTTGGAAACACCTGAAGTGCTTCGGTGATGGTGTTTAATTTATAGTTACAGCACAAGCCTTTATTAATTTACCATACGAGTATATTAGATACAGTAGTGGTCCATGTCAAGACAGATAATTGGTTAAGTGGTTTATCCTCGCCAAAATGTTAAGAATCACTGTCTTCTAGCCGCAAGATGACCATATACTATAATACTACAACGCATAGATAGTACACAGTTGGTTCAAATCTGTGCGTTGGTGTATATATATATATATATATATATATATATATATATATATATATATATATACATGATTGATTTGGCTCTACCAGGTAGTTCGTGAAAGGCGAACAATTACAATTATATATTATATTATTATTTGGAGCGTATGGTGGCACACAAACTTATGTCTGTGGCATTATATGTACGCTACATATAATGCCACAATGGATAGTAAATGTTGGGGTTTTAGTGTTTTAATGTTTTCAGATGAAGATTATCCTATTTCATCAGATAAGCCGTCAAGGTAGCTATCGTATAATTGATATGAAAAAGTAATGTGCTAATTGTGTTTCTAGGATAAAGCGGGTATGGGCCGAGCGTACGGTAACATCGGTAACGCGTACTCAGCAGCAGGGTTTTATGAACAAGCAATCAAATACCATAAGCAAGAACTGACTATATCCAAAGAAGTTCACGACAGGAGTTCGGAAGCGTCGACACATGGGAACCTCGCTGTTGCGTATCAGGCGCTTGGGGCTCATGACATGGCATTGTTTCATTATAGAGCGCATTTAGGTATACAATGTTTCAAATATATCTTTTACTTAGCTATTAGTAATCGTCAGTATTCGACCGTAATCATGTAAAGTTGCGCTTTCTACAATCCTTTATCATATAACCACTTCGTTGGTTTTGAGTTTGATTCCTAGTTCGAAGATGTATAATTTTATTTTTTCTAGTATGATCGCCTCCTGGTCTAGTGGGCCGATGTCGGTATTCACTACATGAGATCCCAGATTCGATTTCCGGGTAGGGTGGTAGGGTAATTCAATAAATGTGATTTTTCAGTTTTTTGATAAAAATAACGTTGCTCGGGATTGTGCCCGGTTGGCAAGAGGCTTACCACAAATCACCTTGTGAGGCCAAGTATCTTCGGCTAATCGTGGGTGCACTTGTTATAGCGCTGCCATCCCCTTCGGGGACAGGGGCGTGAAGATACTATTATGATAACTATAGTACCGTGGATTCTAGTCTTCGGTGCTCTGTCGTGAAAAATCATGAGTGATTGTTGTCGAATCGATAACAATGATCGCAAATAATAAATAATAATCATAAAAATTGGCACATATGCATGTGCACATATGTGGGAAAAATTAATGTAACCCATTTCGCTTGCTGATAAATTAGAATCTAATAAACTAGATCGTAATCCGCAGCGCTGTTTTTCCATGAGCTATAAAGAGTGGGAAATAACAATTCATATTATACAAACAAACTGACAAGGCAAACGTTGTTCTGCCATATAAATTATTTGTATTAAAATATTCTACACTTTTTATCGTCGGCACTTTGCGAAACTCCATTTTAACACAATATTTGCTAGCTGATAACACTTGTACTGTTTCACAATAAGATAAATATATTTAATTTCCTACCGGTTTTGCTTACACAAGCATCCTCAGGGTGTTTACAATAATTATTATTCACTTCAATTAATAATTATTGTAAATACCCTGAGGATGCTTGTGTAAGCGAAACCGGTCGGAAATTAAATATAATTATCTTATTGTGAAACAGTACAAGTGTTATCAGCTAGCAAATATTGTATTTGTATTAAATATTTTGGTTTGGGTCTATAAGTATTTTTTAATGCCAAGTAAAAAAATAATACAAAAAAATTGTTGACTGTAGAGTCAATTTACAGATGATAATTTTACGTGATAACATCATAAGAAAACATTTTCTATCGCTAGTTCCGCGCTCTTGCTGGGCACGCTCGCTTTCCGCGCTCTCGCTTATGCGGAATATGACAATGAGTCATGGTTTGGTTTTTCGTGCATGCAGCCGGCATTCATCGATCTATAAGATGTTATCACGTCAAAAATATTTCTGTAAAAAGATTTGAAGAAAAATTCTATATATATAGATTCTATATATATATATAATCACATTAATCGCCTAACGGTATAAAATCTATTTACGACCTATTCTCATACCTACCAAATTTACAAAAAAAAATCAAAAATCGATTAAGCCATTTAGGAGAAATGCGACCACAAACACCTTGGCACGAGATTTTAATGAGATATATGTTTTAGACTAGTCATACAATTACGTAGTTTAAATGCAAGATCTCTGGTATTGCTCATATTTATCGGCGATAGTGATTACTTACCAAAAGGTGAGGCTCGTTTGCCCTCTCTTTCGATAAAAAAACCAGATTTCATGCGATTACATTTAATTATAATAACTTACCTAATATTCGTTTTAATAATGTTAAAAGTTGTATCGTGGTGAACTGAAAAGTCTAAAGATAAATAAATAAATATCTCTTGACAATTTTACTCAAATTGATCTAACCCCAAAGTAAGCAAATTATTTGCTTTTTTTAAAGAAAGAGAATATTTATTTGCATTTAATATGGGTATTACAAGTAGTATTGGTGTTAGTCAACGATATTATTACATAGAAATACATATATATATATATATATATATATATATATATATATATATATATATATATATATATATATATATATATAAATACTCAAATATTTAATAAACACTCAAACCCAGAAATACAAACGTCTATGCTCATTACATAATTGCCTGACCCTATCGGGAATCGAAAACGAGCCCCATTGATTGCGTAGTCAGGGTCGCTAACCACTAGACGATCGGGGCAGATTTTCGGTTTTCTCTGCCTACCAAAAGAACCGGGTGTAATAATACCTAACATGCATACATATCAAATAAAAACGCTGGAAAACATAACCGCTCTTTTTATATCGTTGGGTAAGTAGTCTATTATTGTTACAGGTATTGCCCGTGAACTGAAAGACGCCGCAGGTGAAGCTTGTGCTTTGTTAAATTTAGGAAATTGTTTATCGTCCCGAGGCGAGTTTGCGCAAGCTGTGCCGTACTATGAGCAACATTTGATGCTTTCGCAAGAGCTAGGAGACGTTACTGCAGAAGCCAAAGCTTGCCACTTTTTAGGATATGCTCATTACTGTTTGGGGAATTATAAGGAAGCCGTCAGGTAAGAGATTTTCTTATCTTATCAATAAGCGTGGAGACAGTGAATTTGATGGAAAGTAATCAACCACTCCTAATAACATATATGTTATTGGGCGTAGTTGAGTGCTCATTTTTAACAACAGAATAATTGCCAATATAACGTCAGCTTCTAGAGATTTAATTCGCTCTCTTCTTTATCATACTTCTCAATTTTAGATAGTAGAGGTTCACAACATCTCGCCCGACTGTGATATCCCCGTTTTATCTAATCGCTTTATCAATACGCGCTTTATTTGCGCGGTTTCAAGGGTAAAGTAGTAGCCTATCGATTTATAAATGTGACATTATTATCCTGTTACCCGTAACGACACACCATTTGATCTCTATAGGCTTTTTGTTTCATGCCATCAGAAGAACCATCTAATTATTGATTGTCGTAGGAATATAAAAAATGTAAAGTGCATGTCAGGCCGAGCGCAATGTAGGGTACCGAAGTTGCCCATCACAATAATGCGGACAAAGAAGTGTGATTTTATAGTTTTATAATATGAATGTCTCCTTTGTGGTCTAGTGGTTCAGTGTTGGCGTTGACCAAACGAGGTCCCGGGTTCGAATCCCGGGTCGGGCACATTAAAAAAAAGTGTTTTTTTCAGTTTTCTGAGAATCACAAAGTTGCCCGGGATTGGAAAGTAACCGGTTGGCGATAGGCTTGCCACCTATTACATTTGTGGGGCTAATCTTGGGTGCACTTGTTGTATCTCTGCCTTCCCCCTCGGGGATATGGGCGTGAAGATACTTTTTACTTTTTATAATATGAAAATTTCCGCAAACCTACAATATATTTAAATCCTATTAAACGATACCCACCCAATGGGGTACGTGAGAAAAAAATTAACAGCCCCACTTTAAGTATACGGGAGCTATCCTGAAAAAAAATCAAATTCAAGATTTTACGTTACCATTTTATTATATATATATATATATATATATATATATATATATATATATATATATATATATATATATTCGTGCCAAATTACAGCTTTTTAGTAATAAGGATCTCTGAGCTATCGTGCGGGCGGACGGATGGACGGACGGACATAGCGAAACTATAAGGGTTTCTAGTTTACTTCGGAACCCTAAAAGGCCAAAATCGAAATCTCTAGGAAAAACCGTGTAAAATTTATAGTCCCTATGATAAGGCTTTTTCGAAATCGAATCGAATAGTCATGAACGTCTGAGCACCATGACAGTATGTATAAAATACCTCATTATGATTAGAAGCTTGATGGTAAAATATTGACGCAGTGTCGCAGCAGAAAAGAGTCGAGACATGATGAAAATTATTACAGTTTTTATGTATGTATGTTGGTATGTTTCATTATAAAAATGATAATAATAATTACAAATTCCTTTATTTAGGTATTACGACCAAGACCTTTCATTAGCCAAAGATCTCCAGGATAAAATGAATATGGGAAGAGCATATTGTAACCTAGGCCTGGCCCATCTTGCCCTTGGTAATCTTGAAACTGCCTTAGAATGCCAGAAATACTTCCTAGCCATAGCTCATATGACTCAACATTTACAAGGGAAATTCAGAGCACTAGGAAACATCGGAGATGTTTTGATAAAAATGGACGATGTTGAAGAAGCCGTCAAAATGTATCAAAGACAACTTGGATTCGCGAGACAGGTATTAATTTTTATCATATTTCATTTTATCTATGGGTTATGCATATCTATATATCTTCACGAACCATGTCCCGGGGTCGATCCCCGAATAACACTAAAAAGTTAATAGTCTGTCGGTAAGTGTTTACTTCAGTCCATTCGGACCATGCTTTGGATGAACATATAAAACTGGTTATCGCAAAAAACAAATGATAGTTGTTACAGGTTGATAAACGAAAATAGATATATTTTCGTATCAAGCTGTAATCATTATTACACTGGTTATATTTCTAGCAGATAAAAGAAGCTAAGTTTCGTTAATCTAATATTTACCATCATCCGCTGGTTATGGATGAATTGGCCTACATTTGTTGACCGCCCCGTTGGTCAAATGGTTAGCGACCCTACCCTACACAATCGACGGGGCTCGGGTTCCATCCCCGACCGGGACGACAAGCATTTGTGTTATAAGCATAAATGTTTGTATTTCCGGGTTTGGGTATTTATAAAATATATTCCAGTTATATTATGTATATTATGTATTATATTATGTATTTCTATGTATTAGTATCGTTGACTAACCCATAACACAAGCAAATAATGTGCTTACTCTGAGGTTTTTTTTTCTTCACATTTAGTCAAAGTATTGACATGCAAATTTTAACCAAAACATTATGGTAGTTATATATAAGTGTAATTTGTCCCGTGAATATTTATTTATTTGTTTTAATTTGTATTCTGTCATTCATATTATTTTTTATTATGTGTTTTTATTAAATTTCACTACAATTCTAAGAATATTTTATCATATTGTAATTATTTTCATGTGATCGTCCGTAGGCTCGCGATAGATCTCTAGAGGCAGCCGCATGTGGTGCTCTAGGTTTGGCACGAAGACTCCAACGAAGATTGGATGCAGCTTTAGGACATCATACGCAGGTATAATTCTTATATAGTCGTTCGTTGTAAATAAAAATTATATTTTACGTTGTTTAGAAGCCCAACGGCAAAATATACGCAGATGAATCGCAGTGTCTTGCGTTTAAATAGATGTTTAAATAAATGTTTGCAGGAGCTGACGTTACGTCAAGAAGCAGGTGATGCGGCCGGTGAAGCCAGAGCGCACTCGCATTTAGGAGCTGTCCACATGGCTCTAGGGCACTACTCGCATGCTGCTAGGTGCTACCGGGTATGAACGCTAACTTGATAATAAATTACGCGTGAGCTTGGTTTCTTAACTTTTTCTACATTTCAAACCATGCCCTTACTGACCCTAAATAGAAATAAAATCCGTTAGTATCTTCACTCCCATATCCCCGAAGTGGTAGGCAGAGGTACACAAGTGCACCGCATCGAAGACACTTACGGCCGATTTCCGAAATGAAAATTAATTTTAACAAACAATTAACAGATAATTTGCTTGTAAACATTATATTAAACACAGATTAATTGATTGTTAAAATTAATTTGAGTTTCAGAAACTGGCCGCTAGTCCCACAATGTGATAGGTTGCAACCTTTTCGTCAACCGGGCACTTTTTTCAATCTCGGGCAACGATGTTTTTGTCAGAAAGCTGAAAAAAAACACATTTTTTAATTGCCCGACCCGGGATTCAAACCCAGGATCTGCTGTGGTCAACACCGACACCGGGCCACTAGACCACAGAGGCAATAAGCCATTAAAATTAGAAAATAAAGTTATGCTTTATTTTCTTTACATTTTTTACTTTAAGCCTTCCTGAGTGGGAAAGAAATCTCGAACTCTACACCTTATTCAAAATGGGCATAAGATGAAAAATTCATTCACTTCTTCATAATTTTTTTTTATACATTAGTTCTAGTAGCAACGAAATAGCCAAGCTACATATTTTGGAGTTTGAGAAGTTAGACTTGTGAGTTCTTACTCGCAAATAAAGTTAATGTACATATATTAATAATACTAATTTGATAATACTATTATAAATTTATAATTTTTTGAAAATATATAAAACATAATAATTATTTTTCATAAACTAAAATAATTGACCTTAATGGCTCATAAATAGATATAATATACATTACGATACGTGTAATTTAAGTTGTCAATCATCGCACGGTGTAAAGTTGGCGCCTGAGTGTAGCGAAGATGCGATAAAAGACAACTTCTAGCAGACATATATTATCGTTGTAGCTCGTGTGATATAAACTCGCACTTTACCCACACTTTACGGTGTAAAAACCTATTTAGGTCACAGAAAAGCGTGACTAAAGTGCTAGTTTAGGTCTTTAGGCTAGGTAGGGAAAATTTTTGTGCAGGAACAATTAGAACGAGCTCAAGAACTGCAAGATTGTGCATTAGAAGCTCAGGCTTACGGCAACTTAGGCATAGCTAAACTAAATATGGGAAATTATGAAGATGCCATTGGATATTTAGAACAAGTAAGTAAACAATAATATTCTATTCTTATTTTTGATCTTAAAATAAGCTTATTAAGGCGATATCAATAAAATAAATACTGCAAAATAGGTTATGCTGTCAGAATATCACAAAATTTAATAAATATAAGTAAATTAAAAAACATTAAAGAAAAATAGAAGACATGTATAGTTGTATAGTGTTGATAAACTTAAAAAAAGTACGAGAAATTAATTTGTCGTCCATCGTAGCAAATATACAAATCGTGCTAGTTCTAATTTCAAAAAGAAAGAAGTACACATACACAAAATATACTCGTATAAGAAATATTTTGCTTGGGCAACTTAGTCAGACTTTTCCCTATTTGTTTATTCATTTACTTTAAATTTATGTGCAAACATGTATAGAGGTGGATTTAGGCTATAAGGTTTGGCTAGGCTATCCGACTATAAGTTATAAGACTTAGCTAGCCTATAACCCAACCTAGCCTTATAACTAACTAAACCAAACCCATATAGCCTTATATTCCAACTACGTCGAGTCGATAGCAACGCACCATTAACATCGTTGGTATATTTGGGCGTCAGCTGACTATAGAAAATTAAACATGAATGGGAAATAGTTTTCCTGATGATAAATGACAACTGTAATTTTTACACACAATAGTTTTGGATCTAAGCATGAATGTAAGACATGTGTTAATATTTACAACCACAATATATTCCCATCTACAATATGGCCACCACAAACGTTGCGTCGGCAAGAACAGAAAAAGCTATACCTCAAAGTCAAGCAAGTTGCTACAGAACTCTACTATCTAGCAGTCTCAACAGTTTTACATGAAATTTAACTTGGATGGCAAGACAATCTATCCTCCATAAAGGGCCCGGTTTTATCTCATAGGATATCAAGCAAGCGGATGCTTCTTCTGATGGTAAGAGATGACATTCACTATACACCAAAGATGTTAATAGGGTCTTGATATCCGTAAGGCGGCGTTAGAATGCCACATTTATAAAGAACATCGGCCAACTCTCATACACCACAATAGTTGACTAGTGTCTTATAATGAGAAATATATCATAAAATACAGAATCTTTTCCTGAGCATTGATAAACAAGGGTTTTCTTCCATGATATCCAGAACTTAAAGAACTTTGATTTTAAATCGCTTAGAGGCTGCCATAGAGAGTATTTTTTTTATATCATAAGATAGCAAACAAGCAGATGGGTCTCCTGATGGAAAGAGTCAACCATCGCCTATAGACACCAAAGGTGTTAATGGTGAGTTGCTATCTTGTGTCGAGGTCTAATGCCACATGCATAAGTTTACCGGCTACCCTACCCTCCAAGCCGGAATACGACAGCGCCAAGCACTGACGCTATTGCGGCAGAAATAGGCAAGGCGGTGGTACCAGACCCGGGCGAGACAAAGTAGAACTCTACCACCTAGTAGCCACGATGATAGTAACTCGCATAGCCAATCGGTTGCCTTTTACGACCTGCCTGGCAGAATGGCAATTGGTCTATTCTTCAAAGGAGCCCGGAACTAACAAGGGGAAAAAATCAAAAAGTTTTTGAAGTGTAAAACTGTAGTCTCCCAGATTAAAATATTAATTTAAAAAGAAGAGAAACTGACTTCCATCAAAAAAAAATTGCAGTAAACTAAATGCTGCCATTAGTAGAATATTCTTGTACCTTAAGTGTTTATTTTTATTAGTAAAACTATTTTGAAATCAGTCTTTTTAAATATGCAGTAAACTGTAACCATGGGCATACCGAGGGGGGGTGAAGCAACAGGCAGGAATTTGTTTACCTCTCTATTAAACTATCTATTGTAGTAGATAAAAATATAATGTGATAAAAATATAATCTTAAAATGTTACAGTTGCCCCGTCCCCCCTGGCCCAGAACCTGGGTACGCCCATGTACGTAACATAAAAAAGAATCGCATGAATATATTTTTTATTTCAAGACGGTACAACAAATAAAGCAACACTTTTGATGACTATCGGTCACCTTACCCTCGAAACCAAAACACAACTGCGACGAGCGCTGACGCTATCGCGGCAGGAATAGGTTGGGTAATGTTTCCAAATACGGTCGAGAGAACTTTGTCACCTACTTATCAGTCATGATGTTAATAACACTTATTAGCCTTCCCTCGCCTTTTACAAGATGGCCGAATCAATACGAGGACTAAAATAAAAGATTGATAGAAGACGTGTCATTTAGTCCTTATTTCTTTTTGTAGCAACTGGCAATACTAGAACGGATTAATACACCAACGTGTCATCTAGACAAGGCTAGAGCGTTGGGCTCGCTGGGCGATTGCTACGATGCTCTCGGCGATCCAGACGAAGCGATCAAATACCATGAACAGCACTTGGCTGCAGCACTCAAACTGGATAACACCAGGGAGCAGGAACGAGCATACCGTGGTCTCGGACTTAGTCACAAGTAAATTTCCTTGTCTATAACGTTTAAAGCTCGAATTTTTGGATATTTATTACTTAATCCACGAATTTGAATAAACATAATCGAATGAAATTTAGCATTAAGATAATTCACAAGTTAGATTAATACATAATAGACCGGGATCCCAGGAACAAACTTTGTTTTGATTAATAACAAGCTGTATTTTTGTGAACAGCTTCGTATTGACGAGATAACCATCTTTTCTATCTTCGAAAAATCTCAAATCGGGTAACTAATAAAGATATATAAAAAAGAAAACTTTAGAGTGTTGGACTAAGAAAAGTTTCTACTTTACATATAGAACAATGTTACCTTAGAATAACAATAATGATTAACAAGCTGTTGTGAGTAAATTAGGTTGTTATTAAATTGATCAATATCAATTTAAACATCTCATAATTTCGAAACTATAGAGTGGAGGACTCGCCAGAAAAACCATCGAATGTGTAGGACAAAAGTTTCATCGTGTTTTTCATAATACAATCAAGCGATTAAAGTCGAAAAATAATTATTGTTATTAATAAATATTATTCGTTCACCGAATAAAAATTTTCAAAGCCCCATAACTTTATTATTTACCCAATTTGAGATTTTTCGAAGATATAAAAGATGGTTGTCTCGTCAAAACGAAGTTGTTCACAAAAATTTAGCTTGTTATTAATCAAAAAAAGTTTGTTTCTGGGATCCCGGTCTATAAGACCTTTTATACCAAAAGGATATGTAGCGGTCAAGCTATGGCTCCCGTAAGATTCACAAACCCTTTAATTGCGCAGTGGGCTTTAAGGTGAAACTAATGTCACAAATGTTATAAATGCGGAAGATTGTGTATTTGTTTGTATTACTTCTTCACACTAAAACGGAACTGAAATGATTTGTATGAAATTTGTTATACAGATCTCCCGTCACCTGTCCCTCTAATCATATATTATGTCCAAATTAGGCATATAGGCTGTTATATTCTGGAATAATAACTCATTACTCACATAAAGTACTTTTAAATTTTCTTCAGATCCGTTGGAAATCTTCAACAAGCGCTGGTTTGTTTGGAAAAACGTCTTGTGGTGTCTCACGAGCTTGGCTTGCCAGATGCAAAGGCGCAGGCATATGGGGAGCTAGGGGCGCTACACATCGCACTTAACAATCTTGATCAGGCCGTCTCTTGCTTAGAACACCAAAAGAATATTGCCAAGTAAGTATAATTTAATTTAAACATACTAAAAACTTTATCACTGCGTGCGCTCATTGCCAAGTGCAAGAAGCGAACGATTCCTCCACCCCCTGTTGGTTGCTACACACTTCGGTGGCATGGTATGAACGAATTCATTCTCACAAATCGGCGGAATTTTTTTTTTTATATATCATAAGATAGCAAACAAGCAGATGGGTCTCCTGATGGAAAGAGTCAACCGTCGCCTATAGGCACCAAAGATGTTAATGGTGCGTTGCTATCTTGGTCTAATGCCACATGCATAAGTTTACCGGCTACCTTACTTTCCAAACCAGAACACGAAAACGACGAGTACTGACGCTATGGCGGCAGGAAAAGGTAAGGCGGTGGTACCAGACCCGGGCGGAACAATGCAGAACTCTATCACCTAGTAGCCACGATGGCATCGACTCGATAGCCAATCGGTCACCTTTTACGACCTGCCTGGCAGAACGGCAGTTGGCCTATTCTTTAAAGGAGGCCGGGACCAGCACGGCGAAGAAGTGAAAGGATAAACGTTACACATCACAGTAATTGGAGTAATTCAGCGTGTAAAGGACGGTGTACTGAAAATCGAAATCGAACATTTGGGCCATGATTCTGAGATGAAAACCGTTGGCAATTTGTTTGGGAAATTTTTGATTTTTTTTGTCAATATTTTTAACCTTAATTTTGTATTATCTACAATGGTTTTTCTTATTTGATTTGATTTATTGTTATATTCTACAATAGTTTTTCTTTAAAAGAAATAAGAAAATACACGACATAAGCAATGCTAATGCACATAGCATTTTACGCCACATGCCGCGCAAAGATAACCGCTGGATCGAGAGTTTTGCGGGCGCAATGTACGCTTTGCATTGCGAGGCGTGAAAGTAATAAAACATTGTAAAACGCTAATTGTGCATTCCTAAAACAAGGAATTTTCATCATGACAAAAACGCAAAAATTGTATGTTTTGTATATGTTTTCTGTATGTTTTTAAAGCTCTCTACTTGATTAGTTCCAAATGCTAGATGTAAATGGATGTGTGATGTGCAGGGAGCTGAACAACCTGATAATGGAGGCGGAGGCGTGGCACGCGCTGGGCGCGGCGGCGGCGGCGCGCGGCGAGCCCGCGGCCGCCGTGCGCCACCACCGCGCCGAGCTCGAGCTCGCGCACCGCCTGGGCCTCACGCATCTGCAGGTAATGCGACTCGCACTCACCTACCTATGTCATCTTTCCCGAATTTGATACTACCGAAATAGCTTTAATACTTGTCACTGTCATGTTTTTAGTTTAGTTTAGAGGATAAGGTAGCCGGTAAACTCATGCATGTATCATTGTAATCCTGCCACACAGATAACAAACACCACCATTATCACGTTTTGTAAATATGGGCTATAGTTAGCTCTTTCCGTCGGAAGAGCGATGGAAAGTACACGTTCTTGTTTGTTATCGTATAATATAAAAAGTATATTTATAGAGACGCGTCTATCTGGCTCGCGTCGATTGAGGATATTGTCCTCTGGCTAGGGAGGTATGGAGAATATTCCATACACGTTGAGGTAGCCCACATCTGAAATATAGCTTAATATAATGTCTATAGCTAACGAGGACGTTGGTGAGTACAGGGGGCACAGGTAGCTAACCCGCATTCTCCTTGCAGATCTCATGCAGGTTATAAGGATAAAATTAATGTAAGAAATATAATAACTTTCACAGAGATTTCATTTCACGCATCTGCAGATATCGGGGGATATGGACACGTACAATAATTCTTAATGTTTTTAACCGTTTCAGTTCGGTTTTTTATTTATAAGATAGCAAACAAGCAGAAGGGTCTCCTGGTGGAAAGAGTCAACCATCGCCTGTAGACACCAAAGGTGTTAATGGTGCGTTGCTATCTTGTGGCGAGGTCTGATGCCACATGCATAAGTTTACCGGCTACCTTACCCTCCAAACCTGAACACGACAATGACAAGCACTGACACTATCGCGGCAGGAATAAGTGAGGCGGTGGTACCAGACCCGGGCGAGACAATGCATAACTCTACCACCTAGTAGCCACGATGGTAGTGACTCGTATAGCCAATCGGTCGCTTTTTACGACCCGGGTCGAAACGAGTCCGGGACGAACACGGGGAAAAAAATCCCGTTCATGTAAAAGGGAGAATATTCCGCTTGGCGGTCAAACCCACTTTTAGAGTTTATATAAGCCCCGAGCTATATCCGTTAGTCTGGATTCTTCTCAGAGCACTTTCATGTAACGAAGTTTTAACATAAACATGTAACGAGGATCGGGAATTAATAGTAAGATAGCGATATCGGTGCAAACTACATTTTTGCGGATTTTTTATGGTATCCACTGAAGAATTTTATATCGTATTAATCCGGACTCTTACTGAGCTGTTTTCAAAAGCCAAGCAACTCGGTAAAGGTGAGGAAAGACTAAACGTGCCACTAACATCGTGACTACTATGTAATACAGTTCTAAATATTTTTTTTGGTGTTCTGTTTAACACTGATAATAATCTTTCTGTGGAAAACATGTTAATAGTACGTTTAAACAAATTCACAAATATCATGTTATTATTTTATTTTATACAAACCTTGCCCTGACGAAACAAATACGAATGAAATAAATGTGGCCGCTTTGAAGTAACTCGACGACAAACGTGTAGTCACAAATTTGATTTTTGATGCGAAAAGTTAATGGGTTCGCATGCCCGTGGCGCTTGTGATGTAAGCCGAAATCGTACTGTTGTGGGACGAATTGCGCCACAACTGTGTCGCGACAGTATGAGTTCGGCTGGTTATTGTGATTTCATTAGTTTACTGGCAGTAGTAGATTTACTGCGTTTAAGTTTATATAAATATAAAAAATAAGAGTGTTATCGTGTACAGGCTCGCGCGTGCGGTGGACTGGGCGCGGCGCACGCGTCGACGGGCGCGCACGCGGAGGCGGCGCGCTGGCACGAGGCTCGCCTGCGACACGCCACTGCTGCCGGTAATCACCTTGCATCACTTCACTCAAAAACTTATGCGTGTTTTATAGATGCATTACTTTGCGGAAATACATAATTACATTACATAATATTGCGCAAATTAAATGAGGTCTTTAATTTGCTTAGTAGTCTTTGAACTTGTGTGTTTTTATTGATGCCATCAACAAATTAAACTTAACTGGGTGCATACTAGTCAAGTGTTAAGAAACTACTCAACCATTACTGCCAATAGGGTATTTGGGTGGTAGAGTTTGCAGTACAGTTCGAGTCCTCATACAGATTGACTGGTAAAAGACTGTACATACTGAATGAAAGAGTGTGTTCAGTACTCGATTTTGATACCGAACATTTAAAAAATAACTACGTTTATATTGACCTAATTATCGAATAAAAATATTTATGTACAACACCTGAATGTTTATATCAAAGTTTATTGTTTAGCCAAGGATCTTAAAAATTTAGACTCAAGGACTCATTTTTTTTATTTCATAATATTTACGCATGTTGTACATTATGTTGCGAGTGATCAATCACTTTGTCGGCTAAGTCAATGAATTTGTTTCGTGAACAGCGTCACTGCACTGATGCAATATTGAAAATGGTGTTTCAAGGTTCATACGACTGTTATACCAATTAATTTGTTTGAAATTTTAGTCATTTGTAAAAACATTTATTTCATTATTATGAAGTATTTTATCGACTAGTCAAAACAGTGTATAGTCTCAGATAAAAGAAAATAAAGACGGAGTCCAGCGATATGTCACAGTGACGCCAATATTTGATACATGTCTGAGTTTAATGGATGACGCCTCAATATGTACTGACAGAGATTAGCTCAGTTTGTATAGTCTTACCTTAGATTTGATATTTCAGTGAAATGCTCGATGCGCTCTGTCTTTATATTTTTGGGTCTGAATGGGTATAGTATAAAATTACATTGATAGTGTAATTTGTATATTGAGTTAACCAATGTGAAATTAAGCATTCTATGCAACTAAATAGCATGGTCTGTGGTACAGGCGACATCCGCGGGCGGGCGCAGGCGCTGGCGGAGCTGGGCCGCTCGCACCTGGCCATGGGCGCGTGCGGCAGCGCCGTCTCCTACCTGCGGCAGGCGCTCGCCGCCACCGAGGGACTGCCGGACGCCGATGAAGAGGTATCATTACTGTACTTAAACACAATAGCCCCCAATTCACGTAATTGAGTCAATGCGCTAAGAACTCTTATACACGTAAATACGATAGAACGTTGAGACTACTACGCGGCATGATATGTAACAAAATGTGTGAGAGTCTTAAATGATTCGACTCGATTGCCGTTTAATTACATGAATTAGGACCTAGGTCGAGAGAAAAGCTTTCATATTTTAAGAGTAAGCTATGCCCGGAATCTAAACAATCGTCAGTGATAGCATTTAATATTATTGCATTTTAAACACTAAATTTTGACTTCTTGACCAATTTATTCCGTAATGATAAGCTGAACACACTCAATACTACAACACTCAACAACACATCAGAAGTACATGAAACTAAGCCGCAGTTAGTGTTAAAAGTTTCATCTGCATATTGGGGCAACGCTTTTAATAAAAAGATTAATGATACATATTCAGAGTGTTAACTAATTAGAATTCATTATGTGGTATTTTTGGGGTCCAAAATAAAATGAAGTTGATTGTACTATCACAATAACATATATTTAAACTTGTTATCAGGCCAGAGTACGTCACAGACTAGGATTCGCGTTATGGGCTTCAGGAGAGCTAGAAGAAGCAAAAGATCAACTACAGGCGGCTCTCACCGGACTAGAGGCGGGTCCCGAGCGGTACCGAGACCGGAAACTCGCCGCGCTATACACTTCCACACAGCACGCTCTCCAGCGAGTTTTAGTAGGTATGTCCTAGAGTGCACTTCATAAAATATAGGTAATTCTACCAAAATTTATAAAATATAAGTAATTCTAGAAAAATTTATAAAATATAGGTAATTCTACCAAAGGTCTAAGCGGCGCTCGTTGGCGCCGATACACTAAAAGTCATCGCGATCTACACTTCTATACTATACGCCCTGAATAGGGTTGGTGGATTATTTAGGCGCCCTAAATTTCCACACTACACACCCTGGAAAGAGTGTTGATGGACACGTCTTAGAAAGTAGTCTATAGTTTAATGTTGTCGAGTGTCTACTGCTAGCGTCTCTCACTACTTAGCACTATGACACAAATTCTCGTCGCACTCTACTGCAAGCGGTAGAAGTTCACGTAATACAATCTAGTGTGTCAAGTAATAGTACATAGTATCTAGGATGTTCTAAAGGATCTACTACAAACGACTGCCTTTGGCGCTGGGTCTGGAAACTCACCGCGCTCTATTCTTTCTCACCACCAACCTTTAAAAGAGTTTAGTGGGTACTACTTATGTATAGTAAATAGATTAGTTTTGCCAAGAGCCTATAGTAAGCGACCCTCGCTAACACACAGAGACACAAAACTCGCCGCGGTCTACACCACACAACACGACCTGCAAATAGTGTTGGTGAGTAACTCTAGGTGTCTAGATTATAGTTTAATGTTGTCAAGGGTCTACTGCAAGTGTCATACTAACAGCGACGCCTAAACTAAAACAGAATATGTAACTTTTTTTATGGGGCAATGTATACGCTTTTACAATAAACTTCCCGAAACTGTAAGGAACTACCAGTCAATAAATTTAAAAAATGTGTTAAAACAAAACTGTGTAAAAAAGGATATTATAAAATCTCAGATTATTTAGAAGACAAAAAAGCCTGGGATTAATTGCTCTTCATACCGATCTCATATATATTTTTTGTAATATTGTGATAATGTAAAAAATCAATGATATGAAAAAAAGACAAGCCCGCTGAGTTTCTTCCGCCGGATCTTCTCAGTGTGTAGCCGCGTTTCCGATATTTAAAAAAATATGTTGAAGTGTCAAAATAACTTGTAAAAAGTTTTATTGAATGAAGTATTTCTGATTTCTGACAAACTCACTGGGCCGGCACCACCACATAATACGCTCTGTAAAGAGTATCGACGGGCACATCTTAGTGTGTAGTATATTGCTTAATGTTGCTATGCTACTGCTAGCATCACTCACTAACACCGAAGTATAAAATTCGCTGCACTCTACAACAAAAGGTACTGCAAGAAACGTTAGTGGGTTCGTCCTAGTGGACAGTCTAAAGTGTATTGTCAAAGATCTAGTACAGGCGTAACGTTGGCAACGAGACATGAAGCTTGCTGCGTTCTATACATCCACACAACAAGCTTGCCACAAAATGAGTACGTGCAAGAATATAGTCTATAGTATTGCGTTGCCAAAGATCTACCATAAGCAGCAACGTACACATAATACTCTTAATGGTTCAGAATAGTTTGTTCCGTACCAATCCGAGATATCGCGTCCGTGAGAGGTGTATATGTGTGCTATGCTCGAATATTACTTGTATATGTAACACATCCCACACACTTCAGCCAGTTGTGTAGCTATTTTACCAAGACTAAAAATGAGCAAAAATTAAATTTGTTATTTTTAAAGTTTTTTTCTTATGATACAAATAGGTGGTTAATACAAAAATATATAACCATTACTTGTAGACATCAAAGATGTTAGTGATGTAGTGTCATCCGTGTGATAAGACAAAAAAATCGTTATCATGTCAGTAAAATGCGACAATGTTGATCACCACCAAACTCTCCAACCAACGAACCGGTGAATCGTGGTGGACAGGAAAGTCTATGGATATTCCGTTTACTCTGTCTACCCCACAAAGAAACGGGGTGATGATATTTTTTGATTTAATGCATACATAATTTTACCGAATACGTACTACTACAGAGATGATACTCTTCAAGCTGGGAACTACGATTTAAAATAAACACTATAAACGTGAAATGGTACTCCATCACCAGCTTCTAATTAACGACCATTTAATGTGACCATAGGATCACCACCTATTTCGCTGACGGGGACAAAACTAAATTGTTATATACTAGAGAGTTGACGTTCCATTTACTTTGGCTTCGAAAAAAACTGGCGTGATGATATATGTTTTTATATAGATTTGGCTCGTATTAATTACTATGTATTCTTTCAGAGTTGGGTCGACACCCCGAAGCTTTGGTAGTGGCTGAACGCGGACGGTGCCGTGGCCTCGATGCATTCGCAGACAAGCAGATCGGCACACTTAACCAGGCTAATGTTGAACACCACACAGCACAGAGGTACATCTTCTATATTATACTTACCAGTAAAACAACTAGCTTTTTCCCGCGGCTTCGCTCGCGTTAAATTTATTTTAGGGAAGTAGGGGATTAGAAAGAGACAAAAAGTAGCCGATGTCACTTTCCATACCTTCAACTACCTCCACTTAAAAAATCACGACAATTCCTCGCTCCGTTTTGTCGTGAAAGACGGAAAAACAAACACACACCCTCTCACATTTATAATATTAGTATGAATTACAAAGTTGTTGAAACAAATTGATGCCGTTTGTCATGCTAACTAACCCGTGGACCAGTAGTCCAAAAACAACAAATCATTAAATAATAAGATAGTGTTAAATAATCATTAAATAATAAGTTAGATCATAATCATTTAATAATAAGATAGTGTTGTTTATTAAGAAAATGACAAGTTACAGTTATTTATAAAATTCGCAAAAAATGGTGTATGTTCTATTCCGTGTGCTTCTAATTAAGTTGTCGTTATTGGTATTTATATAAAACTAACTGAACCGCGCAGCGTCGCCGAAAGATATCGTCGATATAGTTCATACAAAGTTAACACCCTATTTCAGCCTAGCCCTATTCAGGGGTTAATTTTTGAAAAAAAATTGCCTATGTTTAATCCCGGATCTGCAACTACTTCCAATTTCATGAAAATCGGCCCAGCAGTTTAGCGTGAAAGCGTAACAGACAGAGTGACAGACAGACAGATTTTCGCATTTATAATATTAGTATGGACTAGCATTATAAAATTTTTTGATGAATCCTACGGGAACAACTTATTTTTCTATAAAAACTATATAGGTACTATTCCAGGTCATCATCTACCCATTTGCCTAATTTCATAAAGAGTTAAGACCTTTTTACCTTTTTAGATTTCCATACATCCGAACATCCAAACTTTCGCACTTATAATCTATGTATATAAACATCAATTGCTGTTCGTTAGCTTCGCTAAAACTCAAGAACGGCTGAACCGATTTAAAAGGTGAGAAAATATAGAAAAAAAAGGGTTGTTAAAAAGGCAGAACAACGTTTGTCGGGTCAGCTAGTCTTATAAAATTCTCATATCACAATATTCGTTCCCGTACTCCTCCGAAACGGCTTGAACAATTTTGTTGAAACTTCGTATGCATATTCAGTAGGTCTGAGAATCGGCCAACATCTATTTTTCATACCCCTTAGTGATAAGGGTTGTCCACCCCTAATTTTTTTAATGGACAAATTTTTTTATTTTTATTTTTTTATGATTCAACATTGAAAAATACATACAACTCTTTGTTTTTACCCTTCTATCACCAACCCTTATTTTTTAATTAAATAACTTATATGACAAAACAACGTTTGCCGGGTCAGCTAGTATTAATATACATGACAATATACATGACAAGCAACAATTGTTCTTATATCTCAGCATCTCAACATTGTGTTGTACACTATTGTAGGCTCAGACCTTTTTTATACCTGTTTTTTTCATTATACAGTCGAAATGCCCCAGAAGAGAGCCACAAAGAGCGACACGAAGAATGGACTCCTTCTAACGTGGATCAAATCTTGGAAGTGGTGAACAAACAAAAGGCACCCGTGCTCTATTATAGCCTGGCGGCTGGGAGACTCTACTCTTGGTTGTTACAGCCACACAAAGGTAATTCCTTTAATAACTATACCTAAAGTTCTTTCTCTTTTATACTCCGAGATAGCAACAAGTTCTCTTGCTCCTGATGGAAAGAGGCAACCATAGTTTATGCCACATGCATAAATTTACCGGCTACCTTACCCTTCAAACCATAATATGACTGCGAAAACCAACAAATCCACTGCGGCAGCAATAAACAAGGTGGTGGTACCAAAACCCATTGAGGCTTTGTAGAACTCTGTCATCTAATTAGTAGTTATGATGTTAGGTATACATATTAGACTTCTCCTCATTTATCGAGATGGCTGGCGCTAAGGCAGTAGATCTATTCTTCAAAAAGGGGTCGGGATTCACACAGGGGTGGGGGACTCACTGACAGAGTCGTCACAAACTAAAATACTATAGAAGCGTTTGCTATTTTCTGCCATTAAATTTTTAAAACAAAACGTGGACGATTTGGCACATATGTCACTGGCGTATTGGCTACTGCATATTTACATGCTAAAAGGTAGAGTCCTGCATCGTTTCGCCCAGGTTTGGTACCACCGCCTTTCATATTATACCGCAAAGGCTTCAGTGCTTGTCACTGTAATATTTCGATTTGGATGGTATGGTAGACGGTATACTTTCGCATGTAACATTTCGATCCCCACATGGATGACAACGCACCATTAACATCTCTATTGGTAAACGACTGAACCCTGATATTTAAAATGACTTTGTATTCTATTATAAAAAAAGATCACAGTGTTTTTACAATTAATACGGCACATTAAAAAATAATTTGTATTTTTATCCTAGGCAATGTCATTATCTTTATTTTTTTATTATTAATAATAATAATAGGACGTACAGGAAGTTGCAGCCGGGGTTATATTAAATATGTATTATAACATTAATGTATGTTAACATAAATTTTGGACATTTTTTCTCTTATTTTTAAATAACTTACTAATATATCGTCGGTCCAGTGGTCAAGTAGCCAATCTGCCATTTTGGTGTTTTTGAGATAAAAATGTCAATATTAATATATTTTTTATTACATATTGTGGCAAAATATGGTAAACGTAACATTAAAATTGTACAAGATTTGGACCATCTTCCTGGTGCCAAAGTGCGAATCATACAATGTGTGCAATAGTAAAGTGTCTTATGTGACGATAAGTTAGTTGACCAAATCAGACAATTTTCATTTTTAAAAAATATCACAATGCGCGATTAGCTTAAGTGCCAAATTGAACAATTTACCTTGGTATAATTTTATTGTAATCTTAAAATTCACAGTGATCAACTAGCCAAAGTAGCAGATTGAATACTTTACCTTTTTACAAATTTATTCTAATGCTAAAATTCACAGTGATCAACTGGTCTAAGTGGCAGATTAATAACTTAATAATAATAAATGAATATTTAATTTAACATACACTTCAAGACATTTATTTTTTTATACTAAATTTAAAATTTCAGAAAGATACGTTAACATTCCGATTTACGGGAATAATTTCAATATTCTTTTTGCTCTCCTGGAAAAAGTGATTTTTGCAGATTGACTACTTGACCACTGGACCGACGATATGTAGCTATTTCTAGTGTATTAAATCATCTTTTCATTTAGCAGCTACAAATTCGTAATAAGAGGTTACCGCCATACTCTCTCCAGATATCTGCCGTAATCTATAGAGAACATAAACTTACATTATTGCATAATTATTCCAATTATAATGCTTGTCTATCATGACCCTTAACATATTAAAACATTTACTTATTTTAACGTACTATTAATATAAGTAATTTTTAAATTAGTTGAGGAAGTTCTATAATTTTTAAAGTTTATTTTTGTCCTCTTATCAAAGCTTACTTTTTAATAATTTACGTTTTATTATTTAATCATTCAACTATTAATGTGATTTTAGGTATCCTGAGGTTTAATCAAGTGTCTCTGCACGACCTGCCGGAGGACGGAGACAGCAGTTTGCCGGACATAAGCCCTGACGACCTACAAGCCAATACTAGTATGTGCGATTAATTTAATATTTATTATTCCGTGTACAAAAACAAACAAAAGATTTGTATTAGACGCTCTGATGATTCTGGTATTAATGATATGGTTCACTTACCAACTTGCAAGCCGTAATTGGCAAGTTGGGTGTGCCCTATAGTATGTTTACTAACCTTTATCGACTACAGCTTATTTCTTGTAACAACCGCAACCGACAGTTTTACTTACGCATCCAAGTTTCGGAGTACTACTTAACGGGTTTTAAAATAGTAACTGTTATGTGATCTGTACTGGTATTTATTTATTTAACTTTATTGTACACCTTAAATAAATTTGTACAAAAGGCGGACATAATGCCTATTGGCATTCTTCTCTAGCCAACCTTTGGGCAAACAGAAAGTATATAAACGGTGCCTCAGAAAATATATGTCATATATATATATATATATATATATATATATATATATATATATATATATATATATATATATATATATATATATATATATATATATATATATATATATATGTATAATATATTGGTCTATCATCCCTGAAATGCTACTGATATTTTTCCTAGAAATACATTTCAATAGCATTTTTCACCTGATTAAGGATCAAACCGAATAATCAGACTAGAACATTGCCCTGCGAGGCTGTAATTTTTTTTAACTGAATAAATAAAACTTAAAGTCAGTTTTAGAATAAAATAAAAAAGAATTGTTCCAGTAGGCATAAAAAAATTACCCCGTTAAGTCTTTTGCGGGTTAGATAAAGTGAACACATTTATAGACTTACGGTTCATTTTTCCTAACCCGCAAAGTTAAAAATATACCATGAGCGAAGTTATTGAAATCAGTACCTAAAAAAACCATATTATACAGGTTGCGGTAAACTAGAACGTTGTATCGGCGAATGGTCGGCGTGGCTGAAAACTGCCGCAGAACGAACGAGCGAACCTGACGACCAGTGGGACCCAGACGACCGGCCCACTACTGGACTCGCCAGGATTGTAAGATTATCACTTCCTTAACATCGTTAATCTTATCAATAATTAATAGTTCTTACCTAAATAATCCGGTTTTATTTCAATCCCTTATGAATTATTTACGATTTTGTTTTAATACAAGGAAACAAGTAGGGTAAATTAGACGTTTTCACCACGGATTATTAAATGGATACGCCATTCAAGACAATTTCTTAGTTTGTCAGGGTACCTTGCAATCACACGCAGAAATCAAGAGTAATACTACTTGCTGATGAAATAAAATCACTTCAAGGGTAATTTTTAAACCTTGTCATCTCATTCGGTACGATAAAACAGTACAACATGGCTTATTTATATTTTTTCACGATATATGTACAAATGTATGACACTTTTGATAGTGATAGGAGCGTTTGCCCATATGATACGTTTCCTTCTCAATGGTGTATCTATTTTTTTATTCATGTGCTCTGTGGTTTTCACGCTCTTAGTATGTGCTTTTTTCTTTGTTTCCTCCTAAATTATATTAAGTCAATCCAACTTTCTTCCCAGGTACTCTAAATTTTCGCCGTGTTTGTCCCAGGCTTCTTTGAAGAACAGTCCAACTGCTGTTCTGCCAGGCAAGTCGTAAGAGACGACCGATTGACTACCGACGAGTCACTACCATCGTGGCTACTAGGTGGTAGAGTTCTGCATTGTCTTGCCCGGGTCTGGTACCACCGCCTTACCTATTCCTGCCGCCATAGTGTCAGTGCTTGTCACTATCGTGTTTCGGTTTGGAGGGTAAGGTAGCCTGCAAACGTATGCATGTGGCATTACACCTCGCCACAAGATAGTAATGCACCATTACACCTTTGGTGTCTATAGGCGATAGTTGACTCTTTCCATTAGGGGACCCATCTGCTTGTTTGCTATCTTATGATATAAAAAAACTGTACCTTCTGTGTAGTTCCAGGACTCTTCTGAAGAATAGATCACCTGTCTTTCTACTAAGTAGCCGAAAATAAGGCGAATGAATGTGTGATATGTCACCTCGTGACAATTATGTGCAATGTGATTTATGCAATGTTTCGTCAAGTTTTCTACCGTCTTACCTATCCAACCGGTTTCGCTTACTTTTTTATCATCGTTATTACGCACTTTCTTAATATTTATATTACGTTTTATAATTAACAAAACATTAAAAAAATCAAAAACAAAACATAATTGATTTAATGTTTCCAACCTGCCCGAAGGTAGTCTAAAACAAAAGGTTACATACCTATCCACCGTTGGTAAGAAAATAAAGAATAATTGAGGCATATTTGCTTAGTCTTTTTTGATGTCTGTTTAATGTATCTTATTAAACTATTACATATTATGTCCAGGTAACCCGGAATCACTTGCTGAATTCGTCCAACTATTCTCTGAGCTCTCTATTCAGTGTTGGGTCTGTGGGAGGCTCAGTAGCTGGTTCTGTTGCAAGCTTACAAGGGTCTACAAGGTAAGCTCACATCGTGAATTCCTCTATTAATATTCACACTATATTGTAACAAGCAAATGATAAAATTGTTCCGTAAAAGAAAACTTACATTTTGGTAAAAGTTCAAATATAATATTAAATTTAAATTTTATTTAAAATTTTAAATATAAAATTAAACTTACATAAATTTGCTTAAAACTTCAAATATAATTAAATGGAATAAAAATTCCCCATTATTGATCCGCACTCCTTGAAGAATAAACTGCCAGGCAGATCGAAAAGGTAAACGATCGGCTAAATATGCTACTGCCACGTGGCTCTAGCACGGGTACAGCATCATTACAGTAACAGCATCAGTGTCACAATGACACAATAGTATTAGTGACACTGATAGAGAAGTCCAGTTGAGAAGTTAAGGTGTCCCGTATATCATTACATAGTATAAAACAAAGTCGCTTTCTCTGTCTGTCCCTATGTTCTTATGTCCCTATATATGCTTAAATCTTTAAAATGACGCAACGGATTTTGATGCGGTTTTTTTAATAGATAGATTGATTCTTGAGGAAGGTTTTGGTGTATAAACCTTTCCGATATTCCCACAGGAACAAAAGCTGCGCGGGTGAAACCGCGGGCAGGTCGCTAGTATTTTATACAATGTAGTTTACATCCTCGCAACATGGATTAGAACGCATCATTTACATGAAACGTATTTTTAGAGGAGAGTCAGCTGGGAAGATAATGTAGTCGATAAAGGACACGGGCAAGAATTCATACATCGTTTTCTTTAGTTATCTTAAAGTTTAATATATTTCTTAAGATTCTATATTAATTCCTTAACTTATCCACATTTAATACATATTTTTTTAACTTGGGTAACAGTAGCTAAATAAAGTTGGAATTTAGGTAAGGTTAACGTAAACAATTAGTTCTCTCCTTAGTAGTCTGTGGTTAGGTATTTATCTTGTCATTGGGTGTCTTCAGTACAACAGCTGCTAATCTCAGAAATCTAAGTTAGACTGACAGGATTCTGAGCTAAGATTTTGCGAAAACACTTTATAGGTACTTAAAAAAAAAACAAAAAATTAATTAGCATTAACTATTATTTAATACAAAAACAGGGAGAATTTTTATTCGATACTTATAATGAAAATTATGATATATAAACTTATTGCTGTTTTAATGAAAATGTAATTAAAGTTTTATACAATGGTAGCACTTAAATATGATGATAGAACTCAATCAAATTATAATCTCAATATTTTTATATGATTGTTCCTAGCGACATATTTTATTTAATTGACTTAAAAATCGTAGAAAATTATTTTAGTTTATCTAATATTCGTCACTCCGAAAAACACGCAAAGGATGTACAAAAGCAAAATGGCCTGTGTTCTTTATGCATGTAGTTTACATCCCCGCCCACGGATTAGAACGTACCATTTACATCTTAGGTGGTATTTTCATCAGAAAAGCCAACTGAGAAGGTAAAGTATCCGGTAAATTTATGCACGTAGTTTATTATTAAAAATTGAATAGAAGTTAATTGCTAAAATTTGATTAAATGGTAATCAAATTTTAGCAGTTAAAAATTAACCTAAACATTAAGCACACAAAAATATAATCTCATTGTCATTATTAATACTATAGTCTAAAATCAAAAATAAGTAAATAATACCGACATTCTTCCAGACAATAATGTTGTTTTATTTTCTATTTAGATCAAGTGCCCACGGTCCGAGGAAAAAGCAGCCATCATGGCAGGGACCACCTTGCCTTACCACGTTATATCAAATGCTGCTGGCGCCATTCGACGATCTCTTACCCGTATCATGCAACAGTAACCACGGTAAGTTAATATTTTTTCGAGTCACCTACAACAAAATAAGAAATTATTCATGTCATTAAAAGAATTGATTACAAAGAGAAGAGAGAAAATCCTCACCTTGTTGGTACGTACCCCTTCTGAATAGCATCACCATCTCGCCACACATATAGCAACGCACCAATTATATCTTTGGTGACTTTTGTCTCTAAGCTCTCTAAGCTCTGATAAGCAATTTTTGTCTCTTTTCATCACGAAAGTCATCATTTGCTTGTTTGCTATCCTACAATATAAAAATACTAGATGAAAACCCGTATTCGCTCGGGTGAAATGTAGATAAGAAAGACTCATAATACACAATCTTTTTTAATTTCTACTCTTTTATAAACGTAGAGAAAGTAAGTTTCAAGATAATCTGTGCTCCGTTCTACGATACTTTAATAAATGCTCTCGCCATCTAGACCACATATTTGTAAACTTTAAAGAAATATGGCCAATATGTCTGTCAGCACCGTTAAAATTTTTAATCACTATTTTACCAAAATACTCGACAATCCGAATTTTGCGGATATGTGTTGTCGACTCGAAATTGTTATTTTTTACGCTTTATAATTTAGGTAAGGTTTCGATTGATGCTACCGTAACCCTTGACGAAATTATTAATATAGATTAAGTTTTTTGCTAGATTTCAAAAATTACAATACATATAATTTTTTTTTTTATATCATAAGATAGCAAACAAGCAGATGGGTCTCCTGATGGAAAGAGTCAACCATCGCCTATAGACACCGAAGATGTTAATGGTGCGTTGGCGAGGTCTAATGCCACATGCATAAGTTTACCGGCTACCCTACCCTCCAAACCGGAACACGACAGAGACAAGCACTGACGCTATTGCGGCAGGAATAGGTAAGGCGGTGGCACCAGACCCGGGCGAGACAATGCAGAACTCTACCACCTAGTAGCCACGATGGTAGTGACTCGATAGCCAATCGATCGCCTTTTACGACCTGCCTGGCAGAACGGCAGTTGGCCTATTCTACAAAGGAGGCCGGGACCAACACGGCGAAAATCTTAATAAAGTAGTTATGCAACGTTAACATAGCGTGCCTGTATGTACCCAGATGGGACGACACGACGACACGATTATAGTAACATGTTTGTCTAATTGTTCGCCTTTTGTAAACTGTTTGTCAAAAATAGCAGATGAACTATAATTCAAAATAATCTGGATCCATACGACGGATTCAAATACTCACCAACTCAATTTACATTTTACTTGAATAATACTCGTCTACTCGATTAATATTGTACTCAATTAATATTCATCACTAGGTTGATTGATTGCTATGATTGATGAATGATTACTAGTTTACTCAATTAATACTCATCACTGGATTGATACTCTTCTACTCAATTATTACACGTCTGCTTAATTAACACTCATCTACTAAATTAATACTCATATGTTAGCTTAATACTCTTGTTAATTAATACTCGTTTAATAGTCGTTTATTTGATAAATACTCGTCTACTCAATTAATACTCGTCTACTCAATTAATACTAATATATTCGGTTAATGCCCGTATATTTGATTAATACTTGTCTGCTCGATTAATACTTGTCTACTTAATTAATATTCATTAACTCGATAAATATTCGTCTACTTAATTTTTTAATGTTAATAGTGCGTTGCTATCTAGTGGCGAGGTGTAATGCCACATGCATACGTTTGCAGGCTACCTTACCCTCCAAACCGAAACACGATAGTGACAAGCACTGACACTATGGCGGCAGGAATAGGTAAGGCGGTGGTACCTGACCCGGTCGAGCCGATGCAGAACTCTACCATCTAGTAGTCACGATGATAGTGACGCACATAGCCACTCGCCTTTTACGACCTGCCTGGCAGAACGACAGTTGGTCTATTCTTCAAAGGAGCCCGGGACTAACACGGGGACGAGTGTTAATATTCATTAATACTCGTCTTCTCAATTAATACTCAATAACTTGGTTGATACTCGTGTACTCGATTAATACTCTCCTTCTTGATTAATACTCGTCTAGTCGATGATCAGTGTATACGTGTATTGTGCAGGCGCGGGCGTGGGTGCGGGGGTGGGTGCGGGGGCGGGCGCGGGCGGGCGGCGCGGGTGCGGCGGGCGGCGGGAGGTGGTGGTGGTGGTGGAGGGCGCGCTGTACACGTGTCCGTGGGGCGCGCTGCGCGCCGCCGCCGACGCCGAGCCGCTCTGCGAGAGGTACGCGCTGCTGGTGGAGCCCGCGCTGCGCCCGCTGCGGCTACAGCGACATCTGCGCGCCAAGCCTCATCATGAACATGGTACACTATTTATTAATTATTTATTTGAAAGAAAACCTTTTTTGAACAATCCTCTATGATTGCGTAGTCAGGATTGCTAAGCATTTTACAAGCGTAGAGGTCACCTATGGGTGACTCACATTAAAACTTATTTAATCCTCTGGAAATAGAACTTTTTTCTGCATAAAATCTATCATATGGCCTAATTGGGACCATTGACAACATGTATATTTATTTTATATTTTATTTTATATCATAAGATAGCAATTAAGCTGATGGTTTTCCTGGTGGACTGGTGGTGGCTTTTCCGGCCAACGCCACTAATGTCACTAACTCCATATAGTATCAAATTATTGAAAACAGTAGTAGATCACCATTCGCGATAAAACCATGGCATAATACGATGCGAATGGTACATTATAAGTGATTTTATGGTTTTTTGAATTGTGACACTATTTGATCATGGAGGTGCGAATTATTATGTACGCATCTATAACTATACTTCATTGTTTTGTGTTTTCACTTTTGTTGGCAGTACTTACGACTGCCTCTGTTTCTATATTTTTATTATAATGCTGCGGCCGCACTTACGTCTATCGTCACAAAGCTTCGGGCAATAAGGCGATACATGCAGATGTGACCGGCTATTATCGGCTATAATCGCAAACATTCCGTCTGCGTATGCCTTAACGCGCTAATATCTTTGAGTCGATACACGCAGCTGCGGCCGAAGGGTTAGATAGCAAACAAGCAAATTGTTCTCGAGATGGACAGACATAACCATCGCTATTAGCCAAGAAAAATGTTAAGATTGCCTTGATATCCGTGTGGCGAGGTTGGAATGGTAATGCCAATCTCGGGGTACATCAGCTACATTACTATCTAAACTGTAATATGACAGCGACCAGCATCGACGCTATTATGACAAAAACAAGTAAGGTGGTGCTACCTAACCCAATTAAGACTTTGCAGCACTCTACCATCTAGATCAGCGGTGGCCAACCGGTCGATCGCCACTATAAGCCCAGCCGATCGTGGCAAGGCAGAAAATATAAATAAGTAGACCAGAGTGCGCAAGTAATAACCAAGTACTACAGCATCATCTTGAATCATTTTTCAATGGCTGTGCCATCACGGTATTTATCCTCTATTCTACGCAGTATATGGTCTTTTGTTTTCGGCACGCGATGACCATTAAGCGGGAAGCAAGTGGGATGCGGGGGAGGGGCGTGTGTCAATCCGTCCCGTGATCACGTCTCAGCCAGTCAATTGAGAGTTGACGACAGAGACTACCGGAGTTACGACGTTTCGACGATTACCGATGTAAATCACGAATAGACTCTGTATCACGCAAGCTTCATAGTTGTTTACGTACGTTATGGATAATTGGTTGAAAAGAAACGCTGAAGGAACATCAAATAAGAAAATTCTGTTTCATTTAAGATTTCAAGAAGTATGGAGTGGTAGATCGCACAGGGTTTCGTTAGTAAACAGTAGATCTTATGTCTAATCAAGTTGGCCACCCCTGATCTAAATAATAATCACTACGTAGTGACATTTTTTATATTCTCTCGCCTTATGAAATGCGTTACAGTACAGCAGTTTTGCTTAAAATAGGTCCAGATCACACTAATATTTATTAATGTCACTTTAAATCGAGAACTAACACCTATAAATACCAAAGATACTAATTATGCATTGCTATCAGAGAGGCAGAAAGGCAATGCTACATATATGGGTTTCTCAGTTACCAAATCGTCGAAACCAAAATACGACAGTGACAAGCATTGATGCGATTGCGGCAGGAATAAGTAAGGCGGTGGAGACGTTACGGTTGAGTTAAAATGCACCAGTTCTTTTATTTATTTTCTTTAATACATGAGATTGAGAGATGATGAGAGAGATAATATGTGAATTTCTATTTGCATTTTATTTAAAAATATTAGGTTTCTGCACTTCTCCGCAATGTAATCTTTAACTGTGCCAAATTTCATATACCACCATTCGCGCAGTTGTCTTAAAAAAAGGTGCAAAATTTTTGTCTTCACGTATTATATAGATATATAGATAAATAAAAAAACTACCACCTAGATAGAAGTACTGTGCAGTTTATAAAAATTGTCTCAAAGTAAATGTTGTTTTTAAGTGTAACTAAAGATAACTGAACAAAGGTAATACAGCGTCAGGCGGCAGCGGCGCGGGGGTGTGTGCGGGGGTGTGCGCGGGGGGCGAGGGCGGCGTGCGCGCGGCCGTGGTGGGCGGCGCGCGGGCGGGCGCGCGCTGGCCCGCGCTGCCGCTGCTCAAGGAAGCCGAGCTCGTCGCCGACATGCTGCGCGTCACACCGCTCACCGACTACCAGGTGACCGCTTTAGGGTCATGGCACACATTATATCAACGCGGAAAACTCGTAACCATATCAACTCGTCTCGTTCAGTTTTTTTTTCATGAAACACCATACTGCAACACACACTAATCGGAATCGTAACGTTAAAACGACACCTTTCCGAGTTAATATTATGTGCTAAGAGCATTATGCTGGGAACGAATACATATCACAAACAAACTACTATATAATATACTGCCATTACTTTGTCTTTATATTTTGGTATGCGTAATGGTATGACAATTAAAATATTTGTTTAAAACAAATGCTGAATTATTAGGGAACTCATATTTAAAAAACAGAACCGCATGTGTTTAGCCAAAGACTCAATGTTTATAATAAAGATGCAATTTTATAATTCCTAATAGTTTTAAGTCTTTACCTTATAGTATGTTCCGTAAATAGCTGTTTGATTTACTATAAAATAAATCTATACTAATATTATAAATGGGAAAGTGTATGTGTGTGTTTGTTTCTCCGTCTTTCACGGCAAAACGGAACGACGAATTGACGTGATTTTCTAAGTGGAGATAGTTGAAGGGATGTGGAGTGACATAGGCTACTTTAGTCTCTTATTTTACGCGAGAAAAGCCGCGGGCAAAAGAATGTTACTATTATGTGAATTAAATTTTTGTTCATAAAATAAAATATTACTCTACTAAAACTTCATTAAATATATATTTAATTTTATTTTATGGTAATTAATAAATTTAAATTTAATCTGTATTTTAAAGTTTTTGTAACAATTTTATAATCTACCTAAGATGATAAAACAGTCAAATTTTTACATCATTTATTTTATATTAATTTATTAATTTAAAATAATTAATTTATTTTAATAATTGTACATCATTTATTTTAAACATTTGGTAGAATATAATATATAAGTAGCGATACATTAACTTCAACAACTTGTATCATCCATATTGTTGCACATAAACATCTTTCTTTCATAAAGAGTATTTCTTTCTCACACTACACTCACATGCCACACAAAGACACATACACGCTCGTACACACTCTCATCCAACATCGGACCGGAGATGGAGTGAGAGCAGCGATACTTAAGTTAGGTGGCAAGGGGCACTAAATACCAACTAAAATAATAATGTTAAATTCATATTCAGTTCCATATGCATAGTGCAAACTAACTTATAATTTTGGTTAAATCAATTGATAAGTTTTTTGACTACACATACGGTCTACAAAGCCTTTTAAAATTTGTATGAAAATGTTGCAAAATTAAAAATTAAGATTGCTATTACTTAATGTTAAAATATTTATATAGCTCGCATTTCTACATAGAAATTTGCAAAATAACAACTCCTTTGTTGACTTCAAGTTCCATCGCAGCTTGAAGTCCAATCCACTTTTTTTATATCGCCGTATCTATTTTTTCATTGTATTCAAAAAGCTTTTGTAAAAATCGTAACACAAAAGTACTAAGATAAATGTAAGATAAATGTACTAAGATAATTGAACAGATTTAGATTAAATTTCCATATTATATACCATCGTGAATAACCTTCCAGGGTTAAGAATAACTGGCATAGAATTTTGTTATCTAATTATAACTTAAGAAATTATACGTCCATAACACATTTGTTCTTTACATATAAAATTAATAGACTCTTCCTAGGTTTAACCCGAGTTGGTCCTAATGCTGTGGAAAAATTGGGATTAGATGAAGCCTATGTTACTCAGGAAGAATGTACGTTCTTACTGATGAAAGAATTTTCAACATCCTTTGAATAGTTCCAGAGATCACAACAAATCCAACTCATAAACTTTACCTCTATTACATTAGTACAAGTTATGAAAATTAACAAGTCATATAACTATAATTATAGTATCTGAAAATGTACTAGGAACAACACAAAACAAACTGAACATACGCTTTTGTTGAACCCAATATCCACTCCTTTTTATATCAATATAAAAAATAGATATTACAGTGCAGTTTCACCCAGTGCCGACGATAGGCATGGAAATTATTGTTAAATCAGATTAACTATTATGTTGTTAAAGTTAATTAATATTTAACAGTTATTTATTTATGTTATATTATATCAGTAGCCTATATATAATAAATATCAGAAGCAGTAAAACACGAAGCTACTAAAAAAAAGGTCCTCTAGAATAGTTTTGATAACTTTTAACAGTTATTATTATCGGTCTCTCGAAATATTTTTAATAACAGTATTATCATAAGTCAAGTTATTGGTAATTATGGTGATGCATAAAAATTACTTTTAACAGTATTTGCTAATATAAATAACAGTTGTTAATTGTAAAAAAAATTTAGTAAGAAAATTAATATGTTAACTGTTAAATGATCCATGCCTAGCCGACGATGGAAAGTATCCAATTCAAATAATACACTAGTAGTCTCCGATACAGTGCGCGCCACGTAAATAGTATGATAGAGTGTAATATATATTTGCAGCCAAAAGGTGATAACCGCTGTGAATTTAATGACGCTTAAGCGTTTCTTTCAACGAGATCTGACGTAAGTGCAATTCATGGACTGCACCTTAGTGGAACGCATGTGGGGTGGTTTGATGCCAAAGCACTTATATACCTACCCTACAATGAATCCTAAAAATTTGTTCTAATTTCCATTCGTAAATTTTAATCAGAAATATTGTTATATTATTGTTTCATTTATGATTTATAAAAAATAATTGTTTTCTTTTAGGCTTCCAAGGAAGCAGTATTGGCGCAACTTCCACAAGCAGAATGCATACATTTCGCAACACACGTGTGCTGGAAAACACCGGGCATAATTCTTAGTCCAGGAGAAGTGGTAAGAGTCGACAGTCTGTTCATGCTATCAATACGTCTTCCTTTAATTACGCCTTCTTAAACTTCTTCGAGAATTCTTAGCTAATAAGATTGCCCCTTTGAGAGAGGATGTAGCTAGATTGCTGAATTCAATATGAAGGGGCGGTATTACAAGGCTTTATAATTTGTAACAGTTATAACACTCATTTTGAAATGTCATTCAAATTCACATAACTCCTCTCATACTTTAAGGTTGACTCACAAGCTAAGCGGCTGCTGAATACTAGCGTAGGCAGTGGAGTTGCGGACACTTCAACAGAAAATGAGGAAGAGAGTATGTATCAATCATCAATTTACAAAATAAATCTCAAACACATTGAGTATTTTAACTACTTTAGTCTAGTGATTATCTTGTTTCCGATAGATTATAATTTTTCCAGAATTTTCCAGGGTCGAGAATAAGTTATCATTAGGATGTAACCTAAAGTCTGCTAAAATGTCATCTTACCGAAGAGCTTTGCTATCACAATAAAATATTTTTTATTAAATTCATAACACTCTTTTACGAAAGAGTATATCTTGAAATAATAATTTGTAATAAGTGTGTTATAAATAGATTTTATTTTGATCATCTTTAACATTTTTTAAAATCGCCAGACTTCTCTCATCTCTTTTCATGTTTTGCCTTATCTCCTAAATTACAAACTAGATACAAATTGTAATAATTTTTATTTAAATTTAAATTTATTTAAAACATTTTGATATCGAAACACGTAATAGTTAAAAAGACAATTATAAACGATGCACCGTATGTATATTTTTTAAAGATGCTTAAATATTTAAAGTAAAACGGTCATAATATTTTAATGCAATGTGCTCTTCCGTTTAGCAGTCCACCCTTTATTTGTTGGGGTGTTGGTAATCCGTTAGCAACCCAAGTGGCTCGCTTAAGCGAAGGATAACTAACGCTTTTTTATAACATTTTTATAATACATCTTGTGAATAACTTATATTGAATTGATGCCTGTAATTAAATTAAAAGAAAAAATATCTTCACGCCCATATCCCCGAAAAGGTAGGCAGAGGTACAACAAGTGCACCCACGATTAGCCGAAGATAGTCCCACAATGTCATAGGTTACCAGCCTATCGCCAATCGGGCGATTTTTCCAATCCCGAACAACGTTTTTTTTTTGTCAGAAAACTGAAAAAACACTTTTGAATTGTCCAACCCGGAAATCAAACCTGGGACCACTAGACCACAGAGACGACTCGTAATTAATTTAGTAACCTGTGAGAACTCTATTGAACTAGAGTATGTTTCTGCAAGAAGAAAAACGCAAACCACTGCTGGAACCATGTCTAATTAATGAGTGCATTACGACATTCTAATGTTATATATTCACTTAACAAAGTACTGTTTGACCGAAAGGCAAAAGCACCACGCCGCGGCACTTGACGTCGCTACAATGGTGACCACACATATAAGCAATTACGAGCGTTTATAACTATTTTTATGGTATTCCATTACTTTACTCTTTAAGACTACTTTACCTTTAAGTACTACATAGATTATTAGATTTAGTCTGAGCTACCCAATATAAAGGTAAAAAAATAATTACCAAAAACATTATTTTTATGATAATTTATTAGTATCGCCAGGAATATAGCAAAATATTTAAAAAGATAAGGATACATTCTAAATAGTTCATTTTACACAGATGCAGAAATTACATCAAGCAACGAAGAACTGCCGCCTCTTTCAGAATTTATGCTCACAACGGCTGAAATTGCACATTTGAAACTGACAGCAAGATTGGTTAGTATTGCTATATATTGCTTACTACAAACAAGTTGTTATTTACTACATCGAATTTTTTGGAACAATAATTAAGTTTGATATCTAATCATATTACAAAATTAGTTGAAATTATCGTCGTCTTTATAAAATTCTACGCTCTCATCACTTCTAAGAGTATTTATTTATTGTACAAAAATACATTTTTTTATGCATCAAAATATATGACAATAAATAAATTACAAAACAATATCTATATATGTTGATACATAAAGACTGTCTTATCACTAAAAAGTTTTACTTAAATAAAAACATGAAATAAGGATATAAGGGTATACAAATTTCTTTGAAAGACTGTAAATTATTACAAAAATGACACTGCATTGCACAGCACCACAACAAATATTCATAAGAAGTGATTTAAAGTTTTCGCTTCTCATATTAATACTGATGAATTTTAATCAAATATAGAAGTATTCCTGTGTCATATATCTTTAGAATTGTTAATTTTATGTGAAATAATTATCAGGCATCGAAGGTTTGATCGTAAGAGATTAACTATCCTAAAACCTACGTTTCTTTCCATCTCTAATGTGAAAACAAATTAGTGATGAAGGCCACAAAATCCTTCTGTGTGATTCATCGTCAGTATACTTGCTGCTTGCGTACGTTTATGGTAGAGCGTGTGCATTCGTAAATGTCCCTGATGGATTGTTTATGTTTTAGTATTTTTTATAAGTTTCTTGATTTGAACAGGTGGTAATCTCATGTGCCCCATCAAGCGCCATTCTCCAAGACACGGAGAACTCTGAAGAGGTGTCAGTAGTAGGCGAGGGTGTGTCTCGGCTGTGCCGGTCGTTCCTGTCCGCTGGCGCTCAGGCAGTTCTGGTTACGCTTTGGCCTTCCCCTCAGGACACAGCCACCAAGATATTGTACAGAGCGCTCTACTCTGCCCTGTTACAAGGAAGCAGAATAGCGAAGTAAGTGTATATTTATTAAATTTATCAGAATTGATTTAGTATATAAGAAAATGTTTACCTGTTTTGATCCAGGTTCCGTTAGAAAAGCCAGCCATAGATAACACCATTTCGCCAGGCTGATGATAAAAGATGTAAGAAGGCTGTCCAGTCATTACCATCACAACTACTAAACGTCAGAGTTATACGCCTTACCTATTATTATAGTGTAGTAGTTTATTACAGGACTCGGCAGCTCGTAAATATATGCAGCGCAAATCGGGTACAAGTTTGATTCAAACTTCATTCAGATAAATAATATAGAATACTAGCGATCTGCCCGCGGTTTCACTCGTGCAGCTTTTGTTCCCGTGGGAATATCGGAAAGGTTTATACACTAAAACCTTCCTCAAGAATCAATCTATCTGTTAAAAAAAATCTTATCAAAATCCGTTGCGTAGTTTTAAAGATTTAAGTATACAAAGGGACATAAGGACATAGGGACAGACAGAGAAAGCGACTTTGTTTTATACTACGTAATGATACTTAAAAACCAAAATCAAAAAATGTTTTACTCAAGAGTAAACTCTAACACATTTTCAGGAACATACATTACCTAATGTATGTTCCTTCAAATATATATTGGGAGATTACAGTAAGAATATTGATTCTTTTTAACCACAATCTAAGTATCTTTGTGATTCCTTTAGTTTTTCACACTCTCCTGAAGCCCCATGTCGCTCTAGCGTAAGAAACTTGTTGCATTTTTCTCCTAGCAACTCTGCTGCTTATTTGCATTCGTTTACGATACATGCTGTAAGTCTGTGGAGATTCCTGCCTAGTGTGATTCGCCTTTGCCAGACTTTAGAGACTTAAAAAACGTATTAAAGGACAGTTCCGAGCTGAAATGTAAGTTTTCCTTAAATTGTATGTATTTTTTTCTCTACATGTTTTTTTAAATACATTAGTGGTATACATATGTAAATTTAGTTTCATAGTTTATAATATGTTATTTTTTTGTACACTAGGTCTACTCATTTCTTTTTCATACATACATACCTAGACCTAGACCTACATATATACATGTATGAGTAGACCTACATACGTGTATGTATGTAGGTCTACTCATTTCTTTTTTCGCTATTTTATTCTCCTTTAACAGATTGGCTGAAAACTCTTTAAGTAGTACAAGCTCGCCCATTGTACTTAAGTTACGTTAATATTGTCTTTTTTGTACTGTTTTCTATGTACAATAAAGTATTAAATAAATAAATAATAAATATTGATTTCTTTGAATTTTTCTCTCAGGACAACTCTCGGGCTAAGATTGTAAATAGATCTTACAGCTCTTTTTAGTAATACAAGTATAGTATTTATTTCAGTCGAATTTCCCAGAGAAGAATCCCGTATGACATAATTCTTGCAGTGTCGACGTCAATAATTAACTGTCTTATCTTTTTAACTGCATAAGCTGCGGAACAAATAATAAATAAATAAATATTCATAGGACGAATTACACTGACTGATCTAACCCCAAAGTGAGAAAATTATTTGCTTGTGTTATCAGGGTATTAGTCAATGATGCTAATACGTAGAAATACATATATAAATACTGTAATAGATTTAATAAACATTCAAACCCGGAAATACAAATATTTCTGCTCATCACACAAATGCTTATCCCCGTCGGGAATTGAACCCGAGCCCCGTCGATTTCGTAGTCAGGGTCGCTAACCACTCGACCAACGGGGCGGTCAAAAGTCAATTCAAAGTCAGTTTGATAAGTTATAATTGAGTACATTGAGTGTTCGTTAATAAACGAACACTTTTAAGTGCTGTTCCTCAATTATCTGTGCTTTAAAAACTTTTAAAGAACACAGTAAGCACAAATAAAAGCGATGTATTCGTACAATGTGTTCAATCCATACTTATATTAAAACTGCAAAAGTCTGTCTGTCTGCTTGTTTGCCTACCTATTACGCTTTCACAGCTAAGCCGCTGAACCGAGATTGATATAATTTGGCAAGGAAATAGTTAAAGATCCGAGTTAACTTTTTTCCATAAATTAACCCCTAAAATCCAAACAGTCTACTCTATTGTTTGCTTTATAATACACTAGCGACCCGTCCTGGTTTCGCATGGGTGTAATGTAAGCACACAAAAATAAGTTTTTATGACAAACCTTTGAAATTCTCGGTTTTTTTCTCCTATAATATGCATATAAATAAACCTTCTACTTGAATTACTCTGACTATTCACGAAAACCACATTAAAATTCATTGCGTAAATTAAAAGGTCTAAGCGAACATACAGCGGAAGCGTCTTTGTTTTTATTACTTTGTAAAGATAAAGAACACTTACCTTAAGTTGGTTAAAATATAGTGAATTATAAACACTAACCGATCCGAAATAGCATTCATATGAAAAAAAATTCGGTTGTCTGTAAAGTTGGTTTACAGACGATAGTTGAACATGACAACGTCTTAAGCTCTCGCTTGTACTCCAAGCCTTAAACGGAACGCCTCAGAGCGAGGTAACGCCGCATGAGTCATGTATTTTCGTGCGTGCAGCCAGCTCTATCGAATTATAAGACGTTGTCACGTCAAAAAGAGATTATTCTATTCAAAAGAATAATATTATGTAATCATACTTTAAATTTTCAGTAGATTCCCAAATAGTTTATTTTTCAAGGCCATGAAACCTTTGCTACTTTTTTAAAAATGTAACATATCTTTTTTTCTAATTTTGTATAGATCATTGAGTATTACGTTTTTTGTTATCATAGGTAATATAAGTAAACATTTGAGATTAATTATTTGGATCGGGAAATATTTGTCTATTAATCTCCATAAAAAAACAATTGTATTATCGTATTAGGCTAATCAGATAGGAAGATTGGACAAGATTTTGGTTTCCCTTATAAATTATTTGATTGTTATTTGTGTGTAGAGCGCTGGGTGACGCGATGCAAACAGTCCGCCACACGAAGCACTTCGCGCACCCGGCGCACTGGGCGGGGCTGGCGCTGCTGGGCGCCAACGTGCGCCTCAGCAGTAAGGTGGCGCTGCTCGGACAGGCGCTCGCCGAGCTGCTCGCCACGCCCGATAAGTGCCGGTAAAATAAACCGACCGCTCACAATATACACCTACACACCAGGATGGAAATTATTGTTTTAAATTAGATTAACAGTGCGATTGTTAAAACTATGGAAATTATTGTTAAAAGCATGAAAATTATTGTTTTAAATTAGATTAACAGTGCATTATTAAAACTAGCTTTGTGTTAGGTATTATTTTTATACGCTAATTAAAAAATATAATAGATTTTTCAATTACCCAACACGTGAATTGTAAAAATATACCACTTACAACACTACTTATATAACAACACTATTATTTCGCTCGCAGTATTAGCAGTATAGTGGTATTTTTCATTAATAGCATTGTTCAGTACGTTATTATTCATTAGTTGTATTGATACTTTTTACTGATAATAAAAATAACTTTTAGCAGTACCTGATCATATAAATAGTGATTGTTAATTGTTTATAATAATTTAGTACGAAATTTAACATGTTAATTGTTAAATGATACATGCCTTATACACACACACATACACACGCATACGTGATACATGCATAAAAGCTACCTCCTATCCAATTGGCTCACTGCAATAACTACATTGATGCACGCACATTCTACAATTTTACATATATCTTACTTTTCACGAAGCATCATTTGACGTAATTAAACACATTGCAATATTTTTATGTATATAACTTTGACTAACTTCCTAAAAATTCCTTTTCATATTTTAGTGACGCGTTGAGAGTTTGCTTACATTTAGTGGAAAAATCTCTCCAAAGAATCGTAAGAGGACAGAAGAATGCAATGTATACCACACAGAAGAGCATCGAGAACAAAGCTGGATCGGCGAATGGCTGGCGGGAATTGTTAATGAGCGTTGGTTTCAGGTCAGTTTCATAAAAGCGCTTAAACTAGGTGATAAAATTTTGTTAACCCGTTTTCACGACATTGAAGACATTATCTCTACCTGTTACCTCGTTCGGTAAAATATAATTCGACAAAATACGCTTTTCAAAAATAGAGATTATTGTCTTGTGTAACCGAGAAGCAGTTAGGCCGAATAAAACACTTAAATCATGTTCACACGCACAATCTAATTTTTGGACAGTAATGCCCTCAAGAAGCGATAGAATTACAATGATACGAAAACATCTTATTCCCGCCTATTTATACCATTCTTCGTTATATATTTTGTCCATTGTTGTTACGACGTCATTATCTCCCAATAAAATGTGCATAATACAGGTGCGCCATACATCTGGGCAGTAGTAGTAGTACTTGCCGTTAAGCGCAGTTGCTAACACTTGTCGATAGTAATTTTTGAACTCCGACTGTAAAATGTCGCTGTAATTATGTTTACCCTAATATTGTAATTCGTAAACAAATAAAATAATAAAATGTTGTATTAGAGATTTTGATGCTGTGTATATATTTATAAACAATGTTAGTGCAATTACAATCTAAACATTTACAACGAACGGCCCGCAAAATACAAATAATTTATATTGGGATTTATATTATAATCAATTTATCATTGCACGCGTAATAGAAGTAAACGAGAATATGTTAGTCGACGTCGATGAGTGATGTGATGTTAATCTGTGCGGCGGGGATTTAAAGGGAATTTATTTTGAATTCCTTTCCTTGTTTCAGATTTGAACCAGCTGCAAACGGAATTCCTTCAAGCGTGTTCTTCCCACAAAGTGATCCAGATGAGCGGCTGACACAGTGCTCAGCAAGCCTTCAGGCTTTATTAGGTAAAAAAGCTTTTGACATGGTCATGCTTATATGGTATTCACTTATGGAAAGTGATAAAGATGGTCCATGTTAGTGTTGCATTGCCATTCGTATAGCGACAATATAATGTCACATACATAAGCCCAAATCTTAATCGTGTGAGAAAAAGACAACATGTATGTAAACTTAAAGCTTACTGCTTGAAAGCATTTTCCATAAATAATAAGAGTGAACCTATAAAATGTGTGAGCCTTAAGAGAATGAGAATAAGTTTTTTTTTTTTTCATTTAATAATATTAAAAATTTTAACCTTTTTAAAGATCATATTACCCTAGTGATAATCAAAATCAAATCGACAAATTGAAGCTTTGGAATATTATTATAACAGGTTCTGGTACCTATTTATAGGTAGCAGAACCTGTTTATAAACACTTTGAAATCAATAAAAAATATTTTCGTTTCATCTACAAGTATTTTTATTAAGTTCATCTATTATTTGTTGAAGGATCTCGTACACCTTGCACTATTTACTATTAAATAGTTTATTCGGAGTTGAGCAAATAATTAAAACGACGGTTATTGCTATGCTGCTGCTGCTAAACATGAAAATAAATTACGATAAATAAATTATCAATACGCCGATTCCCTTGCGGTGTAGACACAGTGAATTGTACGTTAATGAATCGGTTCAGATGAACCACGATTCACAGGTTTCTTGTTTGGCGAGATGAGTTGTGATCCCCATCTTCACACTTTAACAAGCCTTTACCATCTTTTTACAACGTTACTCTGTTTTTTTTTGGTTAACTGGGAAAGACAGTTTTAAGCGCTTTATTTGAAGCACGGAAAACTTAGCATACCGTCATCGGACTACGAGCTGCTGTAGAGATTTCGATTTTACGTGGACAACTCAGTCGTATAACACTCTTGAGGATCACAGATTGACTTTAAAAACTGAAAAGAATTGTCTATAGATATTGATCGTTATGTGTCGACAAATCTTATCAACCTTGCGAAATGTAGCTATAACCGTCATCGGACTACGAGCTGCTCTAGAGATTTCGATTTTACGAGGACAGCTCAGTCTTATAACACTTTTGAGGATCACGGGATTGACTTTAAAAACTGAAAAGAATTGTCTATAGATATTGATCGTTATGTGTCGACAAATCTTATCAACCTTGCGAAACGTAGCTGTAACCAAATATGACATTTATTTCAGGTTTGTCTCCTACCACATTGCAAGCTTTATCTAAATTAATATCGAACGGTGACGTGGCTGACGAAATCATAGGCGTGATACGTTCGGTCATATCTCAATTCTCAATCAAAAACATCGAGAACGAAACAATCGACGTAGCAGTTAATGTGAGGTAAATACTGTTTATTTTTCCTTATCGCAGTAGAAAATCTTAGGTATGAAATATCAACGCAATAGACACCCGACACGTATGAATTGATAACCTCTCAGCAGCAATGTAAGGCCACAAAAAGCTTAAGTGGCACCAATTCCTTAAAAATGGGAAAATTCTATCTTATTAAGTTTAAAATATTCTTGCACAATTTTACCGTTTTATTTTATTTAATTTATAAACAAGACACCTAATATCATGCATCTTTAAAAAGAGAAACTAGTTGGCTCCTGTCTTTCCTAGGTATTAAATTAAAACACGATCGACGAAATCGATAGCAAAGAAATTGAAACACGTTATAGCTTATTTGAATAGAGCGTGATTATAGTATATAGAATGTTCAAATGTAGGTAGTATCAAAATATCTATATACATTATACATATAATAAAATCGTAGGAAAGTCAAAACTGTACATTTAATATTTTTTTAAAGAATACTTGGGGCGTGATCTACAATCGATATCGAAGCCAAAAATATAGTTTTTAGAATTTTTGTCTGTTTGTCTGTATGTCTGTATGTCTGTTTGTTTGTTTATCTGTATGTATGTCCGGGGTAAACTCAAAAAGTACTACATGTATTTACTTCAAATTACTAACAGGTCGGGTCAACATATATGCTCCATAAAATAAATTTATTTGAAACGGTACAATTAACGATAAAACGTAGTACGATAGCAACCGCTATAGTCATACCGACTATGTCGCAATTACTAACGTCCACCTCCAGGACATATACTTTGTAATTACGTTTCTATTTAAGCTAAGTACAATATTGACTTAAATACTAATTAACAAAATAAATGCATATGTGTGTGTGTGTGTGTGTGTGTGTATGTGTGTGTGTGTATGTGTGAGAGAGAGAAAACGTCAGTTAAATAACATGTGTAATAGAACCTATACACAAAAGTTTAATTACCGATGAGACTTTCGACGTTATCTTAATCTAGACCTTGTAACCATTGCGTCAGTCGCACCTTGCACTCTTTGGAAGTTAGAGGGTATATGTTTAAAATTTTATTCACTTTATTGTACAGCAATGGACTCAGAAAGTAAAACTGTCGACTTGTTACAACAAAAGGCTACATTTTATCACACTATTACCTACAGGGGAGGAGCAGTGTGGAGTAAACGAAGTCCGCGCGGACGAAGTCGCAGGCAACAGCTAGTACTAAATAAAAGTGTTAGTGTGTAACTGTAGGTTCAAATTATAACTTGGGTCTGCATTTTTAGAATTTCAATTATTAAATTTCAGCAAGCGTCAATAAAAAAAATCATAAAAATAAAATTATATAAATGAGACTTCTGTGTTTTAATCAGATTTTGATCAATGTTTATGGATATACTAATAAAAATCTGCTGAGCCATTTCCATGATATAGTAAGAAACAAATAATGTAATTTTATTTGCAACTTTCCACGAATATATCATTGTCATGTTGCGGAGCGCAGTGCCAAGTGTCAACTCAAATGAAATACCTAAACATATGGACGATCTTCTTTGATTTTGAAGTCAGAAGAAAAGGGAAATCATATACCTAAGAAGAAATAAAATACGCAATATCTCATGTACCTACCGCACTGTTTTAAATGTTTAAGTAGCACATATCGTGGCGTAGCTATAGCTATAATTTAATGTTACATACAAAACACGGGTATCCCAGGGCGGATACCAATTGTAAACAATAATAAATTAATAACATTGTAATTTCTTGCATATATATTTTTCCGCAAAGATGGGGCACATTACCAGCAATTAATAATAATGCTCATTAATAAAGAGACTAAAAACTTTCTAATAGCTGATAGTTTTATTTGAGTTCTTACTAGGCATGGATCATTTAACAGTTAACATATTAAATTTCGTACTAATTTTTTTTAACAATTAACAACTGTTATTTATATAAGCAAATACTGTTAAAAGTAATTTTTATGAATCACTAAAATTACCAATAACTTGATATATTATGATAATAATGTTATTAAAAATATTTGAGAGAGCGTTTTTTTTTTTTGCTCGCTAACTTGATTTATGATAATACTGTTATAAAAATATTTCGAGAGACCATGATAATAATAATTGTTAAAAGTTATTACAACTATTCTAGAGGACCTTTTTGGTAGCTTCGTGTTTTTACTGCTTCTAATACTTATTTTATATAGGCTACTGATATAACATAAATAAATAACTGTTAAATAATAATTAACTTTAACAACATAACAGTTAATCTAATTTAACAATAATTTCATAATGAAATTAAATGCGATTAGGCATAGTAAAATGATTCGGTATGAATCAATAAATAATTTGAATAAACTTAACAATTGTCTTCGAATTATATTGTCGAATAGTAAAAACTATTTAGTTAGACCAATGTGCGCGCTAAAGCCCAAACTGGGCTTCGGATCTAACATTTAATAAGCAATATTATAATAACTACTCAATGAATTAATTATATACTCACAGGTTATGGCGAGTAAACGGTTGCCACGAGCTGCTGGCATCGCTGGGTTTCGACTTGGCAGAGGTAGGCCAGGACGAAGTCACTCTACGCACCGGGAAGGCTGCCAACCGAAGACACATCCAGTTCGTGCTACAGGCATTATTAGCTTTGTTCGGTAAGTCTCATTACTTCTATAATCTATATAATTAAAAATTTTATGCTTTTCATTGGTAACAGTGCATTACCAATGAAAAGCAGTAAGAAAACACTTAAAAAGGGCCAAACAAACATTTTAACAAATAATCGTTTTTGTTTAAATGTTCAAAATAGTTCGAAATGAAAATTTCTAAAAAATTAAAAACTAAATAATTTTAATTTTAATGAAACAAGTATACAAAAATTCAGAAACTTATTTAGGCATGTCAACGTCAAGTCAAAAAATATTTTAATAACCCAGTCCATAATAAATTATGCATACTGCAACTTACTGCGAGTTTGGTAAATTTATCTTTCTTATATTAACAATTCGTATCATATGACAATACCAAACGGTATTGTCATATGATTAAACAATCATTCTACTTATATTACATTTCATTTCACATTTAAGAAAATCAATATTGAGTCAACCAATATTTTTAAGTAACTCAATCCATAATTAAATTTAGTAACTCAATCCATAATTAAACAATAATGGGCGTGTTCCCGACAAATATCTTAACTCAGACTTCTAACGAAATCGACAGATTGCATTTCTAACATTTTCCCAGGACACTATAGATAGTAATACTTCACCAAATGTCGTCATTTTAACTCTAACAATGTTTCTATAGGTTTTGAGAGTTAAAAATAGAAATTGTGTTTGAAAAAACCGGCTAAACTTAGATAAATGTTGTTTACTTTGATAGATCTAAGTAAGATTGTAGACAATCAAACAGACAAGTCAACAAAAACTCACCAAATGCTTCATGCCTTCCTGCCAATTTTCTAGCTACCCATGAATATTTTATATATTACCTTAATTTATACTCAAGTTACATATCATTTATTTCACAAGTTATGTATATATGTTTTAGATACTCAAGAAGCACCTCGCAGTCTAAGCTTAGAGTCGAGCTCAAGCGTCGAGTCTCTGGTATCCATCGACGATGGTGATCTGGAGCCCCACTCTGATGGGGAATCCGCTCCGAGGCAACATAGACGTAAGTTGAGCATCGCTGACTATTCTTTAGCGTACGTTGAAATTGTTTAAATAAATACATTACTAACACAAAAAATAACACACACAACATAAAAACGGCAACGATTTTGCTTTTTTTATGGAAGAGGGAGCAAACGAGCGGGAGGTGCACCTGATGTTAAGTGATCACCGCCGCCCATGGGCATCTGCAACACCAGAGGCCTTGCAGTTGCGTTGCCGCCCTTTTGAAAATGAGTAAGCTCTTTTCTTGATGGTCTCCATGTCGTATCTGTTCGGAAAACCCTTACCGGTTATTGATTCCACAAAAGCGTAGTGCGAGGCAAAAAGTACTGGGAGAACTGCACGGTTGTGGATTTCCAGACATCAAGATAATGTGGGTGGAACTTCAAATTTTTACGCGATGTCCGATGATGGAAATTAGCAGCAGGAATTAATCCAAACAACTCGTCGGAACACTCTCCATGATAGATACGATAAAAGACGCAGAGTGAGCTTACATCTCTGCGTAATGTCAAGGAATCAAGCCGTTTCGAAATAGCCTGATCGTCAACGATTCGAACCGCTCTACGTTGAGTGCAGTCAAATATAAGAAGCTGGTACTGAGGAGCTCTGGCCCAGAGATGAGAGCAGTACTCCATGTGAGGCCCAATTTGCGCCTTATAAAGTTGGAGACGATGGGCCGGCAAGAAGTACTGCTTCGCTCTGCTGAGCACGCCGAGCTTTTTGGATGCTAGTTTCGCCTTGCCTTCCAGATGGCCGCGAAATTGAACGGTATTCGATATGTCAACTCCCAGGATTCCAACACTGGCTGAGGCTGTCAGGAGATTATCCTCAAATCGGGGTGATATAACAAGGGGTGTCTTTTTGCGATGAACGCGCAAAGCTGTGTCTTTTGGGATTAAATGTGACCAAGTTGTGACGACCGCATTCCGAGACATCAGTAAGTCGATTCTCGACTTGAGACATAAGCTTCTTTCGGATCTCTTCGACGTGTTCCCGAGAAATGCCGCTACGGCCAGAGTATGTAGCATCACCAGTGCTATCATCTGCATAATAATGTATGTTACTAATTCGCAACATATCATAGATATGCAGAAGAAAAAGCGTCGGTGATAGCACGCAGCCTTGAGGAATACCAGCATTGACAGGTTTAAGGTCGGAGCATGCACCGTCGACTGCGACCTTGATGCTCCAGTCAAAAAACTGGTTATCCACTTGCACAATTTCTCAGGAAGCCCGTAGGAAGGCAGCTTTGCGAGAAGTGCTTTGTGTCATACGCGAATAAAGGCCTTAGATTTAGTGTTATGTTAGTTAGATTAGTATAATACTTTTTACTTTCTGACTTTGCTACTTTTATATCTCTTATAGGATTAGTTATAACATTCGTTTTTACTTTTAACTATCAATCTCCAAACAAAAAACATTTTTCTTCTGTACTAGTAAGAAGATCATTTATTCACCAATAAATAATAGTGGTCCCAGTACACTCCCTTGAGGGACACCACAATCATTAACTCGTTATTCAGAATTGTAATATTTTTTATGTAGGTTTATTAACCTTATTTTAATTCTACTTTTAGTTATTCTACTTATCTGAACCGTTTATTGACGAATTACTAAATAGCTAATATAGTAGATTTTTTAAACTTACTACTAACTTAACTTCCAGAAGAGAGTGTCTCTTCAGTACCCCCACCTCTACCTATCGGGTCGTGCGGCGGCGCGTTCACGATGTACGTGCGCGGCGCGGGCGGTGCGGGCAGTGCGGGCGGCGCGGAGGCGGGGCGCGGCGAGCCGGACGGGCGCACGGCGCCGGCCGCCGCGCCGGCCGCGCGCTACCGCGGGGAGAGCGACGCCGCCTTCACCCCCTCGCCCCCCGCCGCCGCGCACGCCACGCCACCCCGAGACGTCTCCCTCGCACTCGCGCATCAAACCAAAATCCGCACCCTCTATACACGCCGACCACCCTCCACTGATGACTCCGACTGGGAAAGCTCCGGACACGATACGGTCTTACGACGTCGACCCGAACGCACTGAACGTACTCATCGATACCTCGACGCTTTTTACGATTTAGCCACGAGTTCCCGACGAGTAGAATCTTCTTCCGAACCAGATACGAATCAACCTTCTACTTCGAAGAGAGTGCCTCGACCTAAAATGGGAGCCAGTCGAGATTCTATGGCTCAAGTCCGACACATGAGTGGGGAACTAACACCGACTATATCCGAAGTGTACCACGAGAGGAATATAGACTTGGGATTAGCTCCTCCATTAGCAGAACTTCTTCTTGCCGAGGATTCGAAGACAGAAATGAGAGCGGCCAGTTCGAGTGAAAATTTACTATTACAGAACTTAGAGAAATTGGGATTGCTTGGTGATTCCAGTGAATCAGACGAACATTGGTGCTCAAATACAAACAGGCCGTGGTTGTCGGCACCTCCTTTAGAAACTGATGTTCAAGATTCCGATTTAACAACGGCTGATATAATTGAAAGAAAGACAAAGTATAGAAAAGATTCTGAGACGAAAAGGAAAGAGGAGAATATGTACGACTTGAAGCCAAAAGAAGAGACAGCGGGCCCAAGTGGAATCGAGAAAAGGTCAGTTTCTCCATTTTCGGAATTATCCAGACGGGACGAAGGAGATGGACGAAGTATTGCAGACTCCCATTCATCTTACAAAGCACTGATCTTAAATCCTCGCGCACCATATTTACCAGAAGAAGCGGAGACCTCTCTGGGACCAAACAGTGAGGGTGGGAAGACACATCCTCGGCCTAGACGGCCGCCATTACCACGAACAAGACCAAGTTACACTACACTGGATTTTCCGCCGAGCAAATAACTCATATTGGACCAAGGTAGATCTAATATTTTTTTATCTAAAGTATGATGGAATTTATAAAAGTTTTGTATAATATGTGCAATACTAAGTTTAGTTATTGTTGTATATTAGTATCGTAAATATCAGCAACTTAGATGGGTAGAGAAATACAACCCAGCAAAACTGACAAATTCTTAACAAAAATTTATTTCGAAGAAGTTAAGGAAGTCATTCTCCGTTCTGGCTACCATGCTATTAGTAGTTGATACTGACAAAATCAATACGCAATAAACACTGACGTGGACAACATTCATATTATGTCGTACTAATTTCATTCAAAAACCTCGTTAGGCGAAAGAGTACTCTTTACAGCACATTTTACTAATAAAATTTTCTAAACAAATTGTCTAAACAATGCGTCAAAAGAAACAATAAGACATATTTTTTCTGTAACTTTGTTACCACAATTATAACCAGCAACCTCACTTGCTACCAAAATTGCGAACCGAACGTTTAATTATTATTCAATTGGATTTTTAAAATTACAATGTATAAAACATTTTCTTTTTTACTGTTAATATCCATACATTAATATTCTCCACAGATGTAATACAGTAGTAACACCAAATTTACACTAATGTATCTTTACAGTATTAATGCAGCGCGGCATTGAAACTTCCACAATTTTTGTTGGTTTTATTCGAAGTAGCACACCATAGTGTAATAAATAATATTGATATACAATATTACTTATTTTTGAGAAAAATCTATTTTCTAGTATGAATAACCAGATTTCCATACGTAATGTAATGTAATCTAAATACCTACTGTACATACAAGCAATGTATAGACTTATAATTTTTAAGTTTGATGATAATGTTGGGCCTCTTGGTCCACTCAGTCTATGTCCACTGGCTATCTGTATGATAATGTAATGTATTCGTGAGACGAACTGACTTCCAGAAGGTTGCAATAAATAAAAGTCTAAATTGACACTATGATTCGCGTGTATTAATTATTTATACTCAAATACACTAATGAAATACAGCAATTCTTAAAAGGAGACGAAGAGCTACTGAATCATTCCTCAGCTATTGAATTTTAATATTATTTTTAAGATTTATCTAATTACAATATACTCAAAAAATATTAGATACTAAAATTTAGTTAGCTGTGAAATATTGTATGTTTTTTGTTTTGTAGGTTGTTAATATTTATTTTATTAACTTTTACGTCGTACCTTATTTAATATAGTAATACGTACCTATGTACTTGCCACCTTGTATTATAATTGTATAATTCTGTACGCTTCAATTATTGTATTTTTTAAATAGCATTTGTAAATAAGTTGGTTTTCATTAATAAAATTTGGCGTGATTGATCGAGCTTTTGAATAAAATTATTGATGTGACCTTAAGTTTTTTAATTACTGAAATCACCTAACTAAATTACAAAAATCAAAGTATACTTGAAATGTCTTATTATAACGTAGATTTCTATACGATCTAATTTTCTATTCACTTCCTGCTTACTAGACTCTACTCAAAGCAGCGCTACCACGCTTCCACAATCTGTACATATAATAAAATCGCAGGAAAGTCAAAAACTGTATATTGAATATTTATTTAAAAGAATACTTGGGGCGTTGAGGCGGATCTACAATCGATATTGAAGCCAAAAATATAGTTTTTAGAATTTTTGTCTGTTTGTCTGTATGTATGTCCGGGGTAAACTCAAAAAGTACTGCATCGATTTACTTCAAATGTTGCATGAATATTACTAACAGGTCGGGTCAACATATAGGCTACATATTATCACGCTATCACCTACAGGGGAGGTGCTGTGCGGAGTAAACGAAGTCCGCGCGGACGAAGTCGCTGGCAACAGCTAGTAGAATAATAAGGCAGTACAACTCCATTCAAGGCACCCGAATCGCCGCACGTACACGTCGTTTACACGGCCGCTAACCTATCTTGGCCAAACACGTCTGTTTGCGTGCGGCGATTTGGGTGCCCTGAATGGAGTTGTACTGCCTTATTATTCTACTGTGACTCTTCAGTCAAATGATAATTTAAACGCTGTAAAATTGAAACAATCGATTTTCCAGTTCGTGTATCTTTGAAACCCTGCGTAACCTCCAATTTAAATGGCAGTGATTGTACACTCATTGTTAAATGAGATTACACGGAAAATATAATCTCCCAAACAAAACAATAATTCTCTTAATAGGTTCATAAATGACCCACTTCTAAGATAACAAACATAATAAAATTTCAAAAAAAAATTAATTTGGGGGTTGGCCGAACACTAATAAAAATGCAATGATATAAATGGCATCTCTGTTCTTGCATAATCTATAGTCCCTTTTAGTTTACTAAATACAACTGTCAACATATGGCTTAAAAATAAAAACTAGGAAAAAACCTCAAGGTCGTCGTATTATCTATTAGCCTAAATATATACGTACATATTTCCAAATTCATGACAAGTTTTAAATTCACCAAATACTTGTACAAACAATTCAATGGTTCTTGAGTATTAAAATCTAAAAACAATGTATCGATATTTGTTCACCCCTTGAGGTGAACCTCTGTCTCCACGTACACGTGTGAGCAAAAAACGCCCCCTTCGTTGCCCCAGTGCCTTCAGCCACAGAATACTGGAAACTAACTGCAGAAGTCAATGTTACAGACAAGTAATATTCGAGCTAGCACACATAGACACCTCTCATGGACGCGATATCTCTGACTGATGCGGAACAAACTGTCCCGAGCCATTCCGAGATATCGCGTCCGTGAGAGATGTCTATGTGTGCGTTGGTCGAATATTACTTGTATGTACATTGACTGCTGTTAATCTCCAATATTCTCTGCTTCAGCCCACCAAATTCGACCCTGATGAATGCTCAGAGCCCAGAGGTCAAAATCACTATTGAGGCACATCTTGAGCAACCGTACTGTTGAGGTTTTCGTCCACGAAAGTTGATGTAGCAGGACGGAGTCTGATCGATCGATCGATAATATGTTCGAATTATGTAAAAAAATAACTTAAAAAATTCAGTATATAATTTTTATCCGACACAAAAATAATCGAATGGATATAATTTTAATTAGGCAAAATTCAAAAAAATATATACTTTAATGCCTTCAACCAAATTAGAAGTGATTTATTATTTATTTACCATCGTAATTATAGGTAAGTGTAAAATTATGTGAAATTACTGTAAATAATAATGTAAAATTACTGAAGGTAAATTCGCTGACACAGTCTGCGACCTCACACAAAACGCACTCCGCATTATAGAAAGATGGTGCAGTTCATTTGGACTCACAGTCAACCCAAGTAAGACAGAACTGGTTATGTTCACCAAAAAACGTACCTTAGGAAACTACAGACTACCCAGGTTAAGCAACACTGAACTTCAGTTATCGACCCAGGTCAAATACTTAGGAGTCATACTGGACAGTAAACTAAACTGGTCTAAACATACTGAACACAAGCTAGATAAGGCAAGTATCATTATTTGGCAATTCCGCAGATTAATTGGTAAGAGATGGGGTCTTTCACCAAAAATCATGCTATGGCTATATACAGCAGTGATTAGGCCGTTAGTGTGTTACGGTGCGGTAGTCTGGTAGCCACAAACTACACTTCAAATGGCGATCAACAAACTACAAAGCTTCCAAAGGTTAGCATGTGTAGCCATTACAGGTTGCATGAGGACTACCCCAAAGGCAGCATTAGAGACGATGCTCTGCATACCACCTCTTCACCTGTTCATACAGCAGACAGCAGCGGCCCCGGCGGTACGTTTACAACCGCTGCGGGCCTGGAGTCAAGCTGGGCAGGTACAGGAAGGTTCTCACGCAAGTATCTTTAAACAGGTTCTCGAATACCAACCGTTTGTCGCAGCTCCAAACGACTTGATACCTGTCTTCGATAAGAAGTACAACATACAGTTCGCTGATGAAGGTAAGGAGGGAAGCAACACCAGAGACCTCAGGATCTTCACAGATGGCTCAAAGACAGGTTCAGGGTCAGGTACGGGTGTCTTCTCTGAAGTACCTGAACATCAAGAATGCTTGGCCACTCGGCATATACTATTCTATTTTCCAGGCCGAAAGCACTTGAATAATCTTAGCTGCACAGGCGATCGCAGCTAAACAGGTAACTAATGAATCAATTAGCATCCTAACAGATAGCAAGGCGGTCCTTATGGCTCTCCAAAGCAATAAAATTAGTTCAAGCTTTATTGACGAATGTCATACTTCCCTAAGTGACATAGGTAAGTATAATAACGTCACACTACAGTGGATTAAAGGACATAGTGACTCGCGGGGAAATGACGCAGCCGATGAGTTAGCTCGGCGGGCGTCTGATATGGCCGTGTTGGGAGCGGAACCTGCTGCCCCCTTGCCGACCCATTGGCCGTACGTGAGTCTACATCAACGCACGACCGACATGTACAATAAATACTGGGTTGAGCGAATCGACTGTGGACAATAAAAACAAGTATTTGACAAAATGAACCCGCAGCTATCGCACAGGTTACTTAAACAAAAAACAGCTACGTGTAATAACTGGCGCTATTACAGGGCACGGTCTTTTTAACAAACACATGTTTAACATGGGTGTTACAGACAGTCCTCTGTGCAGAGCTTGCATGCAGAGAGAAGAAACGGCTGCCCACATCATCATGGATTGTGAGGGGTGGCGAATTACCGGGTCAAGTACCTCGGATCTCCGAGGTCGCTTCCCGAAGCTTTCTCCTACATCAAGGGGTTGCTGGGCTTCCTGGAGGAGTTGGGATGGCAAGAGTAGAACCATCCTAACCATACGCAAAAAAGGCGCTAATCGTCGAGTTGCGGAGACCCGCCCACGAGAAGAAGAAGTGTAAAATTACATACCGCCAGCGTTTAGAGTTCATCCACAAGACTCGGTGTATCGAATGCATGAATTTAGTGGGATTACGCATCATTCGAACACAGTTTAGTGCCTTCAACCAAACTAAAAATGTTTGGAAAAAATGTACTTAGAGCGACTGATTACATAATAGTTACTATCGTTATCCCCTAGGCCCCTAAACTACAGTGAAGGCCAACATTCATCGCGCCAACTGATACACAACGTTGAACCATGGTGATCCGGAAAGTATATTCACTCTACCTGACCCGCAAAGAAGACACCTTAATGATATTCATCTTTAGTGTTTGTAGCCGACAATTGTCTGTTACCATTAGGAAAGCCGTCTGTATCTGCAAAACAGTCGACTTGAAAAAATTACTAAACTGCTTTAAAATAGGTTGTTCAAAAATTCCTTTCACGTCTTCATTTAACTTTTTTCCTAGCTGTTACTTGCGACTTTTTCGCGTGACTCACATACAATCAGAGTGCTAAGTGTGAGTTTTGCTTTTCGCATTGATCGTGAGCGCCACCTAGTGGTAAACGTGAGAAACCAGTTTACCACTAGGTGGCGCTGTACAAATCACATACAAATTCCTAGTAAACTCGAAACGCGCTCACGATCGAATGCAAAAAGAAAAATTCACACTTGGCACCCAGTTTACTTTTACTCGATCAGTTAAAATAATACCCTATATTCGTACCCTATCTATTTCGGTGAAAGAATTTTTAATATCGATCTAATAGTTTCGAATTATGCATTTTTTTTAAATATCTTATGATATTGAAAAACTCTTCACATTTTCATTTTATTTCTTACTAGATGTTCTCGCGACTTCGTTCGACCTACACACATTACTCCTCTTTACTAAGTCGGGTAAAAAAGAACTCTATATAGGTTGACTGGTGAAAGATTGTACATATTGAAGGACAAAATAATTAATGGTCATAAGCAGCGGCGTGCACAGGGTTATGACACAGGGTATGCACTATGCGGGGGGGTACTCGGTCACAAAAACTTTCTTTTACAGATTTTTAGCAGAGCCACAGCCACGCTACGGATCTCTAAGTCGGAAACCATGACAACAGAACAAGTCTTAGATGTACTACTATTCATGTACATCTTCTACGGCAACAATATCCCGAATCACAAAGCCAGTAATACGTTTTAAAACTTTTGACATGAAACTTACGAGTTACGTTTACTTTTTGCTGGTTTAATTGTTACTCGGGAACACCTTTGGACACAATTTGAATCTTTTCATTGAATGACAATTGTGAGAACTTGTTATTTTTAGTTTTTAATAAACACACATTTTTAACACAAACTTCACAATAAAATAACATTTTAAGAAATCTACAATTAATACACTAATAAAAGCAAATCACTACAATTATTATAGAAACTCAGTAATAGACTTAAATGTACAATTTTTCAAATGTCAATATGAAAAATATGACGCAAACAAAATAATACACAATGCTAATCACACGAAACAAGCAAATGGCTTTTGAGTTTCGCAAAACACAAATACATTTCTCCTATTTAAACAAATAAAACCTTACTCAACAAAAATGCATAATGTGCAGTAAGTGATTTATTAGATTTCTATCTTTTATTTTTAGTGGGATAATACTTTATAGGCATAAGCAACATTTCCGATTACTCCCGAAAACTAACGAATAGCCAGGCTACGGACTGCGGCAGGAGATTACGTCATCGCTGGTTACGAAATTCATAGATGTGTGCGCTTGCAAACTGAATACAAACACAAAACTTACTACACACATTCTAACAAATATCCTGCAGATAGTAAAATGCCTTACTTGGTTGAAAACTGAAGTTGCCAAACGCTTGGCAAACATAATGTTTGTGTGCTTGCAAATAGGTGCTATTTATAAAATATTAGGCGTTTTTTTAATTAGTATATTTTGTTTATTCACTTATTTACTATTAATTAAAGTCATGAATGGCAAGTAAAGCACTGCTTAATTGCCTTTGTAGACTGCACGCCACTGGTCATAAGTGCATACATAGATACATATATTCACACCAGATCCCTTACGGGGTAGGCAGAAACAACCGAGTGCCATACATGCCGATCCTTGCAGACTTGTCTCGCTTCCTCCACAAAAAATAAGTAAACAATAAATAAATAATGAAACGATAATATTAACCACATAATACACGAACACACATAATAAAAGAAATTAGTGTAGTAATATTCAAAATGTATAATCACCGCACGATGTACTAACAAATCTAGTCGCGAGTACAGTAAATCGCTGCTTACAGTGAACTTCTATGCGCAGTGCACAGGTGTCCGTATCAAACATTTTTATTGGAAAATGTATCTACCTATTTTTTTGTACATATTCGGTACCAGAATCGAATAGGTACTGAATAAACACCCTCCTTCAGTGTTTACAATGTTTTACCAAACAACCTGTATAAAAATTTGCTAAAAAATTTTGTAATATAAATTCAGTAGTTTTCGATTTTATCCATTTTTTGTATTATAAAACTTGTTGTTACTCGCGACTTCGTTTGCATAACCCAAAATCATAACTTCCTTTTGACCAGTTGGGTTACAAAATATCTTATGACACTTCTGGATACTGTAGCTTTCTAAAATTGAAAGAATTTACAAAATCGGTCGAGTAGTTTTTGAGTAAAATCGTTGCAAGCAAACAAACAATAAAATCTTTCCTTTTTATATTATTAGTATAGATATAAAAGTCACCAGCACTCAGCAGTGATGTAATGGTGACTGTAATCACGATAGGAGTAATACGTTTAGTCTATGCTCCTAGTTAGTCATTATGGTCTTAATATGTTTATCTGTGGCAAGTGGCATAGCTAGGGAGGTATCTAGGGAGAAGCTATCGAGTAAAGCACATTCTATCATGTAATCAGTTAGCACATTCCCTAGATAATATCTTCAGGTATATCATTTTTGAAAAACCGTTATTTAACAATATTACCTAGGTACATACGTGTCAAACTGACAACCTCCGTTTCTTCTCCGATTGAAATGGGCACCTATACCTAAGAAAAGGGAAAACCTAAGAAAACCTTGTACCGCTTATCTTAACTTATTATCTAAAGTAAAAGTGCAACTACATATAACGGAATTGCGCCGTAAGTTATTGCGCTCTGCGATTATTTTAAGAGAAGGTAAAGTACAGTCAGCATCAAATTGATATGACTCATATCCTCGTAGAGTACATAAAAGCAATTTGACATAAGCAGTTCAAATCATCATATTGTTGTAAGTACACAAAGTGTTAAAATATCTTATTAATCATTGTTTCATATTTGCATAAGCAATCAGGGTTTTTAAAACTATCTTAGCAAAGAAAGCACTCAAAGTATCTGTGCATAATGGTTACCTTTAAAAAATAATAAAACCGAATTGATTTACATTTACGACATTTTATTTTTGTTAATTAATGTTGGTAATATTTATTTTGTTTTGATTAAATGAGTTATGGAAATATATGAACTTTATTATCTATAATATAAAAATAAGTCGGGTTTTCCTTCCTGACGCTATAACTCCAGAACGCACAACCTGATTTCCACGGTTATGCATTCGTTGGAAAGGTCTCGGGCTCTGTGAGGTTTATAGAAAGAAAAGCCATCATGGCTGCGAAACGAAGTTCGCCGGGTTTGCTAGTTATTACTATTTTAAAGGTAATACACTGGTAACTTTGAGAGCTTTGTTTGTCAAGATAATTTTGAAAACCCTGACTGCTTATATAAATGTGAAACAATGATTAGTAAGATATTTTAAGCTTTTGCTAACTTAAAACAATATGATGATTCGAACTGCTTATATCAAATTGCTTTAATGTTTTTCAGATCATATTAACTACTCTAGGAACTCATATTAATTTGATGTTGACTGTACCTATTCACGAAAAATCGTGATTTCTGTACAAGTTGCTTAACTTAAAAAGTTCGTGCAAAATATTACGTACATAATTTTTGATATCAACTAAATAATATTTAGCTACAACATATTATGTTGTAGCTTTTATGTAGGTATTTAACGTATTTTACTTATACGTAAGTATTAAATACAAAAACTTCTTTGTACTATCGTCAACATTCAACAAGCAACTTGTGAGTTGTGGGCCACTAAAAAGAAGTCCATGGACTGCACAGCTGTGAGACGCGTTGCTTGTTCTAAATATCCACAAACAAAAACAAAAACTTAAAAAAGAGATATGAATTATTTTATAGCACAGTTTTACAATTATAATTAAGTTTTCTACCAATTTTTGTAAAATTTGGTTTACACAAATTGGTTTAAAGTGTTAACGAATTGTCAAAAAGCAATAGACAAAAGTTTATTTGGCACCAACTGATAAAGTAAAAATCTTGTTAAAATTATGCACGCACTCTCGCACACACGCACGCACACACGTACGCACGCACGTACGTACGCACGCACGTACGTACGCACGCACGCACGTACGCACGCACACACGTACGCAAGCACACACGCACGCACGCACGTACCCACGCACGCACATACACACACACACACACACACACACACATATACACACATACATACAGGCACGCTGACGTCATCGTGAAAATAGTCGGAAAATGTTTATAGGACCTCAATCGTGGAGATCTGGTGAAATCTCGATTTTTGAAAATCAGGACGAAATCAGTACTTCCTTAAGGATTTTACTATCGAGTACTTAAGTACATACGTAGCGGGAAGTTAAAACAATAGAATCAAAGTAACAATTTCATTACACACAAAAACAAAAAAAATCAGATAATAAAACAGTATTAATACATAAAGCTAAAAGGAAATGATATTAAACTACTAGATATATAGAAAGTGATGTTTGACCATACTTTTGAAAGAGTTTAAGATCGGTGTTTTTGTAATATCTTCTGGAAGTGAGTTCCAAAGGGTGACAGCTTTATAGGTGAAAGGTGTAGTAAATAATGTTCTGTATTGGCTTGGCACTAACAGAGAACAATTATTATCAGCAGATCTTAGATATTTGAGCCAGTTGTCAAGAAAAGTGAATCTTTCTTTCAAATAACATAGAGAATTCAGGTCAGAAATTAGAGTATAGCTATGAGAGAATATGAGTATTCCAACTATTAATAGGCAACAGAAATCAGAAATCAGAAGAACTTTATTCAATAAAACTGTTGTCATTTTTTAAATAAGTTAACACGTCAACTTTTTTTAAATTACTACCGGATAGGAAACGAGACCACACACTGAAAAGATCCCGGCGGAAGAAACGTAATGAGCTGGTTTTTTATTTCATATCATTTTTTTTTTCATATCTCAATATAACTAATTTATAAAAAATATATATGAGATTGGTATTAGAAGCAATTAATCCCAGGCATTTTTGTCTTCTAAATAATCTAAGATTTTATAATACCCCTTTTTACACAATTTTGTTTTAACACATTTTTTAAATTTATTGACTTTTAGATCTCTTATAGTTTTAGGGAGTTTATTGTAAAAGCGAATACATTGCCCCATAAAAGAGTTACTTATTCTGTGGAGACGAGATGCATGCACAACAAAATTGTTATTGTTCCATGTACCTATTTAGTGAGTGAACGTCACTATTTTTTTTAAACTAGCAAACATTTTTACAAACGTACATAAAGTTCTCATAAGTTATATTCGGGCTAAGTTAGCTAAGTTAACGGGCTAAGTTATACGGACTAAGCTATTAGGGCAATTGTAAATTGCAACTCTTTTCTGTACTGTCCGAAGGTGGTGTCAAGAGTCTTCGCAACCGGCGTGTGTGTATGAAGACCCGTGAAGCTGTGACGGTCCTTAAGGCCAGCAGTAATTCAGACATTCCGAAATTAAAAGAGTGATGAATGTGGAGGAAGCGTGATGTATGGCACTCAGTTCTCTCACCGTACCATCCGTACCATACGCACCGCTCCATCACTGCGATGCGAAATGGCTCATGCCAAAAGAGCTCTTGAGCAATGCACACCGCGGTCCGAACCGCTTGTGGTGCGAAACGACTTAAGACCCAAAATAAACGGCTAGTTCAAGAGTTCTGCGGGCGCAACGAGCCAGAGCAATGTACCTACGCTTTACATTGCGCGGTGTAAAGAAAAGTAAAAATCATAAAACGCAAATTTTGCATTTCCCACAAAATATGAAATTGCCATCATGATTATAACGTAAAAATAGTATAGGTATATAGGTATACCTATACTATTTTTACGTGTATACGCTGTATAGGTATTTTGTCCAAATAAATATTCATTTGTTGTGCGCCGCAAGGACAATATAGATCGTGTATTTGTAACAGGTTACAATATTCGTACAGTATGGCAGTCAGATCAAAACAATGTCTTATTTATTTACGCCTAATAGAATCGCCTTATCTTAAATCAACATTTCTTTGACTATAATATTGATTTATCGTTTCGAAATGTATTTCTAAAGAGTATCAGTAGGTGTCTTGATCCGATTTTTGAAACATTTAGGGCAAAACATTGTTTTATCACTAATAAATAAATACTTATAACATTACATCTAATATATACATATAGTCACTTATAAATCCTCTCGCTTGCTTCACTTTTGCGGTCGGCAGAGTAAACCAATCGTTAACAGACTTCCCGGTTCACCACGATTCACAAGCTTTTCAGTTGTTGCGACGGATGGTGATCTTCATATCATCATTTATTTCTTGCGATAGCCGGGAGTCGATACTAGCAGCTTGAGTGCTCCTTAATAAACATAAATAAAAATTTTAAAAAAAAACTGTATTGTCTAAAACTAAACTGTATAATACAGCAAGTACTCTTTAAACAACGCTTTTTTGGGGAAAGGGAGACACTAATCAATAGTTATACAGATCATGCAACGACATTCCTGATGGAATCGGTTTTCTTGTTTTAATCCAGATTCTAAATAATATTCCATGTGACTTCTCGTCAGGTAGTAGAAGGCAAATGAAGGTTCAGAGTCACTGCCGTTGCGACTATTAGTTTGTGAACTTGCCACTTATCTACGGTACCATTTATTTTTGGTAAGTACCATACTGATCTCTGGTACCATCTACGTATCTTTCTATTTCTGCCACAATAGCATTGATGCTTGTCACTGTTGTGTGTTACAGTTGGAACCATCCACATGTGAGCCCTAAGCTTCTTCGCTAATAGAACTAAAAATACAGGATGTAAGGATAAACACCGTTGTCACTAAAACCATAGGTAATAAATATGTTTATGTGAATTTAAAAATAAATTTCGTAATTTTCCTTAAAAAATTTAAGAAAGTTTCTATCCGACACCGTTATTGTATACGATGATACATATAATATAGGGCGTGTAAGGGACAGTGTACCGAAACATTATGAAAATATTCAGTTTTTACGTGCTTGTCACTATTTCAATTCCTTTTTTTGTGGGAAATGCACGCCACGCAATGTAACTCCTACTCGCCGCGACCGCAGCACTCGAATCAAATGTTTATTTTGCGCGGTTTGCGGCGCATCATACATTGCTTGTTTTGTGTATTATCATAATTTTTACTATGTTCTAAGAATGAGCATTGTAGAGTTTTAGAATAAACCAAATTACACAAAGTTAATTTTAAAAAATCGTCAAAAAGATTTTAAAAAAAATCCAACGTATGCGGTGCATAATACATTGCTTGTTTTGTGTATTATCTTAATTTTTACTATGTTTTTAGAATAAACACAGTAGAATTTTATAGTATTAATTCTCTTTACTTGACAAAAATTTTTTTTCAATATCTTTTATTTTTTGCTTTAAATTCTGAATAAAGAGGGTACCAAAACATGGGAAAAATTATTATAAAAATCTAACTTAAATAGTTTTTGAGATATAGGACGTGTCTTTAAATGCACATTGCCACCTTTATAGAGTTTTAATTATCAAAGTTCTATGTGCACTAAAAGACACATTGCCAGAGTCAGTGGTAAATTAAAAAGACTGTCTACCTTGAAAAAAAAACAGTAGCAGTCGTGGGACTGCCGATAGAAGTGAAAACGGAACTATTAAGTTGAGAGTAATTAAAACTATATGCAAAACATAGCTATAGATATACTATTATCATTAGCATGTCGGTGACGCGAACCGAGGATTTTACCCTCTACCAAAACGCTCAACGCGCCTAAAGAAGTTTTCACTTCAAAAAATATTTTTTTATTGACTAAAAAACAAGTTTACCTTATCAAAAATTTAAATTTAACTAAATTAAATCACAGTCATAACAATTCAAACCAAAGTAATGGACCTTTTAGGTCTAGCAACAGTAAAAAAAGCATTATTAAAAATCTAATATCTATAAAAAAATATTTTAAACCCCCATTTCCGAGGTTTGTTTTTGATGTATTGCTTACGGGAGCCAGCCCGTGTACCTTTATATGGTACCATCATTTCGTCTATACTATAACGAACTTCTTCTTCAAGTTTTAGGCAGTTATTAAGTATACTTTCTAAAAGAGGCCTTGCTTTATAGAATCTGTCCCCATTATTTTGTAAATTATCGGCAAAGTGTAAATATCATCGGATTAACTGGAATTTCTTTAGGGACAATATTATATTAGCTACTTTATTGTAACGCAGCATTTTTAACCAGTAGTCTGGCACGTTTACTTTACCCATCAATAGGTGTATCCCAATGAAGTCCTTGATTTGATCCGTAGTAACATTAAGTGATATACTTTTCATTTGCATGTAATACAAATTAGTTTGCTTAATAAGTAGTTGTATGAGGTCGTCATCAAAGAACATCTGAAAGTACTCTAACGGTGATCTAGTTTCCAGTGCCGGCAAGAATGTTTTATCTTCAATATCTGTTCTTCCTATAAATGTACTTTTACAAGCCCACTTTGTATCGATTCGCTTCACACGTACAAGAGTTTTCTTAACTACAACTGCAGCTTTTTTCCTCGAACGAGTGCCACCAGAAGGAGATGAAACGTTCAAATTACTTGGACCAGCTAATGATGAAAATGGCAGATTGTTGGAAATTGGTGAGGATAAAACATTTGTGACTAGTGGAGTTTGGTTTTTAATTCGTTCGACTTGGCTGCTCTGATCTGAAGCTAGTATGGGCGGTGAATCTGGGTTAGATAATTTATGATTTGATGAACTTACATTTGTTACACAAACAGTATCTTGGTCACTATCCGACAGCATATGAAGATTTTAAAAGGAAGGACTTAGTGATGGTGGATCTGAACTGACATCAGAATCTTCAACGATTTTGTTTTGTACAATTTTGCAAGTATAATGTAGTTCAACTTCCGAAGAATCACTTTTATCGATATCAGAACCAGCCCCAGGCTTAGGTAATAACGACAAAATTCTGGATGTTCTTGCAGAAGGCTAAAACAACAAAATTCTTTGTGAAAGATATATAGTTATTAAAAAATAGGTAATTTATTGACCTGTTTTATTTCTCTGAACAAAGACGTCTTAAATGGCAATGTATCTTTAAATGCACATAGCTAAATGTAGTTACGACTGTTGGTAAGTTGGTAATGTGCATTTAAAGACACACACCAAATAACATGTAAAATAAACATTCGTAAATAGTTTGATTCTGCAAAATAAATAGCTTATCCAAAAGATAATACATTTATGTGCTATTTTAAATAATTTAATTTCTAGTTTTGTGAAAAAATAATATTATTTTTATCGATTTTTACCTTGTACTTACAAGGTAAAAATCGATAGGCTATAAAATCGTAGGCGCACGCGCACGCTCCACCATCTTGCGATCTACTGAATGTCCATGTGTTGTCAGCGTTTAGCAATATTTTTTTCCATAAAAAACAAGTATTATACGAGGCGAATGCAAGGAGAGAAAACAAAAGTTTCTTTTCAAATTTGCGCCAGATTTATTCAACGAACACGTGCATTTAAATACACATTGTCAAGTATAGGGTTAAAAAAACGTCAAAAAGATCAAAAATTTCCCACGTAAATTTCCAACATCGTCTCAAAATCATTGTCTAAATCCATGGTTTGGATTTTCGGTAGACCGTCCCTTAGACGCAGTTTAAGTAGATTAATTCTTTCGTATTAAGTAAGTACCTAAAAGTGGGTATTAAAAAATAAACTACCTATATATTAATATTATAAATGCTAAAGTTTGAATGTTTGACGGATGGATTTTGTTACTCAATCACGCCGCAACTACTTAAGGGAATACTACTAAATTTGGCACATCGATAGATGATGACTTGGAATAACATATAGGCTACTTTTTATCTTGGAAAAATTAGGTGATCCCGCGGAATTCACCAAAACTTTTATAATGCAGCGGGCTGCACGCCGCTTATGAAAATATTTGTGTAGTGTAGAAATGTTCACAATTACAATTATCTGTAAAACTTTTCGTTATGCTTGACTATGCGAAAAGTGTAGTAACAGATAATAAGCCGACAACGCGAACCGAACAAGGTTAACATAATTTCTGAATTCCATGCTAAAACAATTACTATTGATGAGTAAGTTAGCAATTATTGTGTCGATAGGTGGGATACTTATTCTCGTCTAGATTTGGGTTTCTTTATAATTCTATTCTATTCTAAAGGAAATAAAATATTTATTTGCAAGAATATGGGTATTACAAGTTATTAAAAATTAATAAAATTACAAACACATTCTACCATAAAATGGTGTGCAAATATTTAAAAATTATCATTATATATATAATACTAGCTGACCCGGCAAACGTTGTTCTGCGATTTTAACTACTCTTATTTTTTCTATATTTCCTTACCTTTTAAACTTTCCCTTGACTTTCATTTCAAAATTTTTAAAATCAACAATTATTTCAAAACCCTAATTATCCAAATCGGTTCAGCCGTGCTCGAGTTTTAGCGAGACTAACGAACAGCAATTGATTGTTATATATAGAGATTATTATAATTTTACATTTGAAACTCTTATATCGCTTTCTTAGAATTACTACCGGATCGGAACACGCCTACACACTGAGAAGATCCGGCGGTAGAAACATAGCGGGCTTGTCTTTATTTTCTCTATTTTATGTACTTATTACTTAATTTTATTTACTTACTAGCAGTTGCCTGCGAATTCGTCCGCGCGGACTTCGTTTACTCCGCACAGCTCCTCCCCCATAGGCGATAGCGTCATAATATGTAACCTATATGTTGACCCGAGCTGTTAGTAATATTCATGCAAAATTAGAAGTAAATCCATGCAGTACTTTTTGAGTTTACCCCGGACTATATTTTTGGCTTCGACGTCGATTGTAGATCACGCCCGAAGTATTCTTTTAAAAAAATATTCAATGTGCAGTTTTGACTTTCCTAGGATTTTATTATATTATGTATAGATTAATGTAGAGAAATGCTTTAATGTAAAATAAAGATTGTAACTTTTTTACTCTTTACTATTAAAAAGTTGTGATAGAGCTGTACTTAGTTTTTCGCACAGCGAAATATCCATAATACAAACTCTGCTAGAGGTAACTCTACTTCCGGTGGTGGCTTCCAATACGCTTCTACTAGAAAACACGTGTTGTTATAATATTCGTTAAAATTATATTATTATTTTTATTTCGATTCCGGGATCTCCGTGTCGGTTCCGGGCTCCTTTGAAGAATAGGTCGACTGCCGTTCTATCAGGCAGGACGTAAAACTCGACCGATTGGATATGCGAGTCACTACCATCGTGACTACTAGGTGGTAGAGATCTGCAATGTCTCGCCCTAGTCTGATACCACCGCCTTACCTATTCCTGCCGCAATAGCGTCAGTGCTTGTTACTGTCGTGTTCCGGTTTGGAGGGTAAAGTAACCGGTAAACTTGTGCATTTTGCATTAGACCTCGCCACAGATAACAACGCACCATTAACATCTTTGATGTCTATAGGCGATGGTTGACTCTTTCCATCAGGAGACCCATCTGCTTGTTTGTTATCTTATAATATTAAAAAAATCTCGGTCCCTTATTTACTTTTGGTTATGTTTTCAACCGACGAAAAACTGGAGCTTATCAGAGTGCTAAGTGTGAGTTTTTCTTTTCGCATTCGATCGTGAGCGCGTTTGGAGTTTACTAGAAATTTGTATGTGATTTGTACAGCGCCACCTAGTGGTAAACGCGAGAAACCAGTTTACCACTAGGTGGCGCTGTACAAATCACATACAAATTCCTAGTAAACTCGAAACACGCTCACGATCGAATGCGAAAAGAAAAACTCACACTTAGCACTCAGATCTCCGTGTGTGGACTTCCTTATATATTTATTTATTCCTTTTCCGATTATTTTCATAATGACGTCCTCATGTCTTCTTGTATATACATGTGTGTGTATGTGTGCGTGTTATCAAGAGAATCTATGATTCTAAAACTATAATAATATGAAAAATATTTACAAATATTTTTATATCGTTTAAGAATCCAATATCAATTACCACGCGAAGCCGCGAACAATAAATTGCCTCAATGTGATTGAAAGTTATCTACAGTTAAGATTAAGCGATAAATGCTTTGAGTAAATCGTAATAACCATAAAGTACCAACCGCATATTAAAGTCGAAACACAACATCCTTCTTTATCGATTCGTATAAAGTGTAATATATAATGACCTTGGACAGCGGCCCTTTATCTCTAAAAGAAATACAATGCCAACGAGTACATTTAAGGACAATCCGTGGTATGTGTAATCGAATGAATATCCGAGGCAATGTTTAATAGAAATGCTTATTTCGCTTGCTTTTACTACATCAGCCGCCCTCCGAGATTATCTATACATATAATAAAATCGTAGGAAAGTCAAAACTGTACATTGAATATCTTTTTAAAAGAATACTTGGGGCGTGATCTACAATCGATATCGAAGCCAAAAATATAGTTTTTAGAATTTTTGTCCGTTTGTCTGTTTGTCTATATGTATGTCCGGGGTAAACTCAAAAAGTACTGCATGGATTTACTTCAAATTTTGCATGAATATTACTAACAAGTCGGGTCAACATATAGGCTACATATTATCACGCTATCACCTACGGGGGAGAAGCAGTGCGAAGTAAACGAAGTCCGCGCGGACGAAGTCGCTGGCAACAGCTAGTATATTATATAGGAAGTGTATTGAGTTGCGCTGGAGGCACTTTTTCCCTATATACAGGTTGACTGGTGAAAAACTGTATACCTATACCTATTTCAATATTTTATATGACATGCGTACCTACCTAACCCAAAAAATATATAATAAAAAAAAAATTGGCTAAATACATAATTCGTCGCCTCTGACGGTGTCTAGCGGTGCGGTGTCGGTGTTGTCCGCATGACCTCTCGGGTTCGATTTCCAGGTCGACAAGTAAAAAATGTGTTTTTTTTTCAGTTTTTGATAAAAACAATTTGTCTGGGATTGATAAAGTGCCCTGTTGGCAATAGGCTTGCTACCTATCACATTATGGGACTAAGTATCTTCGGCTATCCGTTGGTGCACTGTTGTACCTTTGCCTACCTCTTCGGGGATACGGGCACGAAGATATTTTTTTACATTAATAAACATCAGTAAAATTAGTGTAGTAATAATAAAAAAACTTATGGTCACCTCTGTCTCCTCTGTGGTCTAGGGGTCCGGTGTCGGAGTTGACCACATGAGGTCCCGGGTTCGATTCCTAGGTCGCGCAATTCAAAAATGTGTTTTTTCAGTTTTCTGATAAAAACAATATTGCCCGGGATTAGAAAGTGCCCGGTTGGCGATAGGCTTGCCACCTATCACATTGTGGGACCAAGTATCTTCGGCTAATCGTGGGTGCACTTGTTGTACCTCTGCCTACCCTTTCGGGGATACGGGCGTGAAGATATTTATGGTCACCTCGCGGTGCGCTGTCGAGTCTAGTTGCTAGGTCGACAAATCGCTGTTAGTAACAATTAACTTCGATATTTGTGCGTGGGTGTCTGTACAGAAACATTCTTATTGGATAATTAGATCAAAATTTAAGTACATCTTTTTTATATATTATATTTGGTATCAGAATCGAATACTCAGCACCTTTCTTCAGTATGTATATTCTTTTGCCAGTCAACCCATAGGTATAGCCCAAGAAATTGTGTCATATTAGTATATGGCTCAAAATAGCCACAAGTTGTCCGCTACCTGACTTGTTACATTAATATGAAGTAGTTTGCTAGATTGCCTTTAGGTCCCACACCTATAAAGAAGAACCTCGCACACCTGAGTTCCGTCAATCTGCTTTCTTTAACGACAAAGTGCAGCTCGGCACTCTATAGTAAGTGACGTTGTACTTTTACGTACCTTATGCGTTTTAGAATATGCCTTACACCGAATGTAAAATGACGTCATTACATAATAATATGTATGACATTTACTGCCACTATGCGGGGTGGCGTGCGTGCGTGCGTGCGTGCATACGTGCGTGCGTGCGTGCGTGCGTTCGTGCGTGCGTAAGTGCGTGCGTGCGTGCGTAAGTGCGTGCGGGCGTGCGTGCGTGCGTGCGTGCATGCGTGTATGTGTGTGTGTGTGTGTGTGTGTGTGTGTGTGTGTGTGTGTGTGTGTGTGTGTGTGTGTGTGTGTAAATATGCTACATTTTTGATCGTGAATTCCATAGAATAAGCTTATCAACTCTAGTCCTTTTTATATAGCAAGTAGACGTTAAAATAAAATGCCACTTGCGCTGTTCATGGACATTCACAATTTAAAGGTTAGCTGCATTACCAGTAAAAGCAATGCGATATATCACAGGAAAGCATACAAAATGTGGCTCTCCCAGTCGAAAGAGATCGCCATCTCCTATAGATACCAAAGATGTATTCCCATCCATCCGTATTCATGTTAAATAAAAATACATATATAAACACTAAAGTATAAAAATTAAAAATACACACTCAAACCTAGAAAAGCAAACATTAATGCTCATTGTACATTAATGCTTATACGTCGGAGATCAAAATCAAGCTCCGTCAATTGTGTAGACAAAGCCGCTAACTAATCGGCGAACGGGGCTGTCATTTTTTTTTATCTCTCGACTTTGCTAAAATGTTATATGTTAGAGGAGGGGTCCTCACTATTAAGCACTTTTTTCCACTTCCGCACTCGCTCACTTCGTCGGTTCATTTAATTTGTGTTTTTGTAACGAAAACACTAATATAAACACGAAAAAAACATAGGGTAGCAAACAAACAGATATCCTGATGAAAAAAGACCATCGACACCACCAAATAGGCACCAAATATGTTAATGGTGCGTTGCTATCCGTGTTCACCAGCTACCTTACCCTTCAATCTTGAACACAACAGTGACAAGCACTGACGCTATTGCAGCAGGAATAGATAACGCGGAGGTACCATACCCGGACGAAAACTCTATCACCTATTGGTGACGATGGTAATGGCATGTGGTACCAAAGTTAAAAGTTCGGTACAACGTAATCTGGTGCTAATAATAAAAAGTCTATTTGACTATGCATGAAAGTTAGGGCTCATTCCGTCGTATCGAACACGATGTAACAAACTGATTTATTCCGAAGAACTGTCTTTTCTAGAAATAATTTAAACGAAGTAAAACTGCAATAACGACTATCCATTTCCAGTATCCAATATCTGCAACCATTTATCAGATATTTACAAAATTGAGATGGGGCTACACGGGAAGTTAAACTCCCAACCAAAAAAAGAATTTTTCAAAATCGGTTCATAAATAGCTGAGTTCTGAGGTAACAAACATTAAAAAAATAGCCGAATTCATTACTTCCTCCTTGTGGAAAGACCGTTGAAAATGTGGCCGTTTCGTTAACTATACCTAATTACTTCTAGAAAGTTTTCTTTGCTAAATAATTTTACTATCGCCCTAAGTTAAAATTAGGTCTATGCGTTGTTATCGTTTAAGAACTTACAATTAGTCGGCAGCCTAAGAACATAATTATAATCAAAGTTGACCTTCATTATTATCTTACTGCCTTCACAAATATTGCCTTAGATTACACTCGGATTTTATATAATTACACTTTATATATAATATTGACAAATAAAAACTTGACCTTTGAAACACGCCAACTGACAACATTCCGCCACACGCCTTTTATTACAATTATTAATAAATAAGGTTTAATTAAAAAGTATCTAAGAATGTTAAATCTGCCACGTAAGTGCTGTACTACATTCCTAGTATGTCTTTATTATATCCGAAGTTTAATCTAAATACTTAGTAATAATACTTTTAGCATATAACTCTGTCTAACTCATATTTTTAATACCCTCAAAATTACCGAATACGGGGGTTGGCTCTACCACCTAATAAATAGTAGTCCCGATGTTAGTAACATTTTTGGCTGATCGTTCGCCTTTATCGAACTGCCTGGCAGAATGGCAGAAGGTCAGAGAGCTAAGTGTGAGTTTTTCTTTTCGCATTCGATCGTGAGCGCGTTTCGAGTTTACTAGGAATTTGTATGTGATTTGTACAGCGCCACCTAGTGGTAAACGTGAGAAACTAGTTTACCACTAGGTGGCGCTGTACAAATCACATACAAATTCCTAGTAAACTCGAAACGCGCTCACGATCGAATGCGAAAAGAAAAAGTCACACTTAGCACTCTGTTCTTCATAGGGGGTGATCGGACCTATCTCGGATCGGTCTGAGTTATATGAATCTATACAAATATTTTAAAGGATCTTAATTTATTTGTTTGTAATGAATAAACTTTTAACCAAATGTTTATGATATTACATCCTTGCTATATGCATAGCCACTAGTGATGTGCTGGATATCCGTATTCATATCCGTTACTTTTTGGCGAATCTTGAACGGATCTTTTATATTATTAGATTTCGTCACAAGTGCAAAATTCTAAATACAGAGTGAAAATCTCTTAAATTCCATTTAAAATATTTCTTAATTCTTAAGATCACATCTGGGTTTGGATTAGCAAAAATTAAATATCTAAACATTATTTAAACTGAGTTACTTGGTATGGAGAAACTAAGTACTTACTCAAAGATTTTAAAAATTACACCAACTTGTATCACAAATCTATGTATTTTAGGGTTTCGTACCTAAAAGAACAAAACGGTCTGAGTGTAAAAGGGCCAGTCCGTCTGTCTGTCTGTCCGTTTGTCACCAGGCTAAATCTCACGAACCTTGATAGTTCGACAGTTGAAATTTTCACAGATGATGTATTTCCGTTGCCGTTATAACAACAAATACTATAAACAGAATAAAAAATATTTAAGGGAGGTAATATTATCCCATACAACAAAGGTAGTCTTTTTTTTTTGCAATATTTTCTCGATCTTAATAATGTTACGAATAATCTAGAAGCGTGTGGAGTTGGAGCACGCGCGCGGTAATTATCTAGAAATAAAAGAAAGAGATAGCTACTCCTATTGACAAACAAATAGTTGACCTGGGCTATGTCATAATGGACTTTGTGGGATATGGCATAAGGTTGAAAGTAGCGTGTACTAGGATTTATGACTCATAACATGTTTACGATAAGAAGTAATTCATTGTTTCCCGATACATTTAGATTTTTCTGGATCCAGCTAGGACTTTCCCCTGCCTATAAATACAGAGAAGTTGACAAACACAAGTTAGTTTATCAAGCGATCGAGAGCGATACATCAAGTGAACAGTACGAAGTGAGAAGTGTTTTATTGTGTAGTGTTCTAAGTTCAGTGATAGTATAGTGAGTGACTAGCAAGTAGAGTGTATTTTAGTATTACGTTGTGTTGTGTTGTGTAAATACACGGATTTAATATAAGTGGTGTTTTCCTACTATTGCGAACCTTAGTACGTAACAACTGGTGTCAGAAGTGGGATTGTGAAATGCCACTTATTCCGAAGGAAGGTGTTACCACCAGGTCTCAAGCTGAGACACAGAGGGTGTCAGAAGACACTGAGATGCGTGCTGGTGATGGACCCCCAAGTGTTGCCAGCACGTCACTATCGTCGAGCGCAGCGCCAACTGATTTATCTGTCATACTGGCAGCTATTCAGCAACAGCGACAGGAACAGCAACAACAACAACAAAAACTGCAAGAACAACTTCAGCAACAACAGCAGCTACAGGAACAGCAACAACAAACGCTGCGGGAACAACTTCAACAACAACAGCAACTACAGGAACAGCAACAACAAACACTGCGTGAACAACTTCAGCAACAACAGCAGCTACGGGAACATATCAAGAAACATTTATCTGGGTTTGATGATAAATTGACGGTTATCCTGGCGCAACAAGACCAGCTTAAAAGCGACGTGGGCCTCGTCAAGCGCTATGTGAAGGGTGTTGAGAAGAGGGTTGACCAGTTGGAGGCGAACTGCGATAAAATAAGTGTGAATATGGACCAACTTGAGAAAAAATTTATGAAAATGAAGATCACTGGTGTTAAATCAGGTGTTGCCATTAATAGTTGTTCTCACCAGGTAGGTCCTCGGGTAAAGGTACCCACTTATGACGGTCTTACGTCATGGAGTGCGTACCGCACTCAGTTTGAAATAGCAGCGAAGGCCAGTGGTTGGACAGATGAACATTGCCTAACAGCTCTGAGCACGGCGTTACGGGGACAGGCGCTCTCTGTTTTGGATGCAATGCCTAAAGAGTATCAGTTCGCTGATTTGATGGAGGCATTGGAAGCTCGCTACGGTGAGCGTCACTTGGAGCATGTGTTCCGTGCCCAATTAAAGGACCGTGTACAGAGGAGCGGCGAGGGACTTCAACAATGGGCCGTGGAAATTGAGAAGCTTGTAAGGAAGGCGTATCCTTCAGCCGACGCTAACACAGTTAATAACACCATCGTCCAGGCGTTTATTGATGGAATTAGAGACCTGGAAGTTCGTGCTGCTGTTCGCCTTCAGCACCACGTGACGATGAAGGAGGCTTTGGCTCATGCGCTGGAGGTTGAAGCTGTTCACCACGAACCTCGAGCACATAAGGTACGCGAGGTTACAGAAGTTGTGGCTCAATCAAAGGAAGTGGAACTTAGAAGATTGAGCCCCATGTGCTATGCCTGCGGTAAACATGGGCACATCCGGATTAACTGTCCCGGCAAGTCTACAAGAGCAATGAATTGGGGTCGGCAAGAGGCAGGAACCTCAGTAGCTGAAGAGAACAGGCAGGTCAACCAGCCTGTTAATCCAGCCCAGGGAAACGAGTAACAGCCAGGATCAAGGGGCGGGTGCTGGCTGATCGAAAAACAGCCCCAAAAGTTATCATATCCCAGGTGTGCGATGGCAATAGTTTATCCATTAATGGACTGATTAATGGCAAGAACTGCAGCTTAACGCTGGACACTGGAGCTACGCGAACTGTGGTGCGACCAGAAATAGCTGACAATGGCAACCTGAGATTGAGGAATTTTGAGAAAAGCAAGCTTCTGTCTGTCACAGGTCAGCCAATACCCGTGTTCGGTGAAGCATCTGTAGTGATGCAAATAGGCGACGAGTATTACACTCACGACGTCGTAGTGGCCGATATTATGGATGACTGTGTACTTGGTTTAGACTTCATGAAGAAGAATGCCTGCAAGATTGATTGCAAAACAGGAGTTTTCGTATGTGGGCTAGTAGAAATTTTCATGGATGGGGGATCAAAAGGAAAGGTAACAGTGGCTAGAAAAACCATCTTACCTTCAAGATCGAAGACATTGATACGCGTAAACTTATCAGCCAGTTACAAAGGCCGGGGTAATAGGAGTGTGTTAATTGAGGACAATGGAGCAATTCCACACTGTATTACGGGCCGAAGTTTAGTATGTGACAAGGGCTTGGCAGCGTTGCAGATAGTCAACCTGTGTGACAGTGATGTAGTGCTTAAAGCAGGCGATGTTGTAGGACAAAGTGATGAAGTTATGACGTTAAGGAAACTGACACTGACAGGAAGTACAGCATCAAGAGACGTACCACAGGAACTCAAGGATTTGGTGAACAAGTGCAGCTACCTTACCACGTCACAACGGCAGCAGGCTAAGGATCTACTTTCACGTTATGCCAACATTTTTTCTAAGACTGATAGAGATATAGGCAGAACATCTGTAGTCAAACATAAGATTGACACTGGAAATGCGCAGCCTATAAAGCAGAAAGCTAGACGTGTTCCTATAGCCAAAGAGAAGGAGGTACAGGAGATGATAGATGAAATGAGAAGAAGCGGAGTTATAGAACAATCTTCTAGTCCATGGTGCTCTCCTGTAGTGTTAGTTAAGAAGAAAGATGGATCTACACGTTTCTGCATCGACTATCGTCGGCTCAATGAAATCACCAAAAAGGACAGTTACCCATTACCTCGGATAGATGACACTTTGGACACTCTGGCAGGCATGTCTTGGTTCTCAACTTTAGATTTAAAATCTGGGTACTGGCAGGTTGAACTTAGCCCTAATGATAAAGAGAAGACAGCATTCTCCACAGGACAAGGATTATGGCAATTTAAAGTAATGCCGTTTGGATTATGCAATGCGCCGGCGACTTTTGAAAGATTAATGGAATGTGTCCTAGCGGGACTTGTAGGCGATGCCTGCTTAGTGTATTTAGATGACTTAATAGTCATAGGAAAAGATTTTCAGCATCATCTGTACCAACTGGAAAGGATTTTTAATAAAATACAAGCTGCAGGGCTAAAGTTGAACCCAAAGAAGTGTCACTTATTTCGAAAGAAAGTCAACTATCTGGGTCACGTGATATCCCAAAACGGCGTACAGACAGATCCTGAAAAGGTTAGTGCAGTACAGAAGTGGCCAACACCCAGAGACAAGACCGAAGTTCGCGCATTTCTAGGACTATGCTCTTACTACAGACGTTTTGTGAAGGGATTTGCTGAAATAGCAAAACCGCTGCATAGACTCACTGAAGAAAAGAAGAGTTTCGATTGGAATGACATGTGTCAACAAGCTTTCGATGAACTTAAAAAGCGGTTGTGTGAGTCACCAATTTTGGGCTATCCTGATCGGAAAGGGCAGTTCATCGTAGACACGGATGCAAGTAACACTGCCATTGGTGGTATCTTATCACAGAAGCAAGGTGATCAAGAAGTTGTGATAGCCTACTTCAGCAAATCATTGTCGCGGCCGGAACGAAACTATTGTGTTACAAGAAGAGAACTATTGGCAGTAGTGAAGACTCTTCGAAACTTCAAGAAGTATCTGATTGGGCGACCCTTCAAGCTGCGTACCGACCATGCTGCTTTGAAGTGGTTGTTACAATTCAAAGACCCGGAAGGCCAAGTAGCTCGCTGGATTGAGCAATTGCAAGAGTTTGACTTTAACATAGAACATCGCAGTGGAAGGTCTCACTCGAATGCAGATGCATTATCACGACGACCTTGTGTGGAAGACTGTAAACAATGTGTAAGGATGGAGACGAAGGAAAGGATTCAAGTACTGCGAGCTAAGCCTACGGATGACAGGTGGGAAACTGATGAGATGCGTGAGGCCCAGTACAAAGATAGAGGTTTGCGGCCTCTAATAGATTGGAAGAAGCAAGACACGGGAAAGCCCGAATGGCAGGAGCTGGCTCCCTTCAGCGCCATTACGAAAAGTTATTGGGCGCAGTGGGAAAGCCTTGTGTTGCAAAACGGCTTACTGTACCGCAAATGGGAAAAACCTTCAGGAAGAGAACATCATCTACAGTTGGTAGTACCAAGAAAACTAATCAAGGACGTACTACGTGAGTTGCATGATGGGGTTTCTGGGGGACATCTTGGAGTACGACGAACGTTGGTAAAGGTGTGAGAGCGTTTTTACTAGCTGAATTGCCGAGAAGATGTCGAGAATTGGTGCCGAAAATGTACGTCATGCCCAGCAGTGAAAGGTCCGCAGGTTAGAAGCCGAGGCAACCTTAGACTATACAACGTGGGAGCCCCCTGGGAAAGGATAGCAATTAACGTGGCTGGGCCATTTCCTAAGACAGATAACGGAAACAAGTATTTTAATGTCGTGATGGATTACTTCACGAAATGGCCGGAGGTGTTCGCAATCCCTAATCAGGAAGCCACGACGATTGCTGAGAAATTAGTCAATGAGGTGATATGCAGATTTGGCGTTCCGCTTGAGATTCATTCAGACCAAGGCAGAAACTTTGAATCTAATGTATTCCAAGAAATGTGTAAATTATTAGGAGTGTACAAAACAAGAACTACACCTTATCACCCGCAATCTGATGGAATGGTCGAAAGATTTAACCAATCTTTGGAAAGACACTTAGCCAAGCTGGTAGAAGATCACCAAAAGGACTGGGATAAATACATACCTCTGTTCTTACTGGCTTACCGAACAGCGGAACACGAAAGCATAAAAGTGACGCCAGCCTATGCCAACTTCGGCAGACAGCTACGTATACCAGCAGACTTAATGACTGGAGGCCCGCCACCGAATGCAGAGACCCAATTAAGTATACCGGAACATGTTGAAGACATTCGTGAGAGGTTACGCGATATACACTCGTTAATAAGTGAAAACGCATTGAAATCGAGTCAGCGGATGAAGACCAGATACGACCGAAACGCCAATCATCGAGGTTTTCAAGAAGGATCTCTTGTTTGGCTGCATAATCCGGTTCGACGAAAAGGAAAATCACCTAAGTTACAGCGACGTTGGGATGGGCCATACAAAGTAATCACACGGATCAATGACGTAACCTACCGAGTGCAGAAGCAACCAAGAGGGGCCATGAAGATTGTTCATGTTGATCGATTAGCCATCTATACTGGAAGTAATGATGTTCGGGACGAAAAATCTAGAAGCGTGTGGAGTTGGAGCACGCGCGCGGTAATTATCTAGAAATAAAAGAAAGAGATAGCTACTCCTATTGACAAACAAATAGTTGACCTGGGCTATGCCATAATGGACTTTGTGGGATATGTTATAAGGTTGAAAGTAGCGTGTACTAGGATTTATGACTCTAACATGTTTACGATAAGAAGTGATCCATTGTTTCCCGATACATTTAGATTTTTCTGGATCCAGCTAGGACTTTCCCCTGCCTATAAATACAGAGATGTTGACAAACACAAGTTAGTTTATCAAGCGATCGAGAGCGATACATCAAGTGAACAGTACGAAGTGAGAAGTGTTTTATTGTGTAGTGTTCTAAGTTCAGTGATAGTATAGTGAGTGACTAGCAAGTAGAGTGTATTTTAGTATTACGTTGTGTTGTGTTGTGTAAATACACGGATTTAATATAAGTGGTGTTTTCCTACTATTGCGAACCCAAGTACGTAACAATAACAACAACTAGTAGACGTTTAAAATATTTACAGAATATTTAGTTCTATATTCAATTTAAAAATAAATAATTAAATTAAAATAAATATTTTAAAGGGGCTCCCATACAACATACCTGAATTTTGCCGTTTTTTTATAGATGATTGAGCGGAATCCTTTGTGCGCGAGTCCGACTTGCACTTGTCTGGTTTTTTATATAATTATTCATTAGATACCAAACAAGCAGATGGCTATTCTGATAGATAGAGAAACCATCGCCTACAGACAATATGGCAGTGGTATTTTGCTAGCCGTGTGGTGGGATGGTATTGCCACATGCATAAGTCTACCGTCTACTTTACCCTCCAAACTGGAACACAACAGTTACAAGCATTAATCTATTGCGGCAGGAATAGATAAGGCCAATATAACGCAATACCCGCTAGAACTCTAGTCGCTTTTTACGACCTGTCTGGCAGACTAGTAATTGGCCTATTCTTCAAAGGGCCTATTACCCCTGACCAAGACGGGGGCTTATAAACATAATGAAATATTTATCATAGAAAGTTATAAATAAAATTATTAATTACATTATCTTTAAATATTTATAGTATTTAAATGCCTGGATGAGTAATAAAATAATTGTAAGAAAGTTAAGATCCGTATCCGTATTATTCGCAGATCTTAAAACAGCAATGATCCGTATCCATATCTGTATCCGTGGATCTAGTATTTTAATGATCCGGCACATCTCTAATAGCCACCATTAATATCTGGTGTCTAGTCGATAGTTATATGTTTGTTTGTTATGCTTTGATCGTATACTAACTTTTGCCCGTGGCTAATTAGCTCGCGTTAAATTGTGTACAAATTTCCAAAAAAATGTCGCAAAATACTCCGCATACCACATTTTAGCTTTCTACCTTGATAATTGCGAATGCTCTATACAAATTTCCACCACCAATTTTAGGGAAGTGGGGGGTCAAAAAGAGACCATCAATTCAAAACTATTTCCGCTTAAAAATCACGTCAATTCGTCGCTTCGTTTTGCCGTGAAAGACGGACAAACAAACACACACATACACTTTCCCATTTATAATATTAGCATGTATTAGCTGCACCAAGTAGCTCGCTACATTATAAAAGTTTTTGGTGAATCCTGCTGAAACACTTTATTTTTCCGGAACAAGAAGTAGCCTATATACTATTCCAGGTCATCACATTTTTGTATATAATTAAATAGCAAACAATCAGATGTCTCTCCTGATTAAAAGATAAAGCATCACCTGTAAATACGAGAGATGTTAATGGTATATTGCTATCCGTGTGGCAGAATGGTAGTGCCACGTGCAGTCTACCGACTACCTTACCCTCCAGGCCGGAACACGATAATGACAAGCATTGACGGTATTGCGGTAGGAATAACCTACCCAGTAGATACCCACGTATATCTGTATCAAATTTTATCCTTTCATTAATAGATCCAAACATCCACATTTTCGAATTCATAATTCATAATCTTATATATAAAATTCCCGTGTCACGATGTTAGTTCCCGTACTCCTCCGAAACGGCTTGACCGATTTTGATGAAATTTCGTATGCATATTCAGAGGGTCTGAGAATCGGCAAACATCTATTTTTTATCCCCCTAAATGTTAAGGGTTGTCCAACTCTAAAATTTTTTTTTATTTTATAGACAAAAATTTTTAATTTTGTTTTTTTTATAAAAATTTTTAATTTAGCATTGAAAAATACATACAACTCTAAACTTTTATCCTTCTATCACCAACCCTTATTTTTTAATTCAATAATTTATATGGCAAAATACCGTTTGCCGGGTCAACTAGTATTAATATATATTTACTAAATCATAAGATAACTAGCAAACGGAATAAGTAACAAGCATTGACATTATAGAGGTAGGAACAAGTAAAACGGTGGTACCAATTTCGGGTGAGAATGGTGAGACGTTGCAGAAACTCTACCACTTAGTATTTAGACCACGAAATAAAGAAAAAGTTGTTTTCTTTATTTCGTGATTTAGACCGCCCGTTGGTGGAGTGGTTAGCGACCCTGACTACGCAATCGACAGGGCTCGGGTTCGATCCCCAACGGGGACAAGCATTTGTGTGACGAGCATAAATGTTTGTATTTCCGGGTGTGGTGTTTATTACGTATTAGTTGTTGCCCGCGACTTCGTCCGCGCGGACTTCGTTTACTCCGCACAGCTCCTCCCCCGTAGGTGATAGCGTGATAATATGTAGCCTATATGTTGACTCGACCTGTTAATAATATTCATGCAAAATTTGAAGTAAATTCATGCAGTACTTTTGAGTTTACCCCGGACATACATACAGATAAACATACAAACAGACAAAAATTCTAACAATTACATTTTTGGCTTCGATAACGATTGTAGATCACGCCCCAAGTATTCTTTTAAAAAAATATTCAATGTACAGTTTTGACTTTCCTACGATTTTATATAGATGTAAAATGTGTATAGATGTAAAAGTATTTATATATGTATTTCTATGTATTAGTTCGTTGACTAACCCATAACACAAGCAAATAATTTGCTTACTTTGGGGTTAGATCAAAAAAAGTGTAATTTGTCCCGTATCCTGCGTATGTATTTACGATGGTAGTTAGGTACATCTTTGGCCAATAGTTCGCCAAACTGTATGATAGAATTAATTGCACATGGTCTATTCTTCAAAGCTTTGAAAATTGTGGGATAGGCAAAAAGAACAGAGTACTATCACATCACAATATCAGCAAATTTGCTTTACATTTTCCACATTCTCTTCATACTAGCAATCCGGCTACGAAGAATCTTTAATATTAAATATAATATTAAGTACGTTTCACATAAAAAAATGAATTTTAATTATTATTTTTTTATGTGAAACGTACTTACTTAAATTATTAAACTTTGACACATATACCTATTAAATTTTTTTCCGTTGATTTATATTTCATCTTGCTATTAAATTATAACACCCTGTAGACTGCTAATTTATGAAAGGTTTGGTTAATCCTATCGGAACTTTTTTTAGGATACAAAGTATTCTATGTGCTATTCTAGGTCATTATCTACGTGTACCAAATTTTATCTAAATCAGTCCAGTCGTTTTTGTGTATTTGAGTAAAAAACATACAAACATGCATACTTTAATATTTATAATGTAATACAGAACAACTTTTTAACATTATTTGAGGCAATAAAAATTTTTGAAACTATCAGTATTTTTAATCTATATTAATCTAAAATTAAATGCGAAAGTTTGGATGTTTGGATGTATGTTTGGATGGATGTTTGGATGGATGTTTGTTACTCAATCACGCAAAAACTACTGAACGGATTTGAATGAAATTTGGTACACAGGTAGATAATAAATAAATAAAATAGAATAGCACATAGGCTACTTTTATCCCGGAAAAAAATTGGTGATCCCGCGGGATTTACAAAAAACTGTTATAGTGCAGCGGGCTGCACGCTGCAGCTAGTATAAGTATATATACTAATGTTCAATAATGTTAAATGTAATACATTTAATATAATATACTGATGTATTTTCCATTATTACCTCGTTTTATACCTATTTTGTTAAACTTTTATCTGTGGTTATTCTACATTGTAACATGCTTTTTTACATTTATTACATTACATTACATTAAACACCGACCCTTTCTTTCAGTCCGTAGTACCTCATATTTTCAATCCTTTTCAGTTAGTAGCACCACATATTTTCCGTATCTCAAGTCGACCTCTCCACATGCGCATTTTTATTTATTTATTTCTATTTATGCACAAAAAAAATGTACAATGTATAAACTTAACGCCTAAGGGCATTCTATCCTGCCTCTTAACCATGATTACTAGAAGAAAGTTATCTCGCTGGAAGAAAGACGAGATAAGCTCACCTTCCGTATGTATGATTTTATTATTTTTTGTTACTATTTGTATACAATAAAGTGTTTAATAAAATAATTAATTACCTCTAAAAACTTTTCTATAGATTAACACGTTAAAACAAAATCTTTTCATCTTTGTAATTTTAATCGTTAAGATTGCCAATTAAAATTAATTGAAAGGTGGATGTTAAAAGTGCATTGCTGCATGCCTAACTCCTGACAGTTCTAGAACAAGGTCGATTTTTTTAACTTGTTGAATAAGTAAAAGCGAAATCGATACACAAGATTCAATAATAATATAATATGTATTCCAAGATAAGAAATAAATGTAGGTACATATTCACTCTTTTGCATTTTAGACACCTGGTGAACTAGTTCGCATAAACAAGCATTGGAGAAGGTCTTGAGAGTGAGAAACTTCAATCCAGTGGTGGATTTTCCTTGAGGCCCAGTAGGCCTGGACCTAGAGCGTTTAGATATAAGAGGCAACCAATCGGGGTAAAAAATACGGTAACGATAAAAAGAAACAACCCAAAGTAGATATTGTGTGTTAATAATTGAAAAGCAAACCTGCAACAATTGATTTCTAACCTCGTATATATATGGAACACTGAATCAGATCTTCTCCAAATTCATATGGGACCAAACGCAAAAGTATCTTAATGTCGTGAGTTAATGAAAGGGCCGTCTGGTACTACAGGGTCTAGGGTGGCAAGGCTGCAAATCCACTGAAACAATCCCCGGATCAATTAAAGTTCTATTGTGTTTCGTCTGTATAATCAAATCACATCCCGAGTCTGGTTGTGGTATCTTAACAGGCCTAATTTTCAGAAGAGTCCTAATAATGATAAAGCGATAATTTGTATAATTAGCAAATGCAACAATGAGGATCACCACCCGTTTCACCAGCCGAAAAATCTAACCAAAAATATACAGTTTCCAGTTATTTTTATACTGTTTATCTTTTTGCAAAAATGAAAAAATTCGATACATGGAAAGGAAGAAAAATGCGACATAAACCGCAACACTTTTTTCGGCGTTTATGGACAGATAGAGAGTCAATAAGAGTAGCACAAAATTAGCTCAAACATTGGAAGGGATCTTAATGAGCATTTCAGTCGGAGAGTTTGATGTTGCTCTGGTCAACCTTATTACGTATAGTCAATGCCATTTTTGAAAAAGTGGAGCAAGATCGGCATGTTTGAAGTTACTACGGAGCAAAAGGGCTAAGGATTCATCACAAAATAATTCTGATCCATTTGAAACAAACTGGATATTCAAAAAGGTTGATTTTGGGTGCCACAGGATCTCACTAAAGAAACTAGAATAGAGTACTCATTTGGTATTCTCTTTTCTAACGTAATGACGTTACCATCCGCAACCATTTTTAAAAATATTGGTTATTGGTGACGAAAAGTTAATTACGACAATGTGTAAAAAGAATCATGTTCGAACGGCAGTCAAGCGTCATACTATACACACAACACTATACACGCCATACAAAGCTATAATTAACTGGAAATATGCGATGCTGTGAGTATGTGTATGGAGGGATTGGAAGGGATCTTTATGAGCATTTTCCGCCGAGGTATAATATTCTTCGTATACATTACGCCGTGCAAAACCATTGATCTACTGCCAACATTCATCATGACAACATTTTTTTTTTCAAATTTAACACTTCCCAACCAAGCTCTCACAATATTGAGAGAACCGTGGTATTGCAATTATACACGAGCGTGCTTTACCGACGAACATAAAACCGTGGTTTTACTCGCTACTTGATCTAGGCTTTTAACATCACATGACAAGATACTAATAATTGTTAATTAGAAGATATGAAATCATAGATTGGCTTAGATTGCAGATACCAATATAGGTAGTCAGCCCACTTTAAATATGCAATTTGATAATTATGTAAAGCACAAGAAAAATTACTTTATCAATGTCGATTAATATTTCGTTACCAAACACACATGTGACAAGAATCACGTTTTTCTTTAGTTAATACCTAACATGATCACTAAAAAATAGACGTCACTATTGTTACGTACTTTGGGTTCGTAATTGTAAGAAAACACCACTTATATTAAATCCGTGTATTTACGATACAAATACACACAACCAACACAACGTAATACTCAAATACTCTGATTAACACTAGTCACTCACTGTACTATCACTGAACTTAAAACATTACACAATAGAACACTCGCTTCGCACTGGTTACTTCAAGTATCGCTCTCGATCGCTTTATAAAAACTGCTCTGTATTTGTCAACAAATCTCTGTTTATACCCAGGGTAAAATTCTACCTGGATCCAGAAAAATCTAAATGTATCGGGAAACGATGAATCACTTCTTATTGTAATCAACTTATGATAAACAAGTGACTCATAAATGACTCATCAATCCTAGTACACGCTACTTTTATCCTTATGCTCTTTACCACAAAGTTCATTATGGTATAGCTTAGATCAACTATTTGTTTCTCAATAGGAGTAGCTATCTCTTTATTTTATTTCTAGATCTCTCCAGCGTTCCAACTCTACACGTTTCTAGATTATTCGTAACACGTATCTCAGCAGTTGACGTTTCAGGTTAGTCATGTTCTAATAGAGAAAATTATTCGACAAGATGTCATGGAGAGAGTATGCGTAGATTAAATGGGCCAAGCTAAAATTCGTCCCGTCGATAAAAAGAGGAAAGAAAACTTAATTTGGTATTCGATTCTTTATCTAACCTATGTAATTACGTATATCAACTGTATGTTCTTTTTCTTTCAGTCAACGGCATATTTTTACTTATCTTGCATTTGTCTCGCTTACTAAATCGATATATGTTATATCTATGCAAATTTACCCATCTAGCATATCCTAAGCGGAAGAAAAAGTCTAGGCCACTGAGCCTAGACCTTGATGCAAACTACATTATATACGCGTCCCAAACATTTTAAGCCATATGCATTGTTTTTATGGCTAGCCTATCCTGCAAGTCAAATCATGACAGTGACAACTAATAATGTTATAGAGGCAGAAACAGGAAAGACAGTGGTACGAATCTGAGTGAGTCATCCGACTCTACCACCTAGTAAACTTCAGAAAGTATAGAAAAAAATCACCTGATGTATATAATCTATACCTATTAATGTTATAAATATGAAAGTTTTGACGTTTGGATGCATGGATGGATATGTTTGTTACTCAATCACGGCTAAACTACAAAGCGGGTTTGGGTGAAATTTAGCACATAGGTAGATGATAACCTGGATATTCAGGCTACTTTTATTCCGAAAAAATGAGCTGTTCCTGCGGAACTCACCAAAAACTTTTATAATGCAGCGGGCTGCACGCTGCAGTTAGTTCGTCGGTAAGTGTGCTTGTCCCGTAACTAATTCCGCAGGCGTATCACCTAACATTTGCAATCCGCTAACAATCAGCGGTGACTCTTAAACGTAACTAAAAAATCGTCAAAAACGTCACCAATTGCTTGCGTGTCATTGGATGCACCTTTTCGGATGTCACAGCACCAACAATAATCAAGCGCCAACGACTATCACTATATACAACGCAATTATGTGTCTTGCGATAATTAAACAATTACGATAATTGCCTATTGCTAAGTACGTGATAACCCTGCCGTAAATATGAAACTGAATCCATTAAATTTGTATATTTTTTATACATTGTGTATATTTGGGTACCTACATTTCTAGATTGCTTAAGCCGGGCCTGCTCGTCTAAAGTGCTTTGTAAATCTGATGTGTCTTCCTGTACGTTCAATTTGTGATAAATATTTATTGTATGAGCCACTGACATCAATTTTACTATTTTTTTAAACTTTTGTCGTTTTGTCAGACAGCTTGTATAACCTGTTATAACTCATGAGCGGCTTAAGGCGATCAATTAAGGCGAATCACGTTTTTTTTTGTATTGATTGTTAAATATCAATTTTACAAAAATTATACGATATACCTGAAGATACTATCTAAAGAATGTGCTAACTCATTACATAATAGAATGTACTTTACTCGATCATGTAAAATTCCGAAAACAGGCTAAAAAAATCTCTAAAACACATAATTTGTTAATAATATTTCTAACCTTCCACACGATTTTTATATGGTGATATTTAGTTGTAAATACAAAAAAGAATGTGCTAAATTTTAGTTTACAGCTGATGTCCTATATTTAATTATCCGAAAATTAACACGTTTCTCAGCGGTTTAAGTAAATACCGCGCCACCCATTTTCTATAGAATTGACGCACGTCGAAATACCTCGCCTTAACCGATCTAGATGAAAATTGGTGGACCAAAACGTGATTGCGCCAATGATAGGCTAGCCCGTCCGCTCTCTTTACTGGATCCAAATAGTATAACTATAGCAGTCTTAATATAAAAACGAATGTTTGTATACATATATAAAATCACTAAACTTAAATATTTCACGATGATCAATATTTTTGTGTATATTTTTGTGCTGTGCCCGTTGTTGACCTCGTTACAGAGTGCTGCAGCATGTGGCGATTATAATATACACTGACAAGATAATGTCTGCCTTAGCTAATCTATATCGATGTTAATCTCTATATCTGTATTAATATTTTACATGCGAAAGTTTGGATGGATGTTTATTACTCAATCACGCAAAAACCGCTAAACGGATTTAAAAGAAATTTGGCACACTTTTTTTATATCATAAGATAGCAAACAAGCAGATGAGTCACATGATGGAAAGGGTCAACCATCGCCTATAGACACCAAAGGTGTTGATGGTGCGTTGCTATCTTGTGGTGAGGACTAATGCCACATGGATACGTTTACCGGCTACCTTACCCTCCAAACCGGTACGCGACAGTGACAAGCACTGACGCTATTGCGGCAGGAATAGGTAAGGCGGTGGTACTAGACCCGGGCGAGACAATGCAGAAGTCTACCACCTAGTAGCCAGGATGCTAGTGACTTGCATAGCCAATCAGTCACATTTTACGACCTACCTGGCAGAACGGCAGCTGGCCTATTCTTCAAAAAAGTCCTAGACCAGACACCAATACGGCACACGTATTGGTGTCTGGTCCCGGTGATGATGACCGGGACGGACGATGACCGGGAATAGCACAAAGGCTACTTTTTATCCCGGAAAAATATGTTATCCCGCGGGTTTCACTAATATGTTATCCCCGCGGGATTCACTAATATGTTGTCCCCGCGGGATGCACTAATAACTTTTCTTATGCAGCAGACTGCACGGTACCGCTAGTTAATATTTTAAATGCAAAAGTTTGGATTTTGGATAGATGGATATTTGTTACTCAACCACGCCAAAACTACTGAACAGATTTGGATGAAATTTAGCACCCAAGTAAATAATAACCCTTTTTATCTCAGAAAAATGAGTTGTTCCCGCGGGATTTACCAAAAACTTTTATAATGCAACGGGCTGCACGCTGCAGCTAGTATTATAAATGTGAAAGTCTGGATGTATGGATGCATGGGTGATGTATGAATGTTTATTACTCAATCACGTAAACTACTGAATGAATTTGGGTGAAATTTGGAACACGGGCAGTTGTCTGTAATATCACATAGGTTATATCGCGTAATAAGCAGTTCTTCCCGCGGGATTCACCAAAAACTTTTATAACTTCAACATGGTGAAGCTAGTTTAATATTAAACTATAATAGGTACGTGTAAGCAAGCCTTTATTCACTTGAGTGATACGTTTCTCTGCATAGTGATTGACTCGTTTGAACTTGGTTATTAATAATAATGGAATGTCAGTTGCCTTCTAAAAGAGTCAAGTGTGAAAGGCGCGCGATAAATTGCGCAGATTGTTAATATATTTCACTTTTGGTTTCGAAGTCAGCGAACATTATTGATGGCTGTTATATTGGCTGCAAAATCGTGCGCAGAACACAGAATATTTCCAAATTTCCTTTAGACACACTATCGCTTAACTGACACAAAAAAGGAATTGTTATATTATGCAAAACAAATAAGCAAAATTTTAATTAATCCTTTTATTTTAGATAAAATTTGCTTCAAGAACAATTATTTCATATTCTCAAATATACTTTAATCAGGCGCGGATCCACCGTTGTGGATACGATGATCATGCCCACGACTCTAAATAGACTTCGGAGGTCACACTTTTACGGTCTATTGCGATTTCATATACGAAGATATAATAATTATTATAAATACAAATGTAACTTTGTTTGTTAAGATTTACGATGGGTTGCGTAGTTACGCAAAAACTACTTAACCCATCATCATGAAACTTTGTACACATATTCTTGAAAGTATTAGAAGTAACAAAGGTTACTTTTTATTAAAATAATTTTGCGAGCGAAGCCGCGGATAAAAGCTAGTCAATAATGATATATATCAGTAATATAGGTCTATAGTTTCTTAATAAGAAAAACCATGAATTGCGCGAGATTCGGAACGCAGCAAAGTAATAAGTAGGTATCTACTTTGCTGCGTTCCAAAGCACATCAATATTTATAATTTTTGTGATCGAAAAAGCTAACATTTTACCGTTTATTAAATTACTAGTGTTTAACCTACAGCTTTGCCTACGTTAAGCACGTAATCTATATATATAAAAATCAATTGCTGTTCGTTAGTCTCGCTAAAACTCGAGAACGGCTGAACCGATTCAGCTAATTTTGGTTTTGAATTAATTGTTGAAATCCTTTAAAAGGAGAGAAAATACAGAAAAAAATAAGAGTAGTTAAAAAGGCAGGCGTTTGCCAGGTCAGCTAATAATTAATAGATACAGCGTACAAAATGTTGGTCAGGGCGTTATCGGTATATATTAATACGTTAAGGGAAAACTTTGGACCCCTTTTTAAAACAATCGAGTGAACGGTGGAGTAAGAAATTTGCTACAGTTAAAGTTTACATGCCGGAGAACTGCAGAAACCTTATATTTTTAAATAAAATACATTAGAAATACATTAAAATAATAAAAATATATATTATACACACTACATTCACGTGACATACATGATATATACACATGTATACTTATTATTTTCTTAGCGGCTAGTCAATTGTCAAACTTAAAAAAAATTTATTGTTTTGTTTATGGTTGAATTTCGGCCACAGGCGATTGCTAGAAGAATGTACTATATCAATTAAGAACTAGTTAAGACGTCGACGCGCACTTGGCCGATTTTCGGGTGGCTGTGTCCACAATCTTTTTTGAAGGCGTTATCAGCGCCTGACTGTAATGCAGTACGTACGTATCCAATATCCATAGACGGACTAGAGCGCTCAAGCATCAAACCTTAAAAAATTTGATGATTACCTTGATAAAATTTACCTCAGCTATATGATGAATCAAGTCCCATTGACCCCCAAAACAAAAATTCTAGACCCTCTTCGGAATCTTCTATAATATAATCTACATAAATAAATAAAATTGTAGTTTTTCTTTGTAATATTAAAATCACCGCTTTTTACCGGCTTGATACACGGTACATACCTATAACAAAATATCATTTTTTAACACTTTTTTGTCTCACTGTCTGTATGTTAATGATTGATGATACAAATAGATGATATAAATCTAGATTTATTCCATGGGTTTTTTATGTATACTTTCCATTACATATAATGTCGAAGAACTGAAAATGAAGCCGTAATAGTGCAATTTTAACTTACAGAGGGAAATTGCTAATATAGTGGAGTTTGAAGTCATTTTATCTGTTACAGTAAGATCTTTCTCATGATGATAAGGCTCTTAAGATTGAGCCGAAAAAGTGACATTAGAACTTCAAGAATCCAGGTTCAAAATGGAACTACAATGAATTCCTAAACTAAACGAGGTATAATGTTTTTGAATTAGCACTCAAATGTCTTGTATTGGCAAACACCTTAGTGCTAAATGATTTTCAGGATCTGATGATAGAACTGGAAGGTAACCATGAGAACTCCTAAACTAAATAAGATAATCTAATCGAATTTCGATTAGACCCACTTAGTATACTTAGTCCCAATGTGATAGATAGTGTGGTAGATTAGTATACTTAGTCCCACAATGTAATAGTTGGCACGCCTATCGCCAAGTGGCTTACAACACTTAACCAATCAGAAAACTGGAAAAAACACATTTTTGTTATATCAATAATCCATTCTTCCAACTTTATGTATATATATATATATATATATATATATATATATATATATATATATATATATATATATATATATATAGTTGAAGATGCGGGGTCAAACATAGGCTAATTTTTTTCAAAAATCAACCCCTAAGGAGGTGAAATAGGGATGAAATTTGTATGAAAAACTACATCGACGACATGTTAATTTATTCGCAGGCGAAGCTGCGTGGCTCAGCTAGTAAAAAATAATTGTATCACAAAGCACACAAAAAATTAGTCGAGGTTCGTGTCAGTTTTCTTCGACCAAGGGCGCATTCCTAACAAGTAAGGTAATAGTTAACTTATGAGTGGTATTAGAAATATACAATATAATAATATACTATATGCGTAGCGGGAAAAATGTTTTGAAGTTCATGACTTTCAAAGCTACTTAACATAATAAATAATAATGCAAAAAACGTTGTGTTGTAAAAGGTCTCCGATAGCTGACATGTCGCCCTTGTAGCCGGTCACGTAATACTAGACTAGGTACAGCCAAGCGCTAAATATATGATCTATTATATGACTTCAAACATAATCAGGTGATCTTCAAATGCCAATTATTGCTTTATTTCATATTTATTGCCACTTATTTGGGTTATACCTCGCTGGGCAATGATAAATATATTAAAATGTGAAGCAAAAACTCTGTACTCCTTTTTTAAATTGCACGAACGGTAGAGTTTAATATTTGGCACAATGACACAGCACTGCAGATAACTATTATTTTTAAATAATATACAGTAGAAATTTGTAAATTGAATTAATAAAAATAAACATATCATATACACCACATTCATGTGGCATACATGTAGGTAGGGTTGTCACCTTTTAATTGAAGAAATAGAGTACATTTTTTTTTAATGTTAAATAATAAAGTACAAGATAAAAAAATAAAGTATTTTCTAAAATAAAAACCCGCATAGTTCCCGTTCCCGTGGGATTTCCGGGATAAGAACTATCCTATGTCCTTTCTTGGGTCTCAAACTATATTTATACCAAATTTTATACAAATCGGTTCAGCGGTTTAGCCGTGAAAGCGTAACAGACAGACATACAGACAGGCAGACAGAGTTACTTTCGCATTTATAATATTAGTATGGATAGTATGGATATATTCATTATCATTATTTTCATATAATAAAAATTCAAGTAAATGAAATTACAATAATACAAAAAAAATCGTTTTAGACGATGTTTAAAAGTGGTCAGTATCATTTCTAATACGAACAAAAATAGATTAAGTTTTTGTTCCTTTGAAATGATGAATATATATATATATATATATATATATATATATATATATATATATATATATATATATATATATATATACATAAAAAATTGTTTTAGACGATGTTTAAAAGTGGTCAGTATCATTTCTAATACGAACAATAAAAAATAACTACGTTAAAAAAAACCGACTTCAAAAACTAAAATGTAAAAAACAATAACAATTTAATATTAATTAAATACTACCTATTATTTATATGTGCTATTTACTAATAGGTTTGAAGTCGGTGCCAAGCCAATTCGGCACGCACGCGCGGGCAGACGTCGTTGACGGACGCGGACGTCTTAAATACATAAATTTTTGAAAGAAAGAAAGAAAATATTTATTTGCAAGAATATGGGTGTTACAAGTTGATAAAAATAAATTAAGCTACCAACATATTCTACCATTATGTGGTGTAAATTTTAAATTAAAAATTTTGATGCGTTTTAGCTTAATTGATAAATCTACATTAATTCACATGACTATTTAGTTTAGGAATTCTGTTGAATACATTTTAGTAATTATTTTTTTTATTATTCTTCGTATTGATTGAAGCTGCTTATAATATTAACATTTAGTTGCTCTTTATTAGGTATATTTACGCATTTTAATCTTTAAAGTAGTCATTTTACTGTATTAATTTGCTCGTATTCATTTCAGTGATTAAAATATTAATATCTGTTTAAGGCTTGGCACCGACTCAAACCTATTAGTAAATAGCATATATAAATAATAGATAGTATTTAATTAATATTAAATTGTTATTATTTTTTTACATTTTAGTTTTTGAAGTCGGTTTTTTTAACGGAGTTATTTTTATTTAATACTTTTTAGTGTATTGTTTTATTGTCAATTATTTACGGGTAGACCTACAACAGATGCTGCGCACCTTAAAAAATATAGATTTCAAGAAACCGGAACGGATAAAAGTAGTCGTCTCCGTAAAAATGCTATTCGAAACACAATGTCACGTTCTTATGAGACTATTAAAGATCATGAAAAACGTTTGCTGGCCATGAAAGCATACATGAAATTACGCTAAAGTCAAGAAATTTTTGTACAGTATAATTCTAAACTCGGTAAAATCTAAGAGCGTATAGCGAATGAGTCTTTTTAGCGGAGGGCTAATAGACTTGGTCTCAATAATGAGCGTCTAGCGAACGAATCTGCCGAGCTGAAAACTCATAGAATTGGTCTCATTAAGGAGCATTTAGCTAAGGAGTCCGCTGAGCAGAGAGCTACGACACCGTACAGCAACCGAGTCGGCACAGCAACGTGAGAACCGGCTAGCGGCAGCGCGTCAGACGTCACAAAGGCTTCGTTCAATGACTGAGCGTAATTTTATAACCATCATACGTCAATATGCTGAAGTACCATGTACAATCTGTAAGAAATTATTATATCCAAAACAAGACACGTCATTAGCCACAGCACATTTTGATTTCCTTCCGGAGGAGCTACCGTTGCTCGACTACCATAAAAAAAAGAAAAGTTCCTTCTCAGAACTGGAACAACATGAAAGTTATGTCTATCTCCTGAACTGACCGAATTGACAGACGTAGAACAAAGACTTTTGTGTCAAGAGTAGTTCCTTTTATAACTAGTTACCACCAAGCACCAAAGTGCGCGTCAACACCAATCAAACGAGTCCAAACTCGATAGAGTTGTGTCATTATAGTACTGAGCTCCTCTGGCCACCTTCTGGCTTCTTCATCGGAACTTAGAGGATCCTAGTTACCACCATGCACCGTAGTGCTCGTCAACACGAATCAAACGAGCCCAAACTCGATAGAGTTGTGTTATTTAATTACTGAGCTCCTATGGATACCTTCTGGCTTCGTCATCGGACCCTGCAGGATCCTAGTTAACACCAAGCACCAAAGTGCTCATCAACATCAATCAAACGAGCCCAAATTCGAAAGAGTTGTGTAATTTTAGTACTGAGCTCCTATGGACACCTTCTGGCTTCGTCATCGGACCCTGCAGGATCCTAGTTACCACCAAGTACCAAAGTGCTCGCCAACACGAATCAGACGAGCCCAAACTCGATAGAGTTGTGTAATTTAAGTAATGAGCTCCTATGGTCACCTTCTGGATTCAACATCAGACCCTGGAGGATCCTAGTTACCACCAAGCACCAAAGTGCTCGTCAACACCGATCAAACGAGCCCAAACACGATAGAGGTCTGTCATTTAATTACTGAGCTCCTATGGCCATCTTCTGGCGTCATCATCGGACACTGGAAGATCCTAGTTATCACCAAGTACCAAAGTGCTCGTCAACACGAATGAAACGAGCCCAAAGTCGATAGAGTTGTGTAATTTAAGTACTGAGCTACTATGGTCACCTTCTGGCTTCAACATCAGACCCTGGAGGATCCTAGTTACCACCAAGCACCAAAGTGCTCGTCGACACCGATCAAACGAGCCCAAACTCGAAAGAGGTCTGTCATTTAATTACTAAGCTCTTATGGCCATCTTCTGGCTTCATCATCGGACCCTTGAAGATCCTAGTTATCACCAAGTACCAAAGTGCTCGTCAACACGAATGAAATGAGCCCAAAGTCGATAGAATCTTGTTATTAAACGATTTTTAACCATTTAATTACTGAGTTCCTGTTGTCGCCTTCCGATTCCATCATCAGATCAGGTCTATCTCATAATAAGTTTTCATTGTCATCCAATTTACATACGTATACAAAATTTCAGCTCAATCGGTAACCGGGAAGTGGATCAAATTTACTTGCGAGATTTGATTTCAGACATCGGCATAGATAAAATAAATAAAAAATGCTCATAAAATAAAAACTACTGGGCCTACCTAAATCAAATTTTTATGGAACCAATTCGAAGCTATTCCGCATCAAACAAAAGAAGAATCACGTAAATCGGTTCAAAAACTTCGGAGAAGTCGGTGTACATACATAAAAAAAAATATACCGGCCGAATTGAGAACCTCCTCCTTTTTTGAAGTCGGTTAAAAATAGATTAAGTTTTTGTTCCTTTGAAATGATGAAATAAAGTATTTTCACGTACTTTATTGCCTTCAAAAAGTTTAAAATACGTTTATTCAACATAAAGTACAATACTTCATTATAAAGTACGGGTGGCAACCCTACATACATGATAATGTACACACATGTATACTTAAGTATCTTCTTTATGAATGAAGTCTATTACTTACGTTACTAGTGTGTCGGTCATGCGAACCAATAAATTTAGTTCCAACCAAACAAATTCGATCCAACCAAGAACCAAGGAAAGACGAAGTCGATCCAATTTGTCGAGAAAAATTTGACGAGATCAGATTAGTATATATCAACATAATCAATAATTGGCAGTTTCAATGCCTTAATGCAATTTTTGTAGAAATAAGCTAAAAGTTATTGTGTTTATACAAGATTCGCAATGTTTGGTTAACCTTCTGACATACTCCCGTAATATGTGGAACCCAGGTCAATGCGCTATGTTTAATTAATCGTAGGTCTTTGACATGCAGGCTGAGAGGAATAGGTGTGTTATTAAAAATTATAGGAAAGAGTACATTGAAATCATCCTGCACTATCCGCCGGGTGCCGCATATTAAAATAGTGATCGCATTGACAGTAATCCAAAAATTACGACAGTTCAAAATATGCAGTAAATATTATATTCTATCGATAGCAAAATATTTAGATCTGTTAAGTTACTTCATATTTTTAAAATAACTTTCAGGCTAATATAACGATTTATTTAGAAATTTAGTCAGCTTTTCTACTTAAAAAACTGCATCAAATACTGTAAATCGAAATAAAATCGGTTGATTTGTTCGGGAATTATCAATGGCGCAAATTTTTGGAAAAGCCTTCTTTTACATTTCTTCGACATTTTTTAGCCGTTTGCTTTATAGCTAAGTAAAACAAGTTATATAACTCGAAAATTGCTTTGAATGCCATTCAAACGATTAAAATCGATCATCATTCTGAAAATATACATCTTTTCGAACATTAAAATACTATTATTTTTACAACCTTAAGAATTTTGAACTCCTTTGAGGCCAAAAATTCATGTTTAGGTATAGTTTTTGCTTTGTTAAACATAAAATATCCTAATTTAGCGGAATATTTCAGGGATGGCCTGCAGGGTGAACCGATTTACAGATTTTTTTACTGATATCATAAAATGTTAATTTGAAATTATAGGTAGGTACTTTTGATGTGTCAAGGTGTTTTAACTTCCCGATACGTATGTAGATAAGGAAGTTACTGTTTTTGTACCGATTTCGAATCAAGTTTTTACCAGATCCTTTTCGGCTATTTTCGCGAAGATGTTGGTATGTCTGTAGTATGTATGTATGTGCATGTGTATGTGTGTGTGTATGTGTGTATATAAACATCTCATAAATTTCACAAATTAATGCCGATTGTGTACAAAATCTAATCAACTCTATTTTTCAAAAAAATCCGCCTAATGCATAAATTGCATTAAAATCGGTTTATCTATTCGGGAGTTATCGTTGACGAAAATTTGAAATAAGTATTTTTCTATAATAACTTCGAGATATTTTTGATTAATAATTTTTCGACCTTCTACAATATTATATTAGTACTTAAAAACTACGTCAAACGCAGTTTCCAAATACAAAATCGAATCAAGTTTTCAAAAGTTACAGCTTTTCAAATATTAATATTTTGTTGTTTACAGCCAACTTACTTAATATTTTTAAAATAACTTTCAGTCTAATATACCGATTTTAAATTTAAAAACCTAATTAGCTTTTCTCTCTTAAAAACTGTGCCAAATGCCGTGAATTGGATCGAAATCGGTTGATTTATTTGTGATTTATCAATAAGGAAATATTAAAAAAAAGATTTTTGATATTACTACGGCCTTTTTCAGTCTATAGATTGTAGCTAAGAAAACATTTTCAAGCTCAAACATCACGTTGAATCACGAATGCCATTCGAAAGATCAAAATCGATCATCGTTTACAAAATATACTTACAGTTTTCGAAAATAGAATTACTGTTATTTATAATAAAAATAAGATGTTTGAACTGTGATCATGTGATCATTTTTATATACAAATATTTTAAATATCCAAATAATTACATTGCAATAATTATAGAGACTGGTATGGGTAGCAATTTATTCAACTACTGCCGAACATATTATTCACTAAATCAAAGATCCACCTTTTATTATGTCCTTAAAATATTTTATTAATCAAACTATGTTGTATAATTAAAGTAAATGTTGTATAATTAAAAGTGAACGCAGTGGAGTTAACCTACAAGACTTAACTAATTGTTATCATTTGATATAATGTAAACGTGTCGTAATTAAATAAAATCACAAAACAATAAGGTATTACAGGGAGATTTAGAACGTAGCGAAGGACGATGATCTCAAAATATTCGTCATAGGTCGCTCACTTTTGTTCTAGGTATAATAACTTAAGTATTAGGTAAGCTTTTCAATCTAGCTTTTGCCTGCAGCGTCACTCGCGTTACAAGTTCCTAACCTGGTAACAGTAAGCGACTTGTAACAGTACTTATTTTCTTAATAATATGTAGGCTTATTATACTTATATTACATCCTTTTCTGTATTCCTGACAACGTGTATGCGTAACTTCACAGTTATCAATTAAGCGGTTTTTGTATCACAAGACAGCCAACAAGCAGCTGACTCGCCTGATAGATACGATAGATAGATAGAGAAACCATCACGTATAGACACCACAGATATTAATGGTGCGTTGCTATATCTATGCTCATGGGATGGCAATGTCATTTGCATAAGTCTACGGGCTACCTTACTCTTCAAACTGGAACACGATAATGACAGGCATTGAAGCTACTGCGCAGGAATAGATGAGGCGGTGGTACTACATACCTGGGCGAGACAATGCAAAACTCTACTACCTAGTAGTCACGATGGTAATGACTTGCGTAGCCAATCGGTCGTCTTTTACGACCTGCCTGGCAGAACGGCAGTTGGTCTATTCTCCAAAGGAGCCCGGAACCAACATAGTGGAAAAGTTAGTTTTTTTATGACAAAAGATAGCAAACAAGCACCTGATGGAAAGGGACAACCATCGCCTATACCAGAGGGCCACCGCCTTACCCATTCCTGCCGCAATAGCGTCAGTGCTTGTCACTGTCGTGTTCCGGTTTGGAGGGTAATGTAGCCGGTAAACTTATGCATGTGGCATTAGACCTCGCCACAAGATACCACGCAGCATTAACATCTTTGGTGTCTATAGGCGATGTTTGACTCTTACCATCAGGAGACCCATCTGCTTGTTTGCTATCTTATGATATAAAAAAAAAAATTATTAAATAATTAAAAATTTAATTGACACCCTGAACTCCACTTATTTTCGTGCCAAATTTAAAATTAAAGAACAGTTTTTGTTAAAATTTATAACTCCAAAGTCACTTATCAAAACCGCTCTCGTACAATATGTTTCTGTAATAGGGTTCCCTCGGCACCCTTTTGGTATCGAACCCTAAGAAGATTTTTTGTACAAACCAACAAAAAAATCTGTAAACCGGTTGACCTCGCAGGCCATCCCTAAAACTTCCCGCTGAATTAAGGTATTTTAAGCTCGAAGGAACAAAAATTTTACCTAAGCATAAATTTTTTCGAAGTTCAAAAATCTTAATTTTGTTATTAATGACAGTAATTTCATTTTTGAAAAGCTATATATTTTAAGAACGATAACTGATTTTGATCTTTCAAATGACATGCAACGCAATTTTTGAGCTTTAAAATGTTTTCATAGCTACCTAATCTATAGCCTGAAAAATAATATCAAAAAAATTTTTTTTTCTAAAACTGTCATTATTAATAAATCCCAAATAAATTCACCAATTTTGATCTAATTAACTGTATTGGAGGCAGTTTCTTAAAGAGAAAAACTGATTAGATTTTTAAGTCAGTCCGGTATGTTAGCCTGAAAACTAATAAACACCCAAACCCGGAAATACAAACATTTATGCTCATCACACGAATGCTTGTCCCCGTCGGGGATCGAACCCGAGCCCGTTGATTACGTAGTCAAGGTCGCTAACCACTCAACCAACGGGGATATATTATGTGGATAGATGGCTCTTGTAGTATGAGAGCTGTCTCGAATAATAAACGGCGAGATTGTCGTTTGACCTCCATTATGCAGTTTACGGTAAACTGGAGCGATACTTAACACCGATGGAATTGTTGACATGCATCGGATGTTCATGATTTCATGATTAATGCAAGAATTATAATCTATTTCTGAATGCACCAGAAGGTGAGTAATGTTTTTCAAACAAAATTGAATGTCGTAAAACGGAAATACACACATAATACACACGTGTTTATATATGTTTGTCCGTTTATTGAGACGCTCTCCTATCGACTTGATAGATCTTAATAAATAAAGTATGTTTAAAATTATCTCAATTATAGGAGGAACCTTAATTGAAGAAAGTATAATTTTTACATAGATATAAAAATTACATTGCCTTCTGTTCTTACAATTGCAATGAATCCGATATTAGGAGTGATAAACTTGTATTATTTTTGAATAGCTGATATAAAAACTATAAAGCCTAATTAAATTTCTACCTATTGAGACCAATTCCATATTAGGAACGATAGGATATAAAATTATTTTATAGTTCTTGTATAGCTAACATTAAAATTATAATTCGCAAATTCAAAAAATCTACAAACGCTACCAGAAAAAATAATAAAAAATGAAATTCAAAATAAAATCTTGAATCACGATATCGCAATTATTTATCTTGTACACACTATACATGTACAAGTTTCAACGCTTCTCAAATGGACTTCGGTTCCCAGTCACAACTTGCCTGGTTGGGAAGATCTTCCTGTTCCCCTTCCTTGTCCTTGTGTGACGTCATCAACCTCCACATTTATGACATCATCCTGTCAAGAAGCTGGCCCGCTGGTTTCATAACTATGACCCTTCAGCGGTACGGACCAGCGGCGCCACAGCCTTATTACATCCCTACAATTTAGTCGCATCCGATATTAGGAATAAAAGGTAAATTTTATAATACAAAATGAAAAGTTTTCCTTTTCAATCAATTATTTTTGAACATTCTTTTTTTTAATCCCCGACGCAAAATACGGATATTGTAAGTTTGTGTGTCGCTGTCTGAGAAAACAATTACGGTACCAATTTTTTAAAAATTGAAAGCTGGTTTTCTAGCTGACTGGTTTTCTTAGACTTATTTTATCGGAAACGGCAAAGCCGTTTCATTATCATCAGCTTTTTTCTACTTGATGGAAGGAATTAAGCAACTGGTACAGGCCTAATCGATACGAAATTTTGCATTCTGTTACTTCAATAAAAACGCAATGATATGGAAACTTTTACCTGAGGCTACAGGATTCCTATTAAAAATCTTCTTTTATTTTATAAGATGGCAGATGTACTCGTGAGAAACACTGAGCTCAAAATTTAAAACATAAGATCTCGCTAAGCAACGGATTTGTTGGCAAGTAAATACTTGGCAACAAATCCGTTGGAACTATCCTAGAAGCCAATAGCTTTTCAGTCATTATGACAATGAAAACGAAACCAGCTTCAGCTTGTCTGAAAGGTATCGAGTAACAAGTACTCGTAATAGAATAAATATTGCCTTCAGTGCAAGCAACCTTGGTAATAATAACCAAGTGGCACAACATTTTTAGAGCTTGCTTATTATTAATTGTTAAATTGTTAATTAAAATTCTCACAAAAGCTATAAAACTCATACAATTATAAAAAATAATATTATCATTCTTGTGAAACTGGCAGAGTGAACCGAATTTTATTAGACGCTTCGTTCCATCACGTATCTTCGACTGGCTATTCCTATCGCCAAATTATTACAACTAATGCTAGTTTTTCGTGGAAATGGAAAAAATATTTGCCTGCTTGTATGAACACAGCAATGTTGACGATTGATGATGATTCAGTTTGGAAGTTACGCTAGCTAATATTTTTTATCATAAAATAGCAAACAAACAGATGGCACACCCATGAAAAGAGTGCCTCCATCCTAATTACCTCCATCACCTATAGACATCAAAAATTAAAATGGTACGTTTCAAACCAAGTGGCTGATGTGTAATGCCACATACATAGTTTCTCAAAAGGAAAAGTGATGATACCAAATCCAGACGAGACATTTCAGACATGAGCATAAGGGTCGTGCTTAGGGTGTCTGGATCCCCTTAACGAAAACATGTATCGCGGAATAGGTGTTTACAATTTGTATCCAACATGGGATTTTTAGCAACAGTAAAAACTTGAACTCCTTAGCCAAGCTATAGCTACGTCCATGGTTGCAGAACACTACCAACTAGTAGTCCCAATGATTGTGACTTGTTTATTCAATCGTTCGCCTTCTACGGATTGCTTGACAAAAGCACAGATGGCCTATTTTTCAAGAAGGATCTATACCAACACCCGGAACAAATCTTTTCCATTTTTTCTAAAATCTATTATTCTCTATGCGTATCATTAACATATTTGTGTATAGAAAATGGGTATGTATTAGCAACAGGTATAAGGAAGTTCTGTTTGTTCCTGGTATCCTGGTACACCTTGAATTGGTTTTCTTAATTTTAAAATTTTTCAAAGTTGATTTTCGATATACTTCTAAGGGGTACAAAGGGAAGGAATCAACTCAAATTGCATGAAATTAAATCAATTTGGATTGATTTGTTATTTGAACTTAAAATGTATATAAAACTCCATTAATTTTGAGAACTCAGATCCTTGAAAAATTGTTAAGATGCCTCTTAAACAGAATTTAGCTTAGCGCTATTGAAAAATCAAGGTTTTAAAATTAATCACCCCTTTTTACTCCGGGAGAATTTATTCTAAAACATTTCTGTTTCTGTGTTAATCTAAAAACTTCAATGTAAGTGGCTTAAAAATTAGTAAAACAAATAAATAAATAAATAAATATGTCTAAAATCTTGACCACATAGGAAGGAGGTCGGGAATTTCTCATAACAACTATTAAAAAACAGGTCTTTTTTACTTTTTTGCCAATATCTTGGAAAATATGCATTTGATTGAGCTGAAATAAATAATAAAATTTGTTTATAATGAAATTTGACGTTATTTTATTTATTTATTTTATTTATTTATTTCAATACAATATAATACATTAGAAATATCAATAAAGATACCACATAAACTATTGCGAGTTTTACCCGGCATCAGTCGTCGACACAATAAATTTAAATACACACAAATAGAATAGGCTATTGCGAAAATTCCATTTTTTTTATACTACATAATTTTTTACGAAGTGAGACTGGAGCAACCGACTTTCTTTTATTTCCAGAACTCTGCATCAAATCTTCACCAAATTAAAATGGAACTATATGGAAAGAACTATATCCAAACTAAAAAGAATACCTATTCAAAATCGGTTCATAATGACCAATTTCTGAGGTAACAAATATAAAAAAAAACATAGTCGAATTTATAACATCCTCCTTTGGAAAGTCAGTATAAAATTAGCCTTGAACGTAAAAAAGGTAATTTAATCTTTTTTAAAAATTAAAGAAAATAAATGAAACTTCTTGAAATGTAGATTTCGCAATAGCTTATCCTAACGTAAAATGTTATAGAGAATACATTCTGTAGATATAGGTAATTCTTGTTTGTAGACGCATATTTTTCGAGATATTGGTAAAACTAAAAAAATACCGTTTTTTATTTGTGACAAATGAGATATTCCCGACCTCCTACGAGATCAAGATTTTAAGCTAGTTTTGTACACATTCTAACTCTAACTCAGACTAACTCTTTATTTACTACAAGAAAATACTACTTTCCCTGACTACCTTATGAGATCCTAACGTTTACCACAGCTCTTGATAGTGTTGTAGTATCTTCACGCCCGTATCCCCGAAGACCTAGGCAGAGGTACAACAAGTGCACCCCGATTTGTCGAAGATACTACGTCCCACAATGTTATAAGTGGAAAGCCTAGTTTGTAGTGATAGTGTTGTAGTGATAAAGCAAGGAGACCGCATAATGAACTAAATAATTTAATATGTATATAAACTTAACGTACAAATAATAAATATTCAATTGAAAAAAAAACTAGCTTTTAATTAGTTATATGTCAAATTGCATTGTCATTAGAACTAAAGGTGTATGTTAAATTTCAGCTCAATCGGACACTGGAAAGTGGGTCAAATTCAGCTTACAAGATTTGACCCACGCTAACCTACAAGACAAGTTAAATAAAAGCTTGTAAAATATTATAATACCATCTTTACCTGAAAAAACCTGACCATAACCACAATAAACAAGACCATTTATTTTCCTTGCGTAGTTTTAAGGTTGCTGCAGAAGCAATAGCAGCAGAGTATGCTTAACATTAAAAAAAAACAAGACCATAATAAATCACGATTAAATCTGATCCTATAGAAACAAGGTTGAATTTGGCGTATGTATTTATCTTACAAAGTAAGCACATACACATGAGTCATATAAATTACTAAGCGATGCCAAGAAAATACCTTATTTATATGTGCAGTCAATCGCCAATCTTTTGAGGTATAAACTCCATAATGGATATAAACAACATAAAAATACCAACACACACTTCAAGTTATGTGAATAACACCGCCAACATGAGTCTAGGTGAGAACTAGGGCATAGTTTTCCTAATTTGGGTAATATTTCGCATTAAAATTTTATCTAAGTACCTACCAAATGTGTCAATTAGTCTGTGACTTGAAGGCGAAATTTTAGCAAAATATAAGTAATTTTAATACATAACAAAAAAACCTCTGTGGTCTAGTGGTCCAGTGACGGTGTTGACCACATGAATTAAATCGGGCAATTCAAAAGTGTGTTCTTACAGTACTTAAATATGTTCTAAAAACAACGTTACCCGGGATTGAATAAATGCACAGTTGGCAGTAGGCTTGCCACCTATCACATTGTGGGAATTTATAAAATATCTTCGGATAATTATGGGTGCACTTGTTGTACCTCTGACTACCAATTCAGGGATACGGGCGTGATGATACTTTTAATATTACTTAGTTGTAATTATTTTGGATACTGTTGTTTCTGGTTTCACATAAAAATAACTAAGTTGTTTGTAAGTTTGCCCGCAGAATAATGATTCCTAATTAAAAAATATATACCTATAGGTCACTATTTACGCAATAGCACAATACGGGTGACAGCTGTCAATTAAATCACTCCAGTGATTGCGTTTCCGAGTGAAGGTTTTCTATGATTTTAGTATCTTCAAAGTCTACGTTTTAATACTAGATATATTTCGATAAGATATCGGATAAGATACCTAGTTATTTCTTAATGTGCGAAAAGTTTCAATTAAAAACTAAACTTAAAATTAGATGTGATAATCTCACCGACCACACAGCCTATAGACGGCTAATGTTTGATTTTCCGTATTGAATGCATTCTGGCAACTAGCTGAGGTAAGACGAAGTAGGGTTGCAAAAAGGCCAAAGTAAAACATAGTAATGTACAGAGCATCTAATTGGTCGCCACTGATTACCCAATCACTACTCATTGGCGCGTGGACATTTACATCGGAACTATAAGTCAGATGTGTTGACATAAGTCATTCGCCTATTATTAGGTGTCTATGGGCTGTGTGGTCGGTGGATAATCTATTAATTGTCACTCTCCTGCCGTAAGTAGGTATAAAAGTGTCCGATAATTCAAACTCAAATATTCAAACTTGTTTATTAATAGGGAGCTTTAATATGAAATTGATACTCGTATATTAACGTGGAAGTAACTAGTCTGTAAAAAATAATAATATCATATATCAATAAGAATATAAGAATATATCGTTAGAAATTCCACATCTTCATTGATTACGTCACCCTTAACATTAGGTACCAGTTTCGGTGTATGTTCCGCTCTGTGTCCTAGACATAGAAAGTATTATGTTATAATACTGCTTCATGTTTAGACTTACACGACGTGTTTGTATGAAGTCAATAATGTGGAATTAGCATATCTTGATGCACAGTCATGGTACATGGTACTCGGTTCTCCTGGATAACTTACAATAGATTTATAAAGATACTAGCTGACCCGGCAAACGTTGTTTTGCCATTCATATTAGGAATCCATAGCGGACAAACAATGTGACACATAATTTATATAAGTCTACGCCCTACGGGATTGTCCTTCCACGCAGCCAAAATGGCATTAAACTTTATATTGTGGTTAAGTATTCTTAAATTTTCTATTTTCCCGCGCAATTTTCTTAAAATTTTCTTTTATAAGAACCTTCTCCTTACAATTACAAACACAACAAAAAAAATCGCCGAAATTGGTCCAGCCATTCAGGCGTGATGTCGTGACCAAGGAAAATAGGGATTGATTTTTATATATATAGATATATTGATGTAGAAATGCAAATTTTATTTTGTTCATTGATTCATCACTGTATTGCAACTATTCACATACTGATAATGTTTGGAATATCAAAGTGGAACTACGGTTGCACACTGCATCCGATCCGTATCCGATAAAAATTCAAATCAAGGAAACTCTGAATTTGCATTTCGCACTATTTCCAATCTGAATCCGTACACATATTAATCTAGATATACCTAATTAGTAATTACACAATCCATATATAAGCAATTTCGAGTCGTATTTTGAGCAAGGCGGCATTTATATTAACTTTTTGGCACTGCCATTGTACGTTTCCAGTATTTTCCGAATTTCTTAAGACTATTTTAATATCCTACAATATACGGTGCAAACAAGCAAATGGCGCTCTTTTTGTCTCCTACGAACTGCATAGCAGAACGGCAGACAGCCTACAAAGAAAAGAAAAGGAAGCCCAGACCACGGAGAAACAATGGGAATATGGCTTCTTTTATATATATCTTAAGATAGCAAACAAGCAGATGGGTCTCCTGATGGAAAGAGTCAACCATCGCCTATAGACACCAAAGGTGTTAATGGTGCGTTGCTATCTTGTGGCGAGGTCTAATGCCACATGTATAAGTTTACCGGCTACCTTACCCTCCAAACCGGAAAACGACAGCGACAAGCACTGGCGTTATTGCGGCAAGAATAGGCAAGGCGGTGGTACCAGACCCGGGTGAGACAATGCAGAACTCTACCACCTAGTAGTCACGATGGTAGTGACTCGCATAGCCAATTGGTCGCCTTTTACGACCTGCCTGGCAGAACGGCAGTTGGTCTATTCTTCAATGGAGCCCGGAACCAACACGGCTATTTCAGTTCGCCAATATTCCGTTCCAAACTACAAATTCACAGATGACAGAAAATAAACGGAAGTAGTGCGTATAGTAGAGCATAGTAGCGCGTTCTTTAATATAAGGTCGGGGCAAAAGTATTTTCGTATTGTTCATACAAAGGAAAGTATTTTTTTGTTATAATTTTTTATTTATTTATAATATGTATGTGCCGTTTTAATCGATGACTTAGAAATTTTGAGATTTTTGATTAAAAATCTGACAGGTAGTGTTCAATGTTTTTTTGAGATTAGCTCTATGCTTCCTAAAGAGTTCTGCAATGACCGAAACAGATAAAAATCTGATGGAGCAAGGTTAGGGCTATACGGAGAATGCATCAACACATCCCAGCCAAGCTCTCTCAATTTTTGCTGCGTGGCTATAGATGGGTGCATTCCGACGTTGTCATGGTGGAACACCACGCCCTTCCTATTCACCAGCTCCGGCCGGTTTATATTAAAAGCTTTTCTTAACCTCATCAGTTGCTGATAGTAGAGGTCAGAATCGATAGTTTTACCCGGTGACAAAAGCTCATAGTGGACGATTTTTTTCCAATCCCACCATACACATAGCATCACTTTGTTCCGAGTCAGGCCGGGCTTTGCTCGTAAGTCACCCATTTTTCATCACCCTCAATCAACTATTTAAGAAATGGTTCGAAATTGTTACTTTTCACTAAAGAATCGCAAATAGAAACACATTGCATTAGGTTTCTCTCGGTGAGATCGTGTGGTACCCAAATGTCAAGTTTTTTCTTGTACCCAAACTTTCGTAAATAACGTAAAACTGTTTTGTGATCAACATTCAGTTCTTCAGTCATGTCATACCTACTAATATGTCGATCTTGCTCCACTTTCTCAAAGATGACACTTATTTTATCTGTGACAGGGCGTCCAGAGCGAACCTCATCTTTCACACTAACATTTCCAAACTTGAAACGCTTGAACCACATTTGTGCTACTCTTATTGATACCGCATTAGGTCCGTAAACCGCACAAATTTTATTCGCGGCGCTCGTCACATTTTACCTTTTTTGTAATAAAAATTTAAAATATACCGAAATTTTTCGTCACATACATTCATTTTGCTTGCTTGAAAAACAATGAAAAATGGCGGGAACTAGTTTTTTTATTTATTACATCTTCAGAATGTCACATTTAATGGTATTAAAACCAGCCAGTTACAATTAGTACAGCCAAAGAGGTTTGATTACTAATAATATATTGAAAATACGAAAATACTTTTGCCCCGACCTATTACTAATAGTTCTGAAATAGTTTTCTGACTGCTTCTGAACATAATTTCACGGATTCGGACGGGTGCAGTACGTAACTGATTTAAATTGTATGTACCTATACCTAGTATAACACATCCTAATAGCAAACGAGGCGGTGAATCTCTTGATAGAATAGCCCCTAAGTGAATTTAAGCTAAAGAGCTGTCAGCTCATTTTGTCCCTTGTTCACTTTACACACAATTAATTTCATATGTTCACATGTTTTTGTGTTGCTATTCGCATAGATTTAAGGCGTATCCCCCGATCTCACCCTAAGTTGGTTAAATGTTAGCTTTTTACTACATGGATCAGATTATAATTCAGATCATACGTGCAAGTTTTTATTTACATCAATGTATGGCAAGGCTGTATAGTGTATAGACCTCGCTCCTTTGCCCTACTAATATAAACTAATAAAAAATATAACATTCTGGCCATCATAAGACGCTTGTGACTCTACTATTTCACAGAATTAAAAATTCAAAATTAATTGATGTTTTTTGGAACGAAGTTTTGGAACGAAGTTCCTTACGGCAGGCTTGGAGGGAATTTTGCTGCGCGACGAACTGAAAAAAATGTGATAGTAAAACCGTAAGAAAAATGCGTGGAATAAAAGCGTTAAATGAGACGTGCGCAGGCGCGACAGTCGCGTACACAAGCGAGTAGTGCCGTTTAGCCGAAGGAAGTTCGTTCCTACCTGGTGTCCCGCGACACCACATCATTTTTTTTTATATCATAAGATATAGTGGTCCGGTGTCGGAGTTGACCACATGAGGCCCCGGGTTCGATTCCTGGGTCGGGCAATTTAAAATGTGTTTTTTCAGTTAATTGTTAATAATCAATAAAAACAACATTGCATTTTCGGGGATCGGAAAGTGCCCGGTTGGCGATAGGCTTGCCACCTATCACATTGTGGGTCCAAGTATCTTCAGCTAATCGTGGGTGCACTTGTTGTACCTCTGTCTACCCCTTCGGGGATACGGGCGTGAAGATATCATAACATAGCAAACAAGCAGATGGAAGAGTCAACCATCCTCTGATGGAAAGAGTCAACCATCGCCTATAGACACCAAAGGTGTTAATGGTGCGTTGCTATCTTGTGGCGAGGTCTAATACCACATGCATAAGTTTACTGGCTACCTTAGCCTTCAAACCGGAACACGACAGTGACAAGCACTGACGCTATTGCGGGAGGAATAGGTAAGGCGGTGGTACCAGACCCGAGCGAGACAATGCAGAACACTGCCACCTAGTAGTCACGATGGTAGTGACTTGCATAGCCAATCAGTCGCCGTTTACGACATGCCTGGCAGAACGGCAGTGGGTCTATTCTTCAAAAGAACCTGGAACCAACACGGGGAAATTGGATGTATTGGATGTGATCTGCTGCGTCGACACTTGTTCTTTCCCGCCCGTTCGCCCGTCATGTAATCAATATACGTAAGAATTATCATGCACCTTTCATCCCCAATTACAGCCCCTTAGGGGTTGATTTCCACGCTAAAGTTCATTGAAATATGTTACTGTCGTGTTTCAGTTTTGAGGGTAAGATAACCGGTAAAAAGGTTACAGGTTATTTTACCCTCAAAACTGGAACACCACCATTACACGCGCTAAGGGCGGATGTCGGCTTAGTGCGGCATTCGGACAAAATATGGTGGGCGGAATCGCGGCATAGAGATGGCGATAGAGAAGTATTCGTCGTCGAGACCGGTGACTGCGATGTCGTGATTTGTGTGTGTATTTGTCGGGATAATGACATATTAAGCCTTCTTTAACCTTTAACAACATACCTGGCAATAAAGCAGTTCGTTTATTCTTCAAAAGAAGTATATTCTATAATAAAACCAGCCGTATGCTAATATAGCATAGTAGCGCAATAACGAGATCAAAGCTTCATTATCACATATATCAAGTTATTTCATCATCTAAAACTTGTTTTTATCACCACGTCCTTAACCGTGCAGGGTAGACAGATTGAACCAAAAAATTCCGTGTTGTTCCGAGCCCTTTTTTAAGGATAGATAATAATAAATAAATAAATTTAAATATTCACAATTTGCTTGTGTTATGGGTGTTAGTCAACGATACTAATACATAGAAATACATATATAAATACTTTTACATACATAATAAACACCCAAACCCGGAAATACAAACATTTATGCTCATCACACAAATGCTTGTCCCCGTTGGGGATCGAACCCGAGCCCCGTTGCCTGCGTAGTTAGGGTCACTAACCACTCGACCAACGGGGCGGTCAAGATTATCACTAACATCTCGGAGAAGGCAAGAGGCTAATACTTTTCATTAAAATCATGAATACTAAGTGGTAGAGTTTTGCAATATCTTGGCCGGGTTCAGTACTATCGCCTTACGTATTTTTGCCTCTATAGCGTTGGTTCTTGACGCCATCTGGAGGATCAAGTAACCGGTAAACTCTGCCTAACAAATGTTACACACCATTTGAGTTTATAATCGATAGTTATCTCTTTCCAACAGAAGAACCCTCCGTGTTGGTCCGCACCCCCTTCGAAAAATCTGTTCTTCTGCCAGGCAATTCGTATGAGGCGAACGATTGGCTATGCTAGTCACTACCATCGTGGTTACTAGGTGGTAGAGTTCTGCATTGTCTCGCTCGGGTCTGGTACCACCGCCTTACCTATTCCTGCCGCAATAGCATCAGTGCTTGTCGCTGTCGTGTTCCGGTTTGGAGGGTAAGGCAGCCCGTAAATTTGTGCATGTGGCACTAGACCTCGCCACAAGATAGCAACGCACCATTAACACCTTTGGTATCTATATGCGATGGTTGACTCTTTCTATCCGGAGACCCATCTGCTAGCCTAGTAGCCACAATGTTAGTGACTCGTAAATCCAATCGGTCGCCTCTTACGACCTGCCTGGCAGAACGGCACTTGGCCTGTTCTTCAAAGGAGCCCGGGACCAACACGGGGAAAAGTTTAGTTTTATTAGCCATAATATATATAAATTACGTGTCACATTGATTGTCCGCGATTGATTTCGAAACTACTGAACCAATTTCGACGAAATTTTGTAGATATCTACTGTTTATTTAAGTTAAAAGTTTGTATTTCTGAGTTTGGGTGTTTATTAAATACGTTCCAATATATATACACATGCATACATACATATACTTCTATGTATTAGTATCGTTGACTAACACCCATAACACAAGCATATAATTCACTTAAGGGTTAGATCGATTCGTGTAATTTGTCCAGTGATATTTATTTATTTATTATTATTTATTATCTCAATTAACCCCTCCCTCTCCCTCTCAAGTACCCACAAGTTTTATAAAAGTATTTGTATGGCAAAACAACGTTTTCCGTGTCAGCTTGTTTAATGTAAAAAAAAGTATCTTTACGCCCGTATCCCCGAAGACGTAGGAAGAGATACAAGTGCACCCACGATAAGCCGAAGATACTTTTGGTCCCACAATGTGACAGATGACAAGCCTAACGCCAACCGAGCACTTTCTCCAATCCCAGGTAACGTTGTTTTTGTCAGAAAACTGATAAAACATATTTTTCAATTGCCCGACCCGGGAATCGAACCCGGGACCTCATGTGGTCAACTCCGATGGCGGACCACTAGACCACAGAGGCGATAGCTATCCGCGATAGTTTAATGTAAAGTATTTCAAACGCGTATTATTTTATATTACTAGTTTTCTGAATCCCACAATGTAAGCAGTGCCAAATTTCATTCTCTTCCGTTCGCGTGATTTTCGTAAAAAAAACTTTTGGCTTCACGTCTACTAATATTTTCACTCTAATTTTTACATTTATAATTGCCTTATTTCAATATTTTAAAACCACTCAATTAAATCATAGCAGTTTTATAATTTATTATTAATTATAGGACCTAATTATATCCATTATCAATGTCAGGCGGCTGCGCGGCGGAAGTGAGAGCCGAGCATATGAAGTATGCACTCGAAGCTGCCCTTGATCGCTTTCGGGGCGATATGCTTTATGTTACTAGCGGTCACGAATGAAGACAGTTCTCATAGGTGTCTTTATCTTAATTCGTGATGTTTATTTTTTTCATATTATAAAATAGCAAACAAATAGATGCCTTGTTTTTTCGAAATGAACTTAAGCAGTTGGTCCAAATAAAATTATTAAATAATTTAATAATTTCATTTCGACATTTCATTTTTTGTTATTCTTACAGCATTTTCTATAAAATTAAAGAAATAACTCAGACGCGCTTAAGAATGTCAAGACAACATTTTCTTTTCAATTTTGTGACCCTCCCACTCACTTCCGCTACACTCAAATCGTCAGATTTTCTTTTTATCTCCCAATTATTAAACCGTACTTTAATCTGACGGGCTTTAGTATTTCTATGTTTTTACTTCTTTTAATTTCTTTTCATTGTTTTCTTTTTACTTTTTATCGTAATTTTTACACACCATTGAAAGAAAGGAAGAAAGAAATTATTTATTTGCCAGAATATGGGAGTAATAAATTATTAAAAGATTAAGTTACCAACATATTCTACCATGACATGGTGTGCAAATATTTTAAAATTATATGTAATTATTTATTATTAAACTAAAAATGTTGCAAGTCGATTTTTTTACAGTTACTACCGGCTCGAAACGCGGCCACACACTGAGAAGATCCGGCGGAAGAAACTTAGCGGGCTTGTGTTTTTTTTTTCAATTACACTTGCATAATACAAATTATAAACATTATTTCACATCACAACACTTATTTCTATAATTTACAAAATTCATTTTTTGTTTAATTAAAATGTTGCCATTTTACAAAGTTTAAAGACAGAAGAAAAATAATAGATAATTTGTAACAATTTAGTTAAGTTGTACAATTTAATGCATATTTATCAACATGTTCTAACTATTACATTTTTTAATATACAATTTTATAAATCAACATACTTGTAATTTAAAAAGAGTAATTTCTAATTCATGTTAGTTTAAATTTATTAATAACAACGTTTTTTTTAATAATTATACAATAAAAGATTTATTATTAGATTAATATTTAATTTTATCAGCAAAAACTCATTTACATTAAAATAAGATTTGTCTACTAGTAAATCAAATAGTTGTTTACGGAATTTATAAAGATGTAAGGATTTAAGACTATCAGGAATATGATTGTATATATTAATTGCCATACAATAGGCATTTGTTTTAAAAATGTGGAGTCTTTTGCTGGGCACATGTAGTTTTTCACTATTCCTAAAATATGCGTTACCTAATACTTCAGCATTTGTTTTAAACAAATGTTAATGTAAAGTATCTTCACGCCCGTATCCCCGAAGGGGTAGGCAGAGGTACAACAATGGCACCCACGATTAGCCGAAGATACTTGGTCCCACAAATGTGATAGGTGGCAAGCCTATCGCCAACCGGGCACTTTCCAATCCCGGGCAACAATGTGTTTTATCAGAAAACTGAAAAACACTTTTTTTTAAGTGCCCGACCCGGGAATCGAACCCGGGACCTCATGTGGTCGACGCCAACGCTGGACCACTAGACCACAGAGGCGACTTCTATAGGAGAGTAAGGTTTCAGATGTTTCCTTTACTAAAAGATTTTTGTTTTTATATTTAATGAGGAGGGTAGTGTCATCTACAAATAAGAATGATTCGTGTTCGATAGTTTCTGGGAGATCATTAATATAAATTAGAAAAAGCAAAGGCCCTAAAACACTTCCCTGTGGTATTCCACAGTTACTACAGCAATAACTTGAAGTAAATATTTTTTTATGATTTCCACATACTTTTGAAATTTCAACACATTGTTTCCTTTTATCTAAATAACTTTGTATCCATTCTAATGATTTTCCTCTGGTGCCATACTTTTCAAATTTTGTCAACAAAATTCTATGTGAAACAAAATCAAATGCCTTACTCATATCTAAAATATATTGAAATGAAAAACATTATATAGGTAACTGTTTATTTTTCCTACCATCTAATCAACAAAATCCAATAGGTCCCCACGCGAATAAATTCGTGTGGAACAGCTAGTAACCATTGCTCTTATACTATAAAAATGTTAATGATGCGTTGCTAATCATATAGCAAGGATGAAATAATTCATGCATAATTTACTTCCTTACCTCGAAAGCCAAACGCGAATAAGAGTCGCGCTGTCATCATTAAAACAGGAAAAGGTAAGATACACATACGCAGCCTCGTGTTGGTCCCGACCCCTTTGAATAATAAACCATCTGCCGTTCTGCCAGGCAGTTCGTAATAAGGCAAACGATTAGCTATGTGAGTCACTAACATCGTGACTACTGGGTGGAAGAGCTCTGCATTATCTCGCCCTGGTCTGGTACCTACGCTTTCTCTAATCCTGTCGCAATAGGGTTAATACTTTTTATTGAAGCCATATAGAGATACCACCACCACCATCGAGATAATTCTTTTTGATTTAAATCAAGTATATTCCAACTTAAGAAACAGTCCAAGTTTTTTAAAAATGGCTAAGTAGTTTTTTAAATATATATTTGAAGTCAGTTTTATTTTTTTAAATACTTTTCTTTTCAGTGGCATTACACACGTGAAAGTCCGCAGAAATTTTCAAATTGAATTAGTTCATCCTTTAGCTGAAGTATTACTAGTAATTTAAAGCCGAAGTTTTGCTTGACGTGTGAATAATTCTATCTGTATTTACTTAGTTTTATTGCCTGTTTCAGTTGCCTTAGCATTAAAAAAAGTATAAGTATTTAAATATCTTCCATATACAAACACGGTTCTACTACAATTTTATTACATGCATAGATAGATACATATATCCCCCGTGTTGGTCCCAGGCTCCTTTATAGAATATGCCAACCGCCGTTCTGCCAGGCAGGCCGTAAAAGGCGACTGATTGGCTACGCGAATCACTATCATCGTGGCTTCCAGGTGGTAGAATTCTGCATTGTCTCAGCTGGGTCTGGTACCACCGCCTTACCCTTTCCTGTCGCAATAGCGTTAGTGCTTGTCACTGTCGTGTTCCGGTTTGGAGGATATTTTGACACCATTAACATCTTTGGTGTCTATAGGCGATGGTTGACTCTTTCCAGTAGGAGACCCATTTGCTTGTTTGCTATCTTATGATATAAAAAAAATATATATCTATTTGTAAATTTATGAATAAACACTTACAAAATTACTTGTAGGTATATCTAATTATGTGTAACTGTTATGCAACTTTCATTTTTCACTACATTTATAAATTATTGCAATGTAGATCGTTGTTTGTAATGGCCCTGTAGTTCCGGGCGACGAATAGGGCTACGGTATCCCCTGCCTGTCGTAAGAGGCGACTAAAAGGGGAAGCGGGGGTTGTGAGGTGACTGCAAGGGGGAAGTCACGTCGGTTACAACCCCGGGATGAACGGCGGCGTGGTGTAGCCCCACGCTACCGTACCAACCAGAGGGTATCACTCCTGGAAGGGCCCGAGGGGGCAATGTGTAGGGGGGCCGCGGTGCGCGTTCACCGGAGATCCCGTGGTCACTCTAATGCACGGTAGATGGCTACCGGAGGGGTTTTAGTCGGTGAGAGTCCGACATAACCTCGCCGTTCTTCCATCCCCCCCTTAAGAACGGCGGGGTATCCATTAGGATTTCCCCTTCGTAAAAAAAAAAAAAAAAAAAAAAGATCGTTGTTTGTAAAATGAATAAACCCCACAAAATGCTAATGAACCGTAACATGGTGTCACTTTCGTCACGTACTCAAATGCCAATATGCTGACGATGTTTCCACTTCAAGCCGTCGATACAAAGGCTGAGGATTCTATATCGACACCCGCGCGCTTTCCTGGGTCCTGAGATCACTGTTTTCCTTGCTACCTAACCTGGAATGTAAGCTAACCTGGAATGTTGAGCAATTAAATTTTGTTTTCTCCACTGACCACATGAATCGCGGTTTTCTCTTATTATAATGGAAATTGTCATATATTTTATAGATTCAGGCGTCACTTTGCGGAAATCCATAGTTCAAACGGAGAAAACTAGTTATTTTGTAAATTTCCGCGAACTTTTAATTGTACCTTTGCGATATCACTGAAAAGGAAAATATATAAAAGCGGTGTAAGAAATGGAAAAACTTACCGTAGGTCTGAAAAATAATGAAGACCCCAGCTATATACGCTATTTAAAAATCTCTAATGAGTAAATATCAGCCCCGTGGCTTTATAGTTATCGTGTTCTTATAGCATCTATTCAGTTCAGTTATAGATTCCAGGTTCTTAGAAAATTTAGATAGATCAACATTTTTTCCATGTCTTTTATAGATTGTTTATAGCGTCAAAAATAAAGGTGCAAAATTTTCGACGCGATTTTCTCTGTTGCACCCAACATGCACTTACGGTCAACTAAATTAGCAAGGCAGCGTAGGCGAACGGACGAACGTCTATACGTCTCCGTGTGTCTATACGTCATGTAACTAACTTGGTAACTACCAGTTGGTAGAGTTCTACAACATCTCGCCCGGGTCTCGTACCACAGCTTTACTTTTCCTGCCGCAATAATCTCGATACTTGTCATGTTCCGGTTTGAAGGTCTAGAATAGCTAATAGTCGTATGAATGTGGGATTAAGATCCCTCCCCGAGGATAGCAACGCATCATTAACGACTTTGATGTTTATATGCGACGGTTGTCTCTTTCGATCTTGTGATATAAGAAAAAAAATGCTGGGCCTGCCTCTGACACACAAAGTTTGCGATGTAAACCAGTACTAATTTATGTATATAGTGACTTCATATTAATTCATGAGATGCTACCTCATATGGCAAATTATCTAGTAGTGACGACCTCACTCAATATTATGGATTTTATTCAAATAAGTAAGGCTTTGCACTAAGAATGAGTTAGGAGATTCGACAAGCAACGGTAAGCATATGAATAGTCGAGTCTTATCAGCTCGTCCAACCTTGTGGATTTAGGTGATGTAACACCTTCAAGGTGTTACATTTCATATTGTAACTAGCGGATAGTTTATTACATTTCGAATCGGAATAATTTACAAATAATTGAGGGGGTAAGGGACGGTTTACCAAAAATTGAAACTGTAAATCATACATACACAACATAGTAGTCATAGTTCGTGAATCATAGCCTAAGTAAGTAATCTTTTCATTATTTCTATATATGTGTTTTAAATATCGTGTTTTAAAATTTTGTATATTGTGATTAGCTTTTAGTTTTGTACACAATGTCTGCTGCTTCTACTCAATAGCTTCATAAACTGTGTAGGCTGGAAGAAATCTTTATACTGTAGAGATAAGTTTACCTTTTGTATAATTTTTCTTTCGTTTGTAATTGTTATATTATTTACTGTTGTGTACAATAAAATATTAAATAAATAAATTAAATTAAATTAAATTTGTTTTTATTTTAATAAGCTACTGTTTATGCTTAAAAATACTAAAACTTAAGGGATTACACAAGCAATTATTATGCGCCACGTACCGCACAAAATAAACAGCCTAGCTCATTGATGTAAAAAAAACCCTAGATGCACATTCCCGAACAAAACTGACACTCAAAAGTGTCCCTAATTTCATTAGTTGTTTTTACAAAGCAATGTATAAAAAGAAATAAGATTGACAGTGTCGCGGCCGACGCGTTCTATTTGAAATGAGCGCACAATTTAAAATTGTGCGCTCATTTTTGGAGGACGTTTTTGAGACGCTGATTGTGTATCTTGGGTTTTTTATATCAATGGCCTAGCTGGTTGGAGAGTTCACTCTGGTAGCGCTTACTCTATACCTTAGCCAAAATATGTGGCTTGGCTGTTTCGCTACTACAAAAATTATCGTTTATCAGAAAAGCAATGAACCGAAAATAAATATTTCACCTTACGCCCATGTGATGGTAGCAGTAGGCAGCAAATTTATTTCTTATCTCATCTTTCTCTTTCTCCAATACAAGGGCAAAGGTGAGACACACGTACACAGACATACACATACAGTCACTACCATAGTGGCTACTAGGTGGTAGAGTTCTGCATTGTTTCGCCCGGGTCTGGTACCACCGCCTTACCTATTCCTGCCGCAACAGCGTCAGTGCTAGTCACTGTCGTGTTCCGGTTTAGAGGGTAAGATAGCCGGTAAACTTATGCATGTGGCATTAGACCTCGCCACAAGATAGCAACGCACCATTAACATCTTTGGTGTCTATAGGCGATGGTTGACACCTTCCATCAGGAGACCCATCTGCTTGTTTGCTATCTTATGATATAAAAAAATTTAAAAAAAACATATACACTCCCGTGTTGGTTCGAGTCGAGCCCCCCATGAAGAACAGACCATCTGTCATTCTGCTTTCACGACGACGATTGGCTATGCGAGTCTCTACCATCATGGCTACTAGATAGAATTCTGCATCCGGATCTGGTACCAGCGCCTTATCTATTCCTGTCGCAATGGCATCAGTGCTTGTCACTATCATGTTCCGATTTAGAGGGAAGGTAGCCGGTAAACTTGTGCATGTCGCATTAAGACTTCACCACAAGGATAACAATGCACCATGAACATGTTTGATGTCTATAGACGATGGTCTTTTTTCCCGTCAGAAGAGCCATTTGCCTACTTGTCTGCTATCTTATGATATATAAAATACACTTGCATTTTAATTTACCTATCTAACTTGCATAACGCTGGATATGTTGATCTGACACATCATAGAAACTGATACTGTTGGCTACTCCTGAGTACACTAGGTGCACCTCTGTTAACAACTACAAAGAAATGGTGTGCTGATATTTATTTTTTAACAATTTCCAATCCATATTATTATTCTAGTTGTACAAGTAATCAAATATGAAACTAAACAACCGCAGAATGGGTTTCTTATTAATTGTTATCACATAACGAATTTTTAACATTAAGAAACTACATATTTGGTTACGCCAGGCAAGCAATAAAATGAAATTTGAATTTATGGAATGTAGATCATACAATTTATGAACAACGTGAAGCCTACAATTAAACTTGTAACTTTTAATCTATTGACCGCCAAGTTAATCGAGTAGTAAGCGGACATTGAATACGCAATAGATGGGTCGTAAGGTTCACTCCCGATAGGAACAAGCGTTTATTTGAGCATAGGTATTTTTGTAATTGCCCGACTCGGTAATCGAACCTGGGAACGCATGTGGTCTACTCCGACACCACACCACTAGACCACAGAAGCGACTATATAGCAAATATATAGTATAAGTATAAAAGGATCATATTAGTAGAATTTTTATATAATACCTTTAGACCAATGGATAAACCTCTTTATCCTACTAATATTATAAATGCGAAAGTTTGTGAGTATGTATGTATGGATGTTTGTTACTCTTTCACGCAAATACTACTGAAGCGATTAAAATGAAATTTGGTGTGTAGGTAGCTGAAGACCCAGAATAACACATAGGCTACTTATTATCCCGGAAAACTTAGATGATCCCGCGGGATTTGCCATAAACTTTTATGATGCAGCAGGCTGCACGCTGCAGCTAGTAAATCTTTGCGTAAGTGAACCGGTTATCTTACCCTCTAAACCGGAACCTACCTATGACGACAACTATTATATTTTAAGACTATATTTTTATCTTATTATATTTATACTTATTACAATATATAGTTAGTAGAGAGGTAAACAAATTCCAAGGGGGGCAGCTACCCCTCCCTGCCCCCCCCCCTCTCGGTATGCCCATGCCTGTGAGTATGGTTAGACTGACAGATTGATGTCAGATGACAGTTAAACTTCTATAAGCACAAGCAAGAAAGCTAGTTAGTTTTACTCTTCACTTCAACAATTCTTCATGTATCCCAACTGCTACCTAGGCACTAAGTGTACCACCGCAGTGGATTCATAACCTTATAGCTACGAAGGTCGAATAACAATCGAATTACAGTATCATATCTCCTGAGTAAAAATCCTAAAAGTGGAAGCTGGCCTCTACGAGATCATCGTGTATTTGCTGATGATATCCAAAGTATAATGTGCGTGTGAAGTAAACTCCATACGAAATGGTGCCAAAAATATTGCCATTGAAATCAGTAGCTACGATATTCGCCCATTATCAATGGCATGTCCCAATACTTTCACATGCGAAAACTTCGGCGTGCGCACCCCCTCTGCGCACGCGCCGAGGTATAAAACCTAGCTCCCGCCCTCATTTCGACCAGACGCAAGTTGCACTTCGACATAGCGAATCCTGGAAGACACTCGTCTTCCATCAGCGCTATAATCAAATAAACTAAATACTCTACTTTTTTCTCTTTACTTTCTCATCTGTGCTTCTTCTTTATTCAAAATGAAATTCATGGTAAGTACTCTTTCTTTCTGCCTTATTTCCTTTTCCTAATAGGTGAAACATTGGAACAATAAATAAAAATATAGAATTATATTTGTTTTCAATTGATATAAATTTTATTAACATATTAGTTTAAATTTATATTTTATATTTTGATTTAAGATGTCAAGCTAAAAAGCTTATTGTTGGTTTAACTAATATCAATCATACCACTTTGTTTTCAAACAGCCTTGTTCATATCTTGGGATTGCAGGATATTTGACCTCCGCCCGACTTGTAACAAGTCTTTAGCCTGATTTACTGACTGCTAAACAAGCTGATTATTTCACAACTCAAAAGTGTGATAACTTGACAAGATTGCTGTATTTGTTACGGATATAAATATTTACGCCCAATTAATGTAATCACCGAATCTATTGTGCTAATATCCCTGATGCCCGCAATTTCATTAGCATGAAGGGTATCTTATGATTTTTCCTATTTTTTTACAAATTAAATATACTTTGTAAAAGTAAATTATATTTGAAATAATTTTAGTAGTATTAGAGTTACTTAAAATATAACATTTGTATAGAATAGTTAAAAAATATGCAAAACAGGAAATTAATAAACGGTCATGCTCGTAAGAATTTTGCTTTCATCAGGATGAAAATTTGTGAATTAATTTTTAACTTTATAATTTAATTACTATATTTTAAATTATCTTTCCAAGAACTGAAATTATATAATCAACAGCGAAATGTATGTGTATATATATAAAATTACACAAAAGGTTCTATAATAATTTTATTTAAATGTCACTATAATAATTATTAATGCAATATTTCCTCGTCCATATTTCAAGCTATCAAATAAGTTACTAAATATTAGCTTACAAAATATGTAACATTATTAAAATTTTAAAAACATACATTTTATGTTGTTTTAAATTAATAAATTAATTTTAAAGAATTGTTACCACACATGATGTAGAGACATTCTTTAATTGTACAAAATATATATTTTAGGAATAAACAAAAGCACCAATGAAATTATATCGTACTCAATTTTTCTTGTAAAATCATATATAAAGGAAACAATGAAGTACAGATCAAGGGTTTTAAATCTTTAATCGATCAAAACCAATCCTTGATAGGCCACATGCGCCTGGCGCAAAATAGAATTTGCAAGTCGACGTTACAATATAAATTCTTTACGTACATACAACAAACCTCATCACTCCGGGAAATAGTCATTTATCGATGACATTAAAGGATTGTTATTCCTCTCATAATGAGCTCCATTACTGGATACACAGAAATACATATCCAAGAAAAAACAAGCTTGTCAATAATTAATCATCTATGAGCCTTACTTAATCTAAACATTTTAAATATTTGTTCGTAGCTAACTAGTTTGCTCATACTGAACGTATGAAGTCCTTGGTCACTAAAATGAAATGTTTATCCTTGTTTTCTGTATAGATAGTATGTTTCGTATGTTTATGTCAAAGTTTATATGTTTGCATGTTTTTTACTAAATACTTCTATAATTTCTGCCAAAGATTTTTACTCAATAACGCAAAAATGACAAAATGAAAATAATTGTTATTTGGTACACAGATTGTCCAAACTTAAGTCTACACTAATTATTATTAAGTCGGAAAATGCATTTTCCGTAGCATTCACAAAAATGTTGCTTACGCAACGAGCTGCGGGGCACTTATTAATAATTAATTTTAATATAAATTAATTATGCATCTGATACGTATAGTAACAAAAATACCGTTACAAGGTATAATGTTGTTACCTACAGTTAATTTAATTTACATTACAAGGTTTAAACCGTAATGTGAATTAGAGCAAAATATATCACGACATCGGCATTGCAGTGGTACAATGTCACGTCAGACCCCACGCACACTACCGACTATAAATATTCGACATTTAGCTATTTTTTTCTGCGACTTACTTGTTTGGTTACCAATCTATCTGTAAACTGTTAGGATAAAGCCCCGTTTTCACTTTGATTAGTGCGAGTGTGAGTGTTTAATGCAGGTGCTGAGTATTAAGCCAAAAGTACGTGAAGATAGCCGTGGATCAGTGCGAGTGATTTGTAATGAGCGTAGTAAAAGTGTTGTTGATGTGATGTTGATTACTTATCACTCGCACTGATCAACGGCTGTCTTCACGTATTTTTACCTTAATACTAAGCACCTGCATTAAACACTCACACTCGTACTAATCAAAGTGAAAATGGGGCTCAACGGTGATAGATAAATAATAACATATGTTTAATTTTTCCAATAATCAGCTAGGGGTTACGTGAGGGGAAATATCATTATTCCTCTCTTAATATCCTATGCTATAAGATTACTACATTTTAAGCGACTTAACTTAGATCGATTATTAGTTACTTCGATTAGTTTTAGGCTAAAAAAGTTAGTACTAGACTCAAAACTACAAACATGACAAAATAAGAATGATTTTTTGGTTATTAGTTTAGCCATAAAACGTATATGAATTAAAAGTTATTTAACTTAGACTCAAACATTAAATAATTCTGTGATGTACCTTTTTAACTTTCTAAAATATGTCGTTTTCGTGGTAAAATCTTATTGAAATAGAGTAAAAGGCGATGTGTTCAATTGAATTGTTGGCAAGTACTAAAGAACTTATCACATCTCCTTTTTTCATCCTGCCCGTTTACTTTCAATATCGTGACTTCTGACATTTCATAAGAGTTTTCTTTTGCTGTGTACCGCTTCTATACGCTGTATCTATATCTAGAAATTAATACATGAAGCAAAAAAATGTACCCCTTTTTACGACAATTATCCGAACGGAGGAATATAAAATTTGCCACAATTTTTATTTAGATGACGAAGGAGTTCAAGAAGCTAATATTTTTATAATATACATTATAGACACATTGAATTCATAAAAAAACATAACACACACTACCATTCTATTGTGATACATAATAATAATAATAATAATACATAATAATACACAATTTTGTATGCCTAAAGTCTTTTCAAACTTAGAAGAGATTTTATTGTTTAGTCTTGCTCAAACGGAGTTTATAGAACGAATAAACGAATAGAATTATATAGTCGAATTTCGACCAGAGTACGATCGCTAGTATCTATGTAATAATACGTGAGGTATTGTATGTTGTGTTTATATATTATATATACAATTGTATTAATTTTAAGAGAATTACGCGGGATGAAGCTGTGTATTTTCATATAAAGTTTATACGGAAAAGAAATGCAAAAGGCTGAAGGGAGGAGGATTTTCATATAAAAACATGAAAAGAAAAAAGCTAAAATTTTATATATGGCCATTTGTCTACCACTTGGCGATCTCTAATTTGAATTAAAAGGTCGCACGCCTTCACCCACAAAATGTTAAGCAATGAAGTATTTTTTCACACAATAAACTGATTTTGTCCATATCATTAATTACAATTAAAATTAAAATGTACTTTATGAATAATTATCTATTCGTTGTAATCTCAGAGATGTTTCAACTCAGATAAAAAGTATTACAAATCGGTAAACAAAAGACAATTTAAGTTCATTTTTCTCAGTTTAATCAATGTACGACAAATCACAAAAAAAAACGTAAGCGTTGCATTGGCTTCAAAATTTAAAGCTTGCTTTATGCTATTAGGTTTAAAAAGTAGCCTAGGATATACCCATTTACTAATTGCAATTCATCATATGGATGATGCTGAATCCAATGAATGCATCTCTTGAGAATTCGACATGTCAAGTTTAGGTAGGTAAGTTAGTCAGACGTTGGTTACATGGAAAAATATTTCAAAAATTACTTGCGATATTTCCAGGATCATAACGAATTCAATGAATACATCACTCTTGCAAATCCGTTAAGCCAAGTTTAGGTCAGTTACTTAAATTTATGTTACAGAGAAAAGTAATAAACAGCTAGCAAAAAAATTATAGTTATCTCTACAAAGGTTAACATAGTTGATCTTTCCTATCACTACGATTTTTTTTCTATTACCTTTTCTAACCCTAAAAGTTCATTTATCGGTTTGTTAATAATATATCTAACTCTAGATCTTACTCTTAATAGATAAAACTCCATACTTTGTCAGTCCCGGAAATCAAACTCGGGACCTCACCGTTATAGCGACGGACGGATTAGTTAACCACTTTATCAGCGAGGCTATCATACCAACGAAGCAGTTATTGTCGCAATAAACATAAATAAAGTAATGTATGTAGGTAGGAACATTTCCGTTTTCAACATAATATAGTATGTACCATAAAAGGTTTCCTAATATGTAAATTACTCGTCCAAACAAACATATGCACATACATTATTTTTTTTAAATTGCCAATAAACTCGCGTGCAAGACATAAGCGCTGCAATAAATCGTACCGTAAAATGAATTGCCCTTCATTTAAATTAATAAAAATTTACGACACTTGTGCGACTTGTACTTCCCAATATAGACATGCTCTCTCCATTAAGTTGTTATGTTCATTTATGCGTGCAATGTCAACTGGATCACTGCACTGCGATCATTGCCGCGGGCTACCTCGTTAATCATTGAGCTATAAACCCATACTGCCCATTGATGGAATGACGTATTTAGAATATATGTCTCAATTATTGATATCTAAATTTATTATACACAATTCGTTTCCCACTGAGTAACCAGTGTAGGTCTTGATCCCGCGAGAAATTAGAATGAAATGTCCTATGTCGCTCAGCTTACTACCGTTGAAATAACTTTTAAAGAATGGTCTGTAGTTCTAGAGATTACTTCCTAATTACAAACTAACTCAGATGATAAGGTGGCAAGCAAGCAAAGAGCTTTTGAGATAAAATAAGAAATATTCGTCGTCTATAGACTTTAATGGTTTGAATGGTGCATTGTTACCCCTGTGGCAAATATATAACGCTACCTGCAAAATTTGCAAGCTATCCAGAACATGACGCGACATTGACAAGAACCGACACTTAGCGATCAGGTGAGGCGGTGGTAGGTACTATGCCCGGTGATGTCGCAGAAATTTAGCACTTAGTAACTAATAAATCATGTTACGTATTCAAAAAATTTCTCAGTCAACTTCCTTCAATTATGTAGAAACTAGCTGCTACTACGCGACTTCTATCGCGTTAAATGAAACACTTCTTTTCAATAAACTGTTGCCTATTTTACTCACTAATAACAGGGTTTTCTATAGGTAAAAGAATTTGTAAAATCAGTTAAGTCAACGTTAGGTTTTGTATGTTTTTGTGTATCTAGCATTGTTAATATCAGTGAAAATGTAACAAGCTTTAGGTTGTAGATGCAACGTTCTTCGATTTATTGACCATATCTCGGGATAATGAAAACCGTCACCTTGTCATTAAAATGTAAAAAAAATATTTCCTATATATTTTTCAGCCTGACTTAAACTCGAGAAGAAAATTGAATCTGTCTTCCTTTACAGATGACAAAATTAAGTTACAATTAACAAAAGAATTTTCTGCTAAGTAGGTTGATCTATTTTGTAGTCCCTTTATATCCAATTTTAACATCAATAACCTTTGTTTGAAAAGCAAAAAATATACATTTTTCAAGATGTTTTAAATACATAATTAGTTATAAAATGGAAAAAAAATAATTCTTAGTATAAATAAGGGATTTTAACAAACAGTCTTAAAATCAACAAACTCAATCTTAATTACAGTTTATAAAATAAAATGTAAATATATTTGAATATTGTACAAAGGCGAATTACCAAATCAAAAGTGAGTTTAAAACTTAAAATTATAGTATAAATTAGTACTTGCTCCGATAAAACTCTGATAAATAAAGTCTAATCTAATTTACATTGCTTAGCGCACCCTTTGACAATTTTCATAAAAGGCACGCCTACCGGATAACGTCCGCTCTTGTCGCTCGCCTCGCCACCGCTCACTAGGCTTTTTGTCTGCATTCCTTTGCCAACTGATTTAGAAGGACAAGCCCACGCGATTGCAACTCAACCGATACCTCAATTATTACTAATTATGAAACGCCCACAATAATAATTAACTAATTATTAGTGAACCATAAAATATATCCAATACAACCTGCATAATAATTAGGACATATTTAATAATTATGTTATTAATTTACAATATATTCATGACATGGGTTGATATATTTATGCTGCGCACCAGCAAACAAGTGAGAGATTCTCCTAGGGGCTAGCTCCATGACTAGAATAGTAAACTCTTTGCTGGCTACCAGACAGCCACAGTAAGCGCTAAATTTATGGCGACAAGAATATTTAATGTATATAGAAAAATATGTAGTCGACGAAGTATATCAACAAGTAGTATTTGTTTGTCTCTTAGAAGTTGCTTCGTCTCCTAATATTTTCTTTATACACATAAAAAATCTTAATCAACCAAAAAATATGAAATGCGGGGTTATATAGATATTTTGAAAAGGAATTACAAAATTTGAAAACATTGTATACCTAACGTCTAACAAATTACATACCTTTATTTTATAGACAATATTAAATTATAAAGCTATGGTTATCAAGAAATAACGTAGTTTTTTACAAATGTAAGAAGTAGGTAAACAGCCTATTTTTTATAAATATAATTTGTGTAAAACAAATACATATATACTTTAATTGTTTTATTCTTAGATTTAACAAAGTTAAATAAATTTAAGAGAGCGAAGCGCGAACTAAGTCCTTTGATACTAATATGACAAAGGAAAACTATTTTGTATGTCTGTAACAAATATACTCAAAAACTACTGGACCGATTCCAAAAATGATTTTTACCATTAGAAAGCTACGCTATCAAAGAATTATAGGAGTAAAAAGGCTTTTTGCTTCACTGAGCAAAAGTAAGAAATTATTTTAGGTCAAGTGAATAAAGTCGCTAGTCGCGAGAATCTATATCGGAGTAGACGAAGTTGCAAATAGTGCACCCACGGCTGGCCAATGCCAACGTGTCCCACGATATTGCAAATTTACAAGCCTAAAGACGCCTAAATATACCGTCCTAAACTAATAATATTTGCTCGGGGATTCGAACGAACCAAGACCTTACACGTCTATAGGTACCAATACCCCAATAGACCATTATGACAATACATAGATTTGAAACAAATAGTTTATATATTAGGAGAGCTTTACCTTCAATATAAATAAATATGGCAATTAGTATGCTATAGTCACATTGTATGTTAATAAAGGTTTATATGGAATAAATAGTTTGATTTAATATCAAACCAGTTAATGTGACGGTGGGCTAGTCCGGAAGGCTAACTTCCTGCTCCATGACCTTCATGTAGCCTTCAAACCTGAACGCCATTCACTTAGTAAGCTTACTTTTATTTGACTTCAATTACAGATAAAAACTTCATATATTTCCTTGATATATTTGTTTTATGCATTAACGGATATGAATTCATTTCAATTTATTTTCATTTGTGGAAATGTTTTTTTAATACATCTGTTGTATATTACAATGAGTAAAGCCAAAACAGTGACAAAAAATTGCGTGTTTAGAGAAGTGTGAGGTTTCCCTTAGATAATAGAAATTTTCAATCGTATAGTGCAAAAGCTAAAACTTTCACAATAGAGGCTAAATAATTATTTAGCCTCTATTGTGAAAGTTTTAGCTTAATCTATATCTATATTAAATTAATATTATTAATGCGAAAGTTTGGATGTCTAGACGGATGGATGTTTGGATGGATGTTTGTTATTCAATCACCCAAAAACTACTGAATGGGTATAAATGAAATTCGGCACACAGGTAGATGATGACCTGGAATAGCACATAGGCTAATTTTTATCCCGAAAATATTAAGTGATCCCTCGGGATTCGCCAAAAACTTTTATAATGTAGCGAACTGTACGCTGCAGGTAGTTTAATCTATATTAATATTATCTATATTAATTAATTAATATTATAAACGCGAAAGTTTGGATGTTTGGATGGATGTTTGTTACTCAGTTATGCAAAAACTACTGAACGGATTTGAATGTAATTTGACACACAGGTAGCTGACGACCTGAAATAGCACATAGGCTCCATTTTAACCCGGAAAAATTTGATAATCCCGCGAGATTCGCCAGAAACATTTACAATGCAGCGGGCTGCCCGCTGCAGCTAGTCTATATCTATATTAATATTATAAATGCGAAAGTTTGGATGTTTGGATGGATGTTTGTTACTCAATCACGCTAAAACTACTGAACGGATTTGAATGAAATTTGGCACACAGATAGGTGTTTTGCACAGAGACAGACAGGAATGACCTGGAATAGCACATAGGCTAATTTTTATCCCGAAAATATTAAGTGTTTTTTTTTATATATATATCATAAGATAGTAAACAAGCAGATGGGTCTCCTGATGGAAAGAGTCAACCATCGCCTATAGACACCAAAGGTGTTAATGGCGCGTTGCTATCTTGTGGCGAGGTCTAATGCCACATACATAAGTTTACCGGCTACCTTACCCTCTAAACCGGAACACGACAGCGACAAGCACTGACGCTATTGCGGCAGGAATAGGTAAGGCGGTGGTACCAGACCCGGGCGAGACAATACAGAACTCTACCACCTAGTAGCCGTTTTTTGTAAATCCCGCGGGATTCACAAAAAACTGTTATAATGCAGCGGGCTGCACGCTGCAGCTATTATTTTATAAATGCCAAAATTTGGATGGATGGATGTTTGTTACACGATCACGCAAAAATGGCCTAACCGATTTGGATAAAATTTGGCACACATGTAGATGAGCTTTAATAGCATATAGGCTTTTAAAGCTCATCATTGTTCCTGTGAGTTAACCCAAAATCTTTTATAATACAGTGGACTGCACGCTGCAGCTAGTAGTATCTGATTCCTACGCCTGTATTATGAAATGTATTAAACAACGAATCCATAATTAAGTAAAATATTTTACCTACTATTAACCTTAACGCATTTTATTTTCTAGTTCGACCGTTTTAATTTACCTAAATATTGGGACGAAAATCTATAAAAAAGAGATGATTACACCATATCTGCCAAAACTTTAAATCAAGGGCACACAAAGCGTGAGCATGCGATTCTATCTCGTTTGGAAAGATTGCGTGCTTGAAACCTATTTACGAAACTATATTTCTTACAAATCTTATATATCGTGTTATTTATTTTTAAAAATTTCACTTTATACATTGAAATGCAATTTGTTAAATCGTTTCCCTTATATAAATTTTATAGATGAAATATGATATCACAAAGTGATATCGCATTGCAATATTTATTATAACGCCGAAGGCTAAAAGGTGCTAGGCAATAGGTAAGTCCATTCTTGCCTTAAATGGCTAATCGCTCATGTTATATTTCGGCTAGGAACTCCTGCAATAAGTATTGATCTCACGGAATGACGTGAAAAATCGACAATAAGCAGAGCTAAGTCTACAAATATACTTTGTTATTCAAGCAACCTTGCCGTACATGGGTAAATACACTAAAACCCTAATGACGTAGTAACAACTTCAGTCAGAATAAGACACCATGATTAAGAGGCCTAAACTATCTTCCTGTTTCATCACTGAAACAAGTTTAAAGTTACAATCTCGAAGTATACTTTATCTGACAAATATCTTCCGTTATCAACATTTATATGGTGGTGTTCTCCTCGGTTGTTCTGTCACTGTCGTGTTTCAGTTTAGAGGATAAAGTGACAGGCAAGCTTATGCATATGGCATTGGCATCCCGCCACATTTTTTTTTATATTATAAGATAGCAAACAAGCAGATGGGTCTCCTGATGGAAAGAGTCAACCTTCGCCTTTAGACACCAAAGGTGTTAATGGTGCGTTGCTATCTTGTGGCGAGGTATATTGCCACATGCATATTTTTACCGGCTACCTTACCCTCCAAACCGGAACACGACAGAGACAAACACTGACGCTATGGCGGCAGGAATAGGTAAGGCGGTGGTACCAGACCCGGGCGAGACAATGCAGAACTACCACCTAGTAGCCACGATGTTAGTGACTTGCATAGCCAATCGGACGCCTTTTACGACATCCCGCCACATAGAGTGCAACGCTCCATTAACATCGTTGGTGTTATTGACATCAAATAACTTAGATGTTGATAATTTAGACAGAAGTTCTCTGTTTCAAATGGGTCTCCTGATAGAAAAAGACAATCACCGGCTGTATGTTATGTTGTTTGCTTAGGCCCACATTTTAAAAACAGATCATTTGCCTTTCTGAAAGGCATTTCATGAAAAGCAACCGTTTAGAAAAATATGTCTATTTAGTAGCATGGCTCAATAACGTCTTATCCGAATAAGTTCTATCGCCTTACATATTCTCAAATCTCACAAGTGTGTCATTTCTGAGATATTGTTAATAGAGCATTTATGTATTTATTATTTATGAAGTTTACTAACCTGTAATTTTCTGGTAAATTATTGACATGTTAATTTATGATTCGATTATTTCGATGAATCGAGTAGATATTGATCGTGGCGACCGTAAGCCCTGACATCATTACGTGATTCTGATCTTAGGCCTGCTACAAATTCCACGCTAATGTACTCATTCGATTGGTTTTGCGTTAATTATATAACGCTTGAAATGCCTTTATAAAGACGCAAATGTTGATAGTTTATTAGAGTAATTGTGAAGGTTAATGTCTGTTATTTAGAGATTAAGTTTGACAACTAGACTAATTTACCTATCGACTATGGAATATTTTAAGATATCAAATTCAATATTACCTCCAATAATGACTCTGTTCGCTTGGACCAGCAAAATATTAGAGCTCCATTCAGATCAGAAAATTTATAGATGTTTCAGTTAAAATAAACGTAAATTACCTCATTAGGCATTTGTCCCAATTGTCGGTAGGTAGTCTTATGCTATTATACTATTGGATCTTTCTTGAAATTACTCTCACAACTGTCGTACTGAATTAGCGTAGCGTATGTATTTAACGATTACCAATTTGACACAAAAACGTTGAATCTAAATAACATAGAAAAGTTATTATTAAAACTAGCGACAGTAAAAGAAAATAATTCTGATACCTAGGTGTCAGACTCAAAGATAATAACCTAGTTTTTGAATTCATTTCATTCGCTGTCAAAGAATTTTTTGTATTAAATTTAAGTAGGACATAATTTCTATAATAAATTCCAAGCTCATATATATTCTAGTGCAGCAAATTAGATTTATTGCTTTGAAATATATACAAATAAAAACACGTGTATTTACGGTAATAAAGCACTTAATGTGCATTCCGATAATTCTAACTTTGTTAACAGTAACTCACGTGCGTAACTTCGTGTATAATGCAACTTATAAATTGGAACTTTTAAAACAATGTTATAAATATTAACATTATGTAGGATTTATATAATTTATAAAGTACTGATATACCTTTTCAATCAAATTTGTACTATAATAAAGCTGAAACGATTTATATGTTTAAATACGCTCCTTTTTAGAGACACCGGTTATTTATATATACATATTATTAATAATAATATAAACATATTATTAACCAATAGCCACATTTATATAAGGAGGGCTTTAAGCTTTTTAAAGGAATAATGTTTTTGAATAACCCGAACGGAATCGCGAGTTGTTTCAAAAACAGGCAAAATTATGTTTTACTCATTTTTACAAACACACCTAATATAACTAAGTATGTCTTATTAATAAATAACGCCACTGCCCTGATACCAATGCCATGATTTTACCTGCTATTAACTGACTGGCAAAATTAAAAAGGACTAGTATTTCAACTACCTAATTTCTAGATTTCTGCTGTTTTACCGGGCCCTTAATTACAGAACACCTACCTCTTTGCAACTCCAAAAAGCTAAAAGCACATGCGAGAGTTAATAAAATTTTTGATCAACAGATAGGTAGTTGGTGGCAACTAAAATGATGCTAACGTAACACTTAACACTCTGTAGGTGTCACTAATAAACAAGTTTAGTCGTAGTCGTAGGTCAGTCGTGGTTCTGTCTCGTTCATTATCACGTAGTGCTACGTCGCAGTCGATACGATTGAATTAGAGCTAATCTATACGTATGATCAAATAGGCTTAATACTATTTAAGTCTTAAAGACACTGAATTCTATTTAATCTTGTTTTGCGTGATTGAGTTAAAACAATACAATCTTTCACAATTAAAAATAAGGTTATAATTAGATGTAATTATTATTTACAGGTAGTAGCAGCTTGTTTAGCGTTGGCGTCTGGAGCTCATGGCGCCGGGTGGGTCGGCCCCCCCGCCAACATCGCTCTTTCACAAGACGGACGCAACATCTTAGACACCCCCGAAGTAGCACAAGCTAGGGCAGCTCACATAGCGGCTCTTCAGCAAGCCTCACAGAACAACCCCAACCCCGCCGATGACGGTTCCTACGATCCCAGATGGGACAACGAAGAGTATTGGCAAGGAGCTGAACAGTCTGGCAAATGGAACGGTGGTTCTGCTCAACAGTGGAATGGTGGTGCCTCTCAACAGTGGAACGGTGCCCCCGCTCAACAATGGAACGGTGCTCCCGCCCAACAGTGGAACAGTGCCCCCGCCTGGAACGCCGCTGGACACGCTCCTGCCCCAGTTGCTGAAACACCTGAAGTAGCTCAAGCCCGCGCCGCTCACCTCGCCGCTCTCTCTGCCGCCAACGCTGCACCCGCTCACAACCAATGGAATGCCCCAGCTAATTCATGGGACGCCCCAGCTTCCCAATCGTGGAACGCCCCAGCTGCTCAATCATGGAACGCTCCTTCCCACAACCAATGGAATGGTGCTCCATCATGGCAAGGACCGCCCGCACAAATCAGACTGGCACAAAACGGTGCTGGTATCTTAGACACCCCTGAAGTTGCGGCAGCTCGTGCGGCCCACTTACAGGCTCACGCGCAAGCTGCCCCAGCTCACCCACAACAGCAGCGTTGGTGAATATCTTCGCTTTAATCACTTTCTACACTTCTAGGGTAAAGTGGATTGCTAAGGCGTGTCATTCTGGCCACGAGAGATCGCGTGTGGATGACACTCTAATGTTATATCACAGTGCCCTTTCTTTCCCCGATCTCCTCTTCGTTTAGATTCTTTCAAAGTGTTAGTGCGTCAGCGTATTCCTTCTCGTGGCTTTGTTACTTTTATACAGATTTTTCTACAAAACGAACTTTTTGTAAATATTAAATAATTATATATTTTTATGCGTAATGAAATATACGGAACGAAAATTTAATTTTTTTAGTTTTTTTTAAACCTTTTCTATTTGAGTTTTTATTTTTATTTATACATGACTACATCATATACATATCATTATAATATCTGAGCTGAAGGAAAACCACCTTCATTACTGGTTGGATTCTCGGGTCAAACCAAAAAATTTCACTGAGGTTTTATCTCGAGAAAAATCTCAAATGCAGTCCAATATTGGTGTCCTAACACTATCGCCTTCGTTAGTGTTAGGACAACAATCACTATCGCTCACGGTTACCACAAGTAACAAACATTAAAATTAGGTGTCAGGGGCTATCACTCGTCAATTGACAAAGGTAAGAATCGTGATGCATCAGAGCATTTAGATTTAGATTCATCTGCGTAATTGGCATAAGAATTGGCGTGATTATACACATTTTTTTTCATATACATATAGTTTTAAACAAAAACAAGCATAATCGCCAGTTCCCAACAGAAGAGGTGACCTCCAGTCATCTCTTCTGATAAGAACTGGCGATTATACCTACTGACACAATAAATGTTTAATGGTGCAGTGCTTTCTACATCAGTTTACTCTGTGGTAGAGTTCTGCATTGTCTCGCTCGGGTCTGGTACCGCCGCCTTACCTACGACTGTCGCAATAGCGTCAGTGCTTGTCCCTGTCATGTTCGGGTTTGGAGGGTAAAGTAGCCTTATGCACTCTCTTCCAGTAGATATCAGAAAGGCGCCAAGTTTAAACTCTTTCAAAAGTATGGTCAAACGTCACTTTCTATGTACCTAGTAACTTTGTTTAATTTTCTTAATTAGGTTTATGTATTACCACTGTTTTATTTGTTTTGTTTTGCTTTTCTGTATAACTATAACAGGATGTTACTTTTATTATTATTATATTTTAAGAGCATAAAAACTATAAATTATCTTGTGGTTAGCACCACTTTTTCTAGTATATTGTTATCCTTATTATAAAGGTTGTCTGGAAGAGATCACTTTATTAGTGATAAGACCGCCTTTGTGTGTCTTACTTGTATTATTTTTATGTTGTAACTTATAATGTTGTCATATATTTTGGTGCACAATAAAGAGTTATTGTATTGTATTGTATTGTATTGAAGGTAAACTTATGCACATGGCATTAGACAATGCCGACAAACTAGCTTACAGTTTGGCTCATATAAACTATAAGAAATTCTGTACATTATTGTTATTAAAAAAAGACCTTTTCACAAGATAGAAACGCACCATTAACACATTTGGTGTCTGTAGGCGATGATTGACTCTTTTCATTAGGCGACCCATTTGTTTGTTTGCTATCTTATGGTATAAAAAATGGCGTGATAGCAATATCACATGCACAAGTTTTAAGCTCCAAACTGAAACACCACAGTGATAAGCACTGACGCTATAGAAGTAAATAGCTTCTTTTAAACTCTGGGTTGACTAAATCTTTCTTTATAGCTTTTTAGTGTTTCTGAAAAACATAAGTTGCTAACGACAGGATATGTGAATATGTGCTGAATATGTTTGGCTGGCCACATGTCACTCAGAACGTCATAATGAGAGTGCTTGGCAGTATTAAGATGATAGGGATCTATCTTCAAGTATCTTCACGCCCGTATCCCCGAAGAGGTAGGCAGAGGCACAAAGAGTGCACCCACGATTAGCCGAAGATACTTGGTGTCACAATGTGATAGATGGCAAACCTATCGCCAACTGGGCACATTCCAATCCCGGGCAACGTTGTTTTTATCAGAAAACTGAAAAAACACATTTTTTTAATCGATCGACCCAGGGATCGAACCCGGGACCTCATGTGGTTAACTCTGACACCGGACCACTATTACTTTTTTGAGGAAATATCGATTTCATTAACATAAGTCATTTCCGTGGCAAGAGATGGAGCTCCTGCCATGGACGGGCGATATTGTGCGATTATAAGCCATCTTAAACGAATTATACCGGAGGTAATTGTAATTCACTGTGTCATCCACCGACAACACCTAGTCGCGAAAAGTTTGAGTGATTATTTGTAATTAATGCAGTTAACAAAATAAGAAGTAATGCATTGAATACGCGTTTATTTGTACAACTGTGCGACGAAAATGATGAAGACTTCCAACCATTGCTTGTACGCTGGTTATCAAAAGGTGTATGTTTAACAAGATTAAGCAAAACATTAGTCGGCGCGATTTTTCCGGGTTTTTAAACTTATTTTTCGGATATAACTGCCTGCAGCCAAAATGTTTGATACCCTCTTTTAAAGGGTGTAGCAGGATAAGTATGATGATTTGGCCCCCAATGACAACTCATGTCCAAACTTATAATATAGCATGGCCTCGATGTACGTATGCAATTTATAAGAATTTTTCTGCCGTATTCCGCTTTAATCTAGAGATATGGGTGCATGTATGATTATCCTTCAAACAACCATATCTCAAAAACTAATTAAGCTAAATACAAAAGACCAACGTGAGGTTGTAGGTAACGTTAATGAGTATATTCTATATTTTTTTCAGGTTATTTAAATAACTACGCGCATTTATAAATAATAAATAAATATTTTATCTTTCAATTTTTTAGTGTTCTTGGTGACTTACAATCACCGAAAAATTATATGTTGTAGTACTTTACAAGTCCTACTTACTCATGAAAATTATATTGAAAAAAAGTTGGTGCAACATTTCCAAAAAAAGTAAAATTCGACATGCACCTGTGTTTGCCATAGAGGAATTTTGGAAGAAACGTTAGCTAATGCAATTCAAAAATATTTTGTAGTCTCGACATTAATCATTTACAGTTGACATTAGTTCAATAATTCATAAATTGAATATATATATTCATGTTCTATATATATTCTTAGTTATAATGTAGGACAAAGGTACATATAAGTATTGTATGATAATTTAAATTACTGCCATAGGAAATAACTCATACGTCATTATAATTACAGTCGAATCTCTTAATATTATTGAACGCGATCATCTAAAATCTTATTTCACTGTTTTCTTTTAAAATTAAAAAAATACAGTACTAAAAATACAAACCAACTCTTTTTATCCCCACTCTACTAATATTTCATGTGCGCAAGTCGACGCAGTTATCTACGTGACGTAACAAAAGAAAAAACATACGGCGTATTCAAGAGAGGAATCAAGTTCAGACTTGTCATCACGTTGCTCGCTGTTTCGTACACTTGATGTACTCAAAACTAATTTCTTCATTTATTTTGTCTTGTTGTGAATAACGATGACACACTCGTTTACGTGTGAATAACGATGTCAGGTAAATGCAAAAACTGCAATAAGTTTTTCCGTAAGATAACTGGATATCAAAAAGTTATTAATACTAGAGAAGAAGCTAAAATATTTAGTAATTGTCTCAATAAGTCAATATTAGTAATAAAACAATCACTAAACATTTTAGCTTCTTCTCCAGTATTAATAACTTTTTGATATCCAGTTATCTTACGGAAAAACTTATTGCAGTTTTTGCACTTACCTGACATCGTTATTCACAACAAGACAGAATAAATGAAGAAATTAGTTTTGAGTACATCAAGTGTACGAAACAGCGAGCAACGTGATGACAAGTCTGAACTTGATTCCTCTCTTGAATACGCCGTATGTTTTTTCTTTTGTTACGTCACGTAGATAACTGCGTCGACTTGCGCACATGAAATATTAGTAGAGTGGGGATAAAAGAGTTGATTTGTATTTTTAGTACTGTATTTTTTAATTTTAAAAGAAAACAGTGAAATAAGATTTTAGATGATCGCGTTCAATAATATTAAGAGATTCGACTGTAATTATAATGACGTATGAGTTATTTCCTATGGCAGTAATTTAAATTATCATACAATTCAACGCATTACTTCTTATTTTGTTAACTGCATTAATTACAAATAATCACCCAAATTTTTCGCGGCTAGATGTTGTCGGTGGATGATACAGTGAATTCCAGCTACCTTCGGTATAATTCTTTTAAGATGGCTTGTAATCCCACAATATCGCCCGACCATGGCAGGAGCACCATCTGTTGCCACGGAAATGACTTTTGTTAACGGAATCGATTACTTAAAAAAGTCATTCAGGACATTAAATAATCACCTTTAGGTGAATCAATATTTAATGTCCTGAAGACTTTGGAATCAAAGTCTTCGCGAATAGTAGTTCTTCATGAATTTCTTCCTTCATAACAAAATGGAACATATGCCAATAATAACGCTTCATTTCCGGGTAAAGTAAACTCGTCCAGTTGAGTAGTTGTTGTACCCGGCCTCCTTTGAAGAATAGACCAACTGCCGTACTGCCAGGCAGGTCGTAAAAGGCGACCGAGTGGCTATGTGCGTCACTATCATCGTGACTACTAGGCGGTAGAGTTCTGCATCGGCTCGATCGGGTCTGGTACCACCGCCTTACCTATTCCTGCCGCAATAGCGTCAGTGCTAGTCGCTGTCGTATTCCGGTTTGGAGGGTAAGATAGCCGGTAAACCTATGTATGTGGCATTAGACCTCGCCACAAGATAGCAACGCACCATTAACATCTTTGGTGTTTATAGGCGATGGTTGACTCTTTCCAGCAGGAGACCCATCTGCTTGTTTGCTATCTTATGATATAAAAAAAAAAGTTGTTTGGCGATATCAATTTCAATATCAAAACTTATTTCATCAATACGTCTTTGCAGTGTTGTTGCTGAAACGAATTCTTTTGAGAATGTCAAATGGGGATTCGTGCAGAACAGTTTTCATAAACTTTTTAACTGTTCTCCAACGGTGTGCATTATTCCAGATCTCGTTATAAGTAATGAGATATTATAAGATGCACGCAAGCCATCATCGTTACTTTCAGACCTTGAAGCGAACATACTTTCATTTGATATTTTATAATATCTTGCTGCTCATTTTTTTCCATTTACATAGCGTATGTGTTTGACTAAGCAGCAATAAAATTGGGAAGTAAGTAAGTAAATATCTTCACGCCCTTATCCTCGAAGAGGTACAACCAGTGCACCCTCGATTAGCCGAAGATACATAGTCCCACAATGATAGGTGGCAAGCCTATTGCCAACCGGGCATTTATCCAATCTCGGGCAATGTTGTTTTTATCAGAAAACTGAAAAAATACATTTTTTAATTAACTCGGGAACCAAACCCGGGACCTCATGTGGTCCGCACCGATATCGGACCACTAAACCACAGAGGCGAAAACCGATAAAATCTCTCAAAATCCTGACATGAATGAATGAATGCATACCTACTATATATGCGTAATAAATAAAATACATACTTTGCCTTTTACAAAATTTGCAGGCCGAAACGCCCCAATACCCCCTACAACAAATTAAATTCGCAGTACCAGCCCCCCTTTTCACGTAATTGAGTCGATGCGCTTAGGCACTGTATACTGTATTCCAACTTCATTAGGATGGGAATTAATTTACAAAGGGACGAAGCGCGAGAAATGCTCTCACACGCCTTGATCTCGGCATTGCGCTCGGCACACAGACAGTCGCGAGTATGCCGCAGTGACAAACGGACAATATGCTGTTTTTTTTAACATTAACAGCACGATTTTTTCACTAAAAATAAGTTCAAGTATATAGGAGGAGGAGTAGGATATGATGTGCTGTTTTTAGTTGCATGAATTCATCAATAACGCTTCCAGAGATAACTTTTTTTAGATAACCTGGAAACTTTGAAAGGTACGACTATAAAATTATTTTATTTTTTATAACTCGCAAGGTTAAGACGAATCGATTGACATACGAATTATCAAAATCAGCCAACGTGTTTAATCTCTAGAATGCCACATAGGAACAAACATAGATACATACATACATATACAGACTGATAAATACAATACCCTCCTGCAGCTGGGTCAAAGCAACACGCATTTTAATTGAACCCTTTCTATTCAATTCACAAAGTATTTTATTTGTTTATATAAAAAAGTATATTTACAATCACAAAACTAAATGGAAACACAAAGTAGGCAAATGTAATTAAAATACTGGAGGCGGGCAGCCCTATTGCATGTTTACGTACCGCGCTGCTGTAGGCATTTATTTCAAAGATACGGCCGAGTTATTATACTGTATAGATAACATTACCGTCACTTAGGTCTCTCACACACATAAAACGATAGAACGTCGAGACCTGCTACGACGACGCGACATAACATGTAAGAAAATTTTTAAAAGTCTTAAACGCTTCGACCCGATTGCCGTTTTGTTACGACGTGAATTAGGCCCCAGAGTACCACAGTTTTAGAACTGGGTACTACCGCATACAAAACTCTTCCATCTCTATCAAGACGTTACAAAACTCTACCACCTATCAGTTACAATTTTTCTTAACTGTCTAGCAGGAAAACTGATGGTCTATTCTTTATAGGGCTCTCGGATAAATACGGAGAAATGTGAATACACTGTAACAGGTCAAATACATTTTAACCTAAATACTAGCTGTGCGACCGAGCTTCGCTGGGACAATATTTTTTCATGGGAAAACGGATTATGACAGAGATGATACCTACTTAGATAACTTATTTGGTCTTATAATATATATAAATAAATAAAAAAATTCTTCATTAGAGCCGTTTCCGAAAAAACAGAAAATTCAAAATGAATGACTATTTAAAATGGTATGGATCGACTCGTGAGACACAGTAATTTTAGCAGGACTGTCTCTTAAACGTAAATGAGGATATTCAGTCACTATTTTCTTCACTTTTGCGCTGTTAATTTCAGTTAAAGACATTGATGGCCTACCAGAGCAAGGGAAAAATTCCATTACATCTCGATCGATTTTTGAATGCTTTGCCCTACTCATAAGCATGAACTTTTGATAACTTCGATTCACCGTAAGCCTTCTGTAACATTTTCAGGGACACCGAATACGAAATTCCATTCGCGATGCAAAATTTAAGACAAACTCTTTGTTCGGATATTTGTATCTATTATGAAATTCGCAATAAACACTAGATATTATCATCTCGCTTAAAAAAACACTGTGTTTAATCCAAAATAACAGATACAATTCAAACTCAGCCCCAAAACAGAAAACAGGTATGCCAATCTGCCAATTCCAAAAATTTGGAAAGAAAGAAAGAAAATATTTATTTGCAAGAATATGGGTGTTACAAGTTGTTAAAAATAAATTAAGTTACCGACATATTCTACCAATATATGGTGTTCAAATATTTTAAAAAAAATATCATTATATAATATTACATTTAAAACTATAAATTGTATCGATTTTTCAGAATTACTACCGGATCGGAACGCGGCCACACACTGAGAAGATCCGGCGGAAGAAACTCAGCGGGCTGGTCTTTTTTTCTCTAATTTATGTTCTTGTTATAAATATACAAGTTTCATATTTTGATTAATTATTTTTTTTTATAATTTACATAATGTTCACCATTTACAAAATTTTTACTACATTGAATTTTTTTTTAAGGACAATTCAACAAACTTATATTTCTATCCATTAACATTTAATTTTATCGGCTAAAAATTCTTTAATATCATAATAAGTTTTATCTAACAGCAAATCAAACAACTTTTTGCGAAATTTATTTATAGGCAATGATTTAAGACTATCAGGAATATGATTGTATATAATAATAGACATACAATACACATTTTTTGTAAAAATATTTAATTTTTGGTTAGGAACATATAATTTCTTACTATTCCTAAAATATGAGTTACCAGTGACTTCAGCATTTGTTTTAAATAACTTTTGGTGCTTTTTTACAAATACGCATACCTCTAAAATATACAAACATGGTAAGGGAAGTATCTTAAGAGACTTGAAAAGTGGTTTACAGGAATGTAACTGATTAACACCACATATTACTTGAAGCATAAATAGATCATCCATTCTCCATACTTTTTTGACTGATTGTATAATAAATGCAAAAGTCTGTCTATTACATTTGGCACTCCGATAGTTGAAGACTCAGGGTCAAACATAGGAGACTTTCAAAAATCATCTCATAAGATATTGAAATATGGTATCAAATTTGTGTGAAAGATTATATCCATACAAATCTATATTATCTATAAATAAATGCGAAAGTTTGGATGTATGGATGGATGTTTGGATGGATGTTTGTTACTCAATCACGCAAAAACTACTGAATGGATTTGAATGAAATTTGGCACACGGATAGACAATGACCTGGAATAGCACATTGGCTACTTTTTATCCCGGAATAATTAACTGATCCCGCGGGATTCGCTAAAAACTTTTATAATGCAGCGGGCTGCACGCTGCAGCTAGTAGGTATTATAAATGCGAAAGTGTGTTTGTTTGTCCGTTTTCACGGCAAAACGGAGAAACAAATTGAGGTGATTTCTTAAGTGGAGATAGTTGAAGGGATGGAGAGTGACATAAGTTACTTTTTGTCTCTTTCTAACTCCCCACTACCCTAAAATGAATTTAACGCGAGCGAAGCCGCGGAAAAAAGCTAGTTGATAATGAAAGTTAAAGTAGTTCATGTCTGGGCTTAACGCATAGGTTATTTTCTATCCAGGTCAAATGAGTATATCCCGCGGGATACATAAAATTATTTATATATACTGTGGGTTGAGTGGTGGGTCACTAGTAAATAATGTATCAAAGAAATTATTTTAACGCAGTGAAACTACAAAAACCGAGTTCCGATTCCTTGTCTACCAGAAACTCCGGATAGGTATTTAATCTTATATATAAAATTCTCATGTCAATGTTAGTGACCATACTCCTCCGAAACGGCTCGACCGATTTTTATGAAATTTTATATACATATTCAGTATATCTGAGAATCGGCTACTGTCTATTTTTCATACCCCTAAGTAATTAGGGTTGTCTACCCCTAACATTTTTTTTATTTTTTGGACAACATTTTTTTATGTTGTGACATAAAAATACATATAACCCTGAATTTTCACCCTTCTGGCACCAACCTCTATTTTTGAATTCAATAACTTATATGGCAACACAATGTTTGCCGGGACAGCTAGTCTAATATATAAAATTCCCGTGTCACAATGTTAGTTACTGTACTCCTCCGAAACGGCTGGACCGATTTTGATGGAATTTCGTATACATATTCAGTGGGTCTGAGAATCGGCCAACATCTATTTTTTATACCCCTAAGTGATAAGGGTTGTCCACCCCTAAAATATTTTTTTATTTTATGGACATTTTTTTTTTACGATTCAGCATTGAAAAATACATACAACTCTAAATTTTTACCCTTATTTTTTTAATTAAATAATTCATATGGCAAACAACGTTTGCCTGGTCAGCTAGTAGTTATCTAATTTTAATAATACCACATGAAATGACTCTCCATACCAAAAGAAGAAATCGGTCCAGGTGTCTTTCAGTAATCGGGTTTCAATAATCGGGGAACATACATAAAAAAGATTCCAACGTATTGCGAAAGACTCTTTTTGAAGTTGGTTAAGATTATTAACAGATAAGCGAAATTACAAAATCAACTTCAAAGTCGTTTGATAACCTGTGTATGCCTAAACCAATCATTAGAGGATTGAAGCCTGGATAACAAATAACGGTAAAATGTGTAATTGAGCATTCGTAAGCTGGCGGGCGGTGCAGGGGAAATTTATCATGCTTGTCGCAATCAGCCGATTACAGTTCAGACCACAAATATTGACAATGTGAAATTACTTTAGGTGATACAGGTTGCTATATTTTCAAAACTCAGTTTAAGTACGTTTTTAAACTCCACAAATCTCAGATTAAGGTCCGCTTGCATCAAACAATTTAAATACTTTTTAAAGGACGTATCATCACGCCCATTTCCCTTGCACGTTAGGCAGAGTAAACCGAACGTCTATAGACTTTTGCGGTTTAACACGATTCACCGCTTTGTCAGTTGGCAAGATGATTGGTGCCGCCGCTGCATTTTACCTGATAGCGAATATCGACTCTTGCTAAATATGGTTAAATTGAATTAAAAACTATTTAAATAATTTGGTACAACCGGGCCTTACTATCTAATACCCACAGACCACACGACTACTAATAGACACGCCTTTGAGAAGGAAACGTATCGCCGCGCATATGACCAAACGCTCCTATATATGATATTGTGAAAAAATAGAAATAAACCATGTTGTACTGTTTTATCGTACCAAATGAGATGACGAGGTTTAAAATTACCCTTGAAATTATTTTATTTCGTTGGTAAGTAGTATAACTGTATTTCTGTGAGCAAATTGCATGCTACACTGACGAACTAAGAAATTGTCTTGAAAGGCGTGTATATTAAATCCGTGCTAATATATGTGTATAATAAATCAAACAATAAATATTGTTAACTTTAAATTAATTCAAATTATATAAAATGGTAAGTATAATACCTATATGTATGTATTTTACACATTTATTTTGATGTCTAAATCGAGTAACTAATTCTGAATAAAATATTGTTATCTTAATTTACCCAAAACTAGGTATGTGTTCGACTTAACAATAGGTTGGCTTCCTACCAACCATAGAACTTAATACTATTTGCTTATCGTGAATTCGTGAGTAAAATATGGCCTACTATTTCATAATCCACTTCGAAAATTATGGTTTTTATTTTATTCATTAATATTTTAGTAAATTTTCTCGTTTTCGTGTCTTTTTTTCATGCTATAGTGTCTTTTTAATTTTTTGTGACTTATTAAATATATGATTGCTAAGTGGTGAACGTTCGGAATTTCCGAAAAAAAGTAATCGAAGTTAGTTGTTGCATTTAAATTAATTGAATATATAGAATATTTTAAACAACCTTGTACCTGATTTAATACTTTCAGATTCGTTGCTAGATAAAACAACATCCTGTAGGTATATTTACGGAAAGTATTTTACTGGAGTTTTATGTTTTAGATTTATTAAGCTTTAAGAAAAGTGTTTTAATTTCTACCGGTAGCACGTGCAAAATGGTCAGGCAAATAACTAACAACCTCATTACAAACAATCAGACGAAAAATCTTCAAAAGGTAGGTTGGTTACATTTATTTTAATTCTGTAAAAGGGATAAACTAGAGAATCTTGATCAACATTTCACCTAGACTGCAAGGAAATCGGAATGAAGAATCTTGGTAGACTGGTAGTTAAAGAAAACATAGAACGTTCTAGCTTCTACTCTCTTCGGGAATACTAATAGGACTCTGTAAAGAAATGTGAAAATCGTGATATTTTATAATCACTATCATGACAAGCCAAAAAAAATTTAAACTGCATTTCTATATGGATAAACTATATGGAATTTCGTAAGGCTTCAATTTAATAAGGTGATTTTATTGGGGCATTATGAAAGATTTTTTTTATGTTTTATTTTTATTTTCGAGTGTTTTATAGTTAAAAAAGTATCTTCACGCCCATATCCCCGAAGGGGTAGGCAGAGGTACAACAAATGCACCCACGATTAGCCGAAGATACTTGGTCCCACAATGTGATAGGTGGCAAGCCTATCGCCAACCGGGCATTTCCAATCCCGGGCAACTTTGTGTTTCTCAGAAAACTGAAAAAACACTTTTTTTTATGTGCCCGACCCGGGAATCGAACCCGGGACCAACCGACCAACGACCGGCGTTGGTCAACGCCAACGCTAGAACACTAGATCACAGAGGCGATACGATTATAGTTAAAAAATATATTTTATTAGAAGTGAATAAAGATAATAATAATTAGGAACAAGGAAATTAATATTTAAAGATAATTAAAAAGGGAGATATTTCAGTGTTTTATTTTTTTTCCGATCGCTAATAATGACTTTTTCTTAGTATACCAATCTTGCTTATGATACAACTTACACCATTTTATTTGAGTAAAAGAAATAAACTAATTGGGTTACAACTTTCTAAAGTAACAATGAGGAAATGAGTATAACGGTCACAGCGTATACGCCTTCCAAAAAATATTAAAAAATATAGTTTTTTTATTTTATTTTTTTATAGCAGAGGGGGCAAACGGGCAGGTGGTGCACCTGATGGTAAGTGATCACTGCCGCCCATGGACAACTGCAATACCGGAGGTCTTGCAGCTGTGTTGCCTGCATTTTAAGAATGAATAAGCTCGTTTCTTGAAGGTCCCTAAGTCGTATCCGTTCGGAAACAACCCCGAGGGTAATTGATTCCACAATGGAGTAGTGCGAGGCAAAAAGTGCCGACAAAAGCGCACGGTTGTGGATTTCCAGACATCGAGGTGGTGAGGATGGAACTTTAAATTTTGACGCGATGTCCGATGATGGAATTTAGCGGCCGGTATTAGTCCGAATAACTCTTCGGAACACTCCCCATAATACATACGGTAAAAGGTGCAGAGCGAACCTACATCTCTGCGTAACGCCAAAGAATCAAGCCGATTAGAAATAACCTGATCTTGTTACAACAAGATTTTGACGACCCCATTCTGAGACATCGGTTAGTCGATTCTCGAGTTCAGACACGAGCTTGTTACGGCCCTCTTCGACGTATTCCCGAGAAATACCGCTACGGCCGGAGTATGTAGCATCACCAGTACTGTCTTCCGCATAGCAATGTATGTTACTAACAGTATCGGTGATAGAAACACCTAGGATACACCTTCTTCCTATCTTTAGGAACACCAGCATTGGCAGGTTTAAGGTCGGAGCATGCACCGTCGATTACGACCTTGATGCTCCGATCAGCCAAACAACTGGTGATCCACTTGCATAATTTCTCAGGAAGCCCATAGGAAGGCAGCTTTGAGAGAAGCGCTTTATGCCATACCCGATCGAAGGCCTTTGCTATGTCTAAACTAACTACCAATGCCTCCCCATTGGACTCAACTGCCTCCGCCCAGCGATGCGTCAGGTATACTAGAAGATCACCAGCTGAGCGACCACGACGGAAACCGTACTGACGATCGCTAATCAGCTGATGCTCTTCTAAATACTCCAGGAGCTGACAGTTTATAAGTGTCTCCATGACTTTGGAGAACAAGGAGGTTATGGCTATTGGCCGATAATTTGACGTATTAGAGTGTTCTTCTTTTTTAAGGATGGGATGCACTTAAGCTGTTTTTCATGAATTCGGTATCACGCCGAGCGAATAGGAAAGCCGGAATAGGTGCGTCAATAGTGGTGCCAACTCTGGACCACATACTTTAAGCACAATCGGAGGGGGTCATTGGCCAGAAGCGTGCTCGTCGCGACCCCTGCCAGTCCACTGGACTGCAATTCTGGCCCGAATAAGTACCGCAGTGCGGATTAGGGCGTCCCCTGGAGGCGACGCGTACCGATCCGCCCCCGTCGGTACGAAAAGCGGCGGATGCGGCGATGGGGGCCGCCACCCATCACGCCAGGCCCGAATAGGCGAGTCGAGGGGAGCAGAGTGCCAAATAGGCACGTGGAATGTGAGAGGTGGGTTGGAAGGTAAGATGCATGAATTGATAGATGTAATGAATGAGAGATGCCTAGATGTTTTGTGTGTAACAGAGACTAAACGTAAAGGTAGTGAAACCACTGATCTCCCCGGTGGCATGTTGGCTCTGTGGTCTGGTGTGCCCCAGAGCGATCATGCTGGCGCCGGAGTAGGTATTCTTCTATCGTCACGCTTAGTCTCTGGTCTGAAAGATTATGGGATGGCTGGCTCGAGACTTCTCTGGGTCCGGATCAAACTGGGAATCACGAGAGTCTTTTTGGTCGCATTATATGCACCGGTAAGCTCTTCGTCGCCCAGTGACCTGGAAAAGTTTTGGGATTCTGTAAGGGATGTTCTGGATATGGTTGATGACAATGAAAGAGTCATTTTGTGTGGTGATTTGAATGGATGGGTCGGGACTAAGCGGCCTGGTTTCGATGCCGTTCTTGGTCCGTATGGTGACAGTAGAGTGAACGACGCCGGTAAGCACATTGTGGATTTATGCATGGAAAGGAATCTTCTTGTGGCTAACACAATATTCCCTCATAAGGACATACATTTGTATACATGGAGAAGGAATGACCAAAAGAGTGTGATAGATCTGATTTTGATTGATAGTAGACTCCGCAGTTGTTTAATGGATACGCGCGCCTACAGAGGTCCCAATCTGGAAACGGACCACTATTTGGTAATAAGCCGATATAGGGGTCTGTTTAAGAAGTGGAGACATTGGCGACAACGGGTTCCATTCGGAGAGCTTGAAAGGATAAAGAGCGAAAAGTTGCAAGACCCGAGTATAAGGAGTATGTATGAGATTCAGGTTCGAGATAGGTTGGCGAAAGTGAACCTACCGGACTTGGATGTAGACGAATGTTGGAAAGTTTTGAAAGATAGTATGATAGTAGCCGCGAAAGAAGTATGTGGTATTGCAAAACTGTGCAAGTCAATGGAAGGAGATGCATGGTGGGATGATGAAGTGAAAGCTGCAATTGAGATAAAGAAGAAAGCATGGCTAGACTATGTATCATGTTTGCAAGCGAATGATGGTATGAAAGACAAGAAGAAAGAATTGTATCGTTGTTGTAAGAATGCCACCAAAACCTTAGTGAAAGAAAAGCGTGAAAGAGAATGTTTGAAAGCGGAAGAGAGACTGGCGAACAACTTCGAGGCAAACACCAAACTTTTTTGGAGGGAGGTGAAGAAGTCTAGGAGTTGTTCGGCATCCTCTAGAATGAATAGGATTAAATCTAAGGATGGTGACATTCTTACAAGCACAGAAAGCGTGTTAAAACGATGGAGTGAATATTTTGGAGATATGTATGATGCTGTTTAGGACGCTGCCTCCGTCTCTGACTCAGTAAATGACTCAGAGACGGTGGAAGCGTGCCAGGACATTACTATGCAAGAGATCGTATGGGCGATAAGAAGTATGAAAAACGGAAAGGCTGCGGGAATAGATAAGGTGACTGCTGAGATGATCAAATACGGTGGTCCTGCCGTCTGGGACTCTTTTTGGGTCCTCTGCAATACATGTTGGAGGACCGGTAGAGTACCCGAAGACTGGCGGCGCGCGGTCATCGTGCCCTTGTATAAAGGCAAGGGCTCACGTATAGACTGCAATAGCTATAGGGCTATCAGTTTGATCAGCTTAGCATCGAAGGTGTATGGTAAGATCATTGAAAGGAGAATGCAAGGGAAGTCCGAGGGAATGTTGTGGGAGGCACAAGGGGGTTTCAGATCTGGAAGAGGATGTATGGATCAAGTTTTCTCACTCCGCAACATCGTAGAGAAGCATCTGGCTGTCGGCCAGAAGGTTTTCTGCGGTTTTGTGGATTTGGAGAAAGCGTTTGATAGAGTTGTGCGAAAGAAACTTTGGGACATTTTACCCAGTTATGGGATAGATGGGCGTCTGCTGCGTGCTTTGCAATCCATGTACTGGGATTGCAAAGCATGTGTGCGGGTGGACGGCAACATATCGCCCTGGTTCGATGTCAATATCGGCGTCAAGCAGGGTTGTGTGTTGTCAGCTCGTCTATTTATTCTATATCTGGATAAGTGTCTCCAAAGATTGAGGTCATTGAATGTGGGAATGCGCATGAGTGATCTAGTGGTGAACTGCCTGCTTTATGCAGATGACGCTGTACTTTTAGGCTCAACTCCATCTGAGCTGCAAACACTGGTCACAGTTATGAATGAGGATTGTAAGAGTATGGGCTTACATTTGAATGCGAAGAAAACTAAAGTTTTGGTATTTGAAAGAGAAACAACCAGAACGGATGTAAGAGTTGTGGTCGATGATGTAGTGCTGGAGCAAGTGGATGAGTTTGTATATCTTGGATGTGCTTTTAGCAGGGATGGAAGGTACACCGCTGATGTTGAAAGAAGAGTGTGTGCAGGGAACAGAGTGAATGGAGCGTTAGGGAGATTACTTAATAGCACAATTTTAAGTCAGGGTGCCCGTCTAGCCCTGCATAATCATGTGCTTATCCCAACGCTATTGTATGGAAGTGAGAGTTGGGTATGTCAGAAAGGGCATGAAAGTAGAATCAACGCGGTCGAGATGAGGTCGCTAAGAAAAATATGTGGTGTGACACTCGCGGACCGGGTTCGTAATGCCGAAGTGAGAGAGAGGCTAGGTTTGAAAGAAAGTGTCGGTGTAAAGATGAGAAAGGGCATGCTCCGTTGGTTCGGACATGTAGAAAGAATGGTAGATGAAAGGTTAACAAAACAGATATACAACGCGAATGTGGAAGGATGTAGGTACCGGGGAAGACCAAGACTGACATACCACGATCAGATTGATCGAGTACTGTCCGAAGGTGGTGTCAAGAGTCTTCGCAACCGGCGTGTGTGTATGAAGAGAGTGATGAATGTGGAAGAAGCGAGACAAGCCTGCAAGGATCGTGATGTATGGCACTCGGTTCTCTCTGCCTACCCCGTAAGGGATCTGGCGTGAAGATATGCATACAATCGGAGGAATGCCATCAGGCCCACTCGACTTGTGGATGTGGACTATCATACTGCGGGATGGTAGGCGGTGCGTTCCCTCGATCACCCAGAGTCGAGTTGGCCGCAAAGATCGAGCCCAGAAGATCGGCTTTCTCCTTTGCGATATGGGCCAGAGAATCATCGCCTCTGTGCAAGGATAGAAATGAAGACTGGGAGAAATTCCCTAAGACAGCCTTGGCGAGAGACCAGAACGCACGAGTGACCGAAGGAAGGCGAACTAATTTCTCACCAATTCTGCGAATGTGTTCCACTTTTGCCTTGGCGATAGCTCTTTTGAAGAACCTCGATGAAGAGTTGTACTCCTTTCGTAATGCCCTAGTTTTTACATCATGAGATTCCGACGTAGCAGCCCAAGCTCGGTAGCATTCCTGCTTTCGGTATAAAGCCGCTTTGCAGCGGCGACCAAACCGAGGCTTAGACTTCCCATCGATGGGCACCGCAGAAGGTGGAATGAAAAGTTCCATGTCATGCAACACGACATCAGCGACAGAGTCAGCGACAGCATCCGGATCATCCAGCGAGAAGCACAACCGCCTCCATGGGTAGGATGCAAAGAAAGATCGCATCCCGTCAAATCTACTGACCTATAGTGCCAAACGCGACGACAGCCTGCAAAAGGAGGCCGTGATGGGCGCGTAACCAGTACTTTGCTCCGAATCTGGCTGTGGTTCGACGTGCTAAGTAGAGCGTCTACCGATACCTGATACCGATCCAAGTGAGAGGTTAGCAGGAAGTCCAACATTGAAGGCGTATGGCCATCCACATCGGGAACTCGCGTAGGCGAGGTTACCAATTGTGTTAGACCATACAACAAGGCAAAATCGTGAACAGACCTCCCCGCATGATCGGTTGTGAACCATTCGGCGTGGTGGGCATTAAAATTGCCCAAGATCACGATATCTGCGGAGGGGGTCTGCTCTAACACGGAATCTACAGCCATTTGTAAATGCTCGACGAGCCGGTCAACTTCATCATTCCCGCTATGGAACCTGTATAGGCACACGTAGCTGCGTGGATGGTCGTCGCAAGCTATGCGTAACCAGGGGATGGATAGGTTCTGACCTTCAAGCCTGCCGAGGCGCCGGTAACAGATATCTTCTCTGACGTATGCGCACACACCAGCCCGCGGTACAAAGGAATGTTACAGTTTGTACCCCGGGTAGGAAAGGTAAGAAGTGTCAGCCGGAGAAGATATCTGTGTCTCGGTCAAGAAGAGCAAAGCTGGCTTCGCCGTCTCGAGATGGTAGTGGACGGCGTTCAAGTTGGAATGAAGCCCCCTGATGTTACAGAAATTCACAGTAAGCGAGGTAGGGGGTGCCATGGCCTTCTTGCTCTGTTTGCCCCAACAGGGTTGTCTATGAGCGCAATTTGGCCCCCTCCCCCACCCCAGATTACGCAGGGCAGCCTGAGCATCCCTGATCTGGCATGAATACAGAGCACGGACGCACAGGGCGGGATTCTCCACTGCAGGTGCCAGTGGTAGATTTTTTTTAAATCGCGCATCCATAGTGTGTGTTTGTGGGGGTAGGCCTTCGGGACTCTCACAAACCGAATGAAACACAGCAGCAGAGCTGCTACTTTACGTCGGTGTCGAGTAAGAGAGTGGTAGTGGTCTCCCCGGGCGTACCGGCCTATTCAGTTGCAAATGCAGTATGGCACTACCACTAATTTGGTTGACTGACTGCACCGGTGTTAAGTAGTTCCATACATTGATGTATTCAATTTACGACGTTTACAAGGTCACAAAAAAGCTAGGCAAATGCAAACAGAGTACTTTCAGTAGAATCCAATATAAGCAAATCAAGCTAAACACAAAGTAACTTATCTCTCCAAAAATCACGTTTCGTCTAGGTCGAAAAAATTTAAAGTTATGATTTTTTTTTTCTAAAATCTAAAAAGTTTTTTGCCTCTAGTGTCAAATTAGGTTTTCTTGATTTACAGCAATTACGCTTTCCAGTGTCGATATGTTGTCGACCCGAATTCTTTATTTTTTACCCTTTATAGTTTAGTTAAGGTTTCGATCAAATCTACCGTACCCCTTGACGAAATTATGAATATAGATATGTAGAGTTTTGTTTCATCTTAATAATAATATGTTATGTTTTTTTTCATCTAATGTCAAATAATATTTAGAATTTTGTTTCAGCAATTCAAGCCTCCAGATAGGCCTAATTTAAATTCGAATACTTCGTGGTATGAATGGACAACAAGGAGACCGTCTGAATCGGCTCTCAGTAAAAGCAAGGTTAGCCGGTACAAAACAAATTTACTTTTTACATTATCCGTTTGTGTTGAATGACAACAATACAAATACAAATACAAATAAGAACACAAACACAGACACGACACGAACACGAACACGAACACGAACACGAACACGAACATGAACACGAACACGAACACAAACACGAACACGAACACGTACACGAACACGAACACGAATACGAATACGAACACGAACACTAACACGAGAACGATCGCGAACGCGAAGACGAACACGTACACGAACATGAACATGAACATGAACACGAACACGCACACGAACACAAACACGGACACGAACGCGAACACGTACACGGACACGGACACGGGCACGAGCTGAACACGAACACAAACACTAAAACGAACACGATTACGAACACGAATACGAACACGTACACGTACACGAATACGAACACGAACACGAACACAAACACGAACACGAATACAAACGCGAAAGCGGCTACGAACACGAAAGCGACCACGAACGCCAGCACGAACACGAACACGAACTCGATCACGAACACGAACACGAACACTATCACGTACACGTGCACGAATTCGAACACGAACACGAACACAAAATCATATTCAAAGACGAACGCGAACGCGAACGCGAACGCGAAGACGAACGTGAACGCGAACTCGACGCGAACGCGACTACGAACGCAAACGCAACCACGAACATGGATCACGTATACGAACACGAACACGTACACGTACACGAACGCGAACGCAAACACGAAACCAAATGTGAATGCGGGCACGAATGCGAACACGAACGCGAAGGCAAACTCGAATGCGAACGCGAACGCAAAGCGAACGCGAACGTGAACGCGAACGCTAACGCGTACTTTAACACGAACGCGACGTTAACGCGAATGCGAACATGAACGTGAACGCGAATGTGAACGCGAAAGCGACCACAAACACGATAGCGAACACGAACACGGACACAAATACAAACAATACAATAAAATTTCTACACGGCTATTGTTCCATAGATAAAAAAAAATTGATATTCATTCAGTGTAGTCTAGTGATATACTGGGTAGAAGTTTTAGGTTCTATTCACTAGTCGGACTAAAATATCATTATGTTTTTTTTATATCATAAGATAGCAAACAAGCAGATGGGTCTCCCGCTGGAAAGAGTCAACCATCGCCTATAAACACCAAAGATGTTAATGGTGCGTTGGTATCTTGTAGCGATGTCTAACGCCACATGTATAAGTTAACCTACTACTAGGCTACTAGGTGGTAGAGGTCTGCATTGTCTCGCCCGGGTCGGGTACCACCGCCTTGCCTATTCCTGCCGCAATAGCGTCAGTGCTTGTCGCTGTCGTGTTCCGTTTTGGAGGGTAAGGTAGCCGGTAAACTTATGCATGTGGCATTAGACCTCGCCACAAGATAGCAACGCATCATTAACATCTTTGTTGTCTATAGGCAATGGTTGACTCTTTCCATCAGGAGATCCATCTGCTTGTTTGCTATCTTATGATATAAAAAAATCTAAATATTAAAACTACTGTCCGTCTTAAATATACGTAACGCTACATACACAAGTTTAATTACAGTACCCGGCGATAAATATTGCACATCGAACTTTGGAAAGAGACAATCGGATAATTTCGGCTTCGTAAAGCGTTATCTCTGTCCCACACTACCTATGTGACGTTTAGTCAGTCGTTGTTCAAGTACGATAGAGTGCAGTCGCGTCCCGAAAAAAATATATATTTAGAGTTGATAACACCCACAAATTTAAATAATTTAAAGTTGTAATATGGCATCTTTCGGAAAAAGAGGGAAACCTTTACGAGGTCAGTCACGTGAAATTATCTACAATGTTTATAAATACTTTGTAAGCGAAGCTGATAGATTTAAAAAAAAAGTAGATGAAAATGTAAGTTGTTATTTTAAGAAGATTCAAGAGCGAGTTGCAAATGCCACTGGAATTTCAAGAAGAACTTTGAACAATATATTAAACGAAGTCAGTACTGAAACACATTCGACTGAAATTAAGTTCAGCACTCCAAAAAAGGGAGACCAAAAAAGCAATTTCGTTTGGATATGGACGATTTTGATTACGATGTTGTTCGAAGAATGGTGTATGATTTTCACTTACGATTTAATGAACTGCCAACAATAAAATCATTAAAAGCTAAGTTATCTGAAGCTATTAATTACAATGGGTCTGAAAAAACATTGAGAAAAATACTTCATGACATGGGATTTCAGTTCACTAAAATGGAAGATAATCGAAAAATTCTAATGGAAAAGCACGACGTTAGTCTCAAACGAATGGAATACCTTGATAAAATACGCAAATTTCGCGAAACAGGAAAAAATATCGTCTACATGGATGAGTCATATATACATGCATCCCACACTAAAGGGAAATCTTGGAGTGACGATAAGAAAAAAGGAGTAAAAAAGCCAATTTCAAAAGGTCAACGTTTGATAATAGTTCATGCGGGAAATGAAAAAGGCTTTGTACCCGGTGCTTTTTTAACGTATAAATCCACGGACACTACAGGTGACTATCACAATGAAATGAATAACGATAACTATGAGAAATGGCTGGTTAACCAATTAATCCCAAATATACCCAGTGATTCTGTTCTAGTTATCGACAACGCACCCTATCACAACAAGTATGTTGAGAGACCCCCCAACTCAAACGCCATTAAACGGGAAATGATCAACTGGTTAAACAGACATGAAATTCCAGTTGATCCAAAATTAACAAAAACCCAGATTTACGCTATTATATGTCAGCACAAGGAGAGGTATACAGAGTTTTCTGTGGACAAAATACTTGCCGAACATGGGCACACTGTGTTGCGATTGCCACCATATCATCCGGATTTTAATCCAATTGAAAATATATGGTCTCAACTGAAAGGCTATGTAGCCTCTAGAAATGTGGGTATGAACTTAACTACAGTAAAAACATTATTGACTGAAAAAGTAAACATGATCGGCGCTGAAGAGTGGAAAAAGGTTTGCGATCATGCAATCAAATGTGAGAATGAATATAGAAGCATTCAACACAGTTTAGACAATTACACTGATAGATTAGTAATAAATACGGCTGATAGTGACAGTGATATTGACCTCTTTGAGAGCACAGATAGTGAAATGGAAGTAATTGAGAATTAGAATTATTATTATTTTTATTGCAATGTCTCATTTTAGCAATAGGTATAATGGTGTTTATTATGTACACTAAAGCTGTAATGTTCCAAAATAATTAAATACGTAAACATAATGTAAAAATGTTTTTTTATTTTATTTTACCCCAACCTAAAGCCATCACTTATAGAAAAATTAGTGTATTTTATACAAAGAATAAAAATATCAAAAGAAGCAAATCATACTTGTTTTAACAGCTCCTAATAGGTACCGGACTGTTTGTATTTTGTGCGACAGAGATAACGCTCTACGAAGCCGAAATTAGCCGATTGTCTCTTTCCAAAGGTCGATGTGCAATATTTATCGCCGGGTACTGTATAAAAATCCTTCATGGGCATGGGCCTTCTTTTAGTTATAAAATTCTCTCTATACTCTATGCTTCGAAATAAATAAATATTCACGAGACAAATTACCTACTGACTGATCTAACCCCAAAGTAAGCAAATTATTTGCTTGTGTTATGGGTATTAGTCAACGATACTAATACATAGATGTACATATATAAATCTATACATATAATAAAATCGTAGGAAAGTCAAAACTGTACATTGAATTTTTTTTAAATACTTGGGGCGTGATCTATAATCGATATCGAAGCCAAAAATATACTTTTTTGAATTTTTGTCTGTTTGTCTGCTTGTCGGTTTGTCTGTCTGTCTGTCTGTCAGGCCGTCCGTCCGTCCGTCCGTCCGTCTGTCCGTCCGCCCGTCCGCCCGTCCGTCCGTCCGCCCGTCCGTCCGTCCGTAAGTCCGTCCGTCCGTCCGTCCGTCCGTCCGTCCGTCCGTCCGTCTGTCTGTCTGTTTGTCTGTATTTCTGTTTGTTTGTGTGACTGTATGTATGACCGGGTTAAATTCAAAAAGTACTGGATGGATTTACTTCAAATTTTGCATGAATTTGAAGTAAATCCATCCAGTCCAATTACTAACAGGTCGGGTCAACATATAGGCTACGTACTGTCACGCTGTCACCTACGGGGGAGGAGCAGTGCGGAGTAAACGAAGTCCGAGCGGACGAAATCGCTGGCAACAGCTAGTACTGAAATATATTTAATAAACACCCAAACCCAGAAATACAAACATTTTCAAAAAACAAGAAAAACTTCAATTAATGTGATTTGTTCAAATCTTAATTTTAGGTACTTAAATATAATATAAGGATAGAGGCTTTTTTCCATTAATTTGATTTGTTTAAGTCTTAATTTTAGGTTAAATATAACATAAGGACAAAGGATTTTACTTCAGTTAATGTTATTTGTTCAAATCTTCATTTTAGGTTAATTAATATAATATAGGGATAAAGGTTTTTTCTTCAGTTAATGTGATTTTTCAAATTTTAATTTTAGGTTAAATATATATTATAAGGATAAAGTCTTTTTCTTCAATTAATGTAATTTGTTCAAGTCTTAATTGCAGGTTGAATATAATTTAAGGACAAAGTTTGACAACTGATTTGACTTTCATTTTCAGGAGAAGAAAAAGTGTTTAGATCTTGTGAAGACGTACGGTAAAGATTTCCGGGAATATTTACTTACATCGACGTTACACGGACTGCGTTATATCGGAGAGAAGAAACTAACATGGTTTGAAAGGTAATAATTTTTTTATAGATGAAGGGGCAAACGAGCAGGAGGTGCACCTGATGGTAAATAATCACCACCGCTCATGGACATCCACAATACCAGAGGTCCTTGCCTCGGCCATAACTCTTTTGAAGAATCTCGAGGAAGTACTCCTTTCTTAATACTCATTTCGTAATGCGCCAGTTTTTACATTACGATCTCTGTGGAGGGGCTCTGCTCTAACACGGAATCTACAGCCATTTGTGTATATTCAACGAGCCGGTTAACTGCTGCTCAACTAGAACTGGAATCTATTTTTTTTAAATGCGCTTTTCATAATAGGTGCGTGAAGGAGGGGAATTTGGCCTGCGGGACGCTCATAAACTGAGTGCTAAGTGTGAGTTTTTCTTTTTGCATTCGATCGTAAACGCGTTTGGAGTTTACTAGGAATTTCTATGTGATTTGTACAGCGCCACCTAGTGGTAAACTGGTTTCTCACGTTTACCACTAGGTGGCGCTGTACAAATCACATACAAATTCCTAGTTAACTCCAAACGCGCTCACGATCGAATGCGAAAAGAAAAACTCACACTTAACACTCTGAACGAAACGCAACAGCAAAACTGTTACGTTACGTTACTTCGGCGTTAAGTGAGAGAATGGTATCTCCCGGACGTGCCAGCCTATTCAGTTGCAATTGCAGTATGGCACTACCACTAATTTGGTTGATTGGTTGGACTGGTGTTGAATATTTTTTGCTACAAAAATTATCCCACTGGTGGGCGATGGGGTCGTCCCAGATTCCTTCGCCGCGCCGGATATATTTTAAGAAATACTCCAAAAATGTAGGTATACAAATTCCAATATCCAATCCAATAATTCGTATAAATACCTAACAAAAGTTATCAATCAAATTAACTATTTAACTGATTTAAAAAAAGGGGAAATTCTTAAATTCTCAGCATCTTTTATATATGTATGTTTACGATTTCTCAAAGATGCCTAGACCGATTTTTGAATTCTTTTTTGAGAGGGTATACTTTCAATTTGGTTCCATATACCTAAATTTGACGAAGATATGATCCAGAGTTACGATTGGAAGGCATTTGTTGCAGTTTTACCACAGAATACTTGGAGACTAACAGAACATACAAGTAATATTCAAGCATAGCACACATAGACACGTCTCACGGACGCGATATCTCGAACTGGTTATCACGTTAATGCAAACACTGATTCTCCCAATAATTGACTACGCAGACTCTTGTTTTCTTGATGCTACTGAAGGTTTAGTGGACAAACTTGAGAGGATGCAAAATTTGTGCATCCGTTACATTTTTGGCCTTCGTAAATATGATCATGTTTCAGAATTTCGTGCTTACTTAAGTGGCTACCAATACGTCTTCGCAGGAATACTCATATTCTTTCTTTGCTTTATAACATTCTTCATAACCCTAGGTCCCCAATTTATCTTCGTCAGCGTTTTCATTTTCTTCATGCCCCGAGTAGTGATTGTCGCGCTGATGTCAGTTCCCTCTTGCGTTTCCCTTCCTTCAAATCTAATTTGTTTTTCTGATTCCTTTTCTGTACATGCAGTTAGGTTGTGGAATTCACTTCCATTTAACATTCATTCCAGTGAATCGTTATCAATCTTAAGACACGATAAATAATTATTATCTGACGCAAAAGTAAAATAAGTTAATATATTAATTTTTGTTGTTTGTGTGTTATTTTTTTTTAATAGTTTTTTAATGTGTAAGTGTTTTATCTCTTTTCTCTTTACTTTATATTTCTTTTTTGTCAATAGCTTTAAGGCCACATTTTTTGTTTATGTTGTGCACATAGTCTGTGTTTATTTATTGTTTTCTTCATACGGGTTAGCTGGAAGAAATCTCAATATGAAATAAGCTCACCTTTTGTCTTAATATTTAATTTTAATGTTTACTGTAACTGTTTTTGTGTACAATAAAGTGTTAAATAAATAAATAAACAAACTGTACCGAACCATTCCGAGATATCGCGTCCGTGAGACGTGTCTATGTGTGCGTTGCTCGAATATCACATGTATGCAGATTGACTACTGTTAGTCTCCAGCATACTATGGTTTTACTGTGTTGAAATTATTACAAACTAGCTGCAGCGTGCAGCCCGGTGCATTATAAGAGCTTTTGGCGAATCCCGCGGGAACTAATGTGCTAAATCTCATCTAAATCCGTTCTGTAGACGTGCCGTGATTGAGTAACAAGCATTCATCCATTCATCCAAACATCCATCCATACATCCAAACATCAAAACTTTCGCATTCATAATATTAATATAGATTTACTGATTAGACACTACTTTACGCTTCACAGGCGAATAACAAAATTGGAACAAGGATGTTAATGTATTGCACACTTAGCTAGCGGAGCTTTGCCGTATTGCAAAATGTCAAACATTTTGCAGTATCTATTGTATATAATACAATGTATGTATATAATACAATAATATAAATAAACAGATATGAGGAATAACTCTTTAATAAACACTTAAAAAAATATTTGTCAAATTTAATATTATATAAAAAGTTTAATATTATAATAAAAACTGGCTAATATCCGGATGACTGGATGTCCCACGATTACGCTCAAAATAAAATATTTTATGTACCGATACCATTTTTTAACAGTTTCGATATATTACGGGTTTCTTTTCAAAAAATACTATCTAATTCATTGTTGTTTAATTACACTATTTAAATTAAACTAGCGTTATGAGGCAGGCACTTTTCAATTTTCCATTTTTTTTTCAAAATTTAAACACATTTCTAAACTTAATCAATTTTCAGATTTTTTTGGTTGCTAGCCTTCAGCAGCTCCTTAATTTGTGCAGCATTTTTTATATTGAATGTGTATGCAAAATGGCGGAGCGAACCCATGATTGTGAGCATTAACCCAGAAAATATACGTATAAACCAAATTCCCTTTCCAGCGGTGACAATTTGCAATGTTAACCAAGCAATGAAATCTGTTGCAGAGCGATATGAAAAATCTGGGTAAGTTAATATTATAGACATGAAACCGATATGAATAAACGTCTAACTTGTACGTTTCACAAAATCTGCTAAGATGGCTCGTTCTGTGCACAAAACAAATATATACAGAAGTCAATCTTATATCTGTATTAGGTACTCGATTAAATTATCACTTGCAGTCTGCGCGACAAATTGAAAATGGTCTAAAATAGAGATACTTAAAATTATGTGCGATAGCTCATTGGATCTGGAATGACGCCTAGAAAAATGTCCTAAAATCATGTATTAGAACATAAATAATTACAAAAAAAAACAACATTCCGTGGATTTTTCAGTTTTTGTTCAAGTACAATAATTATTATAAGCAAAATATGAATATTTTTCAACTTTTATGACGTGATATTGTTAAGTATGTATATAAGAAAGGCTTCCCGAAGCGAAAAATTTTTACGATAGTTATATAAACATTTTCTTTCATTTACAATTAAGACGGAAGTACGAGAAAAATTTTTTGGTTAACAATCGTTTAAGTTGTTGAAAATTAAGTTTTAAGTAAAATTTCCAACGGAAATAAATTATTTATAGTATTCAGAATACATCATATTTTTTTCAAAATTAAAAAAGAATGTTCAATACCTTAAATAAATTAACTTATGTGTCGTACTCGCTTTTGAGGCCGTGCGCGCAACCTAAAAATGTCGTGCGGAGCCCCATTTTTAACGTTAAATTAAAATTATAAATAATGGAGATAGAGTTTCGAAATCTAAAAGTTTTTTTCCTCCCCTTTCCGAATCTTTTTTGAAATTTCTTACATATTAATAGTTTATGAAATATTGGCAAAAAACGAAATGCCATTTTTTCATTTTTTTATTCCAGATCCAATGAACTATCGCACATAATTTGAAGAGCAGTATCTCTATTTTATTTATTTATTCTTTTGTACACACAGAAATATAAGACAATAATTATTTAAAAAGTAAGAAATATGTACAATGTACATATTTTTTGTATTTTAGATCATTTTCAAATTATCGCGCATTTATTTCGCTTTATAACTTTACTTTTAAACCTATATCACTTAACCGGTTTCACTTTTTTAAGCATCTTCAGGATGTTAATATATTTAATTGATTATTGATTGTTGTAAGATGAATCCTGAAGATGCATTAAAAGTAAAATCGGTTAAGTCATATATTAAAAATAAAGTTATAAAGTGAAATTAATGTATAAGTGATAATTTAATCGTGTAATAATAATGGAATTTCACCAAGTGACGACTATGGAAAGTATAGAATGTCATGTCTTCACTTTCATACCTACACTCAGCGGTCGCGCTGGTGTTATCACCTTTGGAAGAACGAAAATGTAAACCAACAATAACTTAAACATTTCAATGTCATTCTTATACCTATTATAAGTTTTATGCACAAAAAGTCCACTAACACAAGTTTCAAGCGGGTAGCACTCATTCCTAACCATTCCGAGATGTCGCATCCGTGAGAAATATCTATGCAATCTTTGCTCTAACGCCCTTTGTATGTAGATTGACTTCTGCACCTATTTGTTTTGTGTCCTGGGTGCCAATCATTTGAAAATGATACCCGGCCATAAAAATATAGTTAAAAAATTATTGTGAAAAAAGGTAATTAATTACATTAATCAATACATGAGAAAATATGAATTTGAACCTTGGGCCGGGCTTGACTAGGACTAGGACTAGGGCCTAATTCACATAATCAAGCGGCAAGCGAGTTGAAGTATTTAAGACATTTACACATTTTCTTACATGTTATGCCGCGCCGTAGCACGTCTCGACGTTCTATCGTGTTTATGTGTGTGAGAGCCCTAAGCGCTTTGACTCAATTACGTGAATTGGGGGGCTATTATATATTCTGTGCCGGAGTCCTGACGCTCAATTACTGCCCTGCTAATTTAGTCGACCATAATTACATGTTGGGTGCAACAGAGAAAATCGCTCCCAAAAATTTGCATCTCTTTTTTGACACTACAAAAATTTTAGGTAGATCAACATTTTTTCCATGTCTTTTATAAATTTTTTGTAACGTCAACGTGCAAATTGAGCGCGATTTTCTCTGGTGCAGCCAACATGCACTTATGGTCGACTAAATTAGCAGGGCAGCACACCACTCAACCACCGTCGCTTCTACAAAGCGTCTTACGCTCATTAACAACATTTTAAATGTATTTTTTATGTTTTAAATGTATTTTTTATGTTAGTTGGATAGGTAAACTGGCAGACGTGCCACCTGATGGTAAGTGGTCGACGTCGCCAATGAACATAAATTAGTTTACCTGGAACTAGCCCAAGTAACTCATCTATGTGTTGCCTACCCTGAGACATAAGATGTTAAGTCTCGGTGCCAGTAATTACACTGCCTGTCTTGCCCTTCTCTCCGAAACACAGAAAAGCTGTTTCACGGCAGAAACAAGCAAGATGTATCAAAATACATTACGTAACATAACCACAGCAGAACATTATCTTACTAACTTCAACTTCTGTCATCAAATTTGGTGCTGGTGTCACTCGGCCACCTTCCAATAGTACTGACATTTTTGACGACTAATTCTTTTTATTGTTTTATTGGGTAGCAAACAAGCAGATGGTTCTCTTGATGGAAATAAAGCTTCATCGTATATAGACAATAAAGATGTTAGTAGTACGTTGCTATCCATGTGGTGGAGTTGAAATGCCACATGTATAAGTTTGACAGCTAACTTACCTCATAACCAAAACTGCAGGCCTAATATTGATAAAAACAATAAGTTTCGAATATCGTTAAAAAACGGTACTCTTAAAACCAATATTGCCCACATTGATTCAGTATAGTAACGACATAATTATTGGTAATATACGTCATCGTTACACGTCAAGCTAGTGTTACAAGTGGAAATTTTAAGTACCGTTTTAAACAAAATAACGAATAAAAGCAATAATGAGTGGTTCCAAAAAATTTCAAAATCCGTGTGGCGCTGTCGCCCAATCCAATAATTGAATATAGTTGTCCAGAGTACGAAATACTTCAAAATTCATTAAATATTCATTTAAAATTGAAATCGGTTTTCAAGAGTAGCCCTACAGTTCTGTCATATTCCGGTCCCACTTAATTAGTAGTTACGTTGTTAGTGACACGTATTTTTATAAAATGGTTAGCACTAAAGCAGTTGATCCATTTATCAAAAAGGGACCCGAATCAATACAGACCACCACAACCACAAACCACAAAAGGAAAACCACAGACCACACAAATACTGATAAACATGGTGTTGGATGCAAAATGCGTAGCCGCTCATATGAGCAAATGTATATAAATGTCGCCGTATTAGTCCCGGCCTCCTTTGAAGAATAGGCCAACTGCCGGTCTGCCAGGCAGGTCGTAAAAGGCGACCGATTGGCTATCGAGTCACTACCATCGTGGCTACTAGGTGGTAGAGTTCTGCATTGTTTCGCCCGGGTCTGGTACCACCGCCTTACCTATTCCTGCTGCAATAGCGTCAGTGCTTGTCGCTGTCGTGTTCCGGTTTGGAGGGTAATATAGCCGGTAAACTTATGCATGTGGCATTAGACCTCGCCACAAGATAGCAACGCACCATTAACATATTTGGTGTCTATAGGCGATGGTTGACTCTTTCCATCAGGAGACCCATCTGCTTGTTTGCTATCTTATGATATAAAAAAAAACTCTTTTAGATTTATATTATATAGTAAGATATAGAAATATGCCATATTGTCTATTTATTCCTGTCGAATAAAAATCTAAGGCTTAAGAAATACTCCAAAAGTGATTTTATTTCATCGGTAGTATATGGGTAGCTGTATATGGGTGTAAATACAAGCGACACTGACAACCTAAGAAATTGCCTTGAAAGGCGTATTTAATCCATGGGGAAAACGCACGTATGAATGTACTTAACACACCTCCATGTTACTTGTTAGCTTTATTCGGATTTATTTTTATTAATATCTTTATTGCAACTTATTTATGCTTAAATTTTTATTGTAGAGACCCTCTAGACATAAAACTGTTGGAGAGTCTTTGCTCACCACTAACGGACGCAGATTTATTTGAAAAGGATATCGCAAAAGATGCTGATTGGAATCGCACTAGCTCATTTCTAATCAGTGTAAGTAATTAAAAATTTTAAAGACTAGTAAGGTCCCCCCGTCACAGAACACTGGAGAGCAACAGAAAAAAGTCAATGTACATACAAGTCATATTCGAGCAACGCACACATAGCGTCTGTCTAGCATCTGTGCCCCCTTTTTGGTCTGGGTTCCTTTGAAGAATAGACCAAATACCAACTACTACTGCCAGGCAGTTCGTAAAAGGTGACCGATTGGCTGTACGTGCAATGTTGCCAGTGACAGATAGTCATATACAATATAAGACAGCTCAAAAAGTGACATTTTCACGAGAAAAGTAACATTTCCTTATTTTATGCGAAAAATGGCACTAATAAAATAACATGACACTTTATTACACAGAAACTAACAAAGCTTTCTGTCCCATTATAGTGGAGGGCCTGGGGGTTTTCACCTCGGATTAGAGTTATAGTGAATTAATTAATATGATCGATGTGGGATATTGTTTTTTAAACTATAAATTGCAATGTTTACCCAAAAATTTTTTGTGCACTCCATTGTTTCATTGTTTAAACAAATTATTATGAAAAATTAATGTTTGACCATATATTTTCACTTTAAACAGTTTTTTTTTTTTATTTATATGTTAAATCCAAGTCCAATCCATTTAATCCATTTAATAATCAATAATTACAACAGTCAATAATCAATTTAGTATATATCACCCTATACCTACATCCTGAAGATGCTTCATAATTAAACCGGTTGAGTGATATACTAAAAATGTAAAGCAATTATAGAATTTCACCAAGTAACGATGATGGAAAGCATAGAATATACGTCTCTTGAACTTTATTTTTCCTGCCACCAGGAAAACAACCAAAACATCTTTTATCCTACAACGGCTAAGCTTGGTTGTGATTTCAGTCCATATAAATTCATGTATATATGTACTAGCTGTTACCAGCGACTTCGACCGCGCGGACTTCGTTTACTCCGCACAGCTCCTCCCCCGTAGGTGATAACGTGATAATATGTAGCATATATGTTGACCCGACCTGTTAGTAATATTCATGCAAAATTTGAAGTAAATCCATGCAGTATTTTTTGAGTTTACCCCGGACATACATACAGACCAACAGACAAAAATTCTAAAAACTATATTTTTGGCTTCGATATCGATTGTAGATCACGCCCGAAGTATTCTTTTAAAAAAATATTCAATGTACAGTTTTGACTTACCTACGATTTTATTATATGTATATAGATATTCAAATATTCTCGAATCTAATTGGTAAATTTTCTATTTTCCACTGTTAATATGCCAATAAGAGCTTATACTAAAATCATGTCAAATGATAAATCAGTTTTTCAGAGGCGACATTTTAGATCCTATCTTATTAAAAGAAAGAACTTGTGCGTTATTCGTATTTTTCAAAGTGCCGTAGAAACATAATTAAGTTTTACTTTTTAAACTTATTTTCTTGTCATGGAGTCTAGTTAAATTACGCCTTATTGGTATATAAACTCGTTACACAAAATAAGCTTTTGGGTATAAACTTAAAGCTGGCAATTCCTTAAATACATAATTTGAAGCGTAATTTGCCGTAAGCTAGATATAGGTATGCGAGATTAGTCGATAGATGAATAGGATACTATTGCGTGACAGGTGGCCATTGATATAAAAATATCCAAGATACACTATCCATTATACACGTCAATGACAGTCCCGAACAAAACTGACACTCAAAACTGTCGTTAATTTCATGTAAGTATTTATAGATATGGCAAAAATATAGGTTTTAGCCATTGATATAAAAAACCCAAGATACACAGTCCCGAACAAAACTGACACACAAAACTGTCGTTAATTTCACACAAGTAGTTTAAGCGAAAGTTTTATAGTTGTTTTTACAAAGCAATGTACGAAAAGTAATAAAATTGTCAGTATCACCACAATACTACTGTGGTGTCGCGGCCGACGCGATTCTATTTGAAATGAGCGCACAATTTAAAATATTGCGCTCATTTTTAGAGGACGTTTTTGATGCACTGATTGTGTATCTTGGATTTTTTAAATCAATGCAAGTGGCCCGTTGTTTGATCGTAGATGCACTAGTTGCGTTTCTACATACGCTTTCGATAATATGCGTAATGGTAGTTATTTATTGATTTATCTAAAAACTATCAAATCAAATTAAGCGCTAAAAACGGAAGTCGGAAGCGCTAAAGACGTGTCAGTTTCAGTGTCTTTTTGAACTACCTAACTGATAATTCCAGTTCCAGTAAAAAGACCGAAACTGACACACCTAATTCGACTATTTTGGGGATACTGGCAACCTATTTCCAACAATGAACACATGCAGTGATTTTTTTTATTTTTATAAAATTTGTTTGTCTCGTGGTCTAATTGACTAACTATTCAGTCCAGAGCTCGATCCCAGTGTTAAAAAATAATCTCAGTAGCACCTAGATGTTTGGTGGCAATGTGTTAACATCCCTGTACTTCAGCACATAAAGCTATCGGTCTAGGTTATATTTTGTTACAAATTACAGTCGTTACAGGGTAATAAATTGCTGCGACAGCGAGAGACCCATCTTTCCAATCGACAAACTGGTGAATTGTGGTAAGCCGGAACCTCTTTAACGTTTGTTTTAATCTGCCTATTACGTAAAGAAATCGGCATGATAATATTGTTTTCATCATAGGACAGCAAACAAACAGATAGGACAGAAACAAGCAAAGCAGAATTTTATTTGCTTAACCCCAACATTTTTTACATATCACTGCCTTAATAATTGATTAAGAAAACGGCTAAACTCACGTATAAATCGGTATAGGTTCCGACTAGTTTCGGACCTATATGAGGTCCTTCATCAGGGCGATTGCGACGCTGTTGCCGCGACAGCGACTCGACGCGAACTTCGAGTCGCTGTCGCGGCGAGTCGCTGTGGCGGCAACAGCGTCGCAATCGCCCTGATGAAGGACCTCATATAGGTCCGAAACTAGTCGGAACCTATACCGATTTATACGTGAGTTTAGCCGTTTTCTTAATCAATTATTTAGTAAATAATGTCTCACGAAAGTTTAAATAATTTTATCACTGCCTTAACCTACTTTTACTGTAAATTACCACGTTTCAGGTATCTCAACACCCTACGGAAATGTTGTCATTGTGCAAATGGAACTCGGAAAACGTAAATTGTCAAGACTTGTTCATCGTTCAGCTGACTGACGAAGGTGTCTGCTGGACCTTCAACGCTGTACACAGGGACAAAATGTTCAGAAACCCGTAAGATATGTCAATTTAGAATTGAGTAATCAGCATCTATCCATCAGGAGAACCTGTTACCTTATGTAATAAAATAAAAAAAAGACGTGTGGCACTCGCAGACTACCGCGGTAAAGCTATTGCATAGCATTTTTTATCAACTTATGCAATTACAATTATATATTTATTTTATTTATGCAGTATTTTTTTTTCTTTGATATTAATTCAAGTTACACTTTGAGCGTAGTGACCGATAAAAAACAATTTTTTTTCTTTTATTAAATAAATGAGATGTTAATATTGTTCAAAATATTTTTATTATCTTTCAATACGTGTCGGTTCTTCGGGAATATTTAATAAATGCACTTTGTTTATTCATATTTAAAACACTTTGTACACAAATTATACGAGTACAGATATTCACTGTCGAACGTAGATGATAAATACCTATACACCTATATACTTTCTCACAAACAGCTGATTACGGTAGTTTTCCAATACAACCAATGCCATCTAAAGGCTGGTTGCTGAACTAAAGAGACAAGCGTGATATTTCAAAAAGTCATTAAAAGTTCTGGTATTTATCGATAGATGGAAAAACTAAAAAGTATCACCGCTGTGCCGGTCGGAGTGGGGGGTGTTGGGTTTTTTTCGTTACGGAATTTCTGGATTCGGTCTCCACGCTCAAGGCCCGCGATAGAACCTATGCAATAGCTTAAAAAATAAACACTTAATACAGATATTTATTATTATAAGCAATTGCCTGTGGCCGAAATTCGACCATAGGCTTAACCATAAAATCTCTTTTAATTTTGACAACAGACTTTAGTCATAAAGGAAATAGTGTTCATGTGTGTATAATATCATGTATGTCACGTGAATGTAGTGTGTGTAATGCTTATTTTTATTAATTTAATGTATTTCTCACCATCGACATAGAATTTCGCTGTAAAAATCAACAATAATCACCTAACTTATTTCATTGAGCATAATACCATTCCTTTAGAGTCACAATTGTATTAACGCGGCACAATCAAAAATTAAGTCAATTTTGAGCGCTAGGAATGTTTCTATACATTGATTTCGCTGATTTCTCACGCATTTTATTTAAAAACTATCTGTTACCCGCGGCTTCGTTCACGCATATTTACTTTAGAACTTATATTTTAACCTTTCTTTATATGCTACTTCCCTTATACCCTCTTAGAGATCTAATTTTGGAAAACGCTTAAAAACGTAATTCTATATTTTTTTTTGCACTCAATTCATACGAAATTTCATGCAAATATGTCCAGGGAGTAAAAAATTTCATAAAACATTTATCACGTATTTCGCCCCCTTCGGGGTTGAATTGTGAAAAAATCCTTTTAATACTCAATACTCAATACTTTATTGCGTCATATGTTATACATTTATAGATGTTAAGTATACATTCTAGGAACAACATATGTACCCTGATAGGGTGTAGCAATACGGAAGCGGACTGATTCACTTTTCTGAATAAAATTTGTTTCTTATTAAAATTTATCATTCAAAAATTCGCTTAAGGTGTAGTAACATTTATTTATCAGTAGGTTCTTAACATCGCGTAGAAATATTTTACAATTTTCTTTTTTCGGGTAATTTATTAAATATTTTTACAGCCATAACGTTTGGCCCCAAGCTGCGCATTTTAAGGTATGAGATTGGTAATTCTAGGTTGTGTTTGAATCTTGTTGTAAATTTTCGTGGGTATTCAGTTTGTTTTTTAAAGAACTGGGGATATTTTTTAACAAATTTTAGTATTTCGAATATATAAATTGAAGAAAACGTTAATATTTTTAGGTTTTTGAAATACGGTTTACAGCTTTCTAGTTCTTTAATATTAACAAGAATGCGGATGCACTTTTTTTGGGATATAAAAAGATCCGTTGCGTTCACACTATTGCCCCATAGTATAATGCCGTATGTTAACCACGAATAGGCATAGGCGTAGTAAACAGATAAGGCTGTATGTTGGTCGGTCGCTTTTCGGAGTTCCCTCAGTGCATATATGTAAAGCTTGATAGTTTGGTTTTTAATTTAGATACATGATTTTTCCAACTTATATTAGTGTCTATATCTAAGCCTAGCAACGTAAATGTATTTACACATTCTATTGTGGTATTTTTATATTTAAAATTTATGTCAAGAGTCTTTTTTTGATAAGGTCTGAATTGCATTAATTTAGTTTTTGAAAAATTTATGTCGAGATTATGGTCATTCATCCAATTAACTATATTATTAAAGATGTCAAAAAAAATCAGTAATATTATTATTATTACTATTATAAGATGTCAAGATAGAAATGTCATCCGCGAATAATACACAATAATTATTTAATATTTTAGGAAGGTCATTAATATATAATAGAAATAATATACATCCGAGGACGCTTCCCTGGGGGATGGAGTTTTCGGTATATATAATTTCTGATCGTACCATACTAATTTTCCCGGTATTAAAGTCATAATTTTCCACTTCTACTTCTACAACACTTAAATGTTAAAAAACGATAAAACTTTTGTTTACATTAAATGTTAATTACTCGCTCACAGCGTAAATAGATGACACTTGTTTTTTTTTGTTTCCTTCGGATGATACAAAGAGTACTTATTTATACGGCCTTCTATGTTGTAGATTTCGATTATAATAATAAATATTTTCATTTTTGTTGCATTTTATACAATAGTTTGTTTAAAATTTTGCCCCTTATCTATCCAACATTTTTATAATTTGTTTGGTTGGTCAGAAATAAAAGAAAGTGTTAATTTTATGGCAGAATAGAAAAATCTTTGCTTGAATTAGAAATAAGAAAAAGCGTAGAATTTTGATTAGTTTCATGACTTTCCGACTAAAATCCTTTTAAAATTAATTTGCTATTAAAAAGTGTCCGTTGCATTCTAATATTGACTTATTGTCAATAAAATTAATTTAATAATTTCGGCTGACGCTATATTCTTGTAGTCCATTTAGGCCGGTCTTATCACTCTCCTTTCATTTTCCACCGTTCACGCAATCGTCTTAAAAAGTTCTAAAGTTTTTCCTTCGCGTATTAATAACACCGGCACACAAAAAAAAGTTGTCTGTGCACCGGGCGCCACCTATCTACGGGCATGTTTTTAGACCCGCTGAACACGAATTTCAAGTCAGTTTGGGCCGTCCGGGCTTCAATTTCGAGTAAATTGCAAAAAACCCCAAAAATAGCGAAAATTCGATGTTTTTGCAAGAAAAAAATTTTGAGATCTAATGCAAACACAATTTTCATGTATTTTGATCTGTTAAATGCTAATTTCGATCGTACTTTAATCATAAACCGTTTTAAATCTAAAAGAATAGTAAAAAATCATCAAAAATTACAAAAATCGAAGAAAATTGGGATTATCGTGGTATAAAAAATTTTGTGGACCCGGATTGATGAAGATTTTTATGTAATTTAGTCTGCTTGATCTGATTCTGCAATAAATTTGGCCCATAGTCCCCTCAAACATTCATAAAATTGCAAAAAATCGATTAAATAGCAGAAAACTGCTGCTGAACAAATGGAAAAAATCTTTTAAACACAATTCAACAAATTTCTTGTATTTTTTATTAACAAGCATCCTAAGTTTTTGTAATTTGTCACTAATTCTTCGACTATTGTCCTGTAATTTTCACTTTAATTATTTTCTAAAATTCCTATTTTTTGGGGTTTTTTGCAATTTACTCGAAATTGAAGCCTGGACGGCCTAAACTTTGAAATTCGTGTTCAGCGGGTCGAAAACCATGCACGTAGATATGTGGCGCCCGGTGCACAGACAACTTTTTTTTTGTGTGCCGGTGTGATATGCAGATACGGACACATTAGCTGTTTTGAGGCTTTTGTGATAACAGCGGTCAAGAGCTTTAAGTGCTTTTCCGAAGCGCACCTCTACCAAATTACGGGCTGCTTTAATGATTTTTCTAGACAGAATTAGTCTAATAAGACTTTGCTCATGCCAGAAGTCAATCGCAGCACCTCATGGCCTTAGCTGAATAAGCTATCATACAACAAGCCTGTTATTAGATATATCATACATATACATGAAGAAAAATTTTTGTACCGCATTTTAAGACAATTACGTGAACTGAGGAGTATGAAATTTGGCACAGGTAAAGTTTACATTTCGGAGGACGAAAGAAATCTAATATTTTTAACACACTACATTTATGTGATATGCAAGATAATATACACAAAAAATGATGTGGTGTCGCGGGACACCAGGTAGGAACGAACTTCCTTCGGCTAAACGGCACTACTCGCTTGTGTACGCGACTGTCGCGCCTGCGCACGTCTCATTTAACGCTTTTATTCCACGCATTTTTCTTACGGTTTTACTATCACATTTTTTTCAGTTCGGTCGCGCAGCAAAATCCCTATCCCCTCCAAGCCTGCCGTAAGGAACTTCGTTCCAATATACACTCTTTACGGCTAAAGTCTGTCGAGATTTTATTTTTCTATGGTCGAATTTCGACCACACGGCGATCGCTAGTTTTTATAGATATATAAAGAAGGAAATTCGACACACATAGAGCCGGAGAGCTACAGTGCCAGTGTCACCGATTTTCTTTCATATATTTTTATTAATTTTTTGATTTTAAGATTGCGAGCAAACAGGTTACCCAGACTCATACAAAGAACTCAAAGAACTTGTCGACGCCAAATAAACTTATTTCAAATCTTACCACGGATTAAACTGGACACGCCTTTCAAGACAGTTTCTCGGGTTGTCTGTGTAGCTTGCATTTACACCCAGAAATACAGAGTTATAGCACCTACCGATGAAATAAAATTTCTTCAGAGGTATTCCTTAAGCCTTAGTTTTTCTTCGGCACCATAAAATAGCGCAATATGGCATAGGTATTTATATTTTTTTACGGCGTTGGGCGTAAATAGCCATTTTACTCCCAACGCCGTGTCTACTAGTATAAGTATAAAAACCCAGCGACCACGTAACAGATTCTCCTGACTGTCCAACCTTTAAGGCAAAGATGGAACAGCTAATTTTAACAACTAATTATGGATAGGTTGGTAACAGGACAATTAAATCTCCACAACAATGAGGCGGCTACGTGGGAGCTGAATAGACTCTTTACTGAATAATATAACTCAAGAACAATACAAAAGTACCTACCCAAATTCGTAATAATGTACTACAATACGACGCAAAATCTCGCGTAGGTATATATGCACAGATTACTTATGTATAAAATATACGTTTCGCGCTATTTTACACAGTAACGGCTATGGCAAATCTTACGACACAACATTGTGCCTTAGTAGAGGTATCCTGTTCCATATTCAAAATATTAAATATATTTTGTTGTGTTGATAGTGTATGTATGATATTATATCCGCTGCAATTAATTTACTACTCTGACCTTTTGGGAACACGTGGAAACTTCCGTGCCTTCAAACAATTTTGTCAGACTTAAACTACTGTAAGTCATTTTGGTAGGTTCCCAATTTCTGAACTGCCGTGGTGCAATAGCAGTGTAAAAGTCTCATTTCGTAGCATTTTTATGCTTTTATCATTTTGCTGTCTTCTGCTAAAAAGGGAGGGAAACAGTGTGTATTTTCCTGCTCCTCTTACATACTTCTGATTACTATCGTTGCGGGTTCCAAGACAACTTAGCTTTTCCCCAGTGCACCATGAACTCACAACTCAGTGGTTATCAGGGCAGTTTCCGCTGTTGATTCTGGTTTAGAGAAGTTACAGTGGTACGAACGAGAGGTGGGCCCATCGCCCTTTTAAAAATATATTTACTTATTACCAACAACTTGTTTAGGTTTCTTATATTTGATCTTCATTTAGCACCTTCATTTTCTTTTAGAAAAACTTTGAAGGATATAAATATGCCGGTTCCTTCGGCTGCAGTAGACTGGACCCCCGAAGACGGATATCCCGAGGACGCCCCTCCTGATGGATTCCCATGGAAACCGAAAGGTAACGGATAAAGCCTTTTTTTAAAAACTAAAATAAATTAATAGTATTAAACCTACATCATTTCTTCACGAGCAATAAATATGTATTTATTATTAGTCTCCTGGACGGAAAATAGGATCAAAAGCAAAATCTTATTTATAGTGATTTAAATGTTCGAATACTCAGTGGCGTAGCTGGCATGGGTGTTAGTTAAAGCATAATAGTCTGTGGTGTTACTCGGTGCTGTCATTGTGAATATTGTGATGCCAACCCAACACAGACCGAGTTGTAAATGTCCATGGTTCATATTTATATTTGTAAACACACATGAGAGTATTGATTAATATAACAAATCACCGCTCGCTATCCGTACTTTGAAAAGCACGTTAAGTCATTCTTTCGGGGCACTATTTTAACTTCCAGCTAAAGGAAGTTACTGACTTTATTCTGATTTTCAACTCTCACGCACAATACATATAACGATTTCTATGATCCATAGATAACACATACACTACATTTGTTTTTGACGCTTTCTACAAAATGGTCCTCTGACAGCAACGGCATTTATCTTTAAAGCTCTTTCAGACACTTGTTTTATTATAAGATTGTGCTCATGAGCGTACCCAGGTTATGGGCCAGAGCGGGGGGAGCAAGCGTGACATTTTAGAACTATACTTTTATCTACAATAGTAGAAAGTTAGGAGAGGGGAAAAAATTCCAGGAGTTCGCCCATGATTGTGCTCTTGGTACACTCCATAATCTCCTGTCACATCAAAACGACTTTTTTACAAATCTTTCTTATATATAAAATTCTCGTGTCACAATGTTAGTCTCCATACTCCTCCGAAACGGCTTGACCGATTTTGATGAAATTTCGTATGCATATTCAGTGGGTCTGAGAATCGGCCAACATCTATTTTTAATCCCCCTAAATGTTAAGGGTTGTCCACCCCTAAATTTTTTATTTTATTTTATGGACAAAAATTTTTATTTTTATTTTTTTATGATTCAGCATTGAAAAATATACACAACCCTTAATTTTCAACCCTCTCCGGTCAACCCCTATTTTTTAAATAAATAATTTATATGGCAAAACAACGTTTGCCGGGTCAGCTAGTAATGTTATATATTTTCAATGACTTCTCAGGAAGGAGGCAGTTGTCATTCGACAATACTTTTTTATATTTTCTACGTCAGAACTCAGTAATTTATTAACTGTCTAGCTGACTCGGCAAACGTTGATTTGCCTTACATATTAGGAATCCATAGCGGACAAACAACGTGACACGTAATTTATATAAGACTACGGGATTGTCCTTCCACGCAGCCAAAATGGCATTAAAATTTATATGGTGGTTAAGTATTCTTAAATTTTTTAATTATCTGCGCAATTTTCTTAATATTTTTTTTATAAGTACCTTCTCCTTACAATTACAAACACAACAAAAAAAAATTACCGAAATTGATCCAGCCATTCAGGCGTGATGTCGTGACCAATGTAAATAGGGATTGATTTTTATATATGTATATAGATAGATAGATTTGGAAAATACTTTTTTAACTTACCGCTACGTACCTATGTAGATAAGGAAGTTACTGATTTTGCTCCGATTTTCGAAAATCAACATTTCATTACATCTCCACGTTTTGAGGTCCTAGGAAACTTAACCGACTATTTTCACAATGACGTCAGTATGTTTGTATGTATGTATTTGTTCGTGTATGTAAACATCACATAACTTTTGTTGACAAGTGGTTGATGGCACTCCGTTTATACCAATACCAATTCGGTCCAGGAGATTTTGAGAAATTTTAAAAAAAAACCTCAAAAAAATTGGCGAAACAGCTACAAAATCTAATCAGCTCTTTTCCTCAAAAAACTGCGTCCAATGCATAAATTTCATCAAAATCGGTTTATTCGTTCGGGAGTTATCGTTGACGAAAAATGTTGAAAAAAGTTTATTTTCGACCTAACTTTGAAGTTTTTAAACCAATAAAATTTTGGTCTTCTATGGTATTTTAATACTTAAAAACTACTAGTACTTAAAAATGAAAATCGACTGAATTTTTTAAAAGTTTCCGCTTTTCAAATATTAAAACTACGCTGCAAACTTACATCGTATTTTTAAAATAACTTTCTAATGAAATCAATTGTCTCAAAAATACTCTATCGCCTATAGACACTAAAGATGTTAATGATGCGTTGCTATCTGTGCAGCGGGATGGCAAGTCATAAGTAATAATGTAAAATACATAAATCTACTGCCTAACTTTAACCCCAAAAACGGAACACGATAATTACAAGCATTGACGCTTTTGCGGCAAGAATAGGTAAAGCAGTGGTATCATATACCCGGGTGAGACGATGCGGAACCCTACTACCTAGTAGTCACGGTGGTAGTACCGATTGACTAATAGGTGTCTATTAGCCAATCGGTCGCCTTTTACAACTTGCCTGGCATACCGGCAGTTACTCTATTCTTCAAAGATACACGCACCAATAAGACACAAAATATTCTAATGACACAGTTACTCGCTCGCCAGCCGTACAGAGTGTGCGGCGAACCGTTGCTCACCGCGCCTGCATGGTAGTAGTATTGTATACGTCACGAGCTGTAGGCTATTTATTATGCATACATTACATTAACTAAACATTATTTGGTTAATGACTGTCGCTGATATTTGCGGCAGTTATATGTGATTATATGTGATATCAAGAATACCACTAATTTTATACTTGCTATATTTATGCAAACAAGGAATCGGTACTGACCATGGGCTGACTCTAGTGCTAGACGCTAACATCGAAGAATATTACTGTGCGTCGACCAAAAGTGTGGGATTTAAGGTTGGTACCTACTACAAGTTTGTTATCGTGTATACATGTGTAGTTATCGACTAAATTTTTATACATAATTAAATTTTCAATATGAACTTTTAAACTAACGCTTTCTACTACCATTTTAAAAAATATATAAACGGGTCAAAAAATGCGTTGAATTTTCAAATTTCTAAAAGTGTTAAATGCTTACGTTCACACTTGCTTAACGATTAAAATTTTCGTAAATGTATGTATGTCTGTATCTTTGTCCATGAATTTCTCAGGACTAAAAGCCATATCAAAATAATTCTTTTTGATTTACATCAGGTATATTTTTAGTTGGTCGAGTTGTTAGCAAACCATTACGAATCAATACGAAATGATCCCTGTAGATTTGCCTTGCTTTCTCCACATTCTAATGACAGGCAGTCATGCTTGTCTTCCCCGGTAGGTACCGGGGAAGAGTGTGGAAGGATGTAAGTACATCCTTTCATATTCGCATTGTATACATGTTTTAAAGTAACCCGTCTGGCATTCTTTTTACATGTCGAAACGTCGGAGCATGCCCTCTCTCATATTTACATAGACATTTGTCTTTATGCCTGACCTCTCTCTCAGAGCGCGTTACGTAAGGAGTACAATTCCGCCTCGAGGTATTTCAAAAAAGCTATCGCCAAAGCAAAATCTGAACACATAGGCAGAATTGGTGAGAAATTAGTTCGCCTTCCTTCGGGAACCCGTGCGTTCTGGTCTCTCGCTAAGGCTGTCTTAGGAAATTTCTCACAGCTCTTTCTTCCATTATTACACGGAGATGATAACTCAGGCCCATACCACAAAGGAGAAGGCCGATCTCCTGGTCTCCTTCTTAGCAGCCAACACACTCTGGACGACCAATGAAACGCACCGCCTACTATCCCGCAGTGCTATAATTCTATCACGGAATTAAAATTCCTGCAGTCTTCTGTGCGTAAAGCACTTTTTTCTTTAGTCCATAAGTCGAGTGGGCCAGATGGCATCCCTCCGATTGTGCTTAAAGCGAGTGCTCCAGAGTTGGCGCCTGTATTATACGCCTAATCCGGCTTTCCTACTCACTCGACGTGATACCGAATTCGTGGAAGACAGCTTTAGTGCATCCCATCCCTAAAAAAGGAGATCGCTCTAATCCGTCAAACTATCGGCCTATAGCCATAACCTCCTTGTTCTGTCCAAAATTATGGAGACAATAATCAACTCTCAGCTCCTAAGTAAATAAAAGAACACCAGCTGATTAACGGCCGTCACGACGGTTTTCGTCGTGGCCGCTAAGCTGGTTATCTTCTAGTATACCTAACACGTTGGTGGGTGGAAGCAGTTGAATTCAAGGGGGAGGTATAGGCAGTTAGTTTGGACATAGCCTTTGATCGGATGTGGCACAAACCGCTTCTCGCGAAGCTGCCTTCCTATGGGCTTCCCGAGAAATCATGCAAGTGGATCACCAGTTTTTTGGCTGATCGGAGCATCAAGGTCGTAGTCGATGGTACATGCTCCAACCTTAAACCTATCAATGCTGATGTTCCCTAAGTCTGCGTGCTATCACCCACAATGTTTTTCCGATGATGACTTGTTGCGAATTAGTAACATACATTGCTATGCGGGTGACAGTACTGGTGATGATACATACTCCGGCCGTAGCGGTATTTCTCCATTTGGAAAGCCACAACTATGCGATTCTCTCGACACTTCTTGCGTCGCACTACTCTGTTGTGGAATCAATTACCGGCAGGGGTCTTTCCGAACGGATACGGCTTGGGGACTTTAAGAAAAGAGCATACTTATTCTTAAAAGGCCGGCAACGCAACTGCAAGACCTCTGGTATATCCATGGGCGGCGGTGATCACTAACCATCAGGTGCTCCTGCTCGTTTGCCCCCTCTTCTACATATAAAAAACTTCATACTACGAAACCGGTTTACGAGTGTTACATCATATATTTTTCGTAGCGCTCTAATTTCAACTTCATAGATTATTCTTTCATACCTTTTCTAAAATACTCAACTCTCATTTCCGTACATAATAAGACGGGCACCTCGACTTAAAATGGTGTTTTAATTAATTTCCCTAACGCAATCTCTTCTTTTAATGTCAGCAGTGGTAGCCTCCATCCTTGCTTAAAGCACATCCAAGACATACAAACTCACCTCTTGTTTCAACTCTTCCCCATCGACTACAACTCTAACATCCGTTCTGATTATTTCTCTTTCTCTAAGTTTCTTTGTAGTTGAATGTTTTCCATAATATTATAATCCTCATTTGTGTTTGTATTTCAGTGTTTGTACCTAAAAGTGGTGCCTAAAAGTACAGCCTTATCTGCAATAACAGACTGTTTACTACCTATGCGCGTTCGAAATTCGACGACCTTAATCTTTACAGAAACTTATCCAGATATAGGAATAACAAGCGTGCTAGCAACACAATAACCTGATTGATGACAATGTTTGACCACCCCGTTTGTCGTGTGGTTAGCGACCCTGACTACGCAATCAACGGGGCTCGGGTTCGATTCCCGACAGGGGCAAGCATTTGTAAGATAAGCATAAATATTTGTATTTTTTTCGTTTGGGTGTTTATTAAATATGTTCCATTATTTATATATGTACGAATAATTCTATATATTGGTATCGTTGACTAACACTCATAACACAAGCATATAATTTGCTTACTTTGGGGTTAGATCAATTCGTGTTATTTGTTCAGTGATATTTATTTTATTTATTGTTTATTTACTAATGTCAAGTTTGTACCGGGGCGAAATATTTCCGTCCACTCGCATACTGTGCAATATATGAATTGCACAGCATGAAGCAGAGGCTCTTCTTTTTAATTTCTTTTACATCATAAGATATCAAACAAGCAGATGGGTCTCCTGATGAGTCAACCATCGCCTATAGACACCAAAGATATTAATCGTGCGTTGTTATGTTTACCGGCTACCGCATCTTCCATACCGGAACACGACAGTGACAAGCACTGATCTATTGTGACGGAATAGCTAAGGCGGTGGTACCAAACCCGAGCGAGACAATGCAGAATTCTACTACCTAGTAGCCACGGTGGTAGTGACTTACATAGCCAATCGTTTGCCTTTTGCGACCTGCCTGGCAGAGCGGCAGTTGGCCTATTCTTCAAAGGAGCCCGGACATTATGGGGGAAACCTCTTCCATAACCGAGTAAAGATCATTTCGCATAAACCTATTCACACGTTTCTCCAAATCTAAAAAAGCGCAGAGAACCCTCCGGCCTACTGCCAAACGCTTCTGTATGACGTTGCGGACTAAAAATATTATAAATTTCAGATATTCTTACACAACCCAACTGAAAAACCAAACATTGCCAAACTGGGTGAGATTTACGGAACTGGCATTGAGGCGCGGGTCTCTATCAAGCCTAGAATCCTGGATGCTCTGCCATCTTTGAAATCTATTGATATCAATAAGAGGTTATGTTTTTTTTCTGCAGAAAAAAAACTAGTATTTTACAGGTATGTATCTTGGTAAAATGCTAATACGTTGACAATGTGTCTGATTAACGCTTGCCTAACGTCACTTTTACGTTACGTGCCCGCTCAATAGAGAGCAGCCAATACGCATCCGCAAAGCTCTCATTCTCTGCTATCACCAGTACAATGGTGGTTAGGGGACTTAAAAAATATATCCCAATCTTTTTTGACCGCCCCGTTATTCGAATGATTAGTGAACCTTATTACGAAGGGGCTCGGGTTCGATTCCTGACAGGGACGAACATAAATGATGGTAAGTGATCACCGCCGCCCGTGGACTTGCAGATGCCAGAGGTCTTGCAGATGCGTTGAATGCCTTTTAAGAAAGAGTAAGCCTTTTCCTTGAAGGTCCACAAGTCGCATCCGTTCGGAAACACCCTTGCCAGTAATAGATTCCACAACAGAGTAGTGGAAGGCAAAAAGTGTCAAGGGAATCACACAGTTGTGGATTTCTAGACATCAAGATGGTGAGGGAGGAACTTCAAATTTTGACGGGATGTCCGACAATGGAATTCAGCGGCAGGAATTAATCCAAACAACTCGTCGGTAAACTCCCATAATATAGATACAATAGAAGACGCAGAGTGAACCAACATCTCTTGCCCATTAAGAACTCTAGGTATAAGTTAGTGATATGTAAAATGTCAATGGTATAAGCCGATAATTTTACCTTCAATCTTTTCCCCTTAAAAAAACTGTAAATTGTAATAATAATAATGATATCTACGGCTGTTGAAACCGAAAATGCCTATTTTAATTTTTTAAAGCTGCAACGTGAATGCGATTTTATCGATTTTAATCTTTCCAACAGCATTAAACGTAGTTTTAGTAAGCTCTATTTTTAGAGCTTCGTTTTTTCTGGTGTAAGGATAAGGATAAGCCCAGTCATATCTAAGGTACAGTTAGAGACATTTACATCAACGGTAAGACCTTTCTTCAAAAATGTATTTAATCAAATGATTGGAATGAGTATAGAAAGGCGCAAAAAGAAAACTTTAAGCTTACATAACTGTAGAAAATAAGCCGTTACGACAGACCTATGTTAGGGGCTCAGTGAATTTGGCCCCACTTTTTTTGATTTTCAGATTTTTGATATTTTTAATTATTTGTTCGTCGTTCGTTCTTTAACGTTCGATTGTAAAAATTGTTTGTTCGTCTTTTATTAATTTATAATTAATTAAACAAATGATCACCCTTAAGTTGGCCCCCCTTACTAGATATCTTTATTTTTATCACTTAGATTAATTAATTTTGATTAATTATCGTTTGTTCGACGACTATTGGTGATTGTTCGATCATAAAAACAATTAAATTCCCAATTATTATTTATTTTATATCTAATATGCAAACCATTACCTCACGCCTACATTGCGCATGCGCCAGCAGTCTAATGGCGACAACGATGCGTAGTGCATGTCATGTAAAAAAATGACATTATAAATAATGCTCCATTTCGAATATTTAGTTGTAAAAGAATCATTATTAATAAATCATGTACTTATTAATAATCATCGAAAAACATCTAATGTCTATATAGTCCATTTACATGCATTACGTCCAATATATGTACTTAACTCATAAAGCCACATAAAGCTGTTTGTTGAGTAAACAAAAAGAGTAATTACTCTAATTAAGTATGCATTTCTTATATATGTACATATGTGTGTGGGTGTGTATATCATACAACTGTTTTTAATTTGTTTCTTTGCTAAAATGATAGGCCTATTTATAATTCTGTTAAAGATGTATATATTAGATGTACTATTAGTTAACCTCAAAAAATGTGCAGATTTTTTTTTTATGTATCGTGTTAAATTTACCACTATCGGAACTACCTACAATATTTCCTAATAAGAATTAAATACCTTTATATTTAATCGAGGTACTCACACTGTTGAATAAATACTTCATTCAAATCGTATAATTTGATGATATTCGAAATGGAGCATTATTTATTGTCATTTAATGTCATTTTTTTACATGACATGCACTACGCATCGCTCAGTCGCCATTATGGGGGGTTTACACGGTTGACTAAAGCTGCACGATTTTTGCCGCGCGGCGTAAATCGACCATCTAAATGGCAATTCGGCTAAGTTGCAAGTGACTAAAGCCGCAAGCCCCAAAGTTGGGTAGCATCCGACTTTGGCCGCGCGGCAACCGGCCGCATGCGACTGGTGACTAAAATCGACCGTGTAAACGATCAGTTGCAGGCGATCGCCCGCCGCATGAAGGTGTTTCGCGCACGCACGTGTATTTATTTACTACAGCGTTTCTGTGTACATTTATCGTAACAACCATGAATAAAAATAACACCATACAGTTTTTGGAATGCTATGAAATGCATCCATGCTTATGGAACCCAAGAGATCAAGATTACAGGAACAATAATGTACGTTTAGCGGCTCTTAAATCTATTATTCAAGAAATGCGTTTGTCCATAACAGTTGAAGAGATTAAATTGAAGATAAAAAATATACGAACCACGTATAATAGAGAGGCCAGTAAGGTAGCAAAGTCAAAGAGGAGTGGCGCGGGAAAGGATGATATATACAGACCTCAATTAATTTGGTTTTCTGTAGCTGACCGCTTTTTAAAGCCAGTGATAGAAGGAAGAAACAGTAAAGATAACATGTTAAGTCTTATTATTATTTATTAAATAGTTATTCTTGTTCGCATATTACAAATTATAATATAATCGTGAACAGAGCCATTTTTATAATATTACTTAAATAAACATACAATATTTACGCAATCATTCTATCTTGCCATGAAACTTTTCCTGGTCCGACAAAATAGTCAGCATATCTATCGCGCAGATCTTTTGCATTTCGTGAATAGTTGTTAGAAGATAGCGGTGTCATTAATTCGTCTACTCCTGCCGTAGGAATGCTTCTCCAACTTCCGTTTCTGATTGTCCCTGAACTGAAGTCTTCTCCGTCTACTAATTCGGGAGTATTCATGTATATGAGATTAGTCCGAAGCCAGTTATGCAGCGCACAGGTCGCTTTAATATTAGAATCAGTTTTATCCAATGAAACAGATATAGGTTTTCTGTATACTCTGAATCGTGAAGCCATTATGCCAAAGGCATTCTCTACGATTCGACGTGCTCTTGATAGTCTGTAATTAAAGATTTTTTGTTTGTGTTCCAAACCTTCATGTCTTGAATACGGTTTCATTAAATAGGTTGCCAAAGGGAAAGCATCATCACCAACGAAAACTGCCTTATTAGGTAGTTTTAAATTATTTCTTTCAAGAGCACTATAGAACTTTGTTTTTTTCCAAATATGCGAATCATTCATGCGTCCATTAGTTCCGAAATCTATATATATGAAACGGTAATGTGCATCCACTATAGCAAACAACACCACACTATAAGTGCCTTTGTAATTATAATAGTCTGATGCTCCGTGTGGTGGATTTTCGATTAATACGTGTTTCCCGTCAATAGCCCCACAGCAAAAAGGAAATTGCCAGCGATCTAAAAAATCCTTTTGTATTTTCTTCCATTGATCTGTGGTGGATGGCACCTAAAAGAAATAAACTTATATTAGTGTATGGTTACAGGGAAAAGATTCAGCGGTGAACACAAACACCGACGCATCTTCATATTTTGATGAATCGGAACAAGAAGATAATATTGCGCCCTTACAAAAGAAAAAAAATTGTCTCCAAAGAAAAAGGCGGAGCGTGCTCTAATGGACGCACCTAAAATAGACCCACCTGTTTTACAAGCAGTCAATAGATTAGAAACTTTGGCTCAAACTATCCGTCAAGATGAATTTGATACATTCGGAGTACATGTGGCAAGCCAATTACGTAGTTTGCCATTAAGAAATGCTATTGTTTGTCAAAATTTCATCAATAATTATTTGTCACAAGAAAGACTGAAAACCTTAAATACACAACATTTTCCAATTGCTAGACCTACAAGTTCACTCTCAGAGTATACACGCTATACTTCGACTCCAGAAGCCGAAGCTACTACTTCCCGAAACTCAGCTTTTCAAAACCAGCGTGAAACTTCGACTCCCGAAGCTTCCACTTCTAGAAGGCACCTCGATTATGAAGAAGACTATTTTGCCAGCTGTTTACTTACACAAGAAAATACTGGGCAACAATACGGAGTGAACGACGATATTCTATCTCAAGCTGTTAGGTCATGCTTAGATGAAAACACAATGGAAAATTTATAAATAAATCGTTTATAATTAATTACTAGTTTCACTTACCATAATGAACTCCTGTAAAACATTGTATATAGCATCCAAAACATCCTTCAAAAACAAGGAAATTGTGCATTCTGGAACTCTAAATGTCTCTGCAAGACTTGAATAGTTATCACCGGTAGCCAAGAACTTCAGGGTTATTTCTAATTTAATTTTCGGAGAAAGTGCTACTCGCATATTGGTATCGCATTTTTGTATAAGCGGAGTAACCTTATGTAGTAAAGTATTAAACTGATCAGTAGTCATTCTTAATCGTTTTTTAAAATAATCAGGATCTTCTAAACTCCACTCAACCAATAAAGTATCCGAAGCACCCAAGTCCTTACGACGAGAAATCCATCCACGTACCCAAACATTACGTTTTCTTCTTTCCTTTTGTTTTTTCTTCACTCTTTGTTCTTTAAGCAATTGTTGAATAATTGAATAATTAATTATTTCAATTCCGGCACAAACGGCTATTCTGCTCAACATTTTCGATGGAAATGACAGAGCCGCATGCGATTTTAGTAACCAGTGTAAATGGGCTAGCGATGCGGCTTGGTGAGGCAATTAGTGAAGCGACTCGCCGCACGGCGAAAATCGACCCGTGTAAACCCCCTATTAGACTGCTGGCGCATGCGCAATGTAGGCGTGAGGTAATGGTTTGCATATTAGATATAAAATAAATAATAATTGGGAATTTAATTGTTTTTATGATCGAACAATCACCAATAGTCGTCGAACAAACGATAATTAATCAAAATTAATTAATCTAAGTGATAAAAATAAAGATATCTAGTAAGGGGGGCCAACTTAAGGGTGATCATTTGTTTAATTAATTAGAAATAAATTAAAAGACGAACAAACAATTTTTACAATCGAACGTTAAAGAACGAACGACGAACAAATAATTAAAAATATCAAAAATCTGAAAATCAAAAAAAGTGGGGCCAAATTCACTGAGCCTATGTTAGGAGTTCCCATGTTGTTTTGTGGTGACTTCAGTTAAACACTGTCTAAAGGCGCTCCATAAGGCGCAAGGGTAGATGTCAAAGTCAACGCGTTTTCAAATCCACTCTAAAATGTTCCTTTCTTGATAAAAGTGCTTCACCGTCCAAAGTACAGTACCCGGCAATAAATATTGCACATCGACCTTTGGAAAGAGACAATCGGCTAATTTCGGCTTCGTAGAGCGTTATCTCTGTCGCACAAAATACAAACAGTCCGGTACCTATTAGGAGCTGTTAAAACAAGTATGATTTGCTTCTTTTGATATTTTTATTCTTTGTATAAAATACACTAATTTTTCTATAAGTGATGGCTTTAGGTTGGGGTAAAATAAAATAAAAAAACATTTTTACATTATGTTTACGTATTTAATTATTTTGGAACATTACAGCTTTAGTGTACATAATAAACACCATTATACCTATTGCTAAAATGAGACATTGCAATAAAAATAATAATAATTCTAATTCTCAATTACTTCCATTTCACTATCTGTGCTCTCAAAGAGGTCAATATCACTGTCACTATCAGCCGTATTTATTACTAATCTATCAGTGTAATTGTCTAAACTGTGTTGAATGCTTCTATATTCATTCTCACATTTGATTGCATGATCGCAAACCTTTTTCCACTCTTCAGCGCCGATCATGTTTACTTTTTCAGTCAATAATGTTTTTACTGTAGTTAAGTTCATACCCACATTTCTAGAGGCTACATAGCCTTTCAGTTGAGACCATATATTTTCAATTGGATTAAAATCCGGATGATATGGTGGCAATCGCAACACAGTGTGCCCATGTTCGGCAAGTATTTTGTCCACAGAAAACTCTGTATACCTCTCCTTGTGCTGACATATAATAGCGTAAATCTGGGTTTTTGTTAATTTTGGATCAACTGGAATTTCATGTCTGTTTAACCAGTTGATCATTTCCCGTTTAATGGTGTTTGAGTTGGGGGGTCTCTCAACATACTTGTTGTGATAGGGTGCGTTGTCGATAACTAGAACAGAATCACTGGGTATATTTGGGATTAATTGGTTAACCAGCCATTTCTCATAGTTATCGTTATTCATTTCATTGTGATAGTCACCTGTAGTGTCCGTGGATTTATACGTTAAAAAAGCACCGGGTACAAAGCCTTTTTCATTTCCCGCATGAACTATTATCAAACGTTGACCTTTTGAAATTGGCTTTTTTACTCCTTTTTTCTTATCGTCACTCCAAGATTTCCCTTTAGTGTGGGATGCATGTATATATGACTCATCCATGTAGACGATATTTTTTCCTGTTTCACGAAATTTGCGTATTTTATCAAGGTATTCCATTCGTTTGAGACTAACGTCGTGCTTTTCCATTAGAATTTTTCGATTATCTTCCATTTTAGTGAACTGAAATCCCATGTCATGAAGTATTTTTCTCAATGTTTTTTCAGACCCATTGTAATTAATAGCTTCAGATAACTTAGCTTTTAATGATTTTATTGTTGGCAGTTCATTAAATCGTAAGTGAAAATCATACACCATTCTTCGAACAACATCGTAATCAAAATCGTCCATATCCAAACGAAATTGCTTTTTGGTCTCCCTTTTTTTGGAGTGCTGAACTTAATTTCAGTCGAATGTGTTTCAGTACTGACTTCGTTTAATATATTGTTCAAAGTTCTTCTTGAAATTCCAGTGGCATTTGCAACTCGCTCTTGAATCTTCTTAAAATAACAACTTACATTTTCATCTACTTTTTTTTTAAATCTATCAGCTTCGCTTACAAAGTATTTATAAACATTGTAGATAATTTCACGTGACTGACCTCGTAAAGGTTTCCCTCTTTTTCCGAAAGATGCCATATTACAACTTTAAATTATTTAAATTTGTGGGTGTTATCAACTCTAAATATATATTTTTTTTCGGGACGCGACTGCACTCTATCGTACTTGAACAACGACTGACTAAACGTCACATAGGTAGTGTGGGACAGAGATAACGCTTTACGAAGCCGAAATTATCCGATTGTCTCTTTCCAAAGTTCGATGTGCAATATTTATTGCCGGGTACTGTATTCCTACACGTCATTGATTGCCGGCTTTATGCGGCTTTCTTTGAAAATGGAATTTACTTGTTTGTTAGTGTTGTCATATGTAATGTATGAAAACACCACTTAAGAACTTAACATTATTTTTTTACTGAGAAAACTTATCAATTAATACCCATAAAGTAAACATACATAATACATATGTAACATGTATTACGATACTAAATAACACCTTTAATTATCTTATATGTAAAACTAGCGACCAGCCCGCGGTTTCACCCGCCTAGCTTCTGTTCCCGTGGGAATATCGGAAAGGTTTATATACTAAAACCTTCCTCAAGAATCAGTCTATCTATTAAAAAACCACATCAAAATATGTTGCGTAGTTTTAAAGATTAAAGCATACATAGGGGCAAAAAAAGAAAGCGACTTTGTTTTATACTATGTAGTGATGTATTACGACACTAAATAACACCCTTAATTATCCAACAGGGTTTTTTTACACACTGCATACACGAAGCTATAAAATATTATCATTTTTCAGTCTATTTCCAAAATTAGGTCACCGATTGACTCGTGATATGTAAAAATATACAAAAATGTCATCGCATATTCGTTATTTTCAGAACTTACACGTTGAGAAATTGCGAAATGGAATGTGAATCTAAGATAATGTTGGATATTTGCAAGTGTGTTTTATATTACATGCCGCGTAAGTTCTAATTCAAATTCAAACTGTTTTGTTACATTCAAAATAAGTCCTTATTATTAATTTTTCAAAAATAATGGAGCCATGACTCATGAGACGATGTTGACGTCTCATACTCCAGAAGTTATGACGCAAGCTTTATCAGTGTGCTAAGTGTGAGTTTTTCTTTTCGCATCCGATCGTGAGTGCGTTTGGAGTTTACTAGGAATTTATATGTGATTTGTACAGCGCCACCTAGTGGTAAACGTGAGAAACCAGTTTACCACTAGGTGGCGCTGTACAAATCACGTACAAATTCCTAGTAAACTCGAAACGCGCTCACGATCGAATGCGAAAAGAAAAACTCACACTTAGCATTCAGAACCGAGTTTCGGTGTAGTGGTGTAGTGTAGTGCAGAGGTATGTTGGAGGCATGATCCGGGATCCTTGTAGAATTCTACCCTACCATTAAGTAGACCATTTTGTACCCTGTATATATAGGGTGTTTTTTAGCCGTGGGACAGAATCTAGTCCGTGGAAATTCTCGCTTATATACCTATACCCTAGTCATCGTAGTCGTTACGATTCTTGAATCATCGTAAAAAAATCAGTAGTAGATAGGTAGATAATGTAAATGTAATCTACCTACCCGTTTAAAACTATTGTGTTATTCATTTTCCGTTCATATTTTGTTACTGGTTTAATTAGGAAGAACAGGCAAAAATACCTAGGCACAAAATAATAATAAATTATCTCACTTACGTTTGAAGATTAAGGTACATTTTATTAAACAAATCAAACAAGTATATATAAATGTAAACGTATTTATGACGAGTCGATTTATTTAGAACTAGCTGTTGCTTGCGACTTCGTCCGCGCGGACTTCGCTTACTCCGCACTGCTCCTCCCCCGTTGATGATAGCGTGATAATATGTAGCCTATATGTTGACCCGACCTGTTAGTAATGTTCATGCAAAATTTGAAGTAAATCCATCCAGTACTTTATGAGTTTACCCCGGACATACTTACAGACAAACAGACATACAAACAGACAAACAGACAAAAATTCTTAAAACTATATTTTTGGCTTCGATATCGATTGTAAATCACACCCCAAGTATTCTTTTAAAAAATATTCAATGTACAGTTTTGACTTTCCTACGATTTTATTATATGCATAGATGACTGCTGGATCGGAACGTTGACACAAACTGAAAAGATCCGGCAGAAGAAACACAGAGTGCTTGTCTTTTTTTTCTCTATTCTAAATAATTACTAAAACATATAAGTTTTACAAGTTATACTTCATATTACAAGCAGTCACTTAGCTTTACTTTGATTTCAATATTACAGAAAACAAAACGACACGCATATGTGGAAAAGCGGATGCGAAATGCTACAGCAACATAAATAAAATAAGTAAGTTAAGTTAAATAAGTTCAGATAAGTTATTAGTTGAAACTAGGGTTGAATGCACTTGTACTTTTATTTCACTATAAATAAATACAAAATTAAGTAGAGAAAGTAAGAGAAAAGAATGTTACGTCCTGAAGATGCTTTACAAAGTGACACCGGTCGATGTTTGTTACTCAATCTCGCAAACACTACTGAACGGATTTAAATGAAATTTGGCACACAGGTAGATAATGATCTGAAATAGAACATCGGCTACTTTTTATCCCGGAAAAAATAAGTGATCCCGAGGGATTTCCAAAAAATCTTTTCATGCAGTAGGCTGCACGCTGTAGCTAGTGAGTTCATACAACGGACTGAAAAAAAATCAGTTTATTAAACATTACCTTAATTTAGATAATATAATAAAAATTTAAGTTTCTATTGAAATACTTACTGGTGAGTAAATGTTAAAGTGAGCTGATTTTATAATTTTTCAGTATTATTTTTTAATATCTAACAACAATATTTTCGTCGTTTTGGCTTTGTAGTGCACTTTAGGACCATATATCCTGTTGGAAAAATGTAAAAAATAAAATATTTTGGCACATTACAATGGTTGTATTCGTCTTGAAAAATAACTCTGACGCCTATTTTCGTAAAAAGCCATGCAGGGATTGTCTTAATTTTATAAAACTGTTATCAAAAATTATATTCTTGCTATGTAGTGCACTAAATCAAGTCTTAATCTTACAAAAACTGTAATATTCTTTGAATAAATCTATTCACATTATTACGTTATTGCTCTTGAAAAAACATGAAAACATGAACTTTTCGTTGCAAATCGAATACGCGCTCTTATGCTTTACGCGCTAACTTTCTTAAAAATTTCCCTCTTCCCCACCACCCTGCTCCTCCCTGATCTCCCCAGTCGTTTAAATTGTTGTTTCTGGATATGCGAAAAAATTTAAGGTAGTAGAACATATAACGAAGTTAAAAGAAACAATGTCACAGCTATGTAAGGTAGTTTACGAGTACCGAATAAATAACAAACTTACCAAAATATAATTTGTAAATGTACTTGGAGAATTAAAAGCGGATATTTGTATACTGTGTTTTACCCCATGTTAAAAATCTTCCATTTAAAATTCCAGTGAATTCTAGACATGTGGATGTTTATTTTAAAAAGATATTGTATTATAATAGGTGGTACAGTTCTGCATTGTCTCGCCCGGGCCTGGTACCACCGCCTTACCTATTCATGCCGCAATAGCGTCAGTGCTAGTCACTGTCGTGTTCCGATTTGGAGGGTAAGGTAGCCAGTAAACTTATGCATGTGGTATTAGACCTCGCCACAAGATAGCAACGCACCATTAACATCTTTGGTGTCTATAGGCGATGGTTGATTCTTTCCATCAGGAGACCCATCTGCTTGTTTGCTATCTTATGATATAAAAAAATAAAAAAAAATAAAAAAAAAACTGTAATTGGCGTCGAAAAGGTAAAATGTCCTCGGCATACAACGACCTAAAAGCTTTCTTCTTAATCCGAATATCGTGATAGACAACTATGGAAACCTAGATTGCGCATGGTCCAAAACACACTTGGCTGTTTATTATTTTTATATTATTTTCCATGAACTAACAACTAGTTCAACCAATCTAATACGATATTAACAAAAACGAAACTAATTTAGCCAATTTGGCTAACGCTGCGGCAGCACATGCAACTTTCGTCACGAAGCTTCCGCAACGACGCGATACATGCAGATGTGACCGACTATTATCGGCTTTCTTCGCAAACATTCCGACTGCGCACGCCTTGGCGTGCGAATACCTTCGGGACGATACACAGATGCGGCCGAAGAGTAACAATTGGCCAAATAAGTTTCGTTGTTAGTCTATTCGGACTTATATCGTTGTTAAACTATTAACTAGTGCCACCTATATAAAACTAACTGCAGCGTGCAACTAGCTGCATTATAAAAGTTTTTGGTGAATCCCGCGGGATCACCTAATTTTTCCGGGATAAAAAGTAGTCTATGTGCTATTCTAGATTGTTATCTACATGTGATAACGACTATGTCCCGCGACTACGTCCGCGTGGAAAAATGTCTAAAATAAAAGTAGGCTACGTTACTCCTTACTGTATCAGTTATCTGCCAGTGAAGGTCCCATCAAAATCGGTCCAGCCCCATCAATCGATCCCCGTCTTGGTCCCGGGCTCCTTTGAAGAATAGGCCAACTGCCGTTCTGCCAGGCAGGTCGTAAACGGCGACCGATTGTCTATGTGAGTCACTGCCATCGTGGCTACTAGGTGGTAGAGTTCTGCATTGTCTCGCCCGGGTCTGGTACCACCGCCTTACCTATTCCTGCCGCAATAGTGTCAGTGCTTGTCACTGTCGTTTTCCGGTTTGGAGGTTAAGGTAGCCGGTAAACTTATGCATGTGGCATTAGGCCTCGCCACAAGATAGCAACGCACCATTAACATCTTTGGTGTCTATAGGCGATGGTTGACTCTTGCCATCAGAAGACCCATCGAAACCCAGAAGAAACCATCGAAACATCCAATCATCCAAACATTCCAACTTTTGCATTTATACCTAATATTAATATAGATAATAAAATCTGATCTGTTTTATATCCTCAGGTCGAGGACGTACATGCGATGAATGCTTGCCTGGCTGCACAGAAATATCCTACTCCGAAAATATCAGCACAGCTCCACTCCACAAAACATTAGTAGAGCATTATATGCAAAGTGTAACACTTTCTCAGAATCGATCACCTGAATATTTTGAGTAAATACTTTTGATTATATCTTAAATAAGCATTATAATAAGCATTTCATCTCCTAATGGAAAAGAAAACATCGCCTATAGACACCAAAGATGTTAATGTTGCGTTGCTGTGGTAGAATGGCAATGTCACATGCATCTAACGGCTAGCTTACCCTCCAAACCAAACACGACAATGACAAGCACTGAAGCTATATAACGAACCTTCGTTATATAGCTTCAGTGCTACGAACTTAGGTTAAGGTACCTTACGGCCTGGCCACGGGAAATTCGCACTTGCGATTATTCGCGCGGCGCGAACGCCAAAGCGTCTGGCGTCTGAAACAAATGTATGGGGAAGTACTTAACATGCCACGCGGCGCAGTGACCGGCGGGGCGACGGACGATTTTTGACGAGCGAATCGGACGCGCGGTGCGGGACTCGGCGGGCGAGTGAGACAAATGTATGAATCAACACAGAGCACGACGGCGGCCTTAGCGTATAGTCTAGGAACCACAATGGTTTAGTTGAAATTGCCAAAAAATACACTATCAACATTTTAACTTTAATTTTCAAAAATTACTAGGCCAGTAATTTTATAAGTCTGGTCATCATAAGTATAAACAAAGTTCAGAGATACTATTTTTCTTTCTTCCCATAATGTTGAATATTCATAAGAATATAAGTAGCGTCGCCAAAAAATCGTTAGTTTTAATCTTGAAACGCCTGAAAAACTTCGATAGTATCGATATTGCTGAACGCTGCAAATAAATAAACTATCGATTGCGTCGATAGTGTCAATCGTTGAATATAAACAAAGTATCGATTCCATCAATAGTATTGTTAGACCATATTATATTGACTATCGATATATTCGATACTATCGATAGTTTGTACAATCGATAGCATCGGTCAGTATTAGAATAAAGTTGAGTATCGATAGTTTTGATAGTATTGATACTAACGATAGTAATTGTGATTAACTCAATATTAAATAGCAATACTATCGATAGTATCGATACTTTTGTTAGTTTTTTTAATCATGAATATTATCGATGCTATAGATTGTATTACCGTTTATTGATAGGATTGCACTTATTGAGGTAATGAAACCCAATTAATAATGGACTATCAAGCAGCAACACTATAAATCAAAGGTTTCGAGTTTCGACACTCATTCCAAAAATTTGTTTCGATATAGTACGTATTTCTCATACTTCTTGTGAAATTCAACGTCTATACTATACCCCGATTCTTATTTAAATCATGTACTACATATTCTTTTCCAAATAGTAAGTGTTGAAGTACAAAACTACTCCTCTCCAAGCAATATCGAGATAAAGTTGAAAAAGTCATCTTGCTCTCGGACTATACTGGTCGCGGCGGCGGAAGCAAGTTTCCGTGACCTGAAAATCCGCGCGCGCGAGTTTTCGCCTCGCCCGCCGCGCCGCCGCCGCCGGTTCGCGTGACCGGGCGGTTAGGCGATGCGTAACGTTTTTTTTATGTATGCCCCACCGCCAAGTAGGGGTTAAGGTATGGATTTTTTATTACAAACAAATAAGGTTTATAACCTATCTTGACTGAACATCTGACTCCCCCTGACCCGAAGGCTGGATCTGCCCTTGCGTCGAAGATACAATAAATTTACTTTCAAATGACATAATTTGGAGCAGCTGATACTTATTTTATATAAATTAAAATGTAAGTTTTGTGTTTTGATATAACAATAAAGTTGACCAAACATTTACGAATAAACATGCATGAAGGCTAGTTTTACAATAAAAGAATAGAATAGAAGAGAAACACGCCGTTCATTTAATAAGACGGTTTTAAATATTGTTGACACAAAACACATTCACCCGAAAAATATTACCCTCCAACATTAGTTTATAAATGAAATTTTAATTCAATTTTGTTTTTCAGAAACAACATGCTCGTAATACATTTTTATTTTGAGGATAATTCATTTATGAGATTTACGAAAGGAGAAATTTTTGGTCTTACCGAATTTCTCTGTAAGTATGTCTTGCCTTTTGCTTTGCTTTTTACCTATTAACATGGAACATAAAACGAAAGTAGAAATTAATTAATTGCTATTTTCCGCGAACTGTTTTATATGACCTCCGCGATGCCAACGAAAAGAAAGACACTGCACCGGTTTAATCAAGCACTTGGTTTACTATTCTCAACACTAGTGTAAGGAAAATTACTTACATTAGTAGTTTATAATCAAGTGATTATGAACCATTCGTCGACTACTGAAGGAATCAAGCGATTTTAATCCGTTAGTCCGATTAAGTACCTACATTTTTGAATCAGTCAATATATTAGTCAGGAAGTCATCTTAAAAATGTGTAAACGGTTGACCCTGCAGGCCATCCCAGAAACTTCCCGCAAAATAAGGTATTTTAAGGTCAAAAATCCATAAGCATAAATTTTTCAACTCAAACATCTATTTTGTTTAAAAGGCAGTATATTATTTTTGAAAAGCTGTATATTTTGGAAACGATAAAAGCATTCAACTCAATTTCTGAGGTCTAAAATCATGCTTTAGCTAAATAATTGATAGATTGAAAAATTTCGAAGCAATGTCAAAAAACATTTTTTTTCAAAAACATTTGTTGTTGATAATCCCCAAACAAATCGACCGATTTTGATCCAATTATCGGTATTTGACGCAGTTTTTAAAAGTGTAAAGCTGACATGATTCTAACATTAGGTTGTAGTATGTAGATTATTTATTGTTTTTGTTTTACCGTATATTTTGTGTTACTTTGTTAAACTTACTTAGAAGAAGCCTACAATCCAAAAAGAAGCCTCCTTAATTCCATTTCAAGAAATAGATAACACGTATCACTTCCTAAGTTTACTCGACACTGGCAGAATTCTCTGATAATTGCCATTCGTATAATGAAGAAGACTTATTAATACCACGTCGTAATACCAACTGACAAAACGTCATTGTAATGCAAAACATAAAAGAGTAATAAACTGTATAAAAGGCCGCACCTCGCTTCGAGTGTCAGTCGTTGTGTTCTTTTCTTTGTGGTAACTATGCACGATTATATTACGAAATTAATATAAATAATATATAAGTGATTCCCACAATATAAAATTGATTAAGAATATAATAAAATTGTTAGGAATATAAGTGACTTAGTTTTTTAATTTAAAGAAATACTCCACAATTTTGAAGAAGAATAATTATCAAACGTTTTATGCTTCTAAAATTTCTAAAAATCTACAATGATGAATCTAAGTTTTGGTGGAATACATTCGAATACGTTCACTGCATTTCGATCGGTCAAACCGTTCAAAAGTTATATGAGGTTTACATGCACACACACAAAAACATATCTATTATCTACACACATACAGATGTACTGAAATCATCGTAAAGTATTCAGAAGAATCCTAGAGCCTCAAAATCAGAGGGACAGACAGAAACTCGATTTTAGAAAATAGGGGTGAAATCATTTACTTCTTTTAACGGAAGTTAAAAATATGATTGTAACCAGGACTTTTAGTGGGGCACGCAAAGGAAATTTCGAAATATATACAAAAATACCAAAACAATATATATATATATATATATATATATATATATATATATATATATATATATATATATATATATATATATATATATTCACATTCACGTGTACACATACATTTACACATATTTTATTTAAATGTCACTATAATAATTATGAATGCAATATTTCCTCGTCCATATTTCAAGCTATCAAATAAGTTACTAAATATTAGCTTACAAAATATATAACATTATTAAAATTTTAAAAACATACATTTTATGTTGTTTTAAATTAATAAATTTATTATAAAGAATTGTTACCACACATGATGTAGAGACATTCTTTAATTGTACAAAATATATATTTTAGGAATAAACAAAAGGACCAATGAAATTACGGAAAACCCAAATATAATGAGACATTTTTTTTTAGACATATCATAAGATAGCAAACAAGTAGATGGGCCTCTTGATACAAAAAGTCATCCATCGCCTATAGACACCAAAGATGTTAATGGTGCGTTGCTATCTTGTGGCGAGGTCTAATGGCACATGCATAAGTTTACCGGCTACCTTTCCCTCCAAGCTGGAACACGACAGTGACCAGCACTGACACCATTACGGCAGGAATTGGTAAGGCGGTGGTACCAGACCCGGGCGAGACAATGCAGAATTCTACCACCTATTATATTGTATATCGTTTTAAAATAAACATCCACATGTCTAGAATTCACTGGAATTTTAAATGGAAGAATTTTAAGTTGCCAGAAATCTTGAGTGGTGAAGTTTATTTAGATTTTTTATAAAATCGTCATCAAATTTGTAAGACGTACCATACAATATTAGTCTATGGACGTACCACGAAAGTAAGTATTCGCCGATATGTGTGGTCTCAACATAACTTTGAAAATTAGTAAACTAGCATAGTAGGTGCAATTTAATTACAGGGGCGCAATTCACGTAAGAAACGTCAATCGAGTACCTAGACACGTTTAGGACTCTTAGACATTTTCTTACACATTATGTCGCGTCGTAGCACGACTCGACGTTGTATACGTAGGTCACACTATAAGTTTTGCGTAACTTAAAAAAACAACATGTTATAACCAAAATATTATGTTTATTGCTTTTCAAAATCTCCTTTACATTTTAAACATTTTTTCATGCGATCAAACCATTTTTTAAAACAGGAGGACCACAGATCTGAAGGCATGTTTTTTACGTGCTGATTGAACGCTATCACTGCCACTTCGGAGTTGGTAAAAGTAAAACCTCTCATCAAATCTTTGATTTTGGGGAAAATACAAAAATCACAGGGTGCTAGGTCGGGACTATGCGCAGGATGAGTGACGAGATGTACTTTTTCGGAAGATAAAAATGACTTTGTTTTGTTGGCCGTGTGTGAAGAAGGGTTTATCCTGATGTAGGAGAATGCGGCTTTTGGGTCATCTTTTGCGAACTTTTTCTAACACCCTGGGTAAACAAATGGTAGAATACCACTCGGCATTAACACTCTTTTGATCTTCAAGTGGAATTGTACAGATGGGACTCGTAGCTGAGAAAAATAATGGGATCATTTTTTTACCAACGTTTCTCGCCTGTCTCATTTTGTTGGCCTGTTGAGAATTTTCAAACACCCATTCATAAGATTGCTGTTTTTTTTTTCGGGTTCAAAACAATAAATCCACGTTTCGTCTCCTGTGACAATGTCATAAACAGCATTAGAATGTCCGTGGTGGTACTTCAGTAGCATCTGTGAGCACCATTCCACGCGAGCCCGCTTCTGCTCTGCTGTCAGTTCATGAGGGATCCAACGACAACAAAGTTTTCGAATTTTCAATTCTTCGTGTAAAATTTTCTGAATTTGGCTCATACCAATCCCCAATAGTCCTCGAATTATCTCATAGGTAATCCAGGCGTTTTCTTCAATTGACCGCTTAACAGTAGCCACATTATTTTCGTTGACGGCAGTTGAAGGCCGCCCTTCACGAAATTCGGCATATAAAGAAACTCGACCTCTCTCAAATTCAGCAAACTATCGCCTCACGGTGTTCAAACAAGGTGCTTTTCTCCCAAAAGCATTTTGAAGACGAGTGGCACAGTCTTGCGGAGAAAGAGAACTTTTAAAATCATAAAAAATCATCGCTCTAAAATCTTTTCGACTTAATTCCATTTTCGTTGCGTACGTAGAACTTTGATGTGTGATAAAAAAACAATTGACAAATCATTTCCCGCCAACTGTTTTTTTTTTATTACTAAGAAGGTTGCAACATTTTAAAAATATAACATTCAAAATTTAAATAGTTCCGATTAGCTAGAAGTGCAAAACTTTTAGTGTGCCCCATGTATTAAACGTTTACCTGTGTTTACGTGTGTGACAGCTCTGAGCGCTTCGACTCGATTGGCGTTTTGATTTTCGTGACGTGAATTGGGAGACAGTTCAGTAAATAGAAATACACATATTTATCTATGGTTCAGTCAGTTAAAATTAGGCAAAGTAACAAGTTACATTTTCTTCCATACTGAACACAATAAAAGTAAAATTTAAACAGGAAAGATTGGTTATAACAAGAGTTAAAGACCATGACTGTAGATTATCCCAACTTAAAAAATGTGTAAACGGTTGACCCTGCATGCCATCCCTGAAACTTTCCGTTTGATAAATCCCAAACAAATTGACCGATTTTGATGCAATTAGCGGTATTTAACGCAGTTTTTAAAGGAGAAAAACATTTCAAAAATATTAAGTAAATTTGCTAAAAACAACGTAATTTGAATATTTGAAAAGCTATGATGTTTGAAAATTAAATTCGATTTTTATTTTCAAAACGGCTCCCAAACGGATTTTTTTTTTTTTTTTATATCATAAGATAGCAAACAAGCAGATGGGTCTCCTGATGGAAAGAGTCAACCATCGCCTATAGACACCAAAGATGTTAATGGTGCGTTGCTATCTTGTGGCGAGGTCTAATGCCACATGCATAAGTTTACCGGCTACCTTACCCTCCAAACCGGAACACGACAGCGACAAGCACTGACGCTATTGCGGCAGGAATAGGTAAGGCGGTGGTACCAGACCCGGGCGAGACAATGCAGAACTCTACCACCTAGTAGTCACGATGGTAGTAACTCAATAGCCAATCGGTCGCCTTTTACGACCTGCCTGGCAGAACGGCAGTTGGCCTATTCTACAAAGGAGGCCGGGACCAACACGGCGAAAAATGATGAACCGATTTTGATGCAATTTACGCATTAGACGTAGTTTCTTGAGAAATAGAGCTGATTAGTTTTTGTAGTCAATCGGTACATTAATCTGGAAGTTATATTAAAAAAATTGTGTTTTTTTGGTTTTTTTTAAATTTCTCAAATTTTATTTGATTTAAATTTTCAGGAAGTCTAAGTTGAGTGAAATCCAATCGAATGCTATTGACCGCGTTTCGATCAGTCCAGCCATTCAAAAGTTATGAGATGTTTACATACACGTCGCGGCCGTTCAGCTGGTGACCTAGTATACCTAACTCATCGGTGGGTGGAAGCAGTGGAGTCCAAGGGGGAGGCGTCGGCTGTTAGTTTAGACATAGCGAAGGCCTTTGATCGGGTATGGCACAAAGCGCTTCTCGCGAAGCTGCCTTCCTATGGGCTTCCCGAGAAATTATGCAAGTGGATCACCAGTTTTTTAGCTGACCAGAGCATCAAGGTCGTTGTCGACGGTCCGTGCTCCGACCTTAAATCTGTCAATGCTGGTGTTCCTCAAGGCTGCGTGCTATCACCGACACTGTTCCTTCTGCATATCAATGACATGATGTGAATTCGCAACATACATTGCTATGCGGATGAAAATACTGGTGATGCTACATACTCCGGCCGAAGCGGTATTTCTCGGTAACACGTCGAAGAGGGCCGAAACAAGCTTGTGTCTGAAGTCGAGAATCGACTTACCAATGTCTCTGAATTAGGTCGTCAAAACCTGGTCACTTTTAACCCCAAGAAGGCACAGCTTTGCGTGTTCACCGCAAAAAGACACCCTTTGTCGTATCACCTCGATTTGGGGATACTCTCCTGACAGCCTCAGCTAGTGCCGAGGAGTCGGCATATCGAATTACGTTCAGTTTCGCGGTCATTTGGAAGGCAAGGCTAAACTAGCCTCTAAAAAGCTAGGTGTGCTCAGCAGAGCGAGACAGTACTTTTTGCCGGCCCATCGCCTTCAACTTTATAAGGCACAGATTCGGCCTCACATGGAGTACTGTTCTCATCTCTGGGCCGGAGTTCCCCAGTACCAGCTTCTTCCTCTTGATCGCATTCAGCGTAGAGCGGTTCGAATCGTTGACGACCAGGCTATTTCGAAACTGCTTGACTCTTTGGAATTACGCAGAAATTTAGATTCACTCTGCGTCTTCTATTGTATTTATCATGGGAAGTGTTCCGACGAGTTGTTTGGATTAATTCCTGTCGCCGAATTCCACCATCGGACATCGCGTCAAAATTTGAAGTTCCATCCTCACCATCTCGATGTCTGGAAATCCACAACTGTGCGTTTCTCCCGACAATTTTGCCTCGCACTACTCTTTTGTGAAATCAATTACCGGCAGGGGTATTTCTGAACGGATACGACATAGTAGACCTTTAAGAAAAGAGCTTACTCATTCTTAAAAGGCCGGCAACGCAACTGCAAGACCTCTGGTATTGCAGATGTCCATGGGCGGCGGTGATCACTTATCATCAGGTGCACCTCTTGCTCGTTTGCCCCCTCTTCTATAAAAAAAACACATACAGACATACATACATACAGACATACTGACGTCATCGCGATAATAGTCGGAAAAGGTTCCTAGGACCTCAAAACGTGGAGATCTGGTGAAAACTCGATTTTCGAAAATCGATGCAAAATCAGTAACTTCCTTATCGGGAAGTTAATAAAATATCGTTTATAATACATAGTTAATAAAATGTCCATATTTTAAAAAATAGGTAACATGATTCGCATCAATAATTATTTTGTGTCTTTTTTTAAAATAATTCTCCTAAAAATTCTAACAATATGTAATTTCTTAACAGCTAGCACCGGCGGCCTGCTCGGACTCTGCATGGGCTTCAGCATTATGAGCGCGGTAGAAATACTTTATTTCTTGACTCTTCGCGTATTTTGTGTAACTAGACAACGGCGTCCGATACGAGAGTTTCTTAAATGAAATTGTACTCGCGTCATATATTTTTCAACCCTCGGCGGAAAAAGAGGGAATCTACCGTGTTCTTAGCTATGATTCGTGAAAATATATTTGGGTGTTTAAAACAGTTACACGAAATGGATCCAATCCACACAAAATCAGTTTAGAAATATTAAAGTTTGAAGTTTGATATTTTTTAATTTTTTAACGTGCCATACATTAGGGACTAGTTCTGACGTTGAATAAAGTAATAGAGAGCTATTTTTGCTTAGACGTTTTTTACTGGCCAATTGTATTGATGTTTAGCATCAGTTTGGTGCGCTTAACTCATTTTTGACTATATTGTGGATTGGATACTTTTCGTTTAACTACATCCAATTGGTGTTTTGATTAATATGATTCTAAAAAGTCAAGGATTTGGTTGATTTTGTTATTTATTTAAGTAAAACATCTCTGATGGTGATGTAATTAGCTGTTTGAGCATAAAAATAAGTACCTAATATAGACGTTATCTAGTAATACATACCAGTGACTTTCGTTGAAAAATCTTAAGTTCGCACCATTACCAACGTAAAAATTCCTCAAAACCTTACAGCAGAGGAGTCATGTTTACACCTTAAAAACTTACAGCAGAGGTGTCGTGTTTACACCTCAAAAACTTACAGCGGATGTGTCGTGTTTACACCTCAATAACTTACTGTAGAGGTGTCGTGTTTCCACCTCAAAAATTTACAGCAGAGGTGTCGTGTTTACACTTTAAAAGGTTACAGCAGAGGTGTCGTAATTACACTTTAAAAACTTACAGCAGAGGTATCGTGTTTACACCTCAAAAACTTGCAGCAGAGGTGTATTGTATTTTCTCCTAAAAAATTTACAGCATAAGTATTGTGTTTACTCCAAACTAACAGCATATAAGTATTTACAGTAAATAAATATTTTTAGACACAAATTAAGTATGTATCTGTTACATAGCCATATCACAACTTTTTATTATTGTCCATGGGCAACAAAAATTTACCATGCAAAATTAACGAAATGGTGCTGTACCTACCAATAAAATTTATAACATGAGGGTGTAGTTATAAAAACGTTCTTTGGTTTAAAATTGTGTTTTTAAGATATGTTTAAAACTTTTTTCCACGTGTTGGTTCCGGGCTCCTTTGAAGAATAGACTAACTGCCGTTCTGCCAGGCAGGTCGTAAAAGGCGATCGATTGGCTATGCGAGTCACTACCATCGTGACTACTAGGTGGTAGACTTCTGCATTGTCTCGCTCGGGTCTGGTACCACCGCCTTACCTGCCGCAATAGCGTCAGTGCTTGTCACTGTCGTGTTCCGGTTTGGAGGGTGAGGTAAACTTATGCATGTGGCATTAGGCTTCGCCACAAGATAGCAACGCACCATTAACATGTTTGGTGTCTATAGGCGATGGTTGACTCGATCAGGAGACCCATCTGCTTGTTGTTTACCCAATCTCTTGAGTTTGGTTCCACCGCCTTACTTATCCCTAGCACAATAGCGTCTGTGATTGTCGCTTGTGGTGTTTTTCCTTATATCGTAAGATAGCAAACAAGAAAATGTGCCTCCTAATGAAAAGAGATAACCATCGCCTGTAGACACCCAAAAATGATAATGGTATCCGTGTGGCAAGCTTTTAATGCAACATGCATAATTTTACCGGCTATTACTTCTCATCGACTATACTCAATCGTAGCAATAACAAAGAGTTTGAAACGTATCTTAAAAGAATAGATCCGTACGATAACCGGACAGATTCATCAAAAAGGTCGAACCAAGGAGAATCTACCAAATCCAGCCACAAGCAAAACTTCCTAAGATCTTGCGAGATAATTATGGCAACTACGAGACAAATGATGAAGAGCAAACCGTTAAACAACCGAGACTAGTCAGTTGTTCTAGCCTACTACTGATTCCGAACAACGCTTACCACATACTACATTTAAGTCTATTATGCATCGACATCATATCCCGGGGACATGATGTCGATGCTATTATGTAATATGTAGTTAGCGTGCTAGCGTTGTTTTAATTAGAAAATCTAGGAATTGAATGTTTTCTATACCCGCCATACTCTCAGGACCTTGATCCAATAGATTTTACTGTCTCGTTGGTTAAGTGGTTAACGATCATAACTAGACAATCTATGGGGCTTAGGTTCAATTCCCGACAGGGACATACATTTGTGAGATAAACATATCTAGTTTGTATTTTTGGGTAAATATTTGAGTATTATTTATATGTGTGGTTTTATGTAATAGTATTATAAATTGCCTAACACACAATTCACAAACAAAAAATTGCATAGTTTGGGTTCGTTTAACTCGTATAAAAGGTTAGTTGACTTTTAAAATTTTCCTTATCAAATATATTAACAAAAAAATCGGTTGTCTGTAAAGTTGGTTTACAGACGATAGTTGAACGTGACAACGTCTTAAGCTCTCGCTTGTACTCCAAGCCTTAAACGGAACGCCTCAGAGCGAGGTAACGCCGCATGAGTCATGTTTTTTCGTGCGTGCAGCCAGCTCTATCGAATTATAAGACGTTGTCACGTCAAAAAAACTATTTATTTTGTTTAATAACGTACATCTATCATAAAAAATTTCGCGTTTTAAAATTGAAATTAAAATTTACCGCGAATACCTACATTCTGGACTGTCATGACGTCCAAATGACATCACTTGTTGTTTTTAAGAAAATGACAACTTCAAGTTGACGTTTTACCACGACGTAACGTAACGCTTCTAGATTTGCGTTTGAGTCCGGAGACTTCTTAGTCGATACCTAGTTTAAAAACCTATGCTGATACATACATCTCATCTCTATTATATTCATCATTGACGTTAAATAAGTTAAATGTCCATAGTATGAAACAATAAAAGCCCTCTTTTTAGTCCGCATTATCGCGATAGGAACTTCGGAACCCTTCATTGCGCGTCGCCCGACATTCACTTCACCAATTTTTGTTATCTATCTATAATAATAATCATTAAAAATTACAATATATCCGTTATTGATTATCACTTTCAATGTTATCTCTGTAAAAAAATCATCAATAAACAACTTATAAAATCGCGGAAGCGCATATATAACAATGATTTATATTTTGATTGATTAAATATAAAACTTTAATATTGTTTGTTTTGTATGTAAGGACGTAATATTCAGTTTTATCCATGGGGTGAAATTTATTGAAACTCAAGTGCTTATGTAGAATAATGTAAATTATATTCTTAATTATAATTCTTAATAACTTATTTTATACAATTTATCACTTGCAGTCTTTTCCTGGTAGTTTTAGATCTAATCACAGGATTTACACAAAAGCTATAATACACTATGATGGGATGTTTTCACAAAATGTGGACAAACTGTCTTTATAACTTTTTTGGCACACATAAGTGTAAATCGTAAACGTTATAAATTCATTTACCACAGTACGGATAATCTCGTATTTTAAGCAACGATCTCCAGTTACTTAGTTTACAAATCGATTATAAAAAATGGAATTGAGTTTGGAAAAGTTATCGATAGTGTTTTTCGGAAGCTTTTCAGAATTCAGTTTCATTATAGTAGGGGAGCCCAAGAAGGGATTTTTGCACTTACTCGAGCGCGTCAGATTAACATAGGGTTCCTCGCATACTTTTGAGGCTTTCCCACCAAATACAAGACCTTTATATAGAAGTGAGTGGCTAGAACAAAAAAAAAAACAAAATTCCAATAACTTCGGCTTGTGGAAATTGTCAGATATTTTTTCGTCATTTTTACATCATTTCCTCTATGATTCAGAAAATTCTGACGCGCTCGAGAATGACAAAACAACGTTTTCTTTACAAATTTGTGACCCTCCCACTCCCTTACACTACACTTGAATCGTCAGATTTTCTAAATTTTAGGTGGCAATCAACCCACCATGCCTTAATCTGACGCGATTTGGTGTTTCCTAGTCACAGTTTTTTTTAACATTTTTTTATCTGTAGATTTTTTCTCCACCATAGAAATGATAAACATTATATAACCTTTTATTTTTCCTATAATTTAATCTACAAAATCCAATAGGTCCCTACGACACAGAATACTTAGAAACTAACATAAGTCAATATTACATACAAGTAATATTCGAGCATAGCACACACAGACACCTCTCACGGACGCGATATCTCAAACTGGTGCCGTACAAACTGTCCCGAACCATTCCGAAATATCGCGTCCGTGAGAGGTGCCTATGTGTGCGTTGCTCGAATATCACATGTATGTAGATTGACTACTGTTTGTCTCCAGTATACTGTGCCTACGACGCTAGAGTAACTAGCCATTTATCATCCTGGGCTCCCCTACTATTAACAAGACATGGTCGCGCCGTATTCCTACGGTTGTTGTCTGGGCGTGGCTTGCTGCGGCGCGGGCGGCGGCGCGGGCGGCGCGGGCGCGTCCGGCGGCTGCAGCGTGCGCGTGCGCCGCCGAGTGTAGTGCTGCCACAACAACAAAGCTTGGTCGTCCATAAACTTGCACACCTGTAAAACAATTCAATCAAAAGAATGTTGAATTATTCCTGTCCTTTCTTTATTTTACCGCCCTGTTGTTTGTGTAGTTAGCGACACTGACGCAATCACAGAAATCTAAATAAAAAGGCAGTAGAAGTCGTAAAGGCGCGTGACTTTGTTGCCGCGCATGTGACTCGTACACCACAAGTGCAGCGAACCACCACAAGTGCATAATGTGTTGGTCCAACACATTATTGGTCCGAGCTGCCACGTCTCCTGAGATTTTGAGTTTTTCTAAAATATTGCTAACACCATAGCTTTAAAGTTTAGTTTTTGTTGCATCAATACAAGGGATATATATTAAGACAGTAGATATTCATTTCTATTGCCTTATTATTTAGATTTCTGTGGACGCAATCGATAGAGCTCGGGTTTGATTTCCGAGAGGGATATACAGTACCCGGCGATAAATATTGCACATCGAACTTTGGAAAGAAACAGTCGGATAATTTCGGCTGCGTAGAGCGTTATCTCAGTCCCACACTACCTATGTGACGTTTAGTCAGTCGTTGTTCAAGTACGATAGAGTGCGGTCGCGTCCCGATCAAAAATATATATTTAGAGTTGATAACACCCACAAATTTAAATAATTTAAAGTTGTAATATGGCATCTTTCGGAAAAAGAGGGAAACCTTTACGAGATCAGTCACGTGAAATTATCTACAATGTTTATAAATACTTTGTAACCGAAGCTGATAGATTTAAAAAAAAAGTAGATGAAAATGTAAGTTGTTATTTTAAGAAGATTCAAGAGCGAGTTGCAAATGCCACTGGAATTTCAAGAAGAACTTTGAACAATATATTAAACGAAGTCAGTACTGAAACACATTCGACTGGAATTAAGTTCAGCACTCCAAAAAAAGGGAGACCAAAAAAGCAATTTCGTTTGGATATGGACGATTTTGATTACGATGTTGTTCGAAGAATGGTGTATGATTTTCACTTACGATTTAATGAACTGCCAACAATAAAATCATTAATAGCTAAATTATCTGAAGCTATTAATTACAATGGGTCTGAAAAAACGTTGAGAAAAATACTTCATGACATGGGATTTCAGTTCACTAAAATGGAAGATAATCGAAAAATTCTAATGGAAAAGCACGACGTTAGTCTCAAACGAATGGAATACCTTGATAAAATACGCAAATTTCGCGAAACAGGAAAAAATATCGTCTACATGGATGAGTCATATATACATGCATCCCACACTAAAGGGAAATCTTGGAGTGACGATAAGAAAAAAAGAGTAAAAAAGCCAATTTCAAAAGGTCAACGTTTGATAATAGTTCATGCGGGAAATGAAAAAGCTTTGTACCCGGTGCTTTTTTAACGTATAAATCCACGGACACTACAGGTGACTATCACAATGAAATGAATAACGATAACTATGAGAAATGGCTGGTTAACCAATTAATCCCAAATATACCCAGTGATTCTGTTCTAGTTATCGACAACGCACCCTATCACAACAAATATATTGAGAGACCCCCCAACTCAAACACCATTAAACGGGAAATGATAAACTGGTTAAACAGACACGAAATTCCAGTTGATCCAAAATTAACAAAAACCCAGATTTACGCTATTATATGTCAGCACAAGGAGAGGTATACAGAGTTTTCTGTGGACAAAATACTTGCCGAACATGGGCACACTGTGTTGCGATTGCCACCATATCATCCGGATTTTAATCCAATTGAAAATATATGGTCTCAACTGAAAGGCTATGTAGCCTCTAGAAATGTGGGTATGAACTTAACTACAGTAAAAACATTATTGACTGAAAAAGTAAACATGATCGGCGCTGAAGAGTGGAAAAAGGTTTGCGATCATGCAATCAAATGTGAGAATGAATATAGAAGCATTCAACACAGTTTAGACAATTACACTGATAGATTAGTGATAAATACGGCTGATAGTGGCAGTGATATTGACCTCTTTGAGAGCACAGATAGTGAAATGGAAGTAATTGAGAATTAGAATTATTATTATTTTTATTGCAATGTCTCATTTTAGCAATAGGTATAATGGTGTTTATTATGTACACTAAAGCTGTAATGTTCCAAAATAATTAAATACGTAAATATAATGTGAACATGTTTTTTTAATTTATTTTACCCCAACCTAAAGCCATCACTTATAGAAAAATTAGTGTATTTTATACAAAGAATAAAAATATTAAAGAAGCAAATCATACTTGTTTTAACAGCTCCTAATAGGTACCGGACTGTTTGTATTTTGTGCGACAGAGATAACGCTCTACGAAGCTGAAATTAGCCGATTGTCTCTTTCCAAAGGTCGATGTGCAATATTTATCGCCGGGTACTGTACATTAGTGTACTAAGCATAGATGTTTGTATTTCTAGGTTCAGGTGGTTTATCCATGTATATAAAAATTAATCCCTATTTTCCGTGGTCACGATATCACGGGTGAATGGCTGGACCGATTTTGCTAATTATTTTTTGTTGTGTTTGTAATTGTCAGAAGGTTCTTATAAAGAAAATATTAAGAACATTACGCGGAAAATTAGAAATTTAGAAATACTTAACCACCATATAAAGTTTAATGCCCTTTCGGGTGCCTGGAAGGGCAATCCCTACTTATATAAATTACATGTCACATTGTCCACTATGGATTCCTAATATGTATGGCAAAACAATATTTGCCGGGACAGCTAGTTAAATATATTTCAGTATTTATATAATATGTGTGATGGAGCAGTTAGCGACCCTTACTACGCAATCGATGGGCTTTGAATTCGATTCTCGACAGGCAAATGCAATAGTCTGATGAGCATTGATGTTTGTATTTAATTTTGGGTCTTTATTAAAAATATTAAAGTATTTATATAATTATGTTTGTATATGTATTAGTATCGTTGGCTAACACGCATATCACAAGCAAATAATTTGCTTACTTTTGGGTTGCTAAATTAATGTGTGTAATTGGTCCAGCAATATTTATTATTTTTATAGCATTGGATAGCAAACAGACAGATGGGTCTCCTGACACAAAAAGAGGCAAAAAGAGTAAATAAAAAGATATGTTACTGTTAGTGTAGAGGAATTGTTATACAACGCGCATAAGCTAACCTTTCAAACTGGAACACGTCAATGATAAGCATTGACTCTATTGTGTCAGGAAAAGGCAGTGGTACCACACCCAGACGGAATATTGGATATTTTTAACAATGCCTTATAATATAGTAATGAAAGTTTAATTTTAATTCACTGTGTATTTTTTTCTTCTTATATAAACACATTTCTATCAGCTTAATGATGATTCAAGGTTTATATGTATATGTTGCAGCCCTATGGCCGCCGGCAGCAGGGTGCAAGAGTGTGCTCTTGCACCCCCTGTCAGGAATATATATATATATATATATATATATATATATATATATATATATATATATATATATATATATGTATATATATAAGAAACTGTTCCTGTTCTCCAGTTCAGTTAGTTTTAAATATTACTGAAAATTATTACATTACAAGAAAAAATCTGTAGGCCATCCCTATAAATTTCCGTTAAGTTGAGGTATTTTAAGCTCAAAACAATATATATATATATATATATATATATATATATATACATAAAATATTCAATGTACAGTTTTGACTTTTCTACGATTTTATTATATGTATAGATTGTCAAAAAAAATTTCGACATTACATTTATCCACACATTCTATATATTTGGATATTTGGTACTAGCTGTTGCCAGCGACTTTGTCCGCGCGGAATTCGTTTACTCCGCACTGCCCCTCCCCCGTAGGTGATAGCGTGATAATATATAGCCTATATGTTGACCCGACCTATTAGTAATATTCATGCAAAATTTGAAGTAAATCCATGCAGTACTTTTTGAGTTTACCCCGGACATACATACAGACAAACAGACAAAAATTCTAAAATCTATATTTTTGGCTTCGATGTCGATTGTAGATCACACCCCAAGTATTCTTTTAAAAAAATACTCAATGTACAGCTTTGACTTTCCTACGATTTTATTATATGTATAGATATAGATGATGTGTAGATGTATATGCACCCCCTAAACGTTATTCCGGCGACACTCATGCAGCCCCATCATAGAATTACCCTTTTCATGAAACATTCGATCATTTAATGAATAGGTCGCATTTCTGATCTCATGATGTGGGCAACTAAAATTAAACTATATTGTTAAATTGTTAACGTTTCACAATTGGCCATATTGTAAAAATCTTGACATATGGATCCGGACACCCTATCCGTAAGATATTTCATAAAAATCCAGAACATATTAGTAACTTGTGTATTGTTTTTCAATTATGGCCAGTTTTTTAATTTTAACACAGTAACTGACCATATTAATCATTAAATTTATAACCAAACCCAATCACAGAGTTACTTTGGATTACATAGAAAGAAAAATTATCTACAATTAAGAAATTTGTTATTATGGTTCCCAAAGATGTAGATGTATCAATTTTCTTAGATATTCCTATTTTCATTTGTAACCAAGTGACATGACTTTTTCTCTTATTTTACTAGAACTCGTACAGCCTAGGCCAGGGGTCGACCTCCTGCGGCTCACGAACCACATGTGGCTCCTTGGATGTGAAGCTGATCTTTAATTCCACATACGCACGTATTATTAATTTCATAAAAAAACATTTATAAATCGTTCTGATTCGATTAACGAACATTAGACACCCTTTCTATCTCACAGCCAATTGCAACCCCCCCCCCCCCCCCCTCTCCCCACACAACGCGTCGTCGTCACTGTCGTCAGTCCTTCGGAAACTCTCAACTAACGTCGTATTTTTAAGTATTAATTAATAAACCATTTTTAATTTATGCAAGTTCTGTTTATTGTAGGCAAGAAATATTTTAGTGGCTCTTTAAAACTTTGCAAAAGGTTGCTGAGCCTTGGCCTAGACTATCGCCCTGTACCTCCTTTGTTGAGTTTCGGGACACCTCATATGTAAAAAAAACTAACCTGTGCAGAGACGCATTCTCTTCTAAACGCTTCATGTTGTAGTAGTTCCAGAAAATGTAGACACATTGGATACTTCAGGTAACGAGCATAGTCTGGCTCTCTCCAGTACAAAAGATATTTCAAATAATTTATAAAAGTCTGTTCTTTTAGGTACCCACGTTGAGCTAAAACTACAAAACAAAAATCAATTAAAATTATTTGATTATTAGTGACAGATGAATGTTTTTCAACTGACAAAAAACTAAGGGTTAACTGTTTGACATGTATGTATGAAATATTTTTGGAATTGGATAATATTTGAGTACAATGACCTATTTAAGTGTCAACTAAAAACACAAAAAAGCATGTGTACTAAATTTTGTAAGGGTATATATATGCATGTTTGCATTATATATTTGAATGTTTATCCACATTGATATAAAAAATCCAAGATGAACAGTCTCGAACAAAACTGGCACTCAAAACTTTCGCTAATTTCACACAAGTAGTTATATCCAACCTTAAGCGCAAGATTTGTAGTTGTTCTTACAAAGCAATATATAAAAAGTAATAAAATTGACAGTATCGCGAACGAGGTGATTTTATTTGAAATGAGCGCACAATGTAAAATTGTGCACTCATTTTTAGAGGAAAACTTAAGGAAGGAAATAGCACAAATAAGTAAAATCTTAAGAACAAATATGAGAAAAGACAGGCAACAATATAGAAAACAAGTACTAGAAAACTTATAGAAAGAACTGGAGGAACTAAAAAAGGAACTATAAGAAACTGCTCTACAGTAGACCACATTACATGTATGTGGTACCAGAATGAACCAGATTATAGAAAAATGTAAAGAATATAATGTTCCCTATTACTGCTGCTTTGTGGATTTTTGTAAAACATTTGATACAATAGACCATGTAAAGATTTGGGAAGCATTAAAAATTCAAGGTTCTACACCTAAATTTCTACGCAAAAATATATAAGAATAATTAGAAACATCTACACAGATACCACCGCTAAAATAAAGCTGGAAAAAGATGGGCCAGGAATAAAAATAGAAAGAGGGGTCAGACAAGGCCGTCCTCTGTCGCCTAAATTATTTACAGCAGTGTTGGAAGCCGTTTTTCGAAAACTTAATTAGACACAGAGAGGCCTCAACATAAAGGGAGAAAACTTAACTCGTTTAAGATTTGCTGACGACATAATAGTCTTCGCCAATACTGCAGAGGACTTACAACAAATGCTCAACAAACTCGATGCGGTCAGTAGAGAGGTAGACCTGTCCATGAATATCCAGAAAACAAAAGCCATGACCAACAGAACAGCTCTCAACCCTATTAACTTAAAGAGCAACACAATTGAGTATGTAACAGAATATATATATTTAGGGCAAACAGTGTCGGCTCAAGATCATAAAATGTGGGCAAAGTACATTTTGCGAGACCCTCTGCTCGCGAATTAAGACAAATTTTTAAAATAAAAACGCTAGTCATTATCATACTTTTATCCATGCAATATCAGCATATCAAAATATATAAGAATCTAAAATAAGGCATTTTAAGCATAAAAGAGTAAAAACTATACTTAAGCATAGATTTTTTCAGTTCAAACATTATTTTGTTAAAAACGGCAGTGTATTGATTTTTGAATAGCTGTATATTTTAGAAACAGTGATGAATTTTGATGTTTTGAATGACATTCAACTAAATTTTTCAAGATCTAAAATATTGTTTTAGCTCAATAATCGATATGTTGAAAAATTTCGAAGCAATGTTAAAAACACTTTTTTCAAAACTTTCGTCATTGATAAATCCCAAACAAATGATTAGCTAAAACAAATTCGAAGTTATGTCGAAGAAACACTTTTTTCAAAATTTTTTGTCAACGATTACTCCCAAACGGATGTTTGTTACTCAATCACGCCAAAACTACTGAAAGAATTTGAATGAAAATTAGCACACAGGTAGACCATGACCTAGAATTACACAGACTACTTTTTATACCCGGAAAATGAGTTATTTCCGCGGGATTCACTTTATTTATTATCACTTTTATATCTATGTTATCAGCTTATTCATAATATTCTGCAAATATTGGAGCCTAGCTTAGCTCACAATTATTTCAAACAAATAAAAAAAATTATTAAAGGAACAATAGTACTAAAGAAAGCGTAAAATATCTGTGGGCTTGAACATTATTTACGTTGAATGACGTCAAACCGAACGAGTGTGTTTAGCGGAACTAAGCTAGAAATCCGAGTTAGATAGTCAAAGAAAACTAACTTTTATTCTAAGCAACAAAGCACAGCCAGTTTCGGCCTGGACACACTTATTATTTTTTAGTGTCAAAAGCTATAGAATTATCAGAATTATACAATTGCGCAATGAAATTGGCGGCATTGGAAAGTTTATAAGAATCTATAATATATTTAATTATTATTACCTCCTGTTTTATACTAAACCTCTATATTATAAAAATTAAGTGTCATGTGTGTAAAAAGGAATTATAAATCAATAATGTAAAAAAGCAGAACAAACACATAAATGGCGCTAAATTAATCTTTTATAGTAATAATAATCTTTTTGAGGGCTGAATCACCTTCGTCCGTAGGAGAACAACCAGAATTCCGTATCCCTATACGTGGCACCCGGGTGGTGCTAATTAGGTGATATGGTGGGAGACATAAGTCGCGGCTATACGAACCACCCATCAGCTGAAGTTGTCAAGTGTCCGTTTTCCGTCACGTTAACGCTGATATAGCTTTAGTGAAGACGGGTCGAATCAGTTGCGCCTACACAATCTGGACAATTTGATACACACTGTCGTTGATGCATCTTCTGGAGACTAGTCAAGGAGGGTAGCGGGATCTGAGGCACGGTGCACCGCTGGTCGACCGCCAGTCAGTAGGGGACCCAAGTAGTGTGCTAGCCACATGTGAAAGGCTGCACCGTCAACTAGAGAAAAATCCTAAAATGCGCCATAGTGCTGGTCGGCGACTGGATGAGAGAGCCCTATGGACATTCTTGGGGGGGCTCGGTCGTCCCCGCAGTCTCTAGACTAGTCCCCAACAGTGTAACTTCGAGGTGTGTGTCTCAGGTCCGGAAGTATAGCGCCTCGATTCACTGCCGTCTTCACACCTACTTCACTCACTCTATTAAATGAAAAGGACAAGGTACAGGAATAACGTCGTACAGCGGCAGCACTCCCTCTCAATGAAAGTAGACCTCACCAACATTAGAGGTTTACATTCTAATCTCGCTGCAGTCCATTTCCACCTGGAAACTCATAAACCATGTATCTTGTTCCTCATGGAGACACAAATAAGATGCCCGTCTGATTTGGCATACTTAACCTATCCCACCCTGGAGCATAATTTTAAAGCTCGGTCAGGTGTGTGCGCGTATGTTCGTGACAAAATTTGCTGTCTGCTGCTGAAATGTGGACACAGGTCTAGAGAAGCTTCTCTATGCCAGTTTCTACCGAGCGCACAGCGGAGACCAAGAGACGATCGAACTTACAGAGTACCTAAGTGAGGCGGCGGATGGAAGTTTGCCACCTACATCTTGAGCGCGGCCATCGAGGATCATGGTAAAGCACTAGCTGTCTCCCTCGATATCTCGAAGGCCTTTAACAGGGTCTGACACGATAGTCTTATTGGCAAACTTCCATCGTATGATCTGCCTACTGGTCTCTGCGCCTGGATCGCAGATTTTCTGAGTGGCGGGTCGATTAGAGTAGTGGTCGACGGTTGCTCGTCCGATCAAATGACAATAAATGCCAGAGTCCCTCAGGGATCAGTTCTCTCCGCAACTCTATTCCTGCTACACATTAACAACCCACTGAAGCCCAGTATCTATGGGTACGCAGACGATAGCACTGTTGTGGAGTTATTCACCCAGCACGCGAGCCAGTACGGCACAGAGGCGATGGTCGATCGTTTGAATTTGTTCTTACAGGCAGTCTCCGATTGGGGCGATGCCAATCTGGTCAAGTTTAATGAGACTAAGACCCAGGTGTGTTTATTGTCCACTAAACGAAGTCCATTCCACCTATCTCCGTGTGTGTTTCAGGGTGTGTTCGTGCCGATAACTGACTACCTCGAGATCCTTGGTATCACCTTAATGCCAACTCTTAACTTTGGTTCGTACATCGAATCTAAAGCCCAAGATGCCTCAAAAGAGCTTGTTATTCTGGCGAAGGAGAGACAGTATTTAGCCCGGGACAGTTGCTCAACCTTTATCAAGCACAAGTCCATTCGTGCATGGAATACCGCTCTCACCTCTGGGATGGATCGGCCAAATTCCAGCTGGAGATACTTGAGCCGATAGAGAGGCCTGCCAAGAAGCTCATAAACGACGATGATCTGGCAGGCAAAAAGCTTCAGAGCCTAGCTCATCGCCGCAGAGTGACTAGTTTATCAGTTTTTTATCGGATACACTTTGAAGAGTGCGCTGCGGAATTGACTTGATTCCGCCATCCCTGTTTTTCTATCAATCGTCGAGGCGCACAGATTCAAGGCATCACCATATGGTGAACGTTTCACACATTTTTTATTCAAACTTCAAGGGACTGGAACATGCTTCCCGAGTCTGTGTTCCCCGACGAGAACAATCTAGGGATCTTCGAGAAAAGAGTGAACATGTACCTTCTAGGGAAGCGCGTTCCATCTTAGGCCGCATCTTAGCTTACCATCAGGCGAGATCGTGGTCGAGTTCTTTCCTATGGATAATTTAAAATAAAACTTTTTTACATGAACATAGTTATCTTTTAGCTATTACAAATAACAATGTATTACGAAAGTCTTTAGTGTGTATTATAAGCTCTAGTCTACAATAAATAAATAAAGATAAAACGAAAATAGAAAAACATACATACACTACCATAACATGTGACATCTCCATTATATCAGATGATTAAATGAATTTAGGCATTGCATTAGAAAAGGCCCGCAGGAATTTGGTGTTAAGGGGGGGAGGGGGGAGGGGTCGTGTTATACTCTCCTCCAGTAAACCCCCGCCCCCCCCATACGGAAATGTTTATAAAAAAGTTATAGGCCAAAAACTAGCCAAACCTAACCTCAAAATGTATGCAAATACTTGAAAACACTTCAAATATCAATCTTAAATTATTTTGCACTATTTTTTATGAGATATTTTTAATAAGCCTATTTTGTCTAACTTAAAATCATAATCATATTTGTTTTTTTAAATATTATAAATGCGAAAGTTTGGATGTTTGGATAGACGTTTGTTTCTTAATCACGCAAAAACTACAGAACAGATTTGAATGAAATTTAGCACACAGGTAGATGGTGGCCTGGAATAGCACATAGGCTACTTTTTATAGCGGAAAAATTAGGTGTTCTCGTGGGATTAACCAAAAACTTTTATAATGCAGCGGGCTGCACGCTAGCAGCTAGTAAATATATATAAATACATATATTTAGTTCTAACCTTGCCTAGCCTACACACCAGGCACATTTACTAGTTGTGGCATGAGTAGTAGTATTATTAGAACGGGGAAGCCAACCCCTATCCAACCCACCACTCAGAAATCCAAAAATCATACGGCCCATTTCTAATGCCAACCTTGAATTTTTAATGACTATTCCAGATATTAATAGGAAGAGTATTCCAAAGCCTTGCAGCTTCCATAATTAAAGATTTAGATAAGAAATTTCTATGTTATTCTGTTCTTATTGTATTTTATGTGTTTCTGTCACTATGTGATGAAGGTAATTGAATCTTCCAAACTGCTCCACTACAAAACTGTGCATGAGGATGCATAGGTACAGGACTTACACTCAGAATAATAAATATAATAATAAATATAAATATTCATGGGACAAATTACACTTACTGATCTAACCCCAATGTAAGCAAATTATTTGCTTGTGTTATGGGTGTCAGTCAGTGATACTAATACATAGAAATACATATATAAATACTTTTTATATACATAATAAACACCCAAACCGGGAAATACAAACATTTATGCTCATCACACAAATGCTTTTCCCCATCGGGGATCGTACCCAAGCATGGCTTCAAAGATTTTGAGGTACAATAGATTTAACAAGATCCATTCAATAACTTTTTTGACGGGAATTCATTTTGTTTTAAAACTATTTCATGTTTTTAGGTCTTGCGTTGCATCAGGGTGTAAATTTTAAAGAAACACAGTTTATAAAAAGTAACACTTACAGTGTATATAGTTCGGATTGGCTAAACATTGAACAAACTCTAGTTCTATTTGAAATCGCAGCCTGTTTTGTTCTTCAGACTCCATGACTGCAATATTAAAAAAATGTTATAATTAAACATTCATGTAACAAGCAAGAAGTGATTCACTGTAATCACAATACCTTTTCCAGTCATCATCTTGAAAAAATATTAGTAATATTATTTTCTCTTACTCATTTAATCTTTGACATGATTTACTTAAACTTGAAATTTAAGTTTATACAAATAAAAAATTATCACAAAGTATAGATTAAAAAAATAAAATAAAAATTTAACGATAATTTATCGTGTAATTGCAATTTACATAAACATAAAATATACCTGTTTTTTCTTTATATCTATTAAAAAATTATTTTGTTTTAGTAAACATATTTGTTTTGTATTTCGATAATGTTTTTAGGTTATTTACTTATTTATTTAATTTTTAACAGTGCGAGCCAAAGAGTATACAACCACAGACCAATTAGAGTACTACGTAGTATACAACAGTACGTAACCCCTCGTTTACACCAAAAAACATGTTTTATCTGTTTTATACTTGTTTTATACACAATTTGTAGAATACTTGTCAAAACATAATTATTTTTAGACGCTTTTTATTAGCTTCACCTGTATGTTTGTATGTTTGTTTGTATGTTTGTTTGTAACCGACTTCTTTGGACGCGATTTTGACCCACTTTAAACGGCCAGATTTCGTTAAAACTTTGTAGATTTATCAAGGACCGATGACAATACACTATTTTGATAAAATTATTCCATTTTTAACCGACTTCAAAAAAAAGGAGAAGGTTCTCAATTCGGCTGGTATATTTTTTTTCATGTATGTACACCGATTTCTCCGAGGTTTCTGAACCGAATTACGTGATTCTTTTTTTGTTTGATGCGGAATAGTTTCGAATTGGTCCCATAAAAATTTGATTCAGGTAGGCCCAGTAGTTTTTGTTTTATGAGCATTTTTTATTTATTGTACCTATCTCAATGTTTGAAATCAAATCTCGCAAGTAAATTTGATCCACTTCCCGGTTACCGACTGAGCTGAAATTTTGTATACGTATGTTAATGGAATGACAATGAAACCTTATTATGACATGCAGCGGATCTGATGAATCTGAATCGGAAGGTGACCACAGGAACTTAATAATTAAATGGTTAAAAATCGGTTAATGACTATTGACTAGGTAGAATGAAAAGTCTATTGAGTTTGGACTCATTTGATTCATGTTGACGAGCACTTTGGTGCTTGGTGGTAACTAGGATCCTGCAAGGTCCGATGATGAAGCCAGAAGGTGGCCCTAGGAGCTCAGTAATTAAATGACAGAACTCTATCGAGTTTGCGTTCGTTTGATTGATGTTGACGAGCACATTGGTGCTTGGTGGTAACTAGGTTCTTGCAGGGTTTAATGATGAAGCCAGAAGGTGGTCATAGGAGCTCAGTAATTTAATGACAAAACTCTATCGAGTTTGGGCTCGTTTGATTCGTATCGACTAGCACTTTGGTGCTTGGTGCTAACTAAGATCCTGTATGTTTGTTTGTAACCGACTTCTTTGGGCGCGATTTTGACCCACTTTAAACGGCCAGATTTCGTTCAAACTTTGTAGATTTATCGAGAACCGATGACAATACACTAATTTATCTATAGTAAATCTGTAGTAAATCTATATTAATATTATAAATACGAAAGTTTGGATGTTTGGATAGATGTTTGGATGGATGTTTGTTACTCAAACACGCAAAAACTACTGAACGGATTTAAACGAAATTTGGCACACAGGTAAATGATGACCTGGAATAGCACATATGCTATTTTTATCCTGGAAAAATTAGATAATCCCGCGGGATACACCAAAAACTTATTATGCAGCGGGCTATGCACACTACAGCTAGTTTTTAATAAACTACAAAACCAAAATGGTTAAAAAAATAGTTCTGATAAAAGAATAGTAGCCCATACAGGAAGCCCCAGAGTCGAACGTGGGGGCCATGCCTGGGACATTATTGGGAAGCCCATCTTGGCAAACCTATATTGTCCTATGCCCGGGCCATAACTGGGCAATCAGCCTTGGCCATTCCAATGATTACCCAGGCTTGGGCCAAGACTGAATAACCTAGCCTTGGCCAAGCCTAGAGTCACCCTAACTTGAGCCAAGTTTGTGTAACCTAACCTTGGCCAAGAGTCTGCGCAACCGGCGTGTGTGTATGAAAAGAGTGATAAATGTGGAGGAAGCGCGACAAACCTGCAAGGATCGTGATGTATGGCACTCGGTTCTCTCTGCCTACCCCGTAAGGGATCTGGCGTGAAGATATGTATATATGAAAAAAAATTTTCGATCGTAAAGCACTCTCTGATGCTTCGCATCATGAGTCGTGCAATAGCTTAAAATTAAAAAAAAACAAGCTATTATAAATAAACCAAACTAAAAAGTAGAAAATAAATAATAGTTTAAAAAAACTAAAAAACACGCTTTTTATAGAAAACCGAACTAAAAAATAGAAAATAAATTTTAATAAATTTAAATTAAGAATAGTGTCAAAAATTTCAATAATTATAAATTAATAATAGTGTGAATAAAAAAATAATTTTAATTTTATTTTAAAAAAAGCGTGGGGTGCTTTTTAAGATATTACCGAAATGATAATCACTCTACTCATATCTGTCAATAAAATATTTATAACTATTGACACCATGCACCCCACGCTTTTTTTAAAATAAAATTATTTTTTTATTCACACTATTATTAATTTATAATTATTGAAATTTTTGACACTATTCTTAATTTAAATTTATTAAAATTTATTTTCTATTTTTTAGTTCGGTTTTCTATAAAAAGCGTGTTTTTTAGTTTTTTTAAACTATTATTTATTATACATGTATTGCAACTGTCTCAAACATATTTCCGTTCACAGTGTGTAGACAACAAGTCTTTATACAAGTATAAAACACACTCGCGTTTACACTTGTGTCTAAGACTTTTTTTTTTTATATCATAAGATAGCAAACAAGCAGAAGGGTCTCCTGATGGAAAGAGTCAACCATCGCCTATAGACACCAAAGATGTTAATGGTGCGTTGCTATCTTGTGGCGAGATCTAATGCCACATGCATAAGTTTACCGGCTACCTTACCCTCCAAACCGGAACACGACAGCAACAAGCACTGACGCTATTGCGGCAGGAATAGGTAAGGCGGTGGTACCAAACCCGGGCGAGACATAGCAGAACTCTACCACCTAGTATCCACGATGGTAGTGACTCGATAGCCAATCGGTCGCCTTTTACGACCTGCCTGGCAGAACGGCAGTTGGCCTATTCTACAAAGGAGGCCGGGACCAACACGGCAAGACATGTTTTTGATTTGTCGGATACATTGACAGTGTTCTCATCTACGAAGACCTGTCGTGTTTTATACGAGTATTGTTAATTTTATTGAAATTTCTGTATATAACTAGTTGCAAACATGTTTTATACTTTATCCATGCTTGATGGATAATGTTTTATACTTTTACCAGACATACTGCTCTTTTCATCCTTTAGTACCTAATTGCATTTTTTCTTAGATTTGTATCATTTCGTAATATTATGTTAATTATTTTGTAATCTTATTATTATTGTAATATGTTTATTATTTTGAATTTCATTTTTTGGATGCGAAGAAAACTAAAGTTCTAGTATTTGAAAGAGAAGCAACCAGAACGGATGTAAGAATTTTGGTCGATGATGTAGTGCTGGAACAAGTGGAGATGACTGTGTATATCTTGGATGTGCTTTTTGAAATGCAGGGATGGAAGGTACATCGGTGATGTTGAAAGAAGATTGTGTGCAGGGAACAGAGCGAATGGAGCGTTAGGAAGATTACTTAAAAGCACAGTTTTAAGTCAGGGTGTCCGTCTAGCCCTGCATAATTATATGCTTATCCCAACGCTACTGTTGGGTGAGAGTTGGGTATGTCAGAAAGGGCATGAAAGTTGAATCAACACGGTCGAGGTAAGATCGCTACGAAAAATATGTGTCGTGACCCTCGCGGACCGGGTGTGTAAAGTGGAGATGAGAGAGAGGTTAGTCTCAAAAGAAAGTCTTGGTGTAAAGATGAGAAAGGGCATTCTCCGTTGGTTCGGATATGTAGAAATAATGGTAGACAGAAGGTTAACAAAGCAGATATTATACAATGCGAATGTGGAAGGATGTAGGTACTGGGTAGAGCCAAGACTGATATATCATTATCAGATTGTTCTAGCACTGTCCGAAGGTGTCAAGAGCCTTCGCAACCGGCGTGTGTATATGAAGAGAGTAATGAATGTGGAGGAAGCGAGACTAGCCTGCAAGGATCGTGATGAATGGCACTCGGTGCTCTCTGCCTACCCCGTAAAGCATCTGGTATGAAGATATGCATGTACTTGTATTGTATAATACAGTGTACACTGCACCCATGAAAAAAATGTTCCTCGGTATCTTCACTTTCCATTGTGATTGTTATGTTAAACAGCAGTTAATTGGGCACCCAGGAGATAACTTAATATAACTACAGAATGGCCGATTGATATGTTCCTATTGTTACAGAACTAAAACAAGTATATTATATGAGATCATGAACAAGAGGCAGGCAACTAGAAGTTCACAAATACTTTATACAACAATTTTTGTATTACCTACCTACAACAAGTTTCATACAAATTTTGTCTACATTTTTTATACAAGTTTTGTATAAAACAAGTTTAATACAAGTTTTGTCTACATGTTTTATACAAGTTTTGTATACGACAAGTTTCATACAAGTTTTTTGCACAACAAGTTTCATACAAGTTTTGTATACAACAAGTTTTATACAAGTTTTGTAAATGTATTCCAATGTGAACAAGAAACGAAAACATTGCATAAAACTTGTCAAATACATGTATTATACCTTGGTGTAAACGGGGGGTTACCCCTTGTTGTGTGTTGTTGTTGTAAAACTTGTTGTATACAAAACTTGTATGAAACTTGTTGTGCACAAAACTTGTATGACACTTGTTGTAATACATGTATTATACCTTGGTGTAAACGAGTACAGAAATTAGGTTCTTTATTCTATTTTATTTTGATTTTTAACGATATTGAAATAGGGTTACTTTGCGTCAAACATGATAATATGGTAATTAAATATTTGTATCTTAAACATCAACGTTTAAACGAAAACAGCTTAAATCTGTAAGCGTGCTTATAGGCTTATTTCGAAAAGCCTAATTTTTTAAGCCTATATCGTTTAAACGCCCACGACTACTAATGTAATATTATTTTATACAATGTTTCGTTCGAAAACGATAAAATACCATAGAGTATTGTGTTAAAACTGGTAAATAGTTAAAATATTGTTTTTTTGGATGAGGTTAGCGTTGGTCCCTATAGAGACCAGAGTGTATTAACGGAGGCCTCGTTAGTTACCAAAGTGATGTGAACGGTTAACCAATATTGATAATAATTTTTTATTCGATGCAACACACTTGTCATTTGGTCCCATAACAAATCATTCAGTTTGTCTCAGTTATAGAGTATAGTTATAGAATATTTACTTATATAATTACTTTAAAGTTAGATAATTAAAATAAAATAAGTAGTTAAGAGTGGCTCCCACGACAATCGCGATTCTTTTACCGTTTTTTAAAGATGATGGCTTCGACCAAAGTAAAATAAATACCAACTTAAGTCGAAGGATGATGGTACCAAAACCTTCGTTCGTGAGTCTGACCCGTACTTGATCGGGTTTTTACCAAGATTTCGAGAAAATATGCGTCTAATCGACATTAAGTATAATAATAAGTTTGCCGGAAGGTTACAACCTCACTTCGCTGTTTGTATAGACATAAAAATTTCCTTCCTGTGAGTATAAAAATCATGCTAATAAAGCTTTTAATTTTACCTATAGTTGACTACGCTGACGTATGTTATGCTGATATTGAGAAGCATCTTAATAGACTGGAAGTGATTTTGGACAATTGTATTCGCTTTATATTTAATTTACGAAAATTCGATCAAGTCTCCGAGTACCGAGCTAAACTTAACTGGCCTAACATTCGTCAGCGGAAGAAACTTCGAATCCTTTGCACATTATTCTTTATCCAATATAATCCTAACCCATCCTTATATCTTAAGGAATGTTTTGTGTTCCAGAAAGTCACACATAATCGCCCTTTACGTTCTGATGACGATTTAAAATTACACGTACCTGTTTGTCGGTCTGGCTTTTTATTTCAATATTTCCACCTGCAGGCCATCAGGCTCTAGAATGATCTCCCTTCGGTTATCAGACTTGCACAATTACCAACGTACATGTATCAAGTACACTTAAACTGCACTTCTATTTAATTTATATCTTACAATGATTATATATAGTTTTAGAGATCTCTTTCTATTATTTCTTATTAGAGGTTATTTCTCATACCTATTTGATTATATTATATGATATAATCCAATAGGTATGATATTTTTTTTCATTATATATTATAATCGACCGCCCCGTTGGTCGAGTGGTTAACGACCCTGACTACACAATCAACGGGGCTCGGGTTGGATCCAAGACGGGGACAAGCATTTGTGTGATGAGCATAAACGTTTGTATTTCCGGGTTTGGGTGTTTATTATGTATGTAAAAGTATTTATATATGTATCTCTATGTATTAGTATCGTTGACTAACACCCATACCACAAGCAAATAATTTGCTTACTTTGGGGTTAGATCAATAAGCGTAATTTGTCCCGTGAATATTTATTTAAAAAAAATGTATTATTGGTTTATATATATATATATATATATATATATATATATATATATATATATATATATATATATATATATATATATATATATATATAAGTCAGACTCAAAAAAAACAATATGGTAACCTTTTGAAAAATGTTGGTATGAAATAAGAATTTAAATAACTTCAGTCCAGGATAAGATCAACGTCTCACAGAAGAATATTAGAAAAAAGAACATTTGTGAGAATCAATTTTTTTTAAATTAATTTTGTAGTTTGTAGTAATAGTAGACTTTGTAATTTGTTATTAATAAAAAAACAAAAAGCCCTCGATTCCTTACCTTGCTTATTGAAAATGATACAGGTTTACTATTATTTTTAATTTCTAAAACCATCGACTTTTTCAAAATTCAAACGAGTTTACGTTTACATTAGAAATTCACAAATGTCTGTTGGAAAATAGTATGTAACAAATTAAATAAATAAATAAAATAAAATAAATAATCTTTAGAGATTAAAAATAATAATATATTTTAGGAAAATGGAACAGGTTATCTTTTTATTGCAAATCTAAAAAAAGGCTATTTTTTTCTTATAAATAACAAACTACAAAGCCGTGTTTTTTTTTATTTTTACAAAATTAAAAAAAAGTATTATTATTACCTTTTGATAATTTATCTCCCATGTCGATACTAGATGAGAAAATTAGATAATTTGTAGATTTATATAGTTTTGACAAACTTAAAAACGTAAACTTACGTTTTTACGTTGAACGTTAATTTTGCGACAAAAAATAAGAGTAGTTAAAAAGGCAAAACAACGTTTGTCGGGTCAGCTAGTTTTTTATAATTAAGGGTCAAATTCGTAGCCCCTTTAGCCGCAGTCATGTTTAAGATGACAATATATTTAGAGATATTTGTATCACTGATGTGTGAACTTTCAATAAAAAATAGGTTTTACAATAACGTTCTTTAATCTAATATTAGTCATACGGGATGAGTATATGATGGCAGACAAAAAAAACTATAGGCTTGACTGTAAAAATAATAAGGCGTTACGACAGGGCCATCTTAGCATTAAATGTTGTATTGTGTTGACTTCAATACTGCCTGAGCCCCACAAGCCACAAGGATAAATGGCAAAGTCAAAGTGCTTTAAAAAAAAGTTCTTTCTTAATAAAAGTGCTTCACCTTCCAATGTATTGCTGAATATGACAAATACTGTGGTCAAATACAAAATCGCGGGTACAGCTAGTTGAATAACAAAACTATTTAACAAGTGTTTTACAAAAGCATAATATTATATACTAGTCTATGGTTTTACCTATTTAATTTGTATTAACCTATTGTGACAACCCTACCAAAATAGGTAGGTAACAATTTTGAACATTCTTAAGATGATTTTCCTCTGTTCCCCTTATCTATTCATGTAGTTTCGCTGAACACATAAAAAAGAATGGGAATACGAATATTGTATTTATGAACACACCAAGGAAGTTACATTCTACCCGGAATGCCTACACGCGCTTCAAAAGCGTTCCGAAGAGTACCACGACATGAGTGGAGTGTGTCTCTTTCTACTAAATAAAGCGCCAATTGCCATATATAAGTGTGGCCATGCGTAGTTTGCAAATTACTACTAAGTAATTCTACTAATTTGAGAAACAGTTTTTGGAATGTGTAAGTAATTACGTAATCATTAAAATAAGCACATTTTAGAACTCACTATGTTAATTACAATACATTTTATGCTAATGTATCTATCGGCGTGTATAAATAAAAGGGATTTAACGATTAACGAATATATAAAAATCTACCATCCGAAAGTTTTATTTACACTGGCAATTGCAAGAAAGGGACAACATCCACTCATGTCGTTGTCTTGCTCAGAACGTTTTTCCCCTGTTATGTAAGAAACAAATGTCAACTTTATGAGTAACGAAATAAAGTACATTTTTATTTTTCAAATATTGCTTCGTAAAATTCCAGTTATCATATATAAGTTCCTTGGAACACACTCACTGACAATTGACATATATGTCAGTGACAACTGACAAGTCACAAGTGACAGTTAAAAGTGCACAGTCCTACAGGAAACGGGAAAATATTAGTCATAATTACGTACTACTATTAATTTGTGTTATAGATTTTGTTTCGTGCAATCGTAATTCCCAACTTCTACGTGTGATTTATATTACATACGTAATACGTATTTTAAAATGGCGGGACACAGTTACATAGGTAACGCAAATAATCTCTTCGAAGATGATGTTGACGACGATACCTTTGTTAATAGCTACAGACCAAGGCAACAACACACAAAATCGTCGCCTTCTCCTTATCTTGCTGACTTAGAAAGGCAAAGACAAACTTGTTTGGAAAAACAAAGAGAAATTGAGCAGCGGACGCTAGACTCATCAGCTAGAAGTGTTGGTTTATTACGAGAATCGGAACAAATTGGAATCGCGACAGCAGAAGAACTCGCTCGTCAACGCGAAGCCTTACAAAACACAAACAGAAGATTAGACGAAATAAACACTAACTTGAACCACAGTCAGAAACATCTAAACGGTATTAAATCTGTATTTTATGGTCTCAAAAATTATTTGACTGGGAAGCCAGATCAAACGCCCACTAAGAGCCAAGCATCGCCCAGTTCAAGTAGTAAAGCTGGTACAAACAGTAGACTAGCAGATACTATTGATAATATTAGTAACGCTGGTGGCACAAATAACTTTAGCAGCCATCCTGTGACACAGTTACGTGGCCTGAATCAACAGGTACCTACTGAGCCAATGTCAGACACACAACGCATAAACAAAATGCTAGATGCTAATTTAGATGAAATGGTACATCATATATCAAGACTCAAAGGATTAGGAGTTGCCCTTGGTGAAGAAATAGAAGAACAAAACAATCTTATAGATCAAATTCATGACAAAGCTGATACTGCAGACATTAAAATTGGCCAGCAAAATAAGCAAATGAACAAACTACTTGGCAAGTAGCAGGGCTAGTAAATTCGTATATAATTTGGCTTTAACTTTGGTAGTATTGAACAAAATCATTCCAAAAAATTAAAATGTCAACATTTGTTTTGTATTTTTTTATTTATTTTATATAATTGTAGATAAAACATGTAGGTATAGTTTAAAAATGAAGAATGTTAACTAATTTTGATTATTAGCACTCCATATTCTCTGTGAAAAATAAAAAATACTAGTGAAAGAATTACTTCGATACGTCAATTAGTTTCCGATTTAGAAGTAAAATAAGTTGAACCGCACGACGCTGGCTGCCGTTGACGCTGTGACGTCATCTCACAACACGCTCAGTCTAGTTCGCTCGGCGGCCGGCGCTCGCGGTCGCGCGCCCGTGCCGTCGAAATTACACCTCAATACTTTTCCAAAAAAAAAAATGTCCAATCCAAATACTAGGAAATCATGAGTTGTGCCTACTGAACGGATCTGGATGAAGTCTGGAATAACTCATAGGCTCCTTTTAATTCTGGGAAAATGTACAGTTCACGAGGTATTTATTTAAATTAAGAAGAACAGTACCTATACACGTACATATACCTACGTCCTACGTACCTACCTATAGCTACAAAACTAATACATATTGTCTTTAACGTAAAAATTTAATGGTAGGTAGGTACTTCTACTATTTGAGTTGCATTCTTTCATTACGACATTAGTTGGGTATTTTTTTTGATAAAATAATTTAGAAGAGATAAACTATTAAGCATAAGTAGTAGCAAGGAAAGTTTTTTTACCTTTGCATTTTTCTTCCTCGCATTTCGGCGCCAACGAAATGACCGCCCCGTTGGTCGAGTGGTTAGCGACCCTGACTCCGCAATCAACGGGGTTCGGGTTTCGATCCCCGACGGGGACAAGCATTTGTGTGATGAGCATAAATGTTTGTATTTCCGGGTTTGGGTGTTTATTATATATATTCTGCTATTTATATATGTATTTCTATTTACTAGTATCGTTGACTAACACCCATAACACAAGCAAATATTTGCTTACTTTGGGGTTAGATCAGTAAGTGTAATTTGTCCCGTGAATATTTATTTATTTAATCACTATTTGTTGATAAATAATGCACAACCATTAATCCATCTATTTTAGGTAAAATATCCGATTGCCCTTTTTTTAATCGTTCATCCATTTTATTAATCGAATAATATTTACTATTAATAGACTATTAAAGTAATACGCTGACAAAAACAACAAAATACTGCGCAAGCTACTACACCTTACTATACTATAACCGCTGGAGACTTGATTTGATACTGAGGCGCGGCGCGTTGTGTCATGACGTCACAAGCGGTCACGTGGCTGTTAGCGAGACTTGATATTTTTCGAAACTTTGAATGCCTATAAAATCAAAACTACTAGGTATTTTTTACTATAACAAAAACTAGTGTATTTTTATACATACAGGCTTTACTGAGACAAAATTGCAAGCGATTTGGCATACCTAGTAACATTCTTCATTAAGCAATAAATATTATTTTATTTTAATTGTTATAAGATTTAATAAAAATATATATTAAATATAATTTCACAACTACAAGAATCATATATTACAAATAATTATTGCATTAATTTGGTACTCTAATATAGATGCCTTATAAGTCTGTTCGCAAAACATAAAATGAATTGTCATTTTGAAAAAATCATCTAAGCCTAGTTAGTAAAATTTCCAGTTATATAAATCTGGTAAAGGTTGGGATTTTTTTAATCCTACTTAAGTTTAGATTACACATGCTTGTTAAGATTTGAACAGTGATATTGTGTCAATCTCACATCACTTACACAAACCGCCCCATTGGTTTAGTGGTTAGCGAACCTGACTACGCATCAACGGAGCTCGGGTTCGATTACCGACGGGGACAAGCATTTGTGAGATGAGCATAAATGTTTGTATTTCTGGGTTTGGGTGTTTATTAAATATATTCTGGTATTTATATATGTATTTCTATATATTAGTATTGTTGACTAACACCCATAACACAAGCAAATAATTTGCTTACTTTGGGGTTAGATCAGTTAGTGTAATTTGTTGTGAATATTTAACAAAAAAAAAAAATGTGCTAGTTGAAATGTAAAAAGGAAGTTAAATTTTAAATTATTATCTGTTTATCACAATATTCATTACATTAATAATTACTTTATATTTTGTTATTGTTACCTATCGAGCTGTTGATCACAACAATGTTATCTCTCATCAGTATATTAACAAGAGGAATATTTGTTGCATTTTTGTAGCTGTTCATTATAATAATTTAAAAACTAATATATAAATAGCCAAAGTAAAAACTGCCTCGTTAATGTCAATTAATCTATTAATTTAAGGCTAAAGGAACACCAAGTTGGCAAAGCATCTGCTCTGTCAAAAGCACTACGGAAAATGACACATCAGTAGATGTTTTGTTTATAAAAGTGAACAGATCACTCTGCGTTCATGTCAGGGGATGTATGATGATGATTTTAACTATCATACACATGTTATAGACCCAGTCCCAGGAACATTTCTATTTTTGATTAATAACAAGCTGCATTTTTGTGAACAGCTTTGTTTTGAGGAGACACCCATATTTTCTATCTTCGAAAAATATTAAATCGAGTAACAAATAAAGTTAAGTAAAAAAGAAAACTTTAGTGTCATACTAAGAAGTTTCCACTTTATGTGTAAGAAAAAGTTAGCCTTGAATTATAATAATAATTAACAAGTTGTGATTATTACAAATAACATTAGTGTTTCAAAGAGAGAAAATATGGGTAGAAAATACCCAACACCAATTTTATTTTTTTAACCTACATTTTTGTATCAATTTGCCAATGACAATTAACAAGCAAATGTTTTTAGTTGATCATATTAAATATTCCTCAACAAATTCTGTATTCGATTGACTTTTAATCATATCTCTATCATTAGATTTACAGTTCCTTTTGCTGTTTTTATAAATTTGGTATTATCAATTTTTATCAATGTATATTATTTTGATATTGGACTATATTTTACTGCTTCATTTTTCTAACTGCTTATTTAACTTATGAGGTCCAAGGTGAAGTGAGGTTGGTTTTTCTATATAAAAGATTTAAAAATCCAAAGCATGATTGATGGTGATGAATTAACACACTCAAATTTGCAAGCTATGGATTTCTGTAAATGCAAATAATGAGAGATAATCATTTTTGTTTGCTATGGGTGTTACCACCCATCTCACAATTGATTGATGATTGATAGTGGACCAGCAACTTTAGATTTTTATCTTCATTTTTAATAATTTTAAAATTTTATTAATTTATCTTTCATATGTTTTTAGTATTTAAAATTATATAAAATGAAATATGTATACCTATTATATTTAGCAAATCGTTAAAAGTGATTGTTTTACTTTAAATCCTGGATTCATATAGATCATTAGACCTCCCCGTTGGTCAAGTGATTAACGAACTTAACTACAAATAGATGGGGCTCGGGTTCCATTCCCAATGGGGACAAACATTTGTATGATGTGTATAGATGTTTGTATTTCTGTGTCTGGGTGTTTATTGTGTATGTAACCACATTTATATATATTTCTATGTTATTAGTATCGTTGATTGACACCCATAACACAAGCAAATAATTTGATTACTTTGGGGTTAGATTGATTTGTGTGATTTAACCAGTGACATTATATTATGTAGACGATGAACAAAACTTAAATATTGCAACATAAATAATCTTCTCAATAATGGCAGATAGCCACCTTTGATTCTATATGACTCATTTAATATAGAAAGTTATAACATGTTAATTATGTTATCCTTTTAATATTGCCTTCCTTTCCATATTCATTATATCTGACACACAATATAAAGTTTACCAACAACCTTACCCTTAGCTTTCTAATAGAACACATTGTGTCTCACAAGAAACAAAGTATGTAGGAACAAGTAAGGCTGTATCACACAAAACGTAGGTATTCATAATTGCCAGAAGATATTTCACCATCTCTCGCCGCCCCACTGGTCGTTTGGTTAACAACCCCGACGATGATGGAATGAGCATAGATGTTTATATTTCTAGGTTTGGGTGTTAATAATATATATTTTCAGTATTTATATGTAGTATCATTGACTAACACTTATATCACTAGCAAATAACTTGCTTACTTTGGGGTTAGATCGATTTTGTTTATTTGTCCAGATATTATTATTGTTACAAGAGATGTGCAGTTAAAAAGCTAGATCTGTGGATATGAATATTCTGTTAGGATCAGTGAATATGGTTACGGATCTTAACTTTCTTTTCTTACAATTATTTGATAGGACAGCAACATTAAAAGATAATATAATTAACATGTTATAACTTTCTATAATAAATATTGCTTATAAAAACGTGTCTTGGTCTGGGCTCTTTTGAAGAATAGACCAACTGCCATTCTGCCAGGCAGGTCGTAGCAGGCGACCAATTGGTTATACATGTCACTACTATTGTGACTACTAGTTCATAGAGTTCCCAATTGTCTCGCCTGGGTATCTGGTACCACCGCCTTACCTATTCCTTCCACGATAACGTCAATACTTGTCACTGTCGTGTTCCAGTTTAGTAAGGTGCCACACAAAGAGCAACAAACCATTACCATATTTGGTGTCTATAAGCGATGATTTCTCTTTCTATCAGGAGAGCCCTCTGCTTGCTATCTAAAGATATAAAAAAAATCACATAGATTTGTGATTGACATAATTTTAAGGACCTTAAATTACCTCGTTTCCACATATCATTCAAGAAAGAATTCCACATATAATTCAAGAAGAAACTCAGTTCAAATTTTTAGATAATTGATTTTTGCAAATCCAAGCCAAATGTAATCTTAAGAAATCTATACATATAATAAAATCGTAGGAAAGTCAAAACTGTACATTGAATATAGTTTTAAAAAAATACTTGGGGCATGATCTATAATCAATATCGAAGCCAAAAATATAGTTTTTAGAATTTTTGTCTGTATGTATGTCCGGGGTAAACTCAAAAAGTACTGCATGGATTTACTTCAAATTTTGCATAAATATTACTAACAGGTCACTAACAACAACACACACTAACAACGCATAGAGTAACAGATACGGATCTTTCTTCTATTAAATTATTTTCTGTGGTTGGAACCCCACTCTGGGTACAGGCCTCCTCTAGCTTATTCCAAGTTATTCTATTTTTTGCCTTATTACTCCAGTATCTTCCTGCTATTGTAATTATTTCATCAATCCATCTCTTTTTTGGGCAACCTATTTTCCTTTTTCCTACTGGACCGATCTACCTTGTTGTTTCCCATGTCCATCGTTTGTCTGTGTATCATTTGTTTTATATATATATATATATATATATATATATATATATATATATATATATATATATATATATATATCATAAGATAGCAAACAAGCAGATGGGTCTCCTGATGGAAAGAGTCAACCATCGCCTGTAGACACCAAAGATCTTAATGGTGCGTTGCTATCTTGTGGCGAGGTCTAATGCCACATGCATAAGTTTACCGGCTACCTTACCCTCCAAACCGGAAAACGACAGCGACAAGCACTGACACTATTGCGGCAGGAATAGGTAAGGCGGTGGTACTTTACCCGGGCGAGACAATGCAGTACTCTACCACCGAGTAGCCACGATGGTAATGACTCGCATAGCCTATCGGTCGCCTTTTACGACCTGCCTGGCAGAACGGCAGTTGGTCTATTCTTCAAAGGAGCCTGGAACCAACATGGGGATGTATATGTATACACAACATGTGTCTCGCTACATGTGCACTGCCCATCGCCACTTTTGTGTTCTAGCATGTTTAAGCACGTCTATTAAGTTAGTCCTTCCTTCGGATCCTTCTTATTTTTAGTATACTTCTTTCCATCGCCTTCTGGCAGTTCACTGACTTTGATTTCATTTTCGTGTTATATGTCCATGTCTGTCATCCATAAGTGATGGTTGGTAGAATGCATGTATCCATTACAATCTTCTTGAGGTGGAGTGGAAAAGGGCCTTTTAGAATTTCCTTTAGACTCCAAAATTTTTCCAACCAATATTTACACGGCGTTCTATCTCTTCTTCTTCGTTATTTTACTAAATAATATTTGTTTGCCGAGATATATATAACTTTTAACATATTCCAATGGTTTATCGTACAAGCTGATATTCTTGGGACTGCTGTTCGTCATTAACTTGGTTTTGTCTTGGTTCATAATGAACCCAACTTTTTCACTTTCTTCTCTCAGTGTATTTATCATTTCTTTGAGAGTTTCACTCGATTCAGCAAACAGGACAATGTCGTCGGTAAATCTCAGATGTGTGTCTCTTCCCATTAATTTTAATTCCATGTGAACTCCAATGTATGTTATCAAAGATAAGCTGCAGTACTGCTATGAAAAAACTGCTTGTGATCTAAATGTTGTTCTGCTTTTGTTCTGCTTTTTTAGCAGGTACGTAATTTTCACTAGACGGTGATCAGATCTGAATCCCAGGCCATGGAGAACTTCTATATTACTTATTCTTTTGGATTCATTTGACAGGATATAGTCAACTTCGTTTTTAGTTTTTCCGTTTGGTGACAACCATGTACATTTACGGTTCTTTCTTATTTTAAAGAAGGTGTTCATGATCGACAGTTTGTTTTCCAAAACATATTGCACTATCTTCTCACCCCTTACGCTTCTATTTCCATATCCAAACTATCCCACGGCTGAGCTGTCATTGTTATTTGTTTGTCCTACTTGAGCGTTAAAATCGCCCATGAGAAGGATGTGTTCTTCTGCCTGGTTTAGAGCTGTTTCTAGGGTTTTATAGAATGAGATAGTTGCTTCTTCTGATGACTTTTTGTGGGGGCGTATGCTTGTATAGATAGTGGTTTATTTTCAAAATTCATTTGTAGCAAGGCGACCCGTTCCGATAGGCCTGTAAAGTTAATTATATTTCTTTTGTGTTTTTTCCTTATAAGAAAGCCCACTCCATACAAGCCTAACGTTTCTCCTTTGTAACATAGAATGTAATTATCACGTTCTTCAATGCTGCACCCCATTTTCCTGATTTCCGCTATGCCGAGAATGTCTATTTCTATCTTTTGAAGCAAGTATATCAATTTGAGGTATCTTTTTTCTGATGCTAGGGATCGACACTAAATGTGCCAATTTTACGAATATTTTCTTTTCTTTTTGTTTTAGCTAGAGGGTTATGGTCTCCTTCCCCCATGGTGACCATTCGGTTGGGGTGCCATTTAGTACTGTTGATTTAAATATAGTTTTATTTTTTGATTTATTCCGGTTCTTAGTGGTGATGTTAGCAATTAGTTTTTTGATATCTCAGATGCCGTCGCTGATCTGCCTCTTGCATCATAGTTAAAAATACTTGGTTTAATTATGTCATTTGAGGCTTTTGAAGATTGCTTGTTTGATGTGTTGGCTTTATTTGTTTTCTTTTGAACAGGTGTATTCGGTGATCCTGTTGTCTCTGGGCCTACCAGTAATCAGCATAAATGTTGATGCTTCAAGGAGTTGAATTCACCATTGCTATGCTATGGAATGCTATTGGGTCACAAATGAACGGTACCATTTCCGGATCCAAAAGTTATTGATTCCCATCGAGCATTGATTCAATTCATTGCAATTTCAGAGTGATATCGCATCACTCTGAAATGATTCAAGATTTGTACTACTGTGAAGTTTTTCCCACCTGTATTGATCCCAGCTCTTTTTGAAGAATAGACCAACTGCCTTACTGCTAGGCACCTCGTAAAATGCGAGAGAAGGCTAATACGTGTTACTAACATCGTGACTACAAAGTGGTAGTGTTGTCACTTTTACAAAGTTCCTATCAGGTTTTGATACTATTTTCTATTATGTTCCAGTTTGAAGAGTAATATAAACTTATACATGTGCCCTTCAAACTATACTGCATGGATAGCAACACACCAATAACATCTTTAGTCACTTTAGACAATGGTTCTCTTTCCATCAGGAGAGCCATCTGCTTATTTGTTATGTAATAAAATAAATAAATGATGGTGATAATGACACATTTTTAAACTTATAAATAGGGGTACTATTTCTAAAAAGTAGCAAGGGCTAAAAACTCAATTTAGAGTATTTAAAATATCAATATATTTAATCATGCAAAAATACATTTAAGCTGCTAACAAATATCATTGTTGTTGACATATACTTTATTTATATTATGGACCTTCATATGTTTTTGAAGAACTCGCTTACTGGCTAGCTTTCTATTACATACTGAACAAAACACCTCAGTGGTAACATGAGACTCCATATGTACTTTTAACCCAGAGAGTGTAGCAAATCCTTTGTAACATATATCACATTTATGTGGTCTCTCCGTTGAGTGAGCATGAGCAATATGTATCAATAGTGAATGTTTTGTAGCAAAATTTCGGTCACACTCCTTGTACCTACACAAGAAGGGCTTTGGCCTATCTTGGCCCATATGTATATAACTGTGTGCCTTAAGATAAGATGCTCTTGTGAAAGTCTTAGCACAAATTGAACAAATAAAATCTTTCAAGCCAGTATGTGACTTTATATGTGCAATTAAAGTTGATTTTGCTGTAAAACTTTTCCCACATGTAACACAGACAAACAGTTTACGATTACTAGAGTGAGCTACACGAAAATGAACCTTAAGTGATTGTCTTGATTTATATGTTTTATTACAGAATCCACATTTAAACTGAGCCACATTTTTATGAGATTTCAAATGTTGTTGCAAGCCACTAGAAGTATAAAAACTTTTGCCACATTCTGAACAAAGATATTTTCGACAGTCATTGTGTTTTATCATATGATATCTCAAACTATGAATTCTTGTAAAAGATTTAGCACAAATATTACAAGTATATTTTTTATCCCCAACTTTCCTAGGTATTTGTTCTGTAGATGTTAATTCAGTAACTGGTGGCAATGGTATTACCTCTTTGCTACTATGACTATTATTTCCAAAGTTTATTTCAGAATAGTGGCTAAACATTGGATGTTCATATTCATGATCTTGATATACAACATTTATATCGATTGAATCATTGTGCTGTTGTGAAATATATGGGGATGATTGCACAGTCAATATTTGGGATAATGCAGCATTAGCTTTCAAACAGTCTAGTTTAAAACTGTAAGCTAATAATGCGGTTGATACACAAGTTGCACACATGTTCTGAGGCCAATTGTCCTCATCATTATTCTGAAACAATTTTATACATTATTACTAACTACATGCTCACTTGAACCATAAGACCGAAATCTAATAAATAATTATTACAATAAGCTATAAAACATTAAATCAGTGTAGAAATATACATAGGAACTATTAGAATGATAATATAGTTATTTAAACACAGTGAATTATATTACAGGTAAACTTGAATAAACAAAGACTTCTATGTACTAACGTACTAGACAAGGCATGCATCATCACATGTGCTCCATTAAAGAGTGGTCCATGGACCGCAGCTACATCAGTGCATATTGAATATAACGCATAAGCGCCATGAATTCTGGAGACCTATCAGTTGTGAATGTATGTGATAATCTACTTAATTTTGACTTTCGTTAGACGATTAACAGCACTGCAGCACAGTATACTGGAGACCAACAATAGTCAATTTACATACATGTTTTATTCGAGCAACGCACACATAGACACCTCTCACGGATATCTCGGAATATTTCGGGACAGTTTGTTCCACACCAGTCCAAGATATCGCATTCGTGAGAGGTGTCTGTGTGCTACGCTCGAATACTACTTGTATGTAACCTTCTGTTAGTCTCCAAGTACTCTGTGACTGCAGCGAATGTTAACGAAATAGAACACGACTTCTACTTAGGATAGCTTCTCTGGTACGAAGTACATTAAACTCTCTGTAAATAAATAATAGGTTTAAAAATTAGACTTATTAAACTGGCATTCTACACAGTCTTCGTGTTAATTTATTTGGTATGCAAATAAATAATTAAATTGTAATTTTACCTCCAAACAATTTAAAAATATCAAAATATCAATTAATTTTACTTTGATCGTGTCGTGCTCTAAAAGGTCTTGCATATTCATAAACATCGTAGAATCATTAGAGTTAAATTGCGATAAACAAGTTCGACAAGTGCTGTTTGTTATAGGTACAATCAGACTATTGAATTCCATTAAATTATTTTTCTTTGCTTATTCTTCAAAAAAATTCTTATAGTATTAGGCAGTAAGTTAGATTTAAGCGATCCTAACTACAACGTAGTGATTAGATACTACTGAATACTGAATCAAAGAGTATGTAACGTATTTATACTGAATACTGGACTACAATAGATCATGTAGTTTTTGCACTGAAACACAATTTACTATTATCTATTCCCAAATTTTAACACCTTTAAAAATAAACCACAACATTCTTTTTCGTATCAGTATTTTACTATTTTCGATCGAGAAAACCACGAGAAAATTAGAACCATAGACTAATATTGTAAGTTATATATAATAGATGACTGACTAGTGACTAGTACTTTTCCTGAACCCTTATGTATAAAACGCCACCAACGGCAATTTACATGAAACTACCTTCATTACATGAAAGGTCTTTGGTACTTGGTACTTACACCTCTATTTTATTAATTAAAATTAATAAAACATTTTAAACTATCCAAATTATGATGTTTAAAATGTTTCAATTATTTCATAATTTGAAATAAAACAACTTAGTCATTCAAAATGTTTATATTTGTTTACTACAGTTTGTTTTTAATGAATTGTATACTTTTTAACGTCGGCACTATCACTTTCACTTATACTTGTAGTTCACTTTATAATTAATACACTTAACCGGTTTCGCAAATTACAGCATCATCAGGGATGTTTTACTTGATTAACTAAAGAATAACAATAATTTCAATTTACTAAATACTAATGGCACCAGTGTTGCCAACTCTATATGTTAAAAAATCGTTAGCGTAAACTTGAAAAGTCACTAGATGTTGCTAGCTACGGACAAAGGTCAAAAGTCGCTAGAAGTCGCTAAATGATTTCAAAAAACTCAGCGTTCGGCAGAACACTCAAGTCTCAAATATACAATATCGTAAAAATTCACGCGGGGATTCCCCTACTCTGTACACAAGTACACCATTGGGGAAATCCCGGTTTAAGCATAAAAGCCGAGCTGCACACTGTTGGATCCAAAAGCCTTCCACATGGGTTTCCACCTGCGGTTTACCACAGTGTAAGCACTTGTTTGCAACTAAAATTCATCTGAACTCTATCAAGGTCACCCGTGTTGGAAGCTTGTTTCCAACTGTGGCTCGGCTGTATGAATTTATGGCAGTGTTCCGAAATAAGATAAATAATAAGTCTTTACTTATGAAATTGCCGTTTTTCAAAAAATGAATGAAGTTTTTTTCTATATTTTTTTATTACTCTGACTAGAATTTGTCTCATTGAAAGGCTTCAAGTGGGATAAAGATAGAGTTGTCAGAATGATATGCGATTTCGGAACGAAGTTCTGATTATAGAGAACATATATTTCTGGGCTCAGATCTTGCCATATTTTATGGAGGTTAAAATACTTATTTTTTTTATTTGAACTCTAGAAGTCGTTAGAATAGTCGCTAGATTTTAGCCGCTGTAGAAGATGAAATGTCGCTAGATCTAGCGACAAAGTCGCTAAATTGGCATCACTGAATGGCACCCGCCATTTTGCCAAAAAAACTTAATATTAACAGGGCTACCAACACAAATGTCTTACTTTGCCAAAAATACCAAAAACTATTAGTTGCGTATTTATTTTAAATATGTACGATTTATTTATAACCATATAAATAATAAATGGCAATTTTGACGTTCAATTTTATGACTAGTTGGTGGTGATATCTATCATCTATACGTCTACCGTAAAGCAATAATTATTTCACCCTGTATTGATTGGCCATTTGTGGGATTTTTTGTTTATTATTAAACAGTAATTTTTTAAGAGAATTTTGTGTGTAGAAAGCTGGCTTATAGTCTTTAATTAATCTTGCGCAGGTATGTGAAATTCTACCTAAAAATGGTATCCTCATAAACTTTTTCTCTTTTTTGTCATTGCATTTGCTGTGGCCAGAGTATATGGAAACTTGATGCTTTAGAGGCACTGGAAATAAATAGACTTAAACATCAGACCCAACTACTAAATGACCGCAGAGAACTAAACGTATCTCCTTTACTAAATATTTTTAATGATTAATGTATAAGTTACCGCTTTTATTTTTTATTATTATGTTTTTGTTTTTATTATTGTTATTACTTTATTCTTTATATAATTTGAATTAATAATTACGTATAATTGACATTCAATAATGATAATTTAATACTAGAATTTTGAATAATTATTTTATATTAATCTTATATGGGAAATGTATCACGACATTTATTTTAATTGACATTAGAATCTATATGACATTTTTATATATTAATCAATCCAATTGTACTATTACTTTGCACTATTGACATCGACATACTATTGAATTAATAAATTACTATACACAATTCTCCCTGCTAAAAAAGGGTAATTATGATGTGTGGGTAACACCGATATTGTGAAATATAATTTTAAATTTAAAATGTTCATACTACCTTCAGTATATGTGAGTGGTTACGCAAAAAGGGACCTGAAGGGATTGGAAACGGTTTTTTTTTTTTTGATAAATTCTGATTCTATGGTCCTTCATCTTTGTTTTGTTCTAATCAAAATAATTTTAGGTGCCGTAGTTTTTTTTAAATGATTTTTTATGTAAGCCGAGGCAGTTTTGAAAATATTACACCTTATACACAGCGCACACTAGTTTCTTTTTCTAGCGCGCACATAAAGACAAGTAAAAGACGAATAAATAAGTCACCAATAATACAGCTATCGCAAACACGTGCTATTTCTCACTGACGAAGTCGCTCACTAACGACACTAACATAAAACACCCCGCGCCTCTCTCATTTCGACTCAACATTTTAAACGTGATTTACTCGAAATCAATTATTTTCCCTTGAGGTCCCTTTTTGCGTAACCACTCACATATATTGTTAATTGTCAAATTGTCAATTGTACTAAACAATAATAACTTTTGCCCTGATGATGTGTTAAAACGCGAAACCGGTTGGTTTTAATAAATAAAAAGTCAAGTAAAACAGTACAAGTGCTTTTAATACGATATAAATATTAATTAACATATTGTAGTATTTGGTAGGGATAATACGAAATACGAATACCTAGGTATAGGCAGTGTTGCCAACTCAGATTTTTCATTTTAGAAAAGACGTAGGACAGACCATGAAGTATTAGAAGTGGAGCTAGAACTCGTATTAATCATTTGAAACAAATAATTACGTTATATCTCTGTCTATGAGGTTTCCCCATTTCTTTTTATACATCTGTGTTAGAAAGAGTGGGTGAGACCTCAGAAGATGACAGCAATATTTAAAGTCGTGTTTCAAGTAGGAATAAGAAGTGCTGCCTCCAGACATAATACAGCTTCATGGGACAGACCAGAAAAATACGTAGAAATGTTAAAAATTGTTCAACGAAAGTCGTACATGGGGCACACTAAAAGTTTTGCACTTCTAGCTAATCGGAACTATATTAAAACGATGCGACCTTCGTAGTAATAAAAAAAACAATTGGTGGGAAATGATATGTCAATTGTTTTTTTATCTCACATCAAAGTTCTATGTACGCAACAAAAATGGAATTAAGTCGAAAAGATTTTAGAGCGATGATTTTTTATGATTTTAAAAGTTCTTTTTCTCCGCAAGACTGTGCCGTTCATCTTCAAAATGCTTTTGGGAGACAAGCACCTTGTAGCACCGTGAGGCGATGGTTTGCTGAATTTGAGAGAGGCCGAGTTTCTTTACATGAAGAATTTCGTGAAGGGCGGCCTTCAACTGCCGTCAACGAAAATAATGTGGCTACTGTTAAGCGGTTAATTGAAGAAAACCCCCGGATTATCTATGAGACAATTTGAGGACTATTGGGGATTGGTATGAGCAAAATTCAGAAAATTTTACACGAAGAATTGAAACTTCGGAAACTTGGTTGTCGTTGGATCCCTCATGAACTAACAGCGGAGCAGAAGCGGGCTCGCGTGGAATGGTACTCACAGATGCTACTGAAGTACGACCACGGACATTTTAATGCTGTTTATGACATTGTCACAGGAGACGAAACGTGGATTTATTGTTTTGAACCCGAAAAAAAACTGCAATCTTATGAATGGGTGTTTGAAAATGAGAACAGGCCAACAAAATGAGACAGGCGAGAAACGTTGGTAAAAAAATTATCGCGTTTTTTTCTCAGCTACGAGTCCCATCTGTACAATTCCACTTGAAGATCAAAAGAGTGTTAATGCCGAGTGGTAATCTACCATTTGTTGACCCAGGGTGAAGAAAAAGACCGCGAAAGACGACCCAAAAGCCGCATTCTCATACACCATGATAACGCTTCTACACACACGGTCAACAAAACAAAGTCATTTTTAGCTTCCGAAAAAGTACATCTCGTCACTTACATGTGTGCATAGCCCCGACCTAGCACCCTGTGATTTCTGTATTTTCCCCAAAATCAAAGATTTGATGAGAGGTTTTACTTTTACCAACTCCGAAGAGGAAGCGATAGCGTTAAATCAGCACGTTGAAAACATGCCTTCAGATCTGTGGTCCTCCTGTTTTAAAAAATGGTTCGATCGCATGAAAAAGTGTTTAAAATGTAAAGATTATTTTGAAAAGCAATAAACATAATATTTTGGTTAGAACATGTTGTTTTTTTTTAAGTTACGCAAAACTTATAGTGTGACCTAAGTTGATCTACGAACTTTTTTTCATAATCCCTTTATTTTAGAGTTTGAATATTATCAGTTAACCTTGTTCATATTTGTAATTAACAAGTATTATCTTTTCTTTATTAAACTGCTATAATGAAGCAAAATAGTAATATAAGCTACATTACTGTTACGAGCTCAGAGTTTGTATTGTGCAATAAAATATCAATAATATAAAAACCCTGTATTTACAACACAAATGTACAATACATCACAATGCACACTGACGATCACTAATCACACTCAATGCTTACAGGAACTGACTAAACCGAATCAATAAAATAACATAATTTCCGTATCACTTTTCACTGTATTATATTACTTAACATTGATCATCCCAACTATCGCTTCCGAATCACTTTTTAAACTGACTTGCTATTTGCCAATATATCCTTTTTTACACACAAAAGAAATATCCGACCATATTCCCGAAAGTTCCATAAATAACGCATAAACCTGTAAAAAGTAAAAAAAAAAAGTAAAAAGTAAAAATGTAAAAAGTCATATTACACGCTATTTTCACCCTTATGACTTATGCGAGAAGGTCAATTATGGCATAGCTGTTTGGGTAATGGCGGCTATTGTTTATCGATAGAAGCAGCTATCTCTTTCTTTTATTTCTAGATTTTTCCAGTGTCCTCACACTTTACTTTTCTAAATTATTTGCAATATTACTAAGTAATGTAGCCTAAATTACATTTTAGTTTTTTATTTCCTTGAAACTAAACAATAATTAAGCTTGAGTTATATAAATATACTATAATTTAAATGTTCCCCGTCTTGGTCCGGGCCCCATTTGGAGAATAAAATATTCTGCCATTCTGACTTCTGCCTGCTGCCAGACAGTTCGTAAAAGGCGAACTATTGGCTATGTGTAGCATTACCATCGTGGCTACTAGGTGATAGAGTTCTGCAACCTCTTGCTCTGGTATTTGGTACCACCAACTTACCTATTCCTGTCACAATAGCGTTAGTGATAATAGAAAAAGTAATATCATTATCGTGTTCCAGTTCGGAGGAGGAGTTCGTGAACTAATGCAAGTTTCATTAGATTGAACAATATACGTTAAGATTCAGCAAAACTTAAAATCGCCGACAACTGTTTACACAGACATTACACTACCGGTTACAACTCAACACAAATTACAAAAGACCATAGATTGAAGACATAGCAGATTCAGACTTACGTTTCCGTTCCGTTTCCGGCTACCTTACCCTCCAAACCGGAACATGACAGTGACTAGCACTGACGCTATTGCGGCAGGAAAAGGTAAGGCGGTGGTACCAGACCCGGTCGAGCCGATGCAGAACTCTACCACCTAGTAGTCACGATAGTAGTAACGCGCATAGCCACTCGGTCGCCTTTTACGACCCGCCTGGCAGAATGACAGTTGGCCTATTCTTCAAAGGAGCCCGGGACCTACACGGGGAAAAATGTATTGTATTACATTACATTACATTAGCATGAAATATATTGTTATTAACACAATGAGTTCTAAAATGTGCTTTTTTTAAATTATTACGTAATTACTTATGCAATGCAAAACCTGTTTCTCAAATTAGTAAAATTACTTAGTAGTAATTTGCAAACTACGCATGGCCGCACTTATATATGGCGATTGGCGCTTTATTTAGTAAAAAGAGACACACTCCATCCATGTTGTGATACTCTTCGGAAAGATTTTGAAGCGCGTGTGAACATTCCGGGTAGAATATAACTTCCTTGTAATAACTATAGTCCATAAGGTATTAGGTAGGTAAACAACTTCATGTCCCTAACTATATGTCATTCGGATGACCGATACATCGATTTTTTGAAAACATCGATATAACGTTCATAAACACCGATATTGGAATCCCAAACATCGATGATACATCGCCCTACATGAACGATGTTTTAACTTTTATCACATTATCATCTTCCGCCCCGTATGTGATGAACAGCTACACACATGAACAAATATCTCTCTCAATCACAAGCGTGCCTAGATTTTTAGCATCTCGTTCGCTCTGTCATAACTTACACAAAACAAAGTAGTTTTAGACTTTCTGCCGTTCACGGATCACATCATAGAAGTAAAGCTAAAAGTTTAATAAAAAAGTATCAAAAAACAATGAACGATTTCCATAAACTTCGATGTTTTCAACATCGATGTTAAATTACTTTAGAAAAAATGGATGGTTTTATGCCCGATGTTGCATGAGACCTATGTCATGAGACCTAATTTTTTAGTAAAAGTCAAAAGAAAAGGAAGCAGAATTGACTTCCATACAGTGCTGCCAGCCCCTACACTAATTTTCCCCTAAGTTCATTTTTTTTATCAAACCCCTACGTTTTTAGCATAACGTGTATACTGTAGCAAGTCAGTTTAAAAAGTGATTCGGAAGCGATAGTTGGGATGATCAATGTTAAGTAATATAGTACAGTGAAAAGTGATACGGAAATTATGTTATTTTAGTGATTCGGTTTAGTCAGTTAGTTCCTGTGAGTATTGAGTGTAATTAGTGATCGTCAGTGTGCATTGTGATGTGTTGTACATTTGTGTAGTAAATACAGGGTTTTTATATTATTGGTATTTTATTGCACAATACAAACTCTAAGCTCGTAACAGTAATGCAGTTTATATTACTATTTTCCTTCATTATAGCAGTTTAATAAAGAAAAGATAATACATCGTGTTAATTACAAATATGAACAAGGTTAACTGTTAATACTGAAACTCTAAAATAAAAGGAGTTATGGAAAAAAGTTCGTAGATCAACGTAGGTCACACTATAAGTTTTGCGTAACTTAAAAAAACAACATGTTATAAGAAAATATTATGTTTATTGCTTTTCAAAATAATCTTTACATTTTAAACACTTTTTCATGCGATCGAACCATTTTTTAAAACAGGAGGACCACAGATCTGAGGGCATGTTTTCTACGTGCTGATTGAACGCTATCACTGCCTCTTCGGAGTTGGTAAAAGTAAAACCTCTCATCAAATCTTTGATTTTGGGGAAAATACAGAAATCACAGGGTGCTAGGTCGGAGCTATGCGCACATGTGAGTGACGAGATGTACTTTTTTGGAAGCTAAAAATGACTTTGTTTTGTTGGCCGTGTGTGAAGAAGCGTTATCATCGCGTCTTTCGCGAACTTTTTCTAACACCCTGGGTAAACAAATGGTAGATTACCACTCGGCATTAAACTCTTTTGATCTTCAAGTGGAATTGTACAGATGAGAATCGTAGCTGAGAAAAAAAACGCGATAATTTTTTTATCAACGTTTCTCGCCTGTCTCACTTTTGTTGGCCTGTTCTCATTTTCAAACACCCATTCACAAAATTGCTGTTTTTTTTCGGGTTCAAACGTCCACGTTTCGTCTCCTGTGACAATGTCATAAACAGCATTAAAATGACCGTGGTCGTACTTCAGTAGCATCTGTGAGTACCATTCCACGCGAGCCCGCTTCTGCTCCGCTGTCAGTTCATGAGGGATCCAAAGACAACCAAGTTTCCGAACTTTCAATTCTTCGTGTAAAATTTTCTGAATTTGGCTCATACCAATCCCCAATAGTCCTCAAATTGTCTCATAGGTAATCCGGGGGTTTTCTTCAATTAACCGCTTAACAGTAGCCACATTATTTTCGTTGACGGCAGTTGAAGGCCGCCCTTCACGAAATTCGTCATGTACAGAAACTCGACCACTTTCAAATTCAGCAAACCACCGCCACACGGTACTCAAACAAGGTGCTTCTCTCCCAAACGCACTTTGAAAACGAGCGGCACAGTCTTGCAGAGAAACTTTTAAAATCATAAAAAAATCATCGCTCTAAAATCTTTTCGACTTAATTCCATTTTTTTTCTTTAATGGAAAACAAAGAGCGGTCATATTTTCCCGTTTGTGACTTGAGGGGTTAAGCTTGCACCGTGCAAGAAAAAATATTGCACAACAAAAATTAAACCCGCTCAAACTTTCATTACACGATTAATCATTGTGCAATCTTCAATATTAACCCTAAACGGTCAATAATATTGCACAATAGGTACGTAATATTGCGCAATATTATTGTAGTATAGACCTACACCTAAGAGATAGTTTCAAAGTATAACTAGCAAAAAGCAGAGCTTTGTAAGGGCTCGCAAAGTTATACTATCTAGTAATATTGTTATAAAAGTATTTTTATGAGAATTACATCTTTTAATGTATGGACTTTATTTATAATTATCTAACCTAAAATCTCAGCGTATTTTCACCTAAACATTACACTTACATCAAAGACCCGCGTCGTCAGGCTTTGGACTAGGAATATTTGGTTTTTGTTTGTTGGTATTTTCAAGGAAAAATATGTATTAAAAATGAAGGTTGATCTTATAAAAAACACATTTTTGAAATTTTGCTGAAATAATTGTTTTTTTTTTTTTCTAAAATCAATAAGTACCTGGTTTTACGTCGATTTATGAAATCAAAATCAAAAAAATGTTTTATTTATATAAACCTTAAAAATTTTTGGACTACGCAGGCACGAAGAATTGACGGTAGACACTCAGCGAATACATTTTTCGAATTTTTCTCTCAGAGAAACTCTCGGAGTTCGATTCCAGAGTCAGGCAAATGAAAAAATGTGTTTTTTCAGTTTTTTGATAAAAACAACTTTGCCCGGGATTGGAAAAGTGCCCTACTGGCGATAGGCTGGCCACGTATCACATTGTGGGACTTAAGTATCTTCAGCTAATCGTGGATGCACACGTTGTACTTCTGCCTACCTCTTCGGGAATACGGGCGTAAATATACTTTTTTTTAGCTTTTTACCCTCGCCCTCGGGCTAAGATTAGAAATTGATCTCAATACAATATAAATCAATTAATACATCTGTACTGTTTCTCAATAAGCATATTGTGAAACTCTCTAACGCTCTATTTACTCTGTTCCCAGCAAACATCCCTGCTCTAGACCTAAATTCTCCTTGTGCCTCCCACAATATTACTTCGAACTTCCCTTGCATTCTCCTTTCAATGATTTTATCATACACCTTCGATGCCAAACTGATCAAACTGATAGCCCTATAGCTATTGCAGTTTATACTTGAACCTCACCTTTATACGAGGGCACGATAACCGCGCGCCGCCAGTTAAATATGAAAAAACAATTCATGAAGTAGGTAGTCTCTTAATAAGGTCAAAAATTCTAATAGAAAATGTATCTTCTAACAATTTTAACTCGTTAATTTAATAAGAGATTGCGTTAGTAGTAATAAGATTCTAATACAACTTGTACCTTCTATTTTTTTATTTTTATAAAATGGTATTTTTATGGTAGATAACATAGACATGAATATTAACTACCACGTCGAAGCTCAAACCTAAAAATGCGATATTTTTTCAGTAAAATGTACCACAAAAGTGCATAGAAAGTGGCCTAGTGTAGGGCTCGCTTCGTTCGCCCTGATTAATATAAAATAAAAAAAAGTGAAAAAATCTATAGGTAATTGGTGCTAACTTGAGTGAGAGTCAATTTTTGAAAATAAAAAAAAGTAAAAAGTACAAAAAAATTTTTGATCACACAGTTAAGAAAAGTAAACGAACAACTGAAATAGCAAAAAAATAATAGGAAATCAATTTCCTCCCGTCAACTTAAGACAGTCCTACTATCGTGGCTGCTAAGTGATGGATTTGAGAGCACAAACTACTAATAGATGCAAGCAAGAACACTCTCTGCATTCTATTGCTCGAGTTTGGTACTACCGACATTCCTATTTCTGCCGCCATAGCGTCAGTGCTTGTCAATGTGGTATCCCGGTTCCGAGGGTAAGGTAGTCGGCAAACTTATGTGTGTGTTATTAAGGCCAAGGCACAAGGATAGGAACGAACCATTAATATCTTTATTATCTTTAAGCGATTGTTGTCTCCATGACGAAAGCCACCTGCTTCTTTGCTATCTTATGACAATTGATATTCTAGCTGTGCCCACGACTTCGTCCGCGTGGATATAATCTGGATTTATTTTTCACGAAGCTCTAAATCAATTTCTAAAATAAAAAAGTTATTCCTTGTTACATCAGCTATCTGCCAGTGAAAGTTCCGTCAAAGTCAGTTCAAACAGACAGACAATAAAAGTTATTTTGTTATATATGTATCGTCATCGGGATCCATATGCATTTACATAGCACAAAGCGGTTATTTTAATATTCAAACACAAACAGGCTTTCCAATTTTATTTATTTGTATGTATATTGTATATATAATTAGTTATTATTAGTTATCAAAATTCGTATATACATACATGATAAAATTTAATATCCGTATAATTTTCATGATTCAAACTTAAACACCCACAAATACAGTAAGTTTTTTTTTGATAAGAACATGACGAACATTTTTAGTAAAAAAAAAATAACAATTGAAAATACCTAGGTACTTTCAATGCAAGTAAAACTGTTTACCTACATTATTTTTTCCACCTGATACAATAATAATTTTTTACAGTTCTGCCAACTCTGAATAAACGTAATATGGCAACATTTCTAACATGGCGGTCATTGAATTTTCTGTGATCATTGAGTACGGTTATTACTCACACTATTGACGTTTAATTACAATTTTAGTACGTAAAAAGTATGATAGTTGGAATATTATTTATTTTTTTAAGTTTCTGTAATTGATTTACATTTATTGGAAGATATTATTATTTTAAACATTAAAACACAATGGCTGCAACTAGGAGACTTCAAAAGGTAGATATTCTGTTGAACTTACACGTACTGTTAATACAATTAATATTGTAGATTAACCTTTTAAACTAGCATGTTAAATGGACTTTCGTTTAAGTACGTTTGCTCCAAGATATAAAATATAATGCGATTTATTTGTAACTAGCAAAATAAAGTTTGTATTTCTTTTAGGAATTAAATGATATCAGACAATCTGGTCTTAAATCATTTCGTGATATTCAGGTTGATGAGTCTAATATTCTTACATGGCAAGGATTAATCGTTCCTGTAAGTACATTTAATTAAGTATTTTGGTTACATGTTTTTTGGTAATAATAATTAATGGATATTTTTAGGACAACCCTCCATACAACAAAGGTGCATTTAGAATTGAAATAAATTTTCCGGCCGAATATCCATTTAAACCGCCCAAAATTAGTTTCAAAACAAAAATCTATCACCCTAATATTGATGAGAAGGGACAGGTATGTTTACCTATTATTAGTGCAGAGAATTGGAAACCTGCAACCAAGACAGATCAAGGTGAGCATTATACACATTAAATTTATAGTTGAATTATATTACATCATGAAAAGCACCAACAAAATTATTTTTTATCTTACAGTTATTCAAGCATTGGTAGCATTAGTAAATGATCCTGAACCGGAACATCCCTTACGTGCTGAACTCGCTGAAGAGTTTCTTAAAGATAGAAAAAAATTTACAAAAAATGCTGAAGAATTCACCAAGAAATATAGTGAAAAAAGGCCTGCAGACTAAATTTTTTTATAATATTTTCAGCTTCACAATTTAATTTTTCCATTTTGCTGGATCTCTTGTATTGATCAAATGAAAATCAATATAATTTGATATTTTTACTAATAATTTACGTTTAACATGTAAAACAGTGTAATAATATATTGCTTAACATTCATTGTACATTTTCAAGTACAAAACTTTTCATCACAATATTATTTTTTAAAAGAAACAATCTTTTGATTATATACAGTAATTTCCAAATTATTGTAATTTTTACTACAATTATTGTGAACATTATAAGCCATTTAAGATATAAAGAACAAAGTTCTAACAGCTAATGTGATCTAAGGATAAGTAAGGTACATTATAATCTTAAATGTATGTGTCTTTTTAAAGTGGATCCAAAATAAGGATAAACAAGAACATGCTATTTGTAAATAAAAAGTTCCACACTTATACTTAGTATTTGTACACTGGATTTTGCTTATAATGATTTTGTAACAACTTTTTGGTTATAGTGACACTATATCATTGTCCCCTAAAGTTAAAGTGTTCTATTAGAAGAAGAGAATATGACTATAATGACTTCAAATGTAGCAAGAATCAAGATAAACAATGGGTAAACATTATGGTGACATTCAAAATACTATCCAAGCAAACCATAGTTTTTTAAGCATTGCACACCCTCAAAACATGCAACTTCTGTTGTATTCAGGCTTCGAATTGGACATCTTCACTTTATGAATGTGGCCTAGAGGAAGAAACTGTGGATCACACATTCTTTAACTGTACTAATCAACACTTCCCTTTACAACCACCTACCCCAAAACATTCCTCGTCCTGTCAGTTTAAAATATCTCCTAACTCAAGTATTTACACCTAACGTAAAAATTATCCTTAATTACATTACAAATAACATTAGATTATAATTCTGTGTGTATAACTGGTGATAGCAATAACACGTATTTGTGATGTCCTTTGTTTTAGTTACTTACTGAAACAACTTAAATAAACAGAAGTCAGTAACCGTGGTACCATAAACTGGTAATGTGTCACTTCTATGAAAACTTGACCAGAGTTTTGCTAACTGGTATTATCCGAACTCGATCAGAAACGGGACACTAGCAGAGTTCATTGAAAGTCGCGATTAAGCCAAGAAAGAAAGAAAGACTGCGACTTCAGATGTAATGCTGATTATGGGTATAGTGACTTATTTTAATGAACCATTTATCATAAGTTCTTGGAAATCCCGTGCATATTGCCCCCAAACCGCTTAAATAGCCAGTCTTTTTTTTGTTTTTTCACACATAATATGGGTCCATTCTGGTGGACCGCAGTCATAAAAGTGATTTATGAGTTGTTTGGATTGGACCTGATACTGTAAAGTGTATATTTTTGAAAAGGTCTTGAGTACTGCAATGCACTGTTTAAACTATAAAATAATTCAGGTGTAACATGATACTTTGAAAAAATATGACTACTTGTTAGTGGAGGATTACTTAATTCAAGAAGTAAATCGGTGACCTATTCTTTTAATATTTTTTTTATATAATTGGTAAATTTGATACATACACAAAGTAAATAAACAATGTATACTATAAAACAAAAATATTTTTTCGCATAAATATTAGTATTTTTTTTTCATAATTAATTTTTTTTCCGTAATTTTTAAATAATTTATTTCTTGTTCAATTTTACAGCTACGTTATTTTTTTTAAAATGTTGTTTAGGATATTTTATATTCATATCATATGATCTTTTTGAGATCATACATATCAACATTAAAATTTACGAAAATAAATAAAAAAATAGGTACCATCATACCCAGAGCGCTGATATCATCAATATGGTCGTTGAAGAAAAATATGTTTTATTAACCGATTCGTTGCGGCGCATATTTTCCAACACTTTTAGTAGTGGTGGCGTCCAAATATTTCTTGACACGGCTACCGTTTCAAACACCATATAAGTTGATGACGCGGATACCGTGTCAGCTGCCATTTTAAAAGGTCTACCGTGAACAAAAGTTCAGAGTAGAACCTTTTAAAATGCAATTTGAGGGAGATATAATAGATTTAAAAATGATACGATTCCCGTGTCACTCCATACGTTAAAAACAATCATGACACGGCTGCCATGTCATCTGCAACAAATCGGTTAATGATATTTATGGTTCTTAGACAAAAAATATTATTTAAACTGTGCTATTATCTAAACACTTAAATTAACCTGTACCATAAACTGCAACCAACACATAACACAAAGCACAGATAAAAATGGCGGACTAAATTCTTATATTTATCCCCAAGAGCATACTTGAAAAAAAGAGTGTCAACTTAATGATATTTTGCACAATGTTTCGTTCGAAAACAAATACCATAGAGTACTGTATTAAAATTGGTAAAGAGTAAAAATTATGGGTTTTTGTATGAAAACCCTAGAAGTTGGCATTGGTTCCTATAGAGACCATAACGTAGAAACGGAAGTTTTACTGTGGTATTGTTAGTTACCAAAAAGTCGTAGACGGACAATGAGTTCATAGCATTCATAATGTCGTTAAGCTTTCTTGTCTGTTTACATGCAGAGTTGCTGAGCAGTTTATGGATACAGTTACTCCGTTTGGTGTCTTTCTTCATACCTTTGTATTTAAAAACTGACAGAAATAACAACTGAATTATAGTGCTTCTGTCATTATCGTAAGCAAAATCCATTGTATCTGGAAATACATCTTTACTGTTGTTACTTGTGATATATGAATATATATATATTGCTCTAAGAAACTTTTCTTACTTAAGAAACAACTCAATACAAGTTACCTAGCATAATGTTAAAAAAATTGTTAAAATCCTATGCTGAGTAGTAAGGATTAACTTTTTTTTGAAGTCCACATGCTTGCATTTGAGCACCATAATAGGAACAAATGTTTTTAATAAGATAGGAAAGCTTAAATTTTAAAATAAAAAGCTTGAATTATATGCTTAATTTTAATACTACTGTTGGATTATGGTTAATATGATGCCGTATAAATGAGAAAATAAGGTGTAAATGAAGTTTTCAATATTTGTTATCGTTTTAATTCACAATAGTGTATCTTAAGCTAAGAACATAAAGTTCATTTGATTATAAAATGATGAAGTACTTTTTTATTTTTTCATTTATTTGCTAGTAATTTAATGGATGGCTTGCTTTGATATTGTTGTAAAGTAAAACTTGTAAATAGAAAACTGAAAATACATAAGATTTCATTTTACATATAATATATTATGGTTTAAATTAAATATATAATATACTTAAGACATTTTATTTCTAGTATCAGGAATGCCCTTATTTGCAAACCTAAAGATTTTACAGATACTATAGGCAGAGATGTTACAGATGTTGTTGAATCAAGATTAAATAAATATCTTCATCTTTTATAGATTCAGGTGTTACTTTACAGAAATCCATAATTAAAAGAATCCATTAATGCTTCACCCTTCATAGGATGAAGTGTTATTTGACTTTCCTGAAGATGCTTCAGTTAGAAAATGAAATGTGCATTGAGTACATAATTTGTGTGTTACTGCTTTTGCTACTGACGTGGAAGCAAGTGTGCTTTAATCAGGTGCTTCCGTGATATCTAATTTTCAGGCCTTGGATATGTTTGCCCCATCTATCTATCTATCAGAGCAGGCTATACTGCACTTAGTCACACTACGGGCTATTGTGCACAAAGGTACAGTGGTTATTCCTGCCAACCCAGCTCATTCCAGAGGTCTAGTAAAAGTAGGATTCTGAAATAGCTCCTTGTACCTTTTATTTTCTTTGAAGAACTGGACCCTTAGCTATCAAATTTCCACGCACTCATATAGCTTGTGATGCGGAGTTTCCTCATGGTTTAGGCACGCTCTACAGTGGACTGTCTGTTAAGCTAATAACGTGCATGTGTTTATTCATATTGCAATGCCCTTTTATCAGACCACAAATCTGTCTTAACTTTACACTTAGTAGCTTAAGTAACTTTCTGGTCAGTTTGGGATTTAGTATAGGAAATGTTTGTTTAGCTTGTCGACAGCTGGTAAGTGTTTCCGTGCGTTTTTTGTGTTTTATCTTGGTAATTTCTTTTATCTTTGTATTTAGCAGATTAAAGGGTTTTTTTATAGAAAAAGGGCGTAAACGGACAGGAGACCTACCTGATGGTAAGTGATCACCGCCGCCCATGGACAACCACGCTATCAGAAGATTTGCAGTTGCGCCGGCCTTTTAAGAAAGAGTAGGCTCTTTTCTTGAAGGGCCCTAAGTCGTATCCGCTTGGAAAAACCCCTGCCGGAAATTGGTTCCACACAAAAGTGCCTCGAGAATCGCACAGTTGTGGATGTGGAACACTCCCCATGATAGATCCGATAGAAGATGCAGAGCAAAGCCACATCTCTACGTAATCCCAAAGAATCAAGCCGCTTAAAAATAGTTCTGTTATTGACGATTCAAGCCGCTCTATGTTGAATGCGGTCAACCGCGGTACTAAGGAACCCCCGCCCACAAGTGAGAGCAGTACTCCATGTGAGGCCGGATTTGCGCCTTATACAGTTGTAAGTGATGGGCCGGCGTGAAGTTCTGCCTGGCCCTACTGAGAACACCCAGCTTTTTTGAGGCTAATTTGGCCTTGGCTTCCAAGTGACCACGGAATTGAACGTTGCTCGACTTGTAAACTCCAAGAATTTCAAGACTGGCTGTGGCTGTTAGGAAAATATTTTCGAAACGAGGAGATACGAAAAAGGGAGATTTCTTAGTGGAAAACGCGCAAACTTGTATCTTCTTGGGGTTAAAGTGAACATAATACACATATTTATCTATGAAGTGAACTAAGTTTAGTCGACCCGACTTTGTGGCTGTGGAAAGTTGTTCTTCGATTTCTGACACAAGTTTGTTCCGGCACTCGTTGATGTGTTGTTGAGAAACCCCGCTGCGGCCAGAGTACAAAGCATCACCCGTACTGTCATCCGCATAGCAATTAATGTTGCTTGATTGCAACATGTCATTAATATGCAGAAGAAACTGTGTAAGTGATAGCACACAGCCCTGAGAAACAACAGCATTAACGGATTTTAGTTCAGACTTCAGAGCATGCGCCATCAACAACGACCTTGATGCTCCGATCTACCAAAAAACTGGTTATCCAATTGCAGAGTTTCACAGAAAGCCCATAAAAAAGGGAGCTTGGAGAGAAGTGCTTTGTGCCATACCCGATCAAAGGCCTTCGCTATGTCCAAACTAACTGCCAAAGCCTCCCCCTTATTCTCCACAGCATCCGCCCATCGGCGTGTTAGGTAAACTAGAAGATCACCAGCAGAGCGACCACGACTAAAACCGTACTGACGATCACTAATCAGCTGGTGCTCTTCTAGATACCCCAAAAGCTGGCTGTTAATAATGGATTCCATTGTTTTGGAGAACAGGAGTGTTATCGCTATAGGCCGATAGTTAGACGGATCTGAGCGATCGCCTTTCTTAGGGATCGGGTGCACTATAGCTGTCTTCCAAGATTTAGGGACAACACCAGTTGTCTATGAGAGCCGGAAAAGACTCGTTAAAACCGGTGTCAACTCAGGAGCACAAATCTTTAGCACGATTGGTGAGATGCCATCAGGTCCACTAGACTTATGGACATCCAAGGAAATGAGTGCTTTACGCACTGCTGTTCGGAGGAAGTAAACCTCGGGCATGGAACTGTCACACTGCGTGATGGTAGGCGTCGTGTTCCCCTGGTCGTCCAGAGTCGAGTTGGCAGCAAAGAGTGAACCAAAAGATCGACTTTCACCTTGGAAGCATGGGCCAGAGAGCCATTAGCTCTGCGCAGAGGTGGAAAGAAGGTCAGAGAGAAATTCCCTAGGATAGCCTTGGCGAGAGACCAGAACGCCCGAGTTCCCGAAGGAAGGCGGACTAGTCTCTCACCAATTCTGCCAATGTGCTCCGATTTTGCTTTAGCGATTGCTCTTTTGAAAGACCTTGAGGCAAAATTATATACTTTTTTACAATTATATATACTCCTTTCTAACTGCACTGGTGTTTACATCATGAAATGCCGGCGTAGCAGCCCATGCTCAGTAGCACTACTGCTTTCGACGTAAAGACGTTTTGTAGTGACGAACAAACCAAGGCTGTGACTTGCCACCGATGGGTACCGCAGTAAACGGAACGAACTATTCCATGCCCTGCAGTATCATATCGGAGATACATTCAGCAACGACATGGATCATCTAGTGAGAAGCATATTTGCCTCCATGAGTAGGATGCAAAGAAGGACCGAAATCCGTCCCAATCTGCTGACCTGTAGTGCCAAAGGCGGCGACAACGTGAGAAACGACGCCGCGATAGTCGCATTACCGGCACTTCACTCCGTTAGAGAGGCAGTGGTCTGAAGAACCTAGCGGAGCATCTACGGAAACTTGGTAATTATTGGGATGAGGTCAGCAGAAGGTCTAACAGGGAAGGTAAATGGTCATCCACATCTGAAACACGCGTGGGCGAAGTAACCAGCCGTGTTAGACCATATGCTAAAACAAAATCGTGAACAGATCGTGTTCGGTATTACGTGAGCTAAGCCATTTGGCATGATGGCCGTTAAAGTCACCAAGGATCACGATCTCTGCGGTGGGGATCTGGAATCTGCAGCTATTTGTATATGCTCTACGAGTCGGTCTACTTCGTATTTCCAATGTGGGACCTGTAAAGGCACGCATAGATGCGCGGATGGTCGTCGCACTCTATGCGTTGCCAGAGGATGGATAGATCCCTGCCTTCAAGGCTGCTGAGACGCCGGGAACAGATATCCTCTCTAACGTAAGCACAAATTCCCGCCCGGGGTACAAATGAATGCTCTAATTTGTACCCCGGGTAGGAGAGATATGAGGTAGGTATGCACCGGAGAAGATATGTGTCTCGGTTAAAAAGAGCAAAGCCGACTTAGCCGTCTCAAGGTCTCAACCACCAGCGACGGCATTTAAATCTTGAAAGTTTTAGCCCATTATAGTCATAGAGATGTGTGAGATTTATATACTGACTTTGCTTTTCTTTTTTTCATAATTCTATATACATGTTACGTTTTTGATTCTGGTTACTTTTACATGAGAAAACTGTCATTGTCGGGTTCGGATTTGTACCGTGCCAGTTTGTTACGGTAAGGTAACCGGTAAACATATGCAAGTGGCTTCACCACGCGAATGGCAACGCACCACCATCTTTGGAGTCTATAGGTGACAGTTCTCTATGAGGAGAACCATTTGCTATCTTATGATATAAAAAAAATAAGAAACCGGAGAGCGCAACTTTGGGAGTATTATGTTGTAGTAAATAGGCAGTGAACTAATGGTGGTTAATATAACGCATAGCGTTAAATTATAGCGCGCTGTGTAAACTCAACGTACAGCATTCGGCGCTATAATATAAACGCACGGTATACGGGGTTATTTTTTTATCACCTGCCAAATTTAAATAGGTGGTTCAGACCATGAAAGTAAACAACTTTCCCAAAGAAACATGGGTCGAAAAGTGAAAAAAAATCCGACCCTCCCATGGAAAACTGCTCGATCACGTGGTCGATTTCGTATGATAGGTCTGAATTTTTTTTCACTTTTCGACTCGTGTTTCTTTGGGAAAGTTGTTTACTTTCATGGTCTGAAACACCTATTTAAATTTGGCAGGTGGTAACAAAATAACCCTGTATACCAATCGGCTAACGTAAACCGTAGTTATAACATTATAACCTACAAAGTTACGAACTATGCGATCTAACGAGTGACGTGCTAGACCGTAGACGCTAGACGTTACATAGTTTATAGCGTTATAGCGCTCCCTCATCGCTCGCTGAATGACATGATGAGTCACGCGCTTTCTCGGCCGGCTCGCGCGATCACTGTTCCAGTCACACGTTATCATAGTCTATAACGTAGCGCACTAGAAAAATATTAGACATGCGCAAAACATCACCCTATGAAGTAATGTGATGCAACATTACCTTTTCAGTCAGGTGATATTACTCGATAACATTACGCATTACTCGAAACAATACGCGAAGCATTCGAAAGATTAGATACCATTTGTACTTCAACTGTACTATTACTTGAAGTAATACGTAATATACGTATTACTTGTTGAACTGCCGTAAATCGTAATACATTTAGCTTACAGTTAGAAAAGGTTTATTTAGATCATATTACTTGAAAACCTTGACATGAAATTCCTAGCACATGGTATATTTGAATGATGAATATTTTTTTTAGATATGAGAAGGTTTGACCCTACCTACTAATTTTTTTTACGATTAATAAATAATATGACGCTGATTACCGCATAATGATTGTCAATAAAGTTGATTTTCCTTCACACTTAGGCCAATATATTAAATTACACCGAATAAAGACGGATTATGTATAATGTAAGTTTATATAAGGGGTCCCAGGCTTAGGACTGGCAGACTTTTATCTTAAATTATTTTTAAGTTTTGTTTTTATTTTTATCAACTAGCTGCAGCGTGCAGCCCGCTGCATTATAAGTTTCTGGTGAATCCCGCGGGATCACCTAATTATTCCGGGATAAAAATAGCCTATGTGCTATTCCATATCATTATCTACCTGTGTGCCAAGTTTTATTCTAATCCGTTCAGTAGTTTTTGCGTGATTGAGTAACAAACATCCATTCAAACATCTATCCAAACATCTAAACTTTCGCATTTATAATATTTATATAGATATAGATTATGTAAGTTTACATAAGGGGGTCCCGGCTTAGGACTGGCAGACTTTTATCTTATCTTATTTTTAAGTTTTGTTTTTATATTTATCAATCACTAAGTCACTAACATACAGTACTGTACATTCACTAAACCTATTCCTATTATACTACCTATATATAATATTCCTATTTAACTGTATTTACACTGAATTTTTACAATTTGGATAAACTGCACTAATAAATTAAAAAGTTATTAGAATGTAATTAAAAGAATTTTAAAGAATATATAGCCAACAACATGCTTTGCGCCAACTGATTCTGTTCAGTGTTGAAAAATGTATATAATGCAAGTGATCATAGGTTAAAAGTCGGCTAAATAAAAATAAACCTTCTCATAATAACTTGCGGCTTAAAATCCGTCACCAACGTTTCTTGTCCGAACCTTATCTCGTGTCTCTATCTAACTTGTGGAACAACGTCCATCTATCTCACTCTACCACGTGACGCGCGAAGTCCATTCGAGTAGGCAGAATGCGAAATTACGTTCCAGAAACGAACATTACTTAGCATCAAACATCACTTCATCACTCATTACACTCGCACTCTACTAAAGATAGTAAATGCGCGGGTGATGGTGTGATGTTAGTTTTCGTCGCGTAATGCGTAATATGGCATCACATCTTGAAGTAATATCACCCGAGTAATATTACGCGCATCACATACAGATGTCTGAAAAATATAGTTTATAGTCTACTAGCGGCCCGGTACGTGCTTCGCTACGTATCCACACTAATATTATAAATGCGAAAGTAACTCTGTCTGTCTGTCTGTTACGCTTTCATGGCTAAACCGCTGAACCGATTTGGATAAAATTTGGTACAAATATAGTTTGAGACCCAAGAAAGGACATAGGATAGTTTTTATCCCGGAAATCCCACGGGAACGGGAACTATGCGGGTTTTTATTTTAGATATTTTTCCACGCGAACGTAGTCGCGGGCACAACTAGTAAACTATAAAGTGAAATATTAAAAAAACGCCATTTATTGAATACATTCGTATCAAAAAATGTGATACATTACCGCTCCGCTCTACCGATTTTGTGCAAACTTCACATAAACCATCTACTAAATAGTCCAAACAATTATATATATATATATATATATATATATATATATATATATATATATATATATATATGTATATATATATATATATATATATATATATATATATATATATATATATATATATATATATATATATATATATATATAATATGAATAAGATAGCAAACAAGCAGATGGGTCTCCTGATGGAAAGAGTCAAGCATCGCCTATAGACACCAAAGATGTTAATGGTGCGTTGCTATCTTGTGGCGAGGTCTAATGCCACATGCATAAGTTTACCGGCTACCTTACCCTCCAAACCGGAACACGACAGCGACAAGCACTGACGCTATTGCGGCAGGAATAGGTAAGGCGGTGGTACCAGACCGACAATGCAGAACTCTACCACCTAGTAGCCACGATGGTAGTGACTCGATAGCCAATTAAAGCTATTATTATGTTTTACATACGTATAAGACTATCCAACCTCCGTATAATCGGCCGCGGTGTAAACTCCTAATATCTAGGTACGAATAAAGATCGAGCAAATTTTATGAGGACGATTTTTCAGTGTCACTTGCCCGAAGTAGCAATGAAAAACTTGAGGACTGAAAATGTGTCCGTTCTACGAGTTGACTATATATAGTCGACTCGAGTATATAGTTGACTATATATAGTCAACTCGTATCCATCATTCCCATTCACAATAATGCAGACTAAGAAGAGGGCTCCTATTTGAACATTTGTTCGGGTAGACTTAATTCACCTGGAGCAAATCAGCTGGGTGAGTTAAGTGCTACGCACGGTAGACTTAGCGCACCTGAGTGAATTAAGCACAGTCGGCCGACTATTACCTACTCAAAAACTTGTTAAGCCTTCAAAGCCGTGATTACCTTTTTTTATTTAATGTGAGTGAAGCCACTGGTGACCTCTTTCAAATTCAAATAGTTAACAACCTTGACTACACAATCATTGGGGCTCGGGTTTGATTACCCACAGGCTCAGCATTCATATATTGAGCATAGGGTTTGTATTTCTGGGTTTGGGTGTTTAGTAAACATATTTAAATGTTTATAGGTATGTGTATTTCTACGTATACATATCATTGAGTAACACCCACATAATTAGGAAATAAATTGCTTACTTTGGGGTTAGGTCAATTTGTGTAATTTATATACCGATATTATTTTTATTACTTATTCTGATATAAAGTTTGTAATTAAATAATCCATCTAAGCGTCACCTATGCTTATAAGTATTTCATAATTAAAATAAAATAAAATTTACCTCGGAATGTTGATCGATTCTTAAGTTTACTAGGACTCAGTTAGTCATTCAGTAAAAAGGGTGGTGTCTCTCATCGCCCCGTTTGCCAACTTTAATAGGTCTCTCGATCATCAGATCGATTCTTAACTTTACTAAGACTTACCAGTTAGTCATTCGGTAAAACGGGTGGTGTCTCTCATCGCTTCATTTGCCAACTTTAATAGGTCTATTATTGAAAATTTGACCTAATCAAACAGGGAGCCCATGCGCTGACTTGAACAGTGTAACTAGTAGATTAATGAGCAACTCATGCCTTCATTATTTACCCCATTTCAAATTGTTAACAATATTTTCAACAATATTCTTCAAATAATGCGGTGGGTTCGTAAATTTATTAAATCTCGATTATTGCATTGCAATTTTTCTAAGTATTGGCGGATAGATTTTGAAGCATAATTATTATTCATTAGCTGGGTTGCCAGCGACTTCGTCCGCGCGGACTTCGTTTACTCCGCACAGCACCTCCCCCGTAGGTGATAGCGTGATAATATGTAGCCTATATGTTGACCCGACCTGTATTCATGCAAAATTTGAAGTAAATCCGTGCAGTAATAAGATTGATAGATTTGTCTATGTCTTAAGAAGACTAAGAGAAGTAGGAAACGTAAAAGCCTCCCTATTAGCATATCATGGATATGTATCTTCTAATTTACAATATGGAATTCCTTTTGGGGAAATTCTGTTGAATTGGTACGAATTTTTAGAGTCCAAAAGAAATGTATTCGAGCAACATGTGGTGTGAATCAGTTAAATTCCTGTAAACCACTTTTCAAGTCTCTTAAGGTACTTCCCGTACCATGTTTGTATATTTTAGAGGTATGCGTATTAGTAAAAAACCACCAAAAGTTATTTAAAACAAATGCTGAAGTCACTGGTAACTCATATTTTAGGAATAGTAAAAAATTATATGTGCCTAATCAAAAATTAAATATTTTTACAAAAAATGTGTATTGTATGTCTATTATTATATACAACCATATTGCTGATAGTCTTAAATCATTACCTATAAATAAATTTCTCAAAAAGTTGTTTGATTTGCTGTTAGATAAAACTTATTATGATATTAAAGAATTTTTAGCCGATAAAATTAAATATTAATGGATAGAAATATAAGTTTGTTGAATTGTCCTTAAAAAATTTCAATGTATCTAGTAAAATTTTGTAAATAGTGAACATTTTGTAAATTATTAATAATTTAATTACACAAAATATGAAACTTGTAATTATAAAAATAACTTTTGTAATATGAAATCATCATTGTAGATTTATAACAAGTACATAAAATAGAGAAAAAAGCCCGCTGAGTTTCTTCCACCGGATCTTCTCAGTGTGTGGCCGCGTTCCGATCCGGTAGTAATTCTAAATAATCGAAAGAATGTTTTAAATGTAATATTATATAATTTTTTTTAAATATTTGCACACCGTATAATGGTAGAATATGTTGGTAACTTAATTTATTTTTAACAACTTGTAACACCCATATTCTTGCAAATAAATATTTTCTTTCTTTCTTCTTTCTTTCAGTACTTTTTGAGTTTACCTCGGACATACATCCAGACAAACGGACAAAAATTCTAAAAACTATATTTTTGGCTTCGATATCGATTGTTGATCACGCCCCAAGTATTCTTTTAAAAAAATATTCAATGTACAGTTTTGACTTTCTACGATTTTATTATATGTATAGATATAGACTAGCTGTTGCCAGCGACTTCGTCCGCGCGGAGTTCGTTTACTTCGCACTGCCCCTTACCCGTAGGTGATAGCGTGATAATATGTAGCCTATAGGTATGTTGATCCGACCTGTTAGTAATATTCATGCAAAATTTGAAGTAAATTCATGCAGTAGGTACTTTTTGAGTTTACCCCGGACATACATGCAGACAAACAGACAGACAAACAGACAAAAATTCTAAAAACTATATTTTTGGCTTCGATATCGATTGTAGATCACGCCCCAAGTATTTTTTTAAAAAAATATTCCATGTACAGTTTTGACTTTCCTACGATTTTATTATATGTATAGATTATGCTTCTGTTACGCTTGCACGAATATGTAGGGGAAAATTGGATGAAGTCATATAAGTGTAGTGACTGCATATTTTTGGTTCACTTTTTGAAGCAATTTTTAAAATTTCTCTTTTATATACAAGCGTATGTGAAGAAAATAAAAAAAAAATACTTTACTAAAATAATACAGTGACATAGTAGAAAATTTAAAAATATTTTTAACTTCCCACTACGTATATAGATAGAAATTACTCATTTTGCCCCGATTTTCAAAAATTGAGTTTTCACCAGAAGTTCACCAGAGTTCTTGGGAACCTTTTCCGACTATTTGGACGATGACGTCAGTATGTCTATGTATGTATGTGTGTGTTAACATCGTACTACTTTTGAACGGCTTCACCTATCGAAACGAGGTTGACGGCATTCAATTGGACTCCGCTCAACTTAGACTTTCTGAAGATTTGAACCAATTTGGTTTGGGAAATTTTGAGAAATTCGGAATAAATCTCAAAAAAAATTTTGACGAAATACATTTTTTAAAAATAACTTCTAGGTTAACGTACGACTGAATACAAAATCTAATCGGTTCTTTTCATCAAAAAACTGCATCCTATGCATAAATTAAACTAATAATTTTGGACCTTTTACAATATTTTAATACATAAAAAACTACGTCTAAATACCATTTCAAATATCGAATCAGGTGTCCAAAAGTTACAGCTTTATTTTGTTGTTTAGAAGAACATCATTTCATATTTGTAAAATAAATTTCAGACTAATACACCCATTGATTTCTAGACCTAAACAGCTCTTTTACTTAACACGTTCCCAGCGGCTTTGATTTATCTATTCTTTCCATTACTGCGTTACGAGACGTTTGAAACCTCGTTTTGAACCAGAGGTTGTAAGCGGCACGAGGCTTAGTAAACCCCACCGCCCAGAGGCGACAAAAATCCTTTTTTTGGCGCCAAATAAGACGAATTGTATGGTTTTTGTCGCGATTATTATTATCAATGATTGATTAAACCTAAATCTGCCGCCGCCTGTGGGCAAATTATTTAGTTTAGATTCTATAGGTAAAATAAAATGTGGGGTCTTTTGTACCCCATACCGCACTGAAAAAGAGCAGTTTTTCATATTGTTTAGTGATGGAAAAAAAATATCGTTTTTATTTAATTGTACTTATGGATGCTTTTTATTAAAATAGGCCAAACAATAATATTTTTTGCAACCGATACATTATGTGAGAATTTTCTTTGCTTTTTTATCAGCCTCACGACCAGAGGTGCAAAAAATGCATTACTTTAGTTAATGCATTAGCGTTTCATTACTCATTACTATGATAATGAGCAATGAAATCAGTTTTCATTACTCATTACTATAATAATGAGTAATGAAATCAGTTTTCATTACTCATTACTATAATAATGAGTAATGAAATCAGTTTCCATTACTCATCAATTTTTTTAATGGAACAATAATTAATTTTCATTAATTTTTTTTAATGAATAATGTATTATTTTTACATTACTTAATTTTTTATTTTAATGAGTATTTCAATGATTTACACTAAAATTCTCAACGTTAATGAGTAATGTACCAACTTTATCAAATCTGCGCATTAATATTTTATTGTAATAAATTGCACAAATTTGAACTTCAAATTTGACATTTAATGGATAATAAAGAACCAATAATAACTCATTACGATTTTAATCTTTCATTATTAATTTTTTTTCCAATGAGTAATGGAAGACCACAAATTACACATTAATTATTTAATGAGTAATGTAAATATTTTACATTAATTTTTTTTTAATGAGTAATGGACAAAAATTACATTACATTATTTTTTACATTAAGATTTTTGCAACTCTGCTCACAACTTGATAAGGAGGTGCGAAGTTTTTCGAAGCATCCTGCATATCTCCTCTTCTTTGATCCTTTTTCGAGATGATGTGGATTGTTTGGAGTGGGTTCTTAGGCACCAGCGGCGTGCACAGAATTATGACACCGGGTATGCAGCTGTGTACTCGATCACAAATTGATTGTGTGAGTGAGCCAATTACGTGCGGATAGGTAATTATGTCTCGCACACATTTACAATGTGAGGCAGAATGGTAGCGGCAGTAGTTTGCGTTTGATATTATTTATCGTTTAATTAACGCCTGGCAAACATGTTTGAGTGCTGTGCTTGCAAATAGGTGCTATTTAAAAATATTAGGCGTTTTTAAGTTATTATATTTTGTTTATTCATTTATTTATAATTAATTAAAGTCATCTAAAACGTATGAACGTTTTATTAAAATATAGGTAAAGCAGTGCTTCTTTGCCTCTAAACAGTGCACGCCCCTGTTAGGCACAGCAGTTGCATACACTTCCACTAAGCCACCGAGGCAAATCAAATAAATACTTACCACAAGGAACAAGGATAGAAAGCGTTATTATATTATAATCCCTAACTATACATACATACAATTCATTACAGTGTATAATTTATAATCATCAAAAATGCGGCCCTGATGTAAAATGCAAACTTATGCTGTTAATTTTTTCTGATTAAAATAGTAGTTACTAAGTGTGTTGCAAGCAAAAGTCATCATCTACATGTCAATATCTTCCTACTTTTAAGTAAAACTCTAAATAATAATTATTAATTAAATTATAAGTAGATAATTGTGGTAATACTTTATTCATCAAATTCATACACATCATTATTGTTATCAGCATTAACTTTGCTTTCTTTTTCGTAGCAAAATTTACTTTTTCGTATGTTAGAATTGTTGTTACCACATTTAATTCCTGTTTGCTTATTATTTTTACTAGATGCGTCAGTTAGGCCTCCTAAGTATTTTGATAAATTTCCTGTAAACAAACACAACTCATTAATTTCATTTAAATTCCAAAATTTAAAATGGAATTTTCCTCAATGTTAGGGATGTAACCACAGACTTTTTCAATCCATTAAAATCTTATTTAAAAAATCGCAAATGCTATCGGATTATTTATTGTAATGCTACTATTTTTAAACAATACTAAGTTTTATTCACTGATAAAAGATGTCATGTTTCGGTCTTACATGTGTCCGTTTGAACTATAATCAGTAAATATAGAACCGAAAAAAAGCGATGAAATTATAACCCAAAGAATACCTATTACCTCCATATCGCGATGGATATAAGCTGACACCAATAATTTGTTAAAACTGAGTGAATGGGAGCTTAATAAACCGTGAAAAATAACCTATAATAAACATAATATTTATTTTACCTTGTATAGTACTTATGCATTCATCAATATACTCCTTGGTATTCAGATCCTTCATCATTAACGGTTGTATTTCTAAAGAATACTCAGGTCCGTATTTAGGCCAAAACTTATGTTCTGGTATATTGTTATCTAACTCAACACCTATTATTAGCGCTGTGAGAATAGTCCAAAGTTTTGCTGTATTAGTAAAATTATATCCACCTAAAAGTAGACAATAATATTGATGATACTAGAAACTCCTGGATGTCTCAACGCTCATCCTAAACCTAGACCAATTGAGTTTTATTCTATGACAAATATTATGATCAACTGACAGGAAAAGAGGGGAATTTGTATGGAAACAAAAATAAATATTCTCCGATTTACTTGAACTTAACCATTTAATGCAAGTGGCATTTTGTCTAACATATTATGGTGTGCAATTAATATTTAACATTTTATAAATACAGTGTATTCTGACAAACGTTTTGCAAGGCGATGTCGGATTATCGAATTTGTCGGATTATAGAGTACTGACACAGACTTGTAGTCAGAGTTTTGTTACAAACAGTAAGACAGTAGTAGTTTGTTCACCAAGGCGAGAAAATGACCGATACCTTACGAGAGTGTAGTTTGAGGCCCGAAGTGCAGCTGAGGTTAAAATTTATATTAAAATTATTACAATTATTGAAACTCCATAAATTCTTCATATGTTTTGTTGTACTTATGCTTGGTTTTTTTCTGGCAAAAGGTTTAAAATGACTGTTTGAGCAGCTTCTTTTAATTCAGGCGGCGTAAATAAATCTTCATTCTCGCTACTAGACATAGACATCAGAACAGAATGTAAGAACTAAGAAGAAGATACAATAAAAAAGAAAATTCGCGCGTACAATCGTTTTTTTTTTTATATTGAGGAGGCAAATGAAATAAAGCACATACTGCCAAGTTTCCTTAGTAAATTCTAGTGGCCAGTAACATTTTGATGTGCTTCGAGATACAAACTTATGAATTTTAAAAATTTAAAGGAGGGGAGAAAATTACTTTCTACCCAAGGGGAGAAAGTAAATCCCATACATTTTTGCCGCCCGCATATTGGTTCGCTTGGAATTAGGTACCTACTTTCTTCTCGTTTTTCAAGTAAGAACTAATGTACTTTCCGAATAGGTGTAGTATAAAAAACTTTTTTTTTCTTTGAGCGGCAAAGTTAACATTTAAAAATCTTCGAGACCAAGCAGCACGAAATATGAAAACAAATGGCGCCTTTCACGCATTCTACTGCGCCGCGTTAGACCAATAGCAACAGCGCAAAACGGCGCGCGCATCATTTTTACCATTAAAAAAGCAGGACTTTTCCCATTGAGAAAGCGAGTGAGACGCGTTTATGAATCTATAGAACGGAGCGTCATTAACAACGGCGAACCGCTAACCACAAGCCGCCGAAGTCTAAATCCGGCGCTGCCCCGATAGGTTTTGATTCCCATGTGTCGCAAAATATGCGATATATATATATATATATATATATATATATATATATATATATATATATATATTCACAGTTGAATGTAATCGTAGACTCAACAGCCTTGACATTCAGACAGATGGACAGGCGACACTGTGATTCAATAAGGGTTTCGTTTTTTCATGTATGGTTCAGAACAGTAAAAAAATGTTTGTATATTGTAAAAATCGACGAGAGTTATGAATAAATAGAATTCAAGCTAATTACGGTGTATTGATTCTATTTCCAAATGATCACTACTATAACTGGTGTAATTTAAAAAAGCCATAAGCAACATACCTCCTCCAACAAACATTGTAGGTTTTCGTTTATTGAGAACATGTCGGATACATGTAGAATAGCCCTTAGGTGTAACTCCTCCTCCTCCGTGTGGGTCCCGGGCGAGACAGTCCGCACCGCATTGTACAACTATCACATCTGGCATAAAATGAGAGCATACTGAATTGAACACCCTGAAAATAATAATACAATTTCGTATAGATTATAAAAAAACAGTTGTAAAAAAATATATTTAAACAGAACACCATAAGAAAATCGTCTTTTTAGGATTCCGTATTTCATAAGGAAAAAACGGAACCCTTATTAGAACCACTTCGTTGTTCGTCTGTCAAGACCCTTTTTCTCAGGAACACTTGAAGGTATCAAGTTGAAATTTATATCGATAAGGTACTCGAATCTACCGTCCCTCTCAGTTGCGAAAAAAATAAAACTTGTAAGTCAACACGATCAAAAGATATGACCATTTATGTCATATATTTTGCGATTTCAAAAGGGAATCAATACCTACAGGTTACTTCCTGATGATTAAAATTATGAAATTTGGCAAGAAGCAATGTCTTACAGCACGTGTAAAAAACCAAAAACCGTAAATTTTTATGATGAAATAAATCGCGATCAAAATATATGACCATTTGTGGCGTATATTTTGTGATTTTAAAAATTAATCTATACCTATAGGTTTCTTCCTGCTGACTTAGAATTTTGAAATTTGGCAAAAAGCAATGTCTTACAGCACATGTGAAGAAATAAACCGAAAATCGAAAATTTTTAACAAGCCTCCAAAAAGCTCGGTGTGATCAGCAGAGCGAGACGGTACTTCTTGCCGGCCGATCGCCTTCAACTTTATAAGGCACAAATTCGGCCTCATTTAGTGATGTTCCCTCTCTGGGCCGGAGCTCCTCAGTACCAGCTTCTTCCTCTTGATCGCATTCAGCGTAGAGCGAGCGGTTCGAATCATTGACAACCAGGATATTTCGAAACGTCTTGACTCTTTGGCATTGCGCAGAGATGTGGGTTCACTCTGCGTCGTCTATCGTATTTATCATGGGGACTATTCCGATGAGTTATTTGTATTAATTCTTGCCGCCGTATTCCATCGTCGGACATCTCGTCAAAATTTGAAGTTCCACCCTCACCATCTCGATGTCTAGAAATCCACAACTGTGCGTTTCTCTCAGCACTATTTGCCTCGCACTACTCTGTTGTGGAATGCATTACCGGCAGGGGTGTTTCCAAACAGATACGACTTGGGCGCATTTAAGAAAAGAGCTCACACGTTCTTAAAAGGCCGGCAACGCAACTGCAAGACCCCCTGGTATTGCGGATATCCATAGGCGCTGGTGATCACTTACCGTCAGATGTACCTGCTGCTCGTTTGCCCCCAATTTCCATTAAAAAAAATTGGTTACATCACAAAAAAAACGCGATCAAAAACGACTGTTTATGTTTTACACATATTTTGCAATTTCAAAAGGGAATCAAAACTTAGGGTACTTCCTATTGACCTAGAATTATAGAATTTCATTTTAATTTGGTGAAGATCTGTTGCAGGGTTCTGGAGATACAAGAAATGGACTGTCGATCGGGGCAGTTTCACTACGTTAAAAATTATTACTATGCGGTTTTACTTACTTATCAAAGCAATATTCTAACGTTTCATCCGAGTATGCTGCATTCAGTGGAAAATTACATGTGTAGCCTTTGCCTTCGAAAATGCCTATATCATCTATATTTCCAGTCCCAGGATAAAAACCAGGTTCAAACTTATGAAATGATAATGTGAACACAGATTTACTTAAATTATAAGCATCTTGGACTCCATTTCCTGTAAATAAAAATAACAGTTAAATTTATATTAATATATGCAATAGTTTGGATGTTTGGATGAATGTTTGTTACTGAATCACACAAAAACTACTGACTGATTTGGCATAAACGTAGTAACCTGAATAGCACATAGGCTTTTTTTATCCCGGAAAAATGATTTGTTCTTACGGGATTCACCAAAACCTCTTATAATACAGTGGGCTGCAAGATACAGCTAGTGTTAGTATACATTTTATTCCCTCCCTTAATTTCTGACTTAACAAATGAATGCAATACTTTGCATGTGGCATTAGACCTCGCCACATGATAGCAACGCACCATTAACACCTTTGGTGTTTATAGGCGATGGTTGTTTGCTGTCTTATAATATAAAAAAAACTTTATAGATTAAGAGATTCATACTTTGCGAAACTATAAACTAACATGCAGACACATGAGTACACACCAGATCCCTTACAAGGTAGCCAGAGAAAGCAAGCCATAACATGTTTATAACTTCAATAAAAAATTATTGTTTTAAATTTTACACTTGTACTGTTTCACAATTCACTAATTATGTATCATATATATAATTCCTAACACAACGTATTTGTTGACAATTTAAGTTTTAGTCCTGATGATGCAGTAAAATGCGAAACCGGTTGACTATTTAAATAAAAAAGTATATATGATACATAATTAGTGAATTGTGAAACAGTACAAGTGTAAAATTTAAAACAATAATTATGACGGAGTTTCACCAAGTGCCGACGATGGAAAGTATAAAAATTCAATAAAAAATTAAAAGAAAAAAGTATCATCACGCCCGGTTCTCTCGCGCGGGAGGCAGAGTAAGCCGAACATCTATAGACTTTCCGGTTCACCGCGATTCATCGGCTTTCGGTTGGCGAGATGAGTGGTGATCCCCATTGCCGTATTTTAAAGTCTATCGAAAATTTGTAGCAATAACCGGGGCCGACGCGGACCGTTTTACGTCATCCGAGGCAAGGGAGTGATAACATACAATCCGCCAGACTCCGAGCTGCTACTGAGATTTTGGATTTTCAAGAAAAATCTTAACACTTTTGCCCAGCCCGGGGATCGAACCCAGGACTTCACTATCTGAGCCGAATCGGCTATCCTTTAGACCACGAAGCACTCAAGAAAACAAACAATTTAATTTCGCAGTTAAATGCAGGAAGTTGCCAACTAAATTACTTTTTTTACTTTTTGAATTCAGCAAATTTGTTTACCATGCAAATACATTGAGTAATCATTGGGTAAAACAATTAATTTCAAATAAAAATTTGCGGATTTTTAGAGTAGAAATGTAATTTTTGATGATTGCACTTATCTTGGTTATGATGTTACAGTTGCTTTTTTTTTTAATATCCTAAATGATGGAGAGTCAACCATCACCTATAGTCACCAAAGATGTTTATGGTGTGTTGCTATCTTGTAGCAAGGTCTAATGCCACATGCATAAGTTTACCGGCTACTTTACCCTCCAAACCGGAACACGATAGCGACAAGTACTGACGCTATTGCGGGAGGAATATATAAGGCGGTGGTACCAGACCCGGGCGAGACAATGCAGAACTCTACCACCTAGTGCAGTATTAAAGGTTCTCCCACACAGCAGTTATATAATGTTATAAAGCATCACACAGCACAATCACATTTAATAACAATGTTGACATTTTCCTACAACATGGTAAGAATGTTATTACATTGTATAAATCAAAGTCGCTTTCGGATTTTGATGCGGTTTTTTTAATAGATAGAATGATTCAAGAGGAAGGTTTATATGTATAACATCCATTATATAGTAGAGAAATACTGTTATAATTATATTTAGCAAAACAATGTTTGCCGGGTCAGCTAGTATGTTACAAAATATGCTCCCACACTGATTCAACTCTTTGTACTACATCATACAACATTCTGAAACTACCAGTTTGAATCTGTCTTTCGAGGAACATGGTAGTGGTTCTAAATGGACAAAGTGCTTATTGGTTTGATTTTTTCTTGTTTTTGTTTAAAAAATAACAACAAAGACACAATTGTTACATGAAGTTGTATAACATTACTAACAATTTGTTAAAAGTTAGACAACAAATGATACGCAAGATTCTCTAACTTGCATGTGGAAGTTCAAAGTAATGTCAAGCTCTCACAGTTATATAATAAAACAAAACAAACAAACCATGGTGAACGTCTAGATCTACGTAAAGAATCCTAGAAAACTTTTTCCTTAAATATTCAATAGCTAGTACTATGTCATTTATGTAGCAAAAGCCTTCTGCCCCAAATCTAAAACAAAAAAATTGTTAAAATGCAGGTTTTCTTACATGGAGCAAGATAAACTAGAACTGTTTTGGTAAACTACAAAAAAGGATAATTATTTATGGTGAATTTATTAATTTACATTTAATTAACAAAAGTTAAATTAACAACATTAACAATTGAAAGAAAGTCTAAGTAGAGGCCAAACTACTAGAAGCGACTCATAACAAATAAAGAACAATGTCTTTATATTTATTGTTTTGATCAATCTTACTTAAATCAAACTTTTCGCAAAACAATATAAAATATTAATATAGAAGTATTTGCAATTTGTATGCTTATGGTTTTATAAATAACTTAGTCCATTTTTCTAACTTGGTGGGCAACATGGAGCTCACGGGCTGCAGGTTGCTCTAGGATCTCTATTGTATTATGCCCAAATATGTAAATTAAAAATTAATGGTGCAGTGTCATTCGATCATTGCCTGATAATTACAACTTGGATATTTTGTATCTTCATTATATGGCATACATATGATAATTGAATTGATACATATAATTAAGTCATTACATTCATAATTAATGCTAATTTACAAGCATATTGTATTAAACGAACATAAGCATACATTTCTGATATAATTACTAAAATAAGTTGCTTACAATAGCTAGTCTTGAAACAAGTTTAATTAAAAGCAAACCTATGAGCATGGTGCCAACCTCCACACCAATTTATCACAGTATCAGTCAGGCCCAACAATAAACATTTTGCTGCTGTTATTGAGCCACCAGCTATAGTAGACACAACATTATACATATCAGAGATCGGCTCACAATCGTAACCTGAAAAATGTTTTTACCATTATTAGTTAATAGATACAGACGAATCTAATTAGTGCGCCATTAATAAAACCTAGGCGATGCCAAATTATTGGAATAATCAGATTATTGGATTATATAGAAAAACTCAAAATAATAATAATAATGCATTTTCAATTCAATCCTGTATTAAAGACTATCCAGTTGAATATGGATTCTGCCAGTAATAAAGCATTTTTAAGAAGAAAATATATATTTTACTAGCTGCCGTGTGCAGCCTGCTGCATTATAAAAGTTTTTGGGGAATCCCACGGGATCATCTAATTTTTTCGGGATATAAAGTAGCCTATGTCCTATTCCAGGTCATCATCTACCTGTGTGCCAAATTTCATTCAAATCCGTTCAGTAGTTTTTCCATCCATCCATCCAGCCAAACATCCAAACTTTCACATTTATAATATTAATATAGATATATGTTACATAAAATATGTATTGCATATATGTGACATACTTGATTTTTAGGTCAGACAGTGTTGTTTTACCTATAAAGTGGACAAGGTGGGTAGTAGCAGGTAGTTTGGTAAAGATCTTTTTTCTCAATGATGTAATGATCTCAAGGGTGTAATGACACAGTTTTGGAAGCTCTGGCTTAGATCTCACACTAGATACACGCTTACATTTTCAGAACCCATTTTTGCTTTAATTATTTTGTATTGTTAATAATTTATCAATGGAGGAAACATTGTCTTTAATAATATATTGTACAGTATTCTGATCATGTTATTCAATGAAAAAACCTACTTACTAGCTCCACTCTGCATCTTTTAATTACATACTACAATACAATCATAATACAAAAATAATTTTATTTCAACCATGAAATACAGTGTTTATATTTATTTGTGTATTTTTTTAGAGATGTTCAATTTCTCCAAAGTGACATTAATATTAATAGGATATTACTGAATTGTTACATTGGAAAATACACACATTTTTAATGAGTATAACAATATTAAACTATTACTTTTTTTCTATTACAATATTAAATATTAAACTGACCAAAACCATACTCTTCATCCTCAGAATTGGTCATGTATTCTTCATCGACATCACGAAATGTCTTTAAGTGATCAAGGTATGTTTCTGCATGAAATAACTTTATGTCTGTATCAGTTGCAGCAGTTGATCTTACCAATTTCACTTGTTGTAATAGCCCATAGGCTGTCATAAGCTCATGAACTATGGATGCCTAAAAATACAACATTCCCATAATCCACAATGATAATTTTTGAAGTTTAAACATCATGTATAACTAAGTAACTACATGGTCACAATAATATATGCCTTGAAAATAGTCGATAAGAAATACTTTAAAAATGGAAAATATATAAGAGAATCATATTAGCAACCAATTTGTTTGTAAACGAAGGCTATGTTACTTTGCAAAAACATGCTTTCACTATGAGGTAAATTTAAAAAAAATCACGTAAGTAATGTCGGAGACAATACAAAAAAACTACTTACTCGACCACTAACTGCTGGTAAACGGTCACATTGTCGTACCAAGGTTTCATCCCAAACAACGCAAGATTTTGTGCTCATTTTCAGATACGGTCTATATTTTCACAATACATTAAAGAGGTAATTTAAATCCTCGTAGTGTTTTTTTTATTAAAATAAACTTATTTCCTTTGCCTATTTATTCAGCTTTAAACAAAATTCAAATTTAACGAGGTTTAACAGTATATTTTAAATTTCTCCATTCTTATATAGAGCGTTAGATTATTCTCCAAGGAATCTTAAAGTAAATATTTTCTGTTTTCATTTAATAAAAATAATAATATTTTCCTAGTAAAATATTAATAGCATCAGTTATATGTCGGAAACAGTCGGAAGATAAACATTAAACCTCTCGTAGAGAGCACAGATCAGTAAATTGTAGCAAGCTAGTAGAGAGTATTATATTCTTTGCATTAAACAATGTCAGCTGCACAGAACAATATAACTAACGTCATCTGTCAAGTGCAAAGTCAACTGTCGACTGTCAATGTTAGCAAGTGACGTGTAGTCTTCTCTCACCCCCTTAACAAGGTGGGGATATGATAATAGGTAGGTACCTATGTTTTCTGTGGGGATATAGTTTCGGGACTGCTTGCCCCCTGTCCATGTGTCCTTCGCTAGCCGTTAAAACGGCTAGGTCGGGGTTGCAGTGGATTTAGTAAACCCCCTCGTCGTTAGGTCTGGTATTAGTATTTGGAATTCTAAAGTTGTAATTTAAAGGAATTTGGTGTGGTTAAGTGGAAAATTAAATAAATAGTTGGTATCCCCAATGCCCCATTTTCTTCGCACCACCAAGGGTGATCAACACTGCTGGATGAGACACGTGGGGCAGGCCCGACAAGGCGATCAGCGACCAAGGTGGCGACTTAAACGGGGTAGGAGGGAGACGATGTCACATGGGAAAGGCTTCGTGACCGGAGGATGCAAGTGCCAGGGGGCTATGTTTTGATGTAGGCATATTCAGATGTATCTGATCTCCCAAATATATAGACTTCTTATAAAGTCTGGAGGACTTCTGCTTCAGATCTCGGTGGCTGATATCTTTGGTGATGTATCAGGCAACCATACGTGGCGCTGCATTTTGGCACTGTTGAAGATTCCGGTGAAGATCTTGTGCTGTCAGTTGGTACCATGAGGCCGCTGCATAGGTGATCCTAGGCCTGATGCACGTCGTGTACAGGCCGAGCTTGGTCCAGAGCGGGAGTCTGGTTTTCATGACTGATCTTAGGGCAATCATAACTGACTTCGTGTTTCGCAAAATTGTTTTCACGTGCTTCCTCATTGTTAGGACCACAGACGACTTAGAGATGCAAGCATGTTAGGACTTAGGCTATTATCTATGATAAGATACTTGATCTTGGCGAGACCATAGATAAATGATGCTGACCATTTGATGTTCTGGCCAAGGAACTTATATACGATAACTGGAATTCTTACGAAGCAATATTTGAAAAATAAAAATGTACTTTATTATGTTAAACATAAAGTTGACATTCGTTTCTTACTTAACAGAGGGAAAAACGTTCTGAGCAAGACAACGACAAGAGTGGATGTTGTCCCTTTCTTGCAATTGCCAGTGTAAATAAAACTATCTAATGGTAGTTTTTTATATATTCGGTAATCGTTAAGTCCCTTTTATTCATACATGTCGATAAATACATTAGCATAAAATGTATTGTAATTAACACAGTGAGATCTAAAATATGCTTATTTTAATTATTACATAATTACTTATGCAATGTAAAAAAACTGTTTCTCAGTAGAATTACTTAGTAGTAATTTGCAAACTACGCATGGCCGCACTTATATATGGCGATTGGCGCTTTATTTATTAGAAAGAGACACACTCCACCCATGTCGTGGTACTCTTCGGACGATTTAGAACCACGTATGAACATTTCGGGTAGAATGTAACTTCCTTGGTTCTGGCATTTCAGCTTCATTGAAGGTAGAAGTGACTTTGTCTTCGTTCTTTTAGGTAGGAGTGCTTGGGTTTTGTCGACGTTGACCGACAGCCTCCATTTTGTCAACAACTCCGGCAAGATGTTCAATGTGTTCTGTAGTTTTTTTGATGGCGTGTGTCGGTGATACGAATATCAATATACAGCCTGACAAAAAAGAGTAAAAAATAATTGAGGCCGCCACTATCATTTATATGGTATCACATATACTGCATAATTGTTTTTGATACTTCGAAGTTTAGCTACAACACACAAGATTTGATTGTTTGATTGTTTCATTGAATAGGCTCCAAAACTACTAAACTAGAATTATAATAAAAATGTAAAATTATTGGAAAATAAACAAGAAACGCTTGAAGTTTATAACTCGAATCTCGATAACTTTAGTGTTGCCATAACTAGTGTATTATAGTTCAATTCCGTCACCGCAACGTACTCTTTTTTGCCAAGCTATATATGCCGCATCAACTGCAAATAGGGCAAGAGCAGCCGTCTCCAGCCGGGATGTCATTTGTATACAAGGAAAAGAACGTCGGTGAGAGACAGCTTCACTGTGGCACTCCTGCCGTTATTGGTCTTACCGTGGAGAGTACATCTTCTACCTGGACCCGGAACTTCCTATTTTGGAGGGATGATCTGGTCATTTAACCACTGTTCTGGGCAGGGTCATGTTGGCTAGCTTGTAGAGGAGGCCTTCGTGCCACACCCTATCGAAGGCCATCTCCATGTCCGAAGAAGACCTTCTCTATGTCAGAAGAACCGCTACAGCTTGATCAATCTTGTTGCGGGAGGCGACCAGCATGTGCAGCACTCGTGACAGTTGAAGCGTGGTGCTCTGTTCAGCGCTAAATCCGAACTGCTCCACGCGAAGTTCTGTGTGAGTTTGGATGACTTGGAGGAGAGGTTTACCAAAGACTTTAGATAATGATGAACGAAATGTAATGGGGCGATAACTTTTGGTATCAAAGATGTTCTTTTCTTGTTTTGGCAGTATAATGATGTGTCCCGTCCTTCAGATTCTGGGAAATTCCTCTCAGCGCAGGATTCCATTGAAAAGTATTGTGATCGCCGTAATGAATTTGCGTGGTAGGTGGCGCAGCGCTTGATTGGTAATTCCTTCTGCACCCGAGGCCTTCTTTTACTTGGCTTGGAGGATCTGCTGTCGCACCTTTTGAGATGAGAAGAAAATTGGATCTTCTTTGGGGGTTAATAGGAGAATTTAAATATATTTCGAGAGAAACTTTCATGTTTTTCGTGTAAGTAGAGTCGTGGAACGGGTTCGGGCTGAACTCATCTTCTAAGAAGTCCGCAAATATTTCAGTATGATTATGTTTCAGTTTATATTCAGTATGATTCTGCTCGGTAGCGTGGGTAGCCATCATCATGGCGTAAAGGTCGTACTAGTTGGGCTGCTCTGGTGATTTGTCTAAACAATCGATTGGAGGGACACCCAATTCTCTTCTGCTTCGCTAAAACGTGTCTCCCAGCTCTGGATTGCGTGATTCTCCAAGTCGGACTTCACCTCAAATGAAAGCTTATTTAATGCCGTTTTAAAAGTCGGACAACGGTTATGTTGCTATTACCGACGGAGTCTTCGCTTTCTGTTTATTTTCTTCCTTATGGAGTTAGGTAGTGGGGGACCAGGCGGGTAGGAGCGTGAGTATTAGTTGCTTCTTGCATAGCTAATTGTATTTATTGTGTTATACTCTTGGTTAGGTTATTGACTTCTTCTGCTGAAGTGATCGGTCGGCCTGGGGACAGTTGATGCAGCTTTTCAGAAAATGTTTGAAAGTTTGTCCACTACACGGAAATATGTTGTCGCATCCCGTCCGCAAATTGTGAGATCTTGTTGGTCCGCCATGTTGAACAGTCGCCTTCCTGATGTGATGTGATGGTGATGTAGTTCCATGCAGTGTGCTTGGAGTTCCAGTCACCGGCTGAGATAGTTGGTAAATTTGAGTTGTTCCGTCTGTAGATTATGTAGTACGATATCTTTAGATTGTCCCCCGGGCCCAAAAGCGTCTCGCTGATGCGGAAAATATCTACGTTTTGTTATCGAAGTAGCTGCTTTAAAAGCACAGTTTTCCCCTTGTGACCGTGGGCGTTCTAGAATATCGTTCATATGCACATGCAAGCATGTGGCTTCAAAAAATCTAGGTTGAAGTACTCTATTGTGTGCGGATTTTTGTAATGGTAAATTATACGAATACGCGTCAGAGGCTGCGTGTTGGTCCGAACTCCCTTTGAAGAATAGACTCGTCGGTATGGGAGGCAGGTCGTAAAAGGCGACCGATTGGCTATGCGTGTGGACCATCGTAACTACTAGGCAGTAAAGTTCCGTGACGTCTTACCCGAATATTTGGTTCCACCGTCTTACCTATTCCTGCCGCAATCGCATCAATGCTTGTCATTGTCGAGTTCCGTTTTGGAAAGTGAGCCGGTGGACTTATGCAGGTGGCATTATCATCCCGCCACAAGTACCATTAGCATCTTTAGTGTCTATAAGCGACGGTTTCTCTTTCCATCAGGAGAGCCATCTGCTTGTTTGATATTTTATGATATAAAAAAGAGGTTGTCGAGAGTAAAGGCGCAGAATATAAATGGAAGCTCAATTTCTTCTGGATACAAGCAACTACGAACAACTGGATACAACAAGGTACGAAAACATAAACATCAACCAAACCTTTTCAAAAAAAAAGTAAAAAACCAACCAAAACAAAAATTAGAACAATATCTGTAAGCCAGTTGATCCTACAATCCATCCTTAAAACTCCGTTAACTTGAGACGTTTTAATCTTTAATCAGTTAAAAGTATGATTTCTGAGCTATTTCTGAGCTCAGAGTTAAAAAACCTTGAGCGTGTCGACTATTATTAGTATAAACTAATTACATTTTTAAAAAGCTGAAATGCGTGTATCGATTTTGAATTTTAAAATCATCGTGTTTATAAAACCGATTGGTTCAAAATAGTCGAAGTTATGTCGAAAAATACTTTAAAGAAAGAAATAAAGAAAGAGAAAAGATTCTTTCTTTAAAAAAAAAGAAAAATACTTTATTGCAAGTTATTTTTAAAAATGACATTCTTTAAGGGTTTTTAAAATTTCTCAAAATATACTGAGCCAAATCGGTTCAATTTTCGGATTCGGTTTAAACTAGAGATGGTACGAATAGCAGTTTTGCCAAATACCGAATATCCGGCAAGGCCCTTGGCCGAATACGAATATCTGTAAGCTATGTTATAGCTCAGATTTACTCTAATCATCATATTTACTAATCCTACATACAATCGTTTGTTACTCGTGATGATGTTGATGAAAACTCACCTAAGTTGTTAATGAGTCATTGCAGAACTTTCGACGCAACGGGTAGATATATATCTACCTGTTGCCGATCTTTGGTCCTGTAAATTAGTGATTGCTGATTATATAATCAGCAATCACTAGTTTTCAGGACCAAAGACCAAGACTGAATTACTATGATCTTATTTATTTGGTGTTGTCAAAGTGCTGTCATGAACCTCCGGTAATCGACGTTTCTATATGAGGTACACGAAAAAGTAAGACAAATCTGGCTGTATCGTAATTTTATAGTACACGGCTCTCTCTATATACCTTTCAAAATATTTAATTTTAATTGAAGATATGCATGTAAACTAATAAAACAATAACTTATGAATATTTCTTTATTTAACTCTGAAGGGGTTGTACAGTGTGATCATATGAAAACACAAAATTATACCTGTCTATATAAAAAATGTCGTTAAATCTTAACGATTGATCTGAAAATATTAAATACAAGTATTTTAGTTTAACCGAGGCATAGGCAACAGTGTCTCGCATATTTAACGATTACATACAATCTAGCTTACCATACTTTGAACTATAATAACTATTACTGCTAATAAATGAATGTAGATGCAATCAACTCAAGGTTTGGATCCATGAATATTAAAGTATCTTCACGCCCATATCCCCGAAGGGGTAGGCAGAGGTACAACAAGTGCACCCACGATGAGCCGAAGATACTTAGTCCCACAATGTGATAGGTGGCAAGCCTATCGCCAACCGGGCACTTTCCAATCCCGGGCAACTTTGTGTTTCTCAGAAAACTGAAAAAACACATTTTTTTTATTGTGCCCGACCCGGGAATCGAACCCGGGATCTCATGTGGTCAACGCCAAAGCTGGACCGCTAGACCACAGAGGCGATTAATCCATGAATATTAGTTCTGATATATTTTTGATTAGCAAAATATACTGTCACTTGTTTATTGTGGCTTGTGAAATGAGGTGTTTATAAAAGGTATACTTTTATAAATCATACAGCTTTAGATGTTGTGCAATAAAAGCACATTGTTGACCTTTGACAAAAAAAATTAAAAGAGACCTGCATTAGATATATTTAATGAAGAAACAATTTGATATGGGGAGCTAGATGGTAGGTTGTTTGTTGGTGTGTGTGCACTAGTCGTCGTGCGGGCGCTCGTCGTCGCGGCGGCGGTTGCGCTGGCGGCGGCCCCAGCCCTCGCGCGGCCGCTCCCGCTGCCGGCCCTCGCCGCGCCCCGCCCCACCCCGCTGGAAGAACGACCCTTGCTTCTCGAATATACGCTCGTTCGAGTCCACAAGATTGGCGACCTGTTTAAATATAATCGATATTTAAGTAACTTAAGTAGTATAAGCCCACCGACCACATAACTCATAGACACCTAATAACAGGCGTATGGTTTCTGTCAACACATCTGACTTATAGTTCCGATATAAATATCTACGCGGAAATAATTAGTGTCGACCAATCAGATGCTCTGTACATCACTATCTTTCACTGTGGCCTTGAGCTAGCCAATCACGGCGTTGCAACCCCGCTTCGTCTTACCTCAGTTAGTTGCCAGAATGCATTCAATACGAAAATGTATGTAAGCCCTATTTAGATTTTTATGTAACCTACAGCCGGTTGCATTGTTAAAGTTTTTGGTGAATCCCACTGGAACCAACTTATTTTCCTAAGATAAAAAAGTGTACAAACCATATTATGTACTTATTACAGGACATCATCTACCTCTGTGATAAAATTCATCCAAATCGGTTCAGCCGCTTTTGCGTGATTGAACATCAAAGATCAAAACATATAAACATTTATAATATGAAACTTGACTGTTGTTAAAGACGACATTGTAGTTGTTGATGAGGTTCCTCTCACACCTTAAACACCTAGATCAAGCAAAGTATTATTAGGTTTTTCTTTGTAGAAAAATCTTAATAGCAGCCTGGAGTTTACGATAGTTTATAAAAAGCACAAACAACTGCTGCACCCCGCTATCACAAATAACAAGAGAACTAATGTTATCAAACTATTTAGTATGCACTTTAACCCCTCAAGACTCAGACCGGAAGATATTATGACCGCTCTGTGTAAATTTCGGTCGGCCCAACTCGGTAAAATGTAACTACAAACACTTTGCATTTACACTCTTTTTTTATATAATAATAGTGATTAATTTAGTTTGAATAAGCTTGGTAATTGACGGCCTTGGATATATTCTATGGAATGAGACAACTATATTGACATTTACTGCTGACTTGTTAAAATTTTTAGCATTTTGTTGTAACAGTGTTGGCATTAATTCCGCGCGTGCGGCTTTGAGTTTCGAAAGGTTAAGATAGAAAATAAACAGATGCCTCACCTTATGAAGGCAAACATCACTTAAAAAACCATGCATCATATATCTTGGGATCATGGGCGTACCCAGGTTCTGGGCCAGAGGGGGGGGGGGGATCATAACATTTTAAGACCCAGGATCTGGTGACTATATTTTTATGTTATTATATTTTTATCTACAATAGATAGTTAGTAAAAAAGTAAAAAAAAATCCAGGAGGGGGGCAGCTGCCCCGCCCTGCCCCCCCCCCCCCCTCCGTCGATAAACCCAGGCTTGGGATATTAATAATACGTTACTATCCGTGTGGTGTGAATGACATGCCACATGCATAAGTTTACTACTTCCTAAACCAGGTCGACAGTAACAACCAGTGCTTGTTGTTACTGTCACGTCCTTGTGCAACAAGGCCAAATACGTTAAGAAATGTTAAAACATTACCACCAAACACGGATGAGACGATACACTCTTATCACCTTGCAGTTTTGATAATAGTGATGTTTGACCATTTGTTCGCGTTTTACGAACTGCTTGCCAGGACGACAGATAAGATTCTTCAAGAATCCAAGCCTAAGTCAACGAGAGGTATATAACCAAAATTAGCTCTCCTAGTAGAAGATAAAAGCTGGTTCAATCCTTAAATCTTTCTTCAATCTAATGAGTCAGGTCACAATAATTTTCTCATGTTGTTCTGAATGTGGAATATGGACCAATCATACTGTTAAATGAAAAAGTGCTTACATATTCCTGCCCTCCAAGATATCAACATTTAACCTATCGTGTAAACTTGTTGGTAAACTTGAATATGTGTTTAATGAATATTATAAAATGTGTGTTTCATCTATAGCGACGAACTCGACGAACGAACTAGTACGTACTTATTACAGACCTAGTACGTACGACCTAGCGACGAACTAGTACGTACTTATTACAGACCACATGAATACTAGACACGCCACTGGGAAAGGAAACGTGTCGCCGCGCATATGAGCAAACGCTCCTATCACTGTCAAAAAGTCATACATTTGCAGATAATATATTGTATTGTGAAAAAATAGAAATAAAGCATGTTGTACTGTTCGTCATTCGTACCGAATGAGATGACATGGTGTAAAAATTAGCCTTGAAGTGATTTTATTTCATCAGTAGTAGTCTTAATGAAAGCTACACTGACAAACTAAGAAATTTGAAAAACTTTAAAAACAACATAAAACAATAAAGAAAAATATCGACACGCAGGGATTGAACCTGCGACCCTTTCCCTAAAGCAGGACGCTCTACCACTGAGCTAGTGTCGACAGGCTCGACGTGGCGAAATTCTTCTTTGCTATATGATCCATTACGTCGATTGCACTGATCGCTAGGTATACATACATATAACTAGTTAAATGAGTCCATCGTTACAGATCGAATTCACATTAATAATTTTGATCAGCACTTTTGTGTTTCTCATTATTTTTGTGTTATATATAGCACTCACCCCGTGCTTGGGAAAACTTGCAAAACTTTAAAAACAGCATGGGCTAAATGCTATAACACAAAAATAAACTAACCAATTGTATTAAAGGTGGCATTCATTTAATCCGTGGTAATAATATCTAGTGATAAGTACAATCGACAAAATTGATCACAAAGCAAAGAAGAATTTCGCCACGATAACCAATCAACAGTGGTTAAATGGTACTAAAAGAATAGGACAGACTAAATAAACAAATTACCTTATCAGCTAGTTGTAGCGCCAACGCTTGCATCCGTGTAGGTTCCGAGCGATGTAGTATGGCACATTCACTTGGATCATCCAGTGACGCCAATAGTTCTTCGTTAATAATCATCTTAGATACCAGTGAGTGCACTCTTTGTCTTGGTAATTCAAACATGTCGGCGAGAGACTTCAAAGACAATGACGCGTAGACATGTGCATAGGTGAATAAGTATGTACGAAGTGATTCTTCTCTGATGAGACGACCGAGCATCGCGCGAACATTGTCTGCACCCACCATTAAATCCCATACCTGAAATACATATCTATATATTAATAAGTGAAGCAAAAACTTTGTACCTCTTTTTACAATAATTACGCAATATGGGCAATATGAAAGGCACAGTTAAAGTTTATATAGAAAAGTGCAGAAAGCTATATAATATATATACATATATTAATTTAATAAAAATATAATTACACAGCCTACCATTCATTTGAAATACATAATATTCACATGTATATTATTTTGATTATGGTTTAAGTCTGGTATTAAGCTTAAAAGAGTTTTATACTAAACGAAGTCTTAGAATTATGGTCGAATTTCGACCCAAGGGCGATAGGTAGTTTTACTTTATTACACAATTTCACGTGGTCTGGAAGTGAAACTTAGAAGAATATATATACTTCTATAGTCTATACTATATTATAAAGAGGTAAGATTTGTTTGTAAGAAATAAACTTAAAAATTACCAACCTATTTTAAAACTTCTTCCACTATTCTTCTTTCCTATACATTGCAGATGAGCAAAACACGGGGCTTAAACCCAGTGCTTTAAAACCCAATAAAAGTAAAAACCCAATAAACACCCGGAAACACCCAAAAATTCGGTGTTTCCTTAATTTGTGAAAATACTTGATTACATAATATTAAAAACTTTTTTTTATTCTAATGATCAAATATATAGATTACGTAACAATAATTTAAGAAAACACTACCGGCTACCTTACCCTCTAAACCGAAAAACGACAACGACAAGCATGGACGATACTGCGACGACACAGAAATAAATAAAGCAGTAGTATCATATACCCAGGCGAGACATTGCAGAACTCTACCACCTAGTAGGCATGGAAATTATTGTTAAATTAGATTAACTGGCATGTTGTTAAAATTAATTAATATTTAACAGTTATTTATTTATGTTATATTATATTAGTAGTAGCCTATATATTACAAGAAGTATTAGAAGCAGCAAAAACGCAAAGCCATCGAGTTAGCGAGCAAAAAAAAAAGGTCCTCTGGAGTAGTTTAACAGTTATTATTATCATAAATCAAGGTAGCTCGAATATTTTTTTTAACAACATTATATTATTATCATAAATCAAGGTAGCTTAAATATTTTTAATAACATTATTATCCTATATAAAGTTATTGGTAATTTTTAACAGTATTTGCTAATATAAATAACAGTTGTTAACTGTTAAAAAAATTTAGTACGAAATTTAATATGTCAACTGTTAAATGATCCATGCCTACCACCTAGTAGTCATGATGCTAGTGACACATACAGCCAATGTTCGCCTTTTATGATCTGTTTGGCAGAATTGCAAATGGTTAATTCTTCTAAGGGGCCCCGGACTAACCCAGGCTACTACCTGTATATATATATTTACGCTAAACTCCTTATGGAAAGTTCAGAAATAGCGGAATGTCATACAGTCGATTTTTCTGAAACACACATTAGAAACACAATAAACATACCTTGGCATTCATTTTCTCGTTGACAATAAAGTTGAGACAAGCACGCCAATCACCACGGCGCATAGCCCTCGCAGCGGCAACAGCATGCTCACGCATCGATTCCGGCGGACCCACTAGAGCTTGTCGTTCACTTGCACGTAAATTCTGGTAGAAGGTCTTACTGATCATACGTCGACGTGCATCGAACTCGTGGGCTGCCATGTATGGAATCTCTATCAGCATGGCAGACACTAGATAAACACATTCAAGAAGTTCAAGATTAATGTGCATATGGAATGGCATTTGACGTTGCTTTTCAATTTTCTCTTGCTCTTTTGAACGTTCATGTTGACGCTGTGGCAGTAGACCTTGAGCCAGAAGTTCTTTCGGTTTACCAGTCATCATCAACTCTGCTAAACAACCGTGAGCCTCTTTAACGTTTCCACGGCGGAATGCACACAAACCCAGATTAGCCATTGTGCGATTGTAAAGTATTTGTGTGCTGGGATCTGAATGTTGAACATTTTCTTGAAGATGTGACATAAGAAGCAGGTCACGAGCTTGGAACCAGTTGTCATGTAAAGCGTGATGATACATATGCGAGAGAATAGCACGAGTCCTGAGACGGTCACTATCGTCATTAGCGTAAATGTATTTACAGAGACGGTCCATTTTCTTAATCGTTGTTTCTTCTCCTGGTGGAAGATCCTTTTTAACTGCTCTAGGATCAAATTTGTAATACAAATGATCAATTTTACGAAGATAAGCACGACATATCTCTTGAGGTGCTCCATCACGCTCTACTACTTGACAAACTCTATCAATGAGCGTAGAAACTCTAACTTCATCCTTCAATCTCTCCACATACTCATTGGAATGAGGATCACACTCTTTAAGCAACTTTGTGAACTCATCGTCAAGACGTTCCAACGCAGTCAATAAACAGCCACGAACTCGGAATGGCGGCGTAACAAGTTCTTCATTTTCTTCTGTAATAGATTCACTAAGAACCATATCATCATGGGCCAGTAAGATTGTTACCATCTGATCAACATTTTCTACCAGACGAGACCAGTATTCTGGTTTCATTGCATCAGATACTTTTGGGTTGTAATCAAACAATGCTGCTACAGTCGCAGCGCGCAGTTTAAGCTGCAGTGCATCCCCTAGGTTGTGTTGTTGGGCAACTGTGCGCAGTTCATGGAGGAGTTCCAGCTGCGCTCTGCGGTCAGTACGTTTGCGACCACGGGCAGCGCTAACTTCGCCCAACTTTTTGACCACAAGAGCGGCGTCGATATCACTATCCTGTATAAAGAAATTACATTATCAAATAAACATCTAATATAATGAATCATAAAAAAATTGTCTGATTTTGATCCAATTAACGGTATTTGACGCAGTTTTTACAGGAGAAAAGCTGGTAAGATTTTTAAGTCCATCGGCGTATTAGCCTGAAAATTATTTTAAAAATATAAAGTAAATATGCTAAATATGACGTAATTTAAATATTTGTAAAGCTGTAACTTTTGATAATTATATTCAATTTTGATTCATGAAATACCAGCTGATGTATTTTATTAGTACTGAAGTATTGTAGAATATCAAAAAATGATTGGTTGGAAAATTTCGAAGTTATGTCGAAAAAACACTTTTTTTAAATTGTTCGTCAACGATTTCTCCCAAATTTCGATTTCGTTTCGAACCGCGTTTCGATTGATCCACATCCACACGCACACGTCCACGTCCACGCGCACGCGCACGCGCACGCGCACGCACAAACACACACACACACACACACACACACACACACACACACACACACACACACACACACACACACGACCACGATCTCGCCTGATGGTAAGCTAAGATGCGGCCTAAGATTGAACGCACCTTCCTAGAAGGTACCTGTTCACTCTTCTCTTGAAGATCCCCAGGTTGTACCCATCAGGGAACACAAACTCAGGAAACATATTCCAGTCCCTTGCGGTTCGGATCAAGAATGTCAAGTCGAACCGCTTCGTCCGGGTACGTGGAACGTCCACTATATAGCAATGCCTAGTATTTGTGCTCCTCGACGATCGATAGAAAGACGGGGATGGTGGAATTAAGTCCTGCAATTCCGCAGCACACTATCCTAAGTGTATTCGATAAAAGACCGATAAACTAGCCACTCTGCGGCGATGAGCGAGGCGCAGGAGTTTTTTGCCTACCAAATCATCGTCGTTTATGAACCTCTTGATACACCTCTTTATCGACTCAAGCGTCTCCAGCTGGTATTTGGCGGATACGTTCCAGAGGTGAGCAGTATTCCATGCACAACCGGACTTGTGCTTGATAAAGATTGAGCAACTGTCCCAGACTGAAATACTGTCTCACCTTGGCCAGAATACCAAGCTTTTCCAAACCAAAGTTGAGAGTAGGCATTAAGGTGATACCAAGGAGCTCGAGGTGGTCATTTATCGGCAGGGACACACCCTGAAAACACGGAGACAGGTAGAATGGACTCCGTTAAGCGTAGAATAGACACGCCTGGGTCTTAGCCACGTTAAACTTGATCACATTGACATCGCCCCAATCCAGGACTGCCTGTAAAGACAGGTTCATACGATCGACCATCGCCTCTCTGAGACCGGATCTGTGCCGTACTGGCTCGCGCCATGGATGCGTATCTTTCCACAACAGTGGTATCATCTGTGTACCTATAGATACCGGGTTTCAGAAGACCGTTAATATGTAGCAAGAATAGAGTTGCGGAGAGAATTGATCCCTGAGGGACTCCGGCAATTATAGCCATATGGTCGGACGAGCAGCCGTCGACGACTACTCTAATCGACCGACCACTCAGAAAATCTGAGATCCAGGCGCAGAGTCCAGTAGGTAGACCGTACGAAGGAAGCTTGCCAATAAGACTATCGTGCCAGACCCTGTCAAAGGCCTTCGAGATATCAAGGGAGACAGCTAGTGCCTCGCCATGATTCTCGATGGCCGCGCTCAAGATGTACGCTCAACACTTCTTGATTGTCAGGGTTGAAGGTTTTCCAACATAAAAAAATGGTTTAGACTTTTGTTAGGGGAGACACTTGAAGCGGCATTATTATATAACCAATTCCTGAATTTTAAAAACTATATTTTATGTCACAGGAAACACCTTATTAAAGATCTTCATAGGATGGGGCAAATTTATAAAAATCTTTAGTAACACACACACCGCCCGTGCGTCCCTGCCTGAAAAAAATGCTGAACACACGAACTAACAAATCTAATTTGTTTGAATTTGCCACTGGCACCGCAGGTTACACAGAACACATAACCACGCCCTAGATGGAATTTGTAAAAATACGAGAGCTTTTCTTTGGTTCATAAATTTTCGTAGCACAAACGGGGTAACCCGATAAATACGAGGCATTTGACCAGGACCACCCTATGTGTAGTAGGCCCATCACTCAATAACCACGAACACAGTGACACTTTGGTACTTCGCTCGTTTTTTACGAGTTGTGTTATATTTTTCCATCAGGAGAGAGATTTCCCATCACCTTTGTTCACTATCTAATGAAAAAGAAACAATTGAAGATAGTTGTTTATCTGTTTATCTGTTACAGAATTAAAATAATTTTTACTTGAAACATGAGCTGATATATAAAATATGTGTTTTATACAAATAAATTAAATATATAGATAAAACAGGAGAGCTATGAGCGCGAGTGGGGGTGAAAATTTGATGTTAGAAAGAGAAGGAGCACACTTTGGTATAAGTGTTTTTCTTTAATGACATATGTATATTTAAGTAATGTTATATGATTGGCTTCTTTTGTATTCGACGCGCGAAACTGACATGCTTTTTAATGCGTTTCACATGTACACGAGTCTTTAATCAAACAGTTTTTTTATAGATAATTTTAAACTGGTGACAGTTTTTAGGTAAATGGGTTCTGCAGATTTCGAAAAAAAGTCATTCTTTTTATAAAGAGGGGGAAAATTGGGGTTTTACGGTGGGAAATCATTTCCTATGATTCCGGATCATCTTCATCATCTCTCAACTTTTGATACATTTTACTACAAATTCTATACATATTAGGTGCTCCTATTTCGCTTGTTTTCTTTATTTAAAAAAACATAAGTGTCTCAGTTAGCTACAATAATCAAGTGAGAAATCACATAATCGCAGTCACACCTCTCGAGAAAGCTCCTTAGCTGACTTACTCACTGACAAAATTGTGTTCATTAGATAAGTTAGATACTTATATAGTGCAACAGACAAATTATTTATTGCATATATGTGTACAAGAATTGATTTTTTTTCATTGCAAGAACAAACATTGAGGAATTATTTCTCACTTAATGAAACCCAATATATATATATATATGTATAGTTTTATAATTATCTATACATATAATAAAATCGTAGGAAAGTCAAAACTGTACATTGAATATTTTATTAAAAGACTACTTGGGGCTTGATCTACAATCTATATCAAAGCCCGATTGTAGTTTTTAGAATTTTTGTCTGTTTATCTGTTTGTCTGTATGTATGTCCGGGGTAAACTTAAAAAGTACTACATGGATTTACTTCAAATTTTGCATGAATATTACTAACAGGTTGGGTCAACATATAGGCTACATATTATCATGCTATCACCTAGCGGCCAGATGGTGTCCGGAGTAAACGAAGTCCGCGCGGACGAAGTCGCTGGCAACAGCTAGTATATAAATATAGTTTTTGTAACAAAAACTATAATAAACAAACAATAAAATAAATCTAATTTTCAAGAATATTATGTTTATGACTTACTACTTACCAGTGGTTTTTCTTCAAAAACATTTACAACTCCCATGAAAACCGTTTTTTTCTTTCACAAAATATTTCAACTCTTTTTGACATTGACATACGATGATAGTTCGCACCTTCGTACGAAATGTTGCCTTATAAAAGATATAATATATCTGTATGATTATTTTTTTCCTGAGGCTGATACTGATTAGTAACCAATAAAAAAATAAAAAAATAAATTTTAGGGTAATGTCAAGTATTTGATTAAGGGTTAACCCTCTGCATACTGCTGGCGTAATATTATGTAAGACCTAAACCCTTTTACCGCACGGTAGACGTTATATGTCGTTGAAACTAAACCTTTGCTATAAACGAGCTGATCTACGAGAAGAATGCTCTGCTGAACACAACGCAACATTTTGCTTGACTTGCCTACTCTAGTATGTAATACCTCTATGGTTTTATAATGTATACATTACCTTAGCAAACATTTTTGGTTTATCAGATGTAGCAGCACCTTTTCGCACTGTCTCCCACTCTCCGCCGTCGTCTGCTTGGTCTTTCTTACTAATTTTACCCCCCCTCTCTCTTCTCTCACGCCTTGCTCGACGTCTATCTCTTTCTTCATCGTCATCTCTCTCAGTAGTACGTTTTAAGAATCTCTCACGAATGGTAGCAGCGCCACGCGTTTCGTCGTCGGAACTAGAGCTAGACCCTGAGGAGCTGGAACCCCAATCCATTGAATCTGAAGATTCGTCATCTTGTGGTTGCGGCCTGCGTGGTGGTTCTGGCGACCGACGAGCTCTTGGCTTCTCTTTAACTTTTTCTTCGTCTTCTGACTCGTCTGATGAAGACGTATCTTGAAACAATATAATATTTTTTTTAAAAACCTAGTATATTTTAAGAAAATAGCAATAGGAGCAGCAACTATGCATGCTTACATGTGCCTGTAAATTGTATATTACTTGCTGACCCGGCAAACATTCTTCTGTCAACTTTCTGTCTACTTTTCTGGTTTTTTTCTACATTTTTTCATCTTTTAAACCTAACCTGCACCTCCATGAATATTTTAAAACCAAAATTAGCCAAGTCGGTCCAGCCGTTCTCGAGTTTTAGCAAGACTAACAAACAGCAATTGATTTTTATATATATAGATTAACTTTTATTAATAAACTTTAATATGATATTTTTTTTCTAAAATACTGTTTACCCAAAAGATGCCCTCATATTTGCAGCATTTCAACTCATGTATAACTAACTAAACCACCAAACTTATTAATTCTGCTATAACTGGAGAGTTTGTCACTATCTTGTCTCTGCGTGAATATCTTTAAAATCACAGATCAAAAAAAATAATAATATAACCATTTAAGTTACCTATGCGGTCTAGTAGTCCGGTGTCGAAATTGACCATATGAGGTCCCAGGTTCGCTTCCCAGGTCGGGCAATGAAAAACTATGTGTTCTTTTTAAAGTTTTGTGATAAAAACAATGTTGCCCAGCATTGTTGTATCTCTGCCAACTTCTTCGGGGATATGGGTGTGAAGACAATTTTTAAACATTTAAGGTCAATAATATACTGCAACAATTATTCCATAAGGGCAGCCACTCCAAACTATATCAAACACGAATGATGTTTGGTTCTCAATACAAATGTCATGTCTCTCACTTTTATAGTAGTCAAACCACTTCACTTAGTCAATGTTCAGTTATACAAGAGACAGCCTTAAGCATAAGAATGAGTAGCTAAAACCCCTTCATTTTAAAATTTCACCTCTATTTTAAAATTTTTTTTGTAGTTTTAAAATGACAATAGCCTTTAATTGGTCATTTCTAACTCCTGAGAGAGTTATTGATATGTTGTAATTGTATACTACACTGGTCATCAAAAAAATCGGCCCACCTGCATTTTCACCGCAAATTATGCGTTTTCATTGGCAAAAGAAAACATATTGTTTAATAACTAAAATGATTTACTAATCATGTTTATTTACACTAATTTAAGTACTTTAAACCTTCAAATTATAAAAAAAATCAATTTAATTAGGATTTGAAGTCAAAATCATTAATTTCACATTTTTTTAGTTAAAATTTCAAACTCACTTATTTTTTTAATCATTAAAGTTATCGTCACCATTTTTTCATCTTAATATTGGGTATTTCCTCCTCTTGCTCGAATAACGGCTTGCATTCGCCGTTTTAAAGATTTAATCAAGGTTTTAATGGTCTCTTGAGGAATTCGTTCCCATTCTTCCTTGATGGCGGTTTCCAGGTCTCCCAATGTGGTAGGGGCTGGATTCCGTGCTCTTACCTTTTGTTTTAAGGTGTCCCACATGTGCTCTATCGGGTTTAGATCAGGGCTTCGGGCGGGCCACTGCATAGCACGAATGCCGACCTCTTCTAAATACTGGGTGACATTGCGCGCTATGTGTGGCCGTGCATTATCATGCATAAGTTGAAAGTTTTCCCCGATGTAGCCAGCATAAGGCACCACATGGTCTTCTAAAACCTCCGTAATGTATCGTGCAGCAGTTAAAGCACCTCTACTTATGAAAACCAGCTCCGTTCGTCCAGTTAAAGATATCCCGCCCCAAAACATTACAGAGCCCCCACCGTAACTGACTGTTTCTCTTATGCAACACTGGGCATAACGTTCACCCGGTCGTCGCATTACATTACGACGTCCGTCAGAACCGTATAAAGTCATTCGACTCTCATCACTAAAAAGAACTGACTCCCATTGACCTATAGTCCAGTTAATGTGATTTTGCGCAAATTGAAGTCTTGCTTGACGATGAGCTGTGGTCAAAAGTGGTCCCGTTGCTGGTTTATGTGGTCTTAAATTCTGCTCTCGAAGTCTCCTTCTAACAGTACTGTCACTTATAGCCACACCCCGATCTTCACGTAAGCGTTGTTGGAGATCGACGCCAGAAAGGTGTCGATTTCTTAAAGCCGATACCACTAAAAAGCGATCGTCCCTTTGAGTTGTCACCCTGTGTCTGCCAGATCCAGATCTTCTTCGATACTGCCCAGTCTCTAGAAACCTTTGGTAAACTCGTCGAACTGCAGAACGGCTGAGATTCAATCTTCTAGCCACGACACGTTGACTTAAGCCCTGTTGCAGTAGAGCCACAACTTGCGCTGCCTCCGCTTCAGTAGTATCCATTATTTTCAGGCAAAATTAATCAAAACTACAGCTTCAGTAAATAAACTTAACGTAAATAACAAGATATCCCGAGAAAAGTTTGTTTCGGACTGGAAACACGAGCTTAATTTGTACCGACGTAAACCGTCAAATCAGCAATTAGCAGTATTTTTGAACAAAAAATAATCAAGTACCGTTAAGTGCCATAGGATTTATGACAAACAGAGTGTCAAACATCTTATCCGACCCTCAAAACAAAAAACAACTGTGAGAAATGGCTTATCTACGAAATAATTGAGAAATAACGAACAAAAACAGGGTGGGCCGATTTTTTTGATGACCAGTGTATTTTAAATTGTGTCTATCTATCAAAGCAAGTATACTATACTAGCTGCAGCGTGCGGCCCACTGCATTATATAAGTTTTTGGTAAATCCTCCAGGATCGCCTAATTTGCCGGAATATAAGGTAGCCTATGTGCTATTCCTGGTCATAATCTACCTGTGTGCTAAATTTCATCCAAATCTGTTCTGTAGATTAAGCGTGATTGAGTAACATCCATCCATCCATCCAAACATTCAAACTTTCACATCTATAATATGAGTATTAATATAGATTTAGCCAAACTACGGGCCATATCATATAAACACATTTTAAAACTTACCTTTTCGTTCATCATCATCATCGGGAAGGTCTGGATTTTCCCGGAATTTTGATATTTCAGCATCAAAATCTTTTGTATATTTTCTTAACTTTTGTCTTAACGATGTTAGAGCTTTGCTGTTGCCTTTGGACATAGTTTTCCTGCTCTCTCTGTCATTCCATGCACCAGACACCCAATCATCCAACTCTGCCAAAGCACGAATGAAAAATCGAGGAGCAATTCCATTCTCCTCTTTTTGAACTACAGGAGCAGCACGTGTGTAAGCTTTTTGGAGTTCTTCAAACGATGCTAATGCAGAAGAAAAGTCTTTGATTTTACGGTGATTACGTAATGAATGAATAATGCCTTCCAACTCTTCATACCTTTTAACTTTCATAGAACGTACCACTCTTTTAGTTTCCTCTTCATCATCACTAAACTGTAATAGGAGAAACAAAATAATTAAAAATGTATTAAAGCTCCCTGAGAGTTTCAATGCAAAAAAATAGTATATTATCAAATTTTTTACTAATAGGAAACATAATAAAGAAGTGCAACAAAAATGCAAGACAATAATTTTAATTACGTATGAACTTTGAGGCAGATACTATTAAAAGCTATATATACTTAAATATAATCATAATAAGCAAATGAAACCTTTTCTAACATGATCAGTGAAACAGTACTAACTTGAAAAAAATTCAATAGAAAACGTAAAATAAGATCAAAGTCAAAAGTCACAAACTATCAACCGCTATTTTGAATGAATGTCTTTTTATGTTGTTTGTAAAATAGCTTTACCTACTATTTTTATAATTGTGTTGCTGTATTTACTACTAAAAATTGCAAAAATTCACCATCTTTCGTCTAACTTTATTTTCTGGTATTAGGACATATTTATTACAAATGTCGTATATTTTTTTTTACAACGAATTATCTACATAATATAATTTATACAATTTCTAACAAACAAATAATACTCACAAAATAAAAAAATGTAAATCACAATCATTAATAATGTCACAAAACATGTCACCATAAGTCAATCGGTAGCATACATGCATATTTACATCATTTGTATTCACAAGACTGAAGAAATGCTAAAGATTTTAACAAGTCAGCAGTAAATGTCAATATACCAAGCTCATTCTAACTAAAATAATCACTATTATTATGTAAAATAGAGTATAAATTCACAGTCACATTTTACTGTGTTGGGGTCGATCGAAAGTTATAAAACACAGACCGGTTATATTTTAGCGGTCTGAGACATAATAAATACTTTTATATACAATGATACGGAGATGGTAGAGTTACAGCTAATGCATTTAAATTACGTGTAATGCAGTATTAGATTTACAGATAAAATTAAATTTGAACAATACCAAAATGTGGTTTGAGACCTTTAATAACAATTAAATGCTGCACTTATCTCAGCAGTTGTTCCAGTGTAATTGGGGATTGAGACCAAAACATTTTAGCTAATCTTACAAAAAGTTTCCAAAATTTATGATGAATAAAAATTTCTCAAGATAGGAAGTGAAAGTATCTTGAAAATGTTATTAAATTTAATATAATGATATGAAACACTATTTGTGCCTGATGCTATTTGCATATAAATATTATGAAAAATATTATAATATCATGCTATTTGTGCCTGATGCAAATTTGTTTGAATAGTAGTGCTCTTCATTATTTCTATAAGTAAGTTTTAAGTAATGTGATTATTAAGAAAGTCATATCTCTTTACTAAGTACAGAAATTTAACTGACAATTTCACAGCCAATGAAGTAATGAATAATTGTTGTGATATTTTGTTTACAAGCAAAGAATGAGACTAAGCAATGTGCTCTAGGCCTGCATCATTTATATGTTTAAAAATTCATAAATAATAATTTAAACACAATAAAACTGCAATGACCAACTTTCCATATACTGTATATCTGAAAACCTGCACTGGATCTTCTCCAAATTTAAATACGGACCACATTAGAATTATACCCTCTCAAATAATAAAAATAATTTTTAAATGGATTCATAAATGACAAGTTCCAGGGTAACATATTAAACAAAACCAAATTTAAATAGAGATTTCTAGAATCAGTCTGCATGAAGAGGAAGTTGGAAGAGAGGGAAGGGAATGAACATGAGTAGAAAGTTTTTTTGAAAGAAAGAGGAAATTGATTGCACGTAGAATTAATGCAGAACTATTAAAATAACACAGACATTAGTGGTGAATCAAAGTATAGCAACCTATAGTAAAAATGATATTTGATTGTGCAACAAGGTTTGTTATCTAAATAACCTAATAATTTCAAGACATTACAACTCTCTCTTTGTAATGATTCTTTAAATGAAGTCTGATATATATATATATATATATATGTATTTTATATATATATATATATATATATATATATATATATATATATATATATATATATATATATATATATATATATATATATATATATATATACATATATATATATGTATATATATATATATATATATATATATATATATATATATATATATATATATATATATATATATATATATATATATATATATATACATATACATATATATATATATATATATATATATATATATATATATATATATACATATACATATATATATATATATATATATATATATATATATATATATCTCATAGTTTAAGCTCATAGTTTAAGTAACCACTGGAAGATTTTATTGTGAATAAAATTAAAAAAAAAACAGATAAAAATTATACTGATTTATAACACAAATAAGAAAATGTTATAGAAGTTATTACAACTCTTTATAAACATATTATTTGGGTAGAACAAATAAACTAGGAAATAAAGATAAATATTGTAATAAATAAACAAATTGCGTTTTAATGTTTGAACCAGTTAAGATAAAGTTATACATGTAATCAGACCTTTCAAAAAGAACGTTGGAGAAAATAAATTATTAGAATACTTACCGTATAAACAGGTGCTGGCGCTCTAACAATCTGTTCCTCTTCAGTAGAACTTTCGGACTCTGAATCCGTTCCTGTAGCGAAAAATCGACTCATGGTCTCTTCGTGATGTTACAGATTAACCGTTAATAACTACACAGAACTTATTTTAAGTTAATGTTAAGCAATATTAAATAAAATTCGCTTGACTTTCGAAATATTTTAAGGTTAAAATACAAGATTTGCCATTGGCACCTCTACAACGTACACGTCAAAAGGAAATGACAAATGACAATTGACAATGGACAAACCAAGAAACTTATATACGATAACTGGAATTCTACGAAGCAATATTTGAAAAATAAAAATGTACTTTATTTTGTTCCTAATAAAGTTGACATTTGTTTCTTACATAACAGAGGGGAAAAACGTTCCGAGCAAGACAACGACATGAGTGGATGTTGTCCCTTTCTTACAATTGCCAGTGTAAATAAAACTTTCGGATGGTAGATTTTTATATATACGGTAATCGTTAAATCCCTTTTATTCATACACGTCGATAGATACATTAGCATAAAATGTATTGTAATTAACATAGTGAGTTCTAAAATGAACTTATTTTAATTATTACGTAATTACTTATGCAATGCAAAAACTGTTTCTCAAATTAGTAGAATTACTTAGTAGTAATTTGCAAACTACGCATGGCCACACTTATACATGGCGATTGGCGCTTTATTTAGTAGAAAGAGACACACTCCACTCATGTCGTGGTACTCTTCGGAACGATTGTGAAGCGCGTGTAAGCATTCCGGGTAGAATATAACTTCCTTGGGACAAATCAAGCAGTGTTGCCAACCCGAAGAAAGCAAAAAGCAGCAAATGAACTTAAGAAGAACTTAAAGAACTTAAAAAAACAGCAGAAAACAGTAAAACAGTAATTTCAGAACTTCAAATCCACTCTCCGACTTTACATTCATAAAATTGATAACTAGTTTATTTAGTGATACTTAAATAGCTATACGACTACTGTTAAATTTACTTTAAATTTGACTCATTGATATATTATAAATCAATGATTTGACTTTACTAGTGAAGTTTCTGAAAATTGTAAAGTAAATAAAATCAAAATGAAAACATTACTTAATTAAAATTATTTATTCTATCATGGAAAAATTACTGATTAACATTCAATTTCGAGATCTTCGGCGTTTTCGGACACTTTTTCTTGTTAAAATCGTACATGCTTTTATTACATTCATTTCATATGCACCTCAGTTGAATGACATAATAACCAACGCATACAAAAACTATCTTTATTGCTTTTGTTAAAAGTTTAACATGTTGGTTGTAAGTTGCCATTTGGAATGAATTATTTTTGACAAAGTATGAAATTTAGACATGTCACCAAAAAACAATAGAAATATGAATTTAAACAGAAAACAGGGATGTAATGGCGAAAACAGTAAATCTACTGTTAAAACAGTAGGGTTGGCAACACTGAAACCAAGAAACATATTGTATGACCAGGGTTGGATTTAGGTACGTTGAAAAAGATAGCACAAAAAAATGAAAAGGATAGTATTTATAAAAAATTATAGTACACTATCATTATTTTTAATTTAACTTATTATTAGTCATTAAAATCAACACGAGGCACGGCAAAATTTACTCCTCTTTAAAGTTTATCAGTTCTTGAATATTACTATTAGCTAGATCTTTATCCTTGGTATTTAATCTCATCAACATATCCTCACTAGGAATAAAATCAGTACAATTCCCACTTTTGCTACCGCTTTTGATAGCTTCACAAGACAATAATATAGTATCTATGATTGTGTTGCCAGTTTGTTTCGTATTTTAGTCTAGGTAAGGTTCGTTTTACTGAAAATTCGTTTGCAGTCGGCATTTGCATGTGTGCAAGTACCAAACAATCTAGGAGAAAACATCGGAATATCAGATTTTGGTCGGATACACGCACGGTCGAAATATTCATATGACGTAAAACTAAGCATTTAGGAAAAAACTTTAAATTATAGTATTTTAGCGTACTATCCTTAGATGTGAATAGTATATAGTACAAAGGGCGAAATTATAGTAAAAATACTATAATTATAGTACAAAATCCGACCCTGAGTATAGTACTGACCCAAGGAAGTTATATTCTACCCGGAATGCTTACACGTACTTCAAAATCGTTCCGAAGAATACCACGACCAAAAAAAAAAAAAAAAAAGAATACTACGACATGAGTGGAGTGTGTCTCTTTCTACTAAATAAAGCGCCAATCGCCATATATAAGTGTGGCCATGCGTAGTTTGCAAATTACTACTAAGTAATTCTACTAATTTAAGAAACAGTTTTTACATTGCATAAGTAATTACGTAATAATTAAAATAAGCACATTTTAGAACTCACTATGTTAATTACAATACATTTAATGCTAATTTATTTATCGACGTGTATGAATAAAAATGATTTAACGATTACCGAACATTGATATAAAAAACCCTAGATGCACAGTCCCGAACAAAACTGACACTCAAAAGTGTCCCTAATTTGTTTTAAGTAGTTATAGACATGGCAAAAAAATATGTCTTTGCATATCCAACCTTAAATGCAAGACTTATAGTTGTTTTTACAAAGCAATGTACGAAAATAAATAAAATTGACAGTGACGCAGCCGACGCGATTCTATTTGAAATGAGTGCACAATTTAAAATTGTGCACTCATTTTTGGAGGACGTTTTTGACACACTGATTGTGTATCTTGGGTTTTTTATATTAATGTTACCGAATATATAAAAATCTACCATTTAGAGGGTTTTATTTACACTGGCAATTGCAAGAAAGGGACAACATCCACTCTTGTCGTTGTCTTGCTCAGAACGTTTTTCCCTTCTGTTAAGTAAGAAACAAATGTCAACTTTATGTGTTACAGAATAAAGTACATTTTTATTTTTCAAATATTGCTTCGTAGTAATTCCAGTTATCGTATATAATTTCCTTGTACTGACCAGATTAAATTATTTAAAAATACCAAGGCAGGCCCAATTAAATAGTACTGAAATATACAGTCTAGTTACACAGGGCAAACAAAAATACTGATTTACTGTGACGTTATTTATTCATCACAATGCTTATTTAAATTTTCATTTTTCCTGTTATATTCTTTTCGAAAAATGAATATTAACACATAAGCTAAGATAATGTTAGCGCGATTGGTCATTAGTCCAACAAATGTGATAGATGGCAAGCCTGTCATCAACCACGCATTTTATCTAATCCCGGGAAACGTTGTTTTTGATAGAAAATTGAAATTAAAAAAAAAACAGTAGCAGTCGTGGGACTGCCGATAGAAGTGAAAACGGAACTATTAAGTTGAGAGTAATTAAAACTATATGCAAAACATAGCTATAGATATACTATTATCATTAGCATGTCGGGGACGCGAACCGAGGATTTTACCCTCTACCAAAACGCTCAACGCGCCTAAAGAAGTTTTCACTTCAAAAAAACACATTTTTTTTAATTGTCTGACGTGGGGCGCCAAAAGAACTTATAAACGATAACTGGAATTGTTACGAAGTAATATTTGAACAATAAAAATTACTTTATTTCGTTACTCATAAAGTTGACATTTGTTTCTTACTTAACAGAGGGGAAAAACGTTCTGAGCAAGACAACGACAAGAGTGGATGTTGTCCCTTTCTTGCAATTGCCAGTGTAAATAAAATTACCTGATGGAAGATTTTTATATATTCAGTACTTGTTAAATCGTTTTATTCATACACGTCGATAAATACATTAGCATAAAATGTATTGTAATGAACACAGTGAGTTCTAAAATATGCTTATTTAAATTATTACGCATTGATATAAAAAAAACCCAAGATGCACAGTCCCGAACAAAATTGACAGTCAAAAATGTCCCTGATTTCATTGAAATAGTTATAGATATGACAAAAACATACGTCTTTGCATATCCAACCTTAAGCGCAAGGTTTATAGTTGTTTTTACAAAGCAACGTACAAAAAGAAATAAAACTGACAGTGTCGCGACCGACGCGATTCTATTTAAAATGAGCGCACAATTTGTAATTGTGCGCTCATTTTTGGAGGAAGTTGTTGAGACATTGATTGTGTATCTTGGGTTTTTTACATCAATGTTATTACGTAATTACTTATGCAATGCAAAAGCTTTTCGTGGACGTTTTTTTATTGGGGACAAGAAAACATCCACGTCTTTTTGTGATGTACTTGGCTGAATATCCATTTTGATGGAACTAAAACAAATAGATTCACTCAAAGTTCACAAAAAACGTCATAACAAACACAACGTAACAAAACTTTAACAAAAACCCAACAAAATAACGAAATATCGATTCGCAATGAAACAAGATATTCGTGCAGTCAGACTGGGACAATGAAGCCGAGTCATAGATAAATATGTGTATTAGCCGAATTAAAACGTAGTGATTATATACTCCATAGACCAGTATATAATATTATGCTTTAATCGACAATGACGACGACGACGGGGACAAGCAATTGTGTGATGAGCATAAGACGTGTTAATTGTATTTCCGGGTTTGGTTGTTTATTAAATATATTCCAGTATTTATATATGTATTTCTATGTATTAGTATCGTTGACTAACACCTATAACACAAGGAAATAATTTGCTTACTTTGGGGTTAGATCATAAGTGTAGTAATTTGTCCCGTGAATATTTCTTTATTTAATATTAGACTAATGCTTCGTCTGATCACGATAAATTCGGTTATATCAAATCACATTGATAAATATTATACTCCAAATAATCGATTTCAGACATCTCTAGTTTCCTTATTATACTTATAAAACGTAGTTATTATATACTCTTTGATACTTATTTATTATGCTGGCAGCATTGTAATTTGTAAAGCGTCCATTTCCGAAGAAAAATATCAATCTGACATTTTTCTGAGTACAGATTTTAGCATTACCGTGAATTAAAATAAAAACATTATGCGAAGTTAAGGAAAATACAACATGGCGTAATAATATTCAAGTTACATCCTTTCTTTTACCCTACCCTCTAACTTACTTGTGAGATAAAACATCATCAAAATGACAAGGTCCATTACAAAACATTTGTAATTTGAAAATACGCGAACTGATCAGTCTTTAATTTCTTTTTTTGAATATTAATATTAAGTGGTATGTCATTGTGTTTTAAAAAGTATTAATTAATTATATGTGAAGATGGTTCAAGGTTAGTAAATCTGATTTACATATAAAAACATGTTTCTTTGTTTTAGTAGTAAAGGCAGTTGGGTCTCACTTTTCACTTAAGTTGTTGGTGATTTTTCCTTACATAATTCCATTACAAAAAATCATAAAAATAATATGTTATTATGTTGTTGAAGATAGATTCTCAAAAGTCTGATGTAAACTAGAGTTGTAGGTATATGATTTGTAAATTAAATTGATTATTTTTTGTGAACTTTGCCTGAATTAAAATGACATAAAATTTTAATCATTACAGAAAAAGATCTTAAAGCTGTTGCAAGTGACCTAACTCATACTTGTATAGTTTGAAAAGGTTATGACTGTAGTAATTTGGTCACCTTAGTTTATGTGTTGTTTTAAATGTTTTTAAAGCTTTTCCCATGTCGGTCCAGGTCCCCTTTGAATAAGAAACCATCTGCCACTCTGTCAGGCATTTCGTAAAATGTGAATGTTTGACTATACAACACTTTTCCACCATGACTAATAGGCAATTGAGTAACTTAGAAGTCACTATTAAATATCATGGAGCTTTGTTAATTTGTGCCCGGGTCTGATACCACTGCCTTACGTATTTCTGCTGCAGTAGCATAGAATATCTAATAGTACCACCGTACAGAAGCTTCACCCCCATCTAAAGTTTGATTTAGCTATCGAAATATACCTAGACTCACCATTGTTTTGCGCCTACAAGCATAAAAATAGCCTTTATTCTCTGACCATTCCAACATAATAATATCTAAATTTATATAATATTATACACAATAAAAGATCACTATACTATCAGTATCACAATACTCAAAAATTAGTCAAAAAAATTTTTTTTTTTTTGGGCTACAAGCATAATTGAAACTTATAAACGTGCACAAATAGTGAATTTTCTTTGTGTACCCCAGTTTTATGACAAGCTGTGAACATCTTTGTCACTTGTCGGGATTGTCACTTGAGAGTTGATATAATAATGATGTGACCGTGACTGTCACTGACAAGCCGCCGGGACGGCACATGTGGTCGAATATACACTGCGATACAATATCCCCTGGCATTAGAGTCAATGCTAGTCACATCATGTTCTAGTTTGGAGGTTAAGGAAGTCGGTAAATTTCAGCACGAGGCATTTCAACACCACCACATGTATAGCTATGCACAATTACCATTTTTGGCGTCCATAGGCGATGGTTATCTCTTTCCATCACGACAGCCACATCCTAGCACTTTTTAAAGAAAAGACTATTGGCCTTTACACTCGTCAGTTCTAAAATATGTAAACAGTAAGGGAAGTGAAACCTTTAAAAACTTGATAAGTAGTTTACAAAAGTGTAACAGATGGACACCACATGTTGCTGGGAAACATTTTAATTGGACTGTAAATTGAATGCAACCGAATTTACCTAATTAAGAAATCTATACCATAGAGTAGATGAAACATATTTATAAACTTAAGCTATATTATATATATTTATAAATCTTTTATGTTTACTACTTCTCTTAATCTTAATATACAGAGACAAACCTGTCAATTTCAAATGCAATGCTTGTAAATAAAAACATATTCATAAAGAGTCTACATTTTCTACATTTTTTTAAATATATTTGTGTGCTTAATTTTCTTACTATGTTATGTTTAAAATTCAACTAATTTTGTTTTAGTTATATTATTTTTTATTTTTGAAATAAACTTGTTTTAGGACTATGTGAATTGGATTTTAATGTGACTGAAAAGTGTAACGGATAAAGAGACAAATTTAAATGTATTTATAGGGTTAGACTAGGGTTTAAAGTGATAATTATCTATACTTACAAATAAATAAAATTGGAGTGTCTGTTTGTAATATTAAAATAACCGGTTTTAACTAAATGCATATGGATATAAGCATGGTACATATACCAAAATAACAGTTTTTACGATTTTTGTCTGTCTGTTTTCCCTGGAACGGCTTGACCGACCGACCGACCGGGCAACCATAATATTTCAAGACTATTTTTTATCTTATATTTTTATCTACAGTAGTATACAGTAGAGTGGTAAACAAATTCCAGGGGGACGGCATTCCCGGCATATAATTTTATTGTTCCATAGTACTATTAAATTAAAAAAATAGTAAATTCTTTTACATGACAATAAATTTTAATTTTTTTTTTAATAATTTTTAATATTTCTCCTGCAACCTTTTTTTTTTAAATTATTTTATTTAATAGAGATTTTTTTCATATAATGAAAATGTCAATCTCATCGTAACTTATTCTAAGTTAAACTTATAACTTTGTCTTAGATCTAGATTGCTTACATAAATGTATACAGCATCCTAGCTGCGCCAGATGTTGGTTCAGCTAAGACACTATTATACAGACCCACATTATTTTTACTTAGCTTATTTATATTAATAAATTGTGTACGTTTCTCTGCGTTCCTGACACATTCCCCTAAAATGTGTTGAGCATCATCTATATTTTCACACTCTTCGAATTTAGGAGATGTTTTTTTTTCATGAGAAATGCAAAGCTGTTACTTGGAACGTGTCCGGAGCGTAGCCTATGTGCCTTTATGATTTCTTTTCTGCTTACACCCGATATAGAAAACCAGGGTACGTGAGGCGGCTCAGCCTGTATGGTTTTTACCATATACCTTTAATTTTGGATTACTCGTTAAAGTATTTCTTCCACGACCCCCAGCATTCCCTCCTACTCCCGCAACCTACATATAACACTAATAAATTATTTAAGTTAAAAAAAAAGTATAATTCTGGATTAGAAAACTGTTGTCAAGATTATGATACTTTCTATGCTATGATCATATAGTGTCATATTTTAACATACTTTTATGTGTAAAAGAGTATAGATATGATATATTTCAGAGGCAAATATTAAAAACTTCACCAAACTCTGAATTTAAAATCACATGACAATGTTAGTATGTTGTTACCCATAAGCCGACAAGGAACCTGAAATTAGCAGCTAAAAGTAGCAACTATTTTAAGATCGTCAGGGGTGAAATTCTCCGCCACAATTTTTTGGATTACATCCACCAGGGTGATCGGAATTCTTTGAAATTCAGCCTGGCTCTTCTCTAGGATGGCCTTGAGATATCCTGGCACAAATTATAGCGGGGCAACAATTAACAAAAAAAATTGCAATGTATCAAAATTGAAAAATTAAAATCGTAGTTTTTTACTTTAAAAGCTGCTAGCATGCTCAGAATCTTTCGAGTTTCGGCCTGGCTCTTCCCTAGAATGTCCTAGAGATATTCTGACCAAAGTCACCGCGGAGCAACCATTGTAATTTTTTTTTCAATGTATGAAACTTGAAAAATTCAAGTTTTAGGTGGTTCTTTTGCTTTTAAAGTCGTCAGCATGCTCTAAGTACTTTGAAATTCGCTTCGGCCCTTCTCTAGAATGACCTTAAGATATTCTGGCCTAAATCACGGCGGAGTAACCATTATAGTTTTTTTTCAAAGTATGAAACTTGAAAAATCAAATTTCTCGGAGTTGTTTTTGCTTTTACAGCTGCCAGCATGCTCGGAGTACTTTCAAATTCGCTCTGGCTTTTTTATAGATCGTCCATAAGATATTCTGGTCTGAATCACGGCAGAGCAACCATTGAATTTATTTTTTCAATGTATGAAACTTGAAAAATTCAATTTTTCGGAGTTTTTTTTGCTTTTATAGTCGCCAGCATGCTCGGAGTACTTAGAAATTCATATCGGCTCTTTTATAAAATGTCCCTAAGATGTTCTGGCCTAAATCAAGGCGGAGCAACCATTGTAGTTTTTATTTTCAAAGTATGAAACTTGAAAAATTCAATTTTTCGGAGATTATTTTCTTTTACAGCCGCTAGCATGCTCGGAGTACTTTGAAATTCGGTCTGGTTCTTCTCTAGAACGTTCTTAAGATATTCTGGTCAGAATCACGGGGGAGCAACTTGAATTCTCAAGTTTTCGGTCTTTATTTGCTTTTACAGCCGCCAGCATGCTCGGAGTACTTTGAAATTCGCTCTGGCTTTTTTATAGATCGTCCATAAGATATTCTGGCCCGAATCACGGCGGAGCAACCATCGCAATTTTTTTTCAATGTATGAAACTTGAAAAACTCAAGTTTTCAGTCTTTTGCTTTTACAGCCGCCAGCATGCTCGGAGTACTTTGAAATTCGCTCTGGCCCTTCCTAGAACGTCCTTAAGATATTTTGGCCCGAATCACGGCGGAGCAACTATCGCAATTTTTTTTTCAATGTATGAAACTTGAAAAATTAAAGTGTTCGGGGTGTTTTTGCTCTTACAGCTGCCAGCATGTTCGGAGCACATTGAAATTCGCTCTGGCTCTTCTCTAGAACGTCCTTAAGATATTCTGGCCTGAATCACAGCGGAGCAACCATTGATTTTTTTTTCAAAGTATGAAAATTGAAAAATAAAATTTTTCTGAGTTTTTTTCTTTTGCAGCTGCCAGCATGCTCAGAGTACTTTGAAATTCGGTCTGGCTCTTCTTCAGAACGTCCTTAAGATATTTTGGTCTGAATCACGTCGGAGCAACCATTGAATTTTTTTTTTCAATGTATGAAACGTGAAAAATACAATTTTTCTGAGTTTTTTCTTTTACAGCCGCCGCAAGAGCCAGAACGAATTTTAAAGTACTCCGAGCATGCTGGCGGCTGTAAAAGAAAAAACCCGAATACTTTAATTTTTCAAGTTTCATACATTGAAAAAAAAATTGCGATGGTTGCTCTGCCGTGATTCGGGCCAGAATGTCTTTAGGACGATCTATAAAAAAGCCAGAGCGAATTTCAAATTACTCCGAGCATGCTGGCGGCTGTAAAAGCAAAAAAAGACCGAAAACTTGAGTTTTTCAAGTTTCATACATTGAAAAAAAAATTTCAATGGTTGCTCCTCGGTGATTTTGGTCAGAATATCTCTAGGACATTCTAGGGAAGAGCCAGGCCGAAACTCGAAAGATTCTGAGGATGCTTGCAGCTTTTAAAGTAAAAAAACTACGATTTTAATTTTTCAATTTTGATACATTGCAATTTTTTTTGTAATTGTTGCCCCGCTATGATTTGTGCCAGGATATCTCAAGGCCATCTTAGAGAAGAGTCAGGCTGAATTTCAAAGAATTCCGATCACCCTGGTGGATGTAATCCGAAAAATTGTGGCGGAGAATTTCGCCCCTGACGATCTTAAAATAGTTGCCACTTTTAGCTGCTAAGTTCAGGTTTGATTATTATATCATATTTATTAATTTATGGGATTTTTTATATTTTGTTAAATTTTATGTGTTTCTATTTCAGCTGGGGACCCAATGGAACCCCAGGAGGGTGTAAAGACAACACCTCATCGGATTAAGTTGTGTGATGAAAAAAATATTTTACCAAAAAGAAATTGCAGAAAAAGGAGGTAAGAAACAAGATGAAAATTATTCATTAGCGCTGCACAAGCATTCCATTTCTGTCTTGTACAGGCGAAATAATAGTGAAAGCTACCAAAATATGATATTTGGTATATAAAAAAGGCTTGCTTGCTCTGTTTTACTATTATGTGCTACTTGTACTTTGCACTAGTATACTTAACGTTCAGTAAATACAAGGGCAAATCCATGGGGGAGGTTATAGTGACCATGACCACAGATATGGATTTATTACTGCAAACTAAAGATTAGAGTCTATATTGACTGAACCTCAAATGTGTGTTTTTTTGCATGTTACTATATATAATACAGGGCTACTTTTCAAGTTCTAGCCAAATTTTAAAATTATGAACTAAATATTGAATTGAAAGTTTGTTTTAATTATTATTGTAAAATTACACCAATATCATATAAAAATATTCATTTAAAAATATCCCGCTAAACTCTTGAATTGGATGCACCGAGTTGTTGAATCAACCACCGAGCGGTGTGTGGAGGGTGAAGGGGACACTACACGAGCTGCGCTCGACCTCTTTGTATAATTGAAATTGTATCCATGTGCTGTGTTTTCTGTGTCAAAAAAAAATAAAATTTTGAATTTTTTAATTTTTTTTTATGTATTATGAGAATTGAAAATATTATTTTCGATTCTGAACAGCCTCTGAAATTTTGGCCGAACCTTTAAAAGTAACCCTGTATAGGTAGATTTAAATTAATATAAATAATAATTATAAATAAATAATAATTTTAATACAATAATAATTATAATTAACATAAATACGGCTAATCGTTTCTGTACTTGTTGTACCTCTGCCTACCCCCTTCGGGGACACGGGCGTGAAGATACTTTTTAAATAATAATTTAAAGTTTTTATATATTGCAATTATTTATTTTGTGAAACTGCAAATTGCATATAAAGATCCCAAAATATCATAAAAAGAAAATTTGTATGTTACTTGATCTAGTGTAAAAAGTATCAGGGTACATTTAGATGAAATTTCATTGTTCCAGTGAGATTCACCATAGACTTTTATAATGCAATGGCTCCCTAGGCCCAGCTAGTAGATATAAAATAAATGATATAATTATTCTTCTTTATACAGAAAGATTGATGCTGCTACTGGTCGAACTGAAAATGAAGAACAGGTTTTAGACCTTACTATTAAAAAAGCAAGTACAAAGTCAAAACCGTTAAAAGTTCGAAATGGTGGTTTGACAAATATGACAAATGGACACAGTGTTAAGTCCAGAGCTGCAAAAGCAGCTGCTCGTGCTGTAGAAAGTCACAAGTTGACAGAATATTTTAAAGAAGATTATAAAAAGACAAAAAGTGAGGGGACTTTATCTCCATTACCAATAGAAAAAGTTAAAAAGCCAGAATCCAAAGTAGGCGATAATAATCACAAACTCACTGAATATTTTCCTGTAAGGAGGAGTGTTAGAAAAACTTCAAAATGTGTGATGGCAGAAAAAATGAGAGATTTGGAAAAAGCTGTTAGAGAACAAAGGGAAGATGGATTACAGGTAATGTTTAACTGCATGTTTTGAAATTTGATTGTAGGTGTATTTTATCAATATAATACAATGTGTGGTAGTTCTTACATATATCCACTCGCTTGCCCTGCATGGAAAACTGTGCGACAGCCTCCTATACGCACGGCGACAAATACTTAGCACGCCCTGCCGCGCCCCACGTTTTTTACGCTTTTGGCGTGCGGGTCCACTTTAACGCAGTCGTTCCTTGTGAATCAATTTGTTTTGAAAGATTGTCAAGTGTTTATTATGTTTACTATGAAAATAGCTATACAATGTTAACTATTATATCTCAGATACCGACTCTTGTGCAGAGTTATGCTGTATTGAAATTGAAATAGCGCGTTTTACAGCAAGTCATGTATTTAAAAGCTTATTATACCTTAAAAATTAAAGCGATGACATATAGTTATATAAAAACAGAAATCTTTTAGTAAAGGAGACATCTGAAACCTTACTTAAAGTTTCAGAATGGTTTAAAAGCAACAATCTGAAAATTAACTTGACTAAAACAAAAATAGTTGAATTTCAAACATATTACAGTAATAATATCAAAAGTTCAAACATATTTTTTAATAATACCAATATAGAAAATACAGATAATACTAAATTTCTAGGATTATTAATTGACAAACATTGTAACTGGAAAGCATACATTGATTCCCTTTGTAATAAAATTGATAGATTTCTGTATGTTTTAAGAAGAATAAGAGAAATAGCAAACTTAAATGCTACCTTCTTAATATATCATGGATATGTCTCATCTGTATTGCAATACGGAATCCCTATTTGGGGAAACTTAGTAGATTTCATCAAAATATTTAGAATAGAAAAGAAATATAAACATGCAATATGTAACGTGAATCAACTCTATTCTTGTAAACTACTTTTTAAAAATCTTAAAATACTACCATTACCTTGTCTTTATATTCTGACAGTATGCGTATTTGTAAAAAAACATCAACATTTGTTTAAAACAAATGCTGAAGTATTGGGTAACACATATTTTAGAAATATTGAGAAACTGCATGTGCTCTGCCAAAGACATGGAGTCTTTGGCTGGGCACATGCAGTTTCTCACTATTTTACATTTTTAAAAGAAATGCCTATTGTATGGCAATTAATATATACATATTCCTGATAGTCTTAAATGCTTACCTCTTAATAAATTCCGCAAACAACTATTTGATTTACCACTAGACAAATCTTATTATAATGTAAATGAATTTTTTGCTGAAAAAATGAAATATTAAATTAATAATAATATTTTCATTGTATAATTATTAAAAAAAAAACGTTGTAATTAGTAAATTTACTAAGTAAATAATTCTAATTAATATGATTAGAAATTACTTATCATATTATTATTATTATTATCATCATCAATAAGTAGTAAATACTTCTAGACAAATCTTATTATAATGTAAATGAATTTCTTGCTGATAAAATGAAATATTAAATTACATAATAATAATTCTTTCATTGTACAATTATAAAAAGTTGTAATTAATAAAATTACTAACTAAATATTACTAAGTAATATGATTAGAAATGACTCTTGTTAAATTACAAGAAAGTATATATATATACATTAAATTGTACAACTTGTAACACCCATATTGTGACAAATTATCTATTATCTTTCTCCTGTCTTTAAACTTTGACAATTGTAAATATTTTAATTAAATAAAAAAGTTTGTAAATTAAAGAATGAAGTTTGTAAATTATAGAAAGAAATGTTGCGATGTAAAATAATGTTTGTAATTTGTATTAACTACATTTAAAACAAAAAAATAAGCCCGCTGAGTTTCTTCCACTGGATCTTCTCAGTGTGTGGCCACGTTCTGATCCGGTAGTAATTGTAAAAAAACCGACTTGCAGCATTTTTAGTTTCATAATAAATAATTATAATTTTAAAATATTTGCACACCATCATGGTAGAATATATCGGACACTTAATCAAATTTAATAAATTGTAACTCCCATATTCTGGCAAATAAATAGTTTCTTCCTTTCTTATAATCTGTGATTACGTTATATCTTATAATAGGATAAAATATAAAAACGTACACTTGTACATACACATTAAGTAACTTATAGGCCTCTGATTCCATACCATTACAAACTTGACAAGGCATATTATGCACAATGGCTTGGATACTCGACTGGGATTAATATGACGGTAAATTTATCGTAGAAACGAGATAAATAATACAAACTAAGCCCTAGATTGATAAGGACGAGTATATTTAACTTTTTCGACTGCGGGGGCCGTGTTAACCACAGGTTGACACGGGCACTTTGGCATGGCGGCGCCATGTCAAATACTAGTTGGTACAAGGCATAGTAGACTGAAGAGTGATGTTAACTACCACTTAACATGGACATTTTAGAGTTTGCATTTTGTTAAGTACTGGTTAACACGGGCAAGCAAGCGGATATAAGAAAAACTTTACTCTGTTAGTCAAAAATACGAAATTCAGAATATCGATTTTCATATTTCAAAATAGTTCAAAATTCCTAATAGAAGAGGTCCAATTTCTCAGTCATCCTATATTCATTATTCTGAAATTTCAGTATTCTTATATTTTAGGTTTATAATTACTATTCTCAAAATACTGAGTTTCAATACATCAAATAACAAATAGTCAGATTTAATTATAATTCTGCACATCAAAAATATGATCTCCGATTATTAAAATGCTGATTAATTAGAAATCCGAAATAAGCAATAGCGGGACATGCATGCCATTCTTCTTTTTTTTATATCATAAGATAGCAAACGAGCAGATGGATCTCCTGATGGAAAGAGTCAACCATCACCTATAGTAGCCTATAGTCACCAAAGATGTTAATGGTGCGTTGCTATCTTGTGGCGAGGCAATAAATGATTATGATTATTATTATTATTATTATGAGGTCCAATGCCACATGCATAAGTTTACCGGCTACCTTACCCTCCAAACCGGAACACGACAGCGACAAGCACTGACGCTATTGTGGCAGGAATAGGTAAGGCGGTGGTACCTGACCCGGGCGAGACAATGCAGAACTCTACCACCTAGTAGCCACAATGATAGTGACTCGCATAGCCAATCGGTCGCCTTTTACGACCTGCCTGGCAGAACGGCAGTTGGTCTACTCTTCAAAGGAGCCTGGAACCGACACGGGGGAAAAGCGGCTACTTTTGCGGCATATTTGTTTTGCTTGCTTTCTTACGGTGGTCACCATTCTAACCTAACTTAACCCAAATGTTTCAATAACACCAACAGTAGTCTGGTGGATGGTGTGATAACCTGCCCCTACCTCGGATGATCACATTAAGAGCACTGAATAGAAAACAAGCATATTTTGTTCCTTATAGTAACTGATACACACCATCCATAATCCTATGGTTTGTATCTGTTACTATATGACCTAACATAAGTTACCCTTCACGCTGATAAACAATAATAAAAAGAATTTGACAATTATGGAAATAAATAAGGTTGTACTTTAATTATATACCTGTTGGCACCTATTTGCTTTGGTTTTGTAGCGGTTCAAGCAATCTACAAACGCTACCAGAAAAAATAATAAAAAATGGAAAAAATGAAATTCAAAATAAAATCCTGTAAAATGTAAATCACAATTATTTACTTGTTACACACTATATATAAGTTTCAATGCTTCTCAAATAGACTTCGGTCCCCCGGCAGTACATCTTGCCTCTCTTGGTAGATCTTTCTTGTCCTCTTCCTTGTCCTTGTGTGATGTCATCAACCTCCACAGTTATGACATCACCTGACAAAAAGTTGGCCCGCTGGTTCCCTCACTATGCCCACCTTTCAGCGGTACGGACCAGCGGCGCACTATGGGCCAGAACCGCCCGTACTATCTCAAAAATAGGTTTTCGGAAAGTTTTATTTTGAAAATAAATTAGATTTCTCGAGGAATGTCTAATATACGTTATAAAGAAATTCAAATAAATCATTTCACATTTTTTTCTAATAAAACTACACTTTGAAGTTGAGTCTCCAAATAACGTCGATTATGTAGAGAAAAATTCCATACGATTACATGCTGATAATTTCGTTATTCTAAAACACACCTGTAAGTGTTATATATGGTTGAAATTGCTGTTAATTGCTTTATTTAAAAATTATACAAATAAACCAATAATGTGAAAACTGGCGACATACAGACGTGCTTTTACGTCTTTTCCTTTTTCGAAATTTAAAGTAGAGTTTTCATAGTTAACTATGTCTACCTAAGTCGTAATTTTACTTATATCACATAAAGCAGTTCATATACAAGACAAGGCAAAAAAAATTTGCTCCAATCTGCCGCCTTTAAAATGAAGTGAAGAAATATGTAGATGGTGGAAATGCAAAAAAACATGTTTTTATTATAACATTGAATTGAATAGATTTTTCAATAATTATATGATTTTTGACACTTCAGCAAAGACAATTGCCTATTTACAGAAAATGTAGAAACTAATTTACCCAAATTTTGGTTTATTTATTGTAAAAATAGTAAATATTTTTTTTTATCATCTAATCGGAAGTGGTCAGTTTTTCGTTACCATAGTATCATATCATAATATACATCTTACATTTGTCATACAATCTTTCGTTCAAAAAATAGACTGTAAAAATTCCGGAGGATAAAAAAATAGAGACGAGAAAAAGCTGCTCGCGCAAAATCTATTTCAAAATCAAATGGGATTGCATGTCGATAAACCCTGTCAAGGAAGCGGAAACAGCAATGATAGAAATACTGCTCGACGATTTTTTTAGAACTACCACTACTCTTCAGAAATTACAGGGGTTGATGAGGATCTTATTAAAAGGTTCTATATTATTATTCAGACTTTGGCATCTAGTATTGCTGTAAATGCAAATTTGGTGAGTACACACATACTACTGTGCAATTGTACGTATCAAAATACATGTGGTATTACATTAAGATATTGATACACGGAGAAAGTATAATTAAACATTTTGCCTATTGGAGATTTATCTGAAGATGACCAAGAATATCGAAACAAAGATTATAAAAGAATCAGATTAAATCACGCTAGAAAATGCTCTCGATCGGCAATAAATGAAGACGTTTTACATGGTCTTCTATTTACATCCAACCCATATATTTCAAGTATAAGATAACCGTCACTCACTATTTATAAGGAACTATTAGAAGAAGCTAAAAACCTACTAGATATTTAAATATATATCTATTTAATTAGGTATACACATATTAAAATTACATAATCCACCGCGGCATATAAATAAATATTTTCTGCTATTTATCTTAATTTTATTTTTATACATCATTATAAAAAAGTAGTAATTAATAGAGTTATTTCATAAAAATGCGTATGTAATTAAATTTATTAAGCAAACTTCAAGTAAACTCACTGTTTTTGTATGCAAAATTAATTTTTTGTGACATACAAAAAATTAATTTTAAAAACCTACTAGATATTTAAATATATATCTATTTAATTAGGTATACACATATTAAAATTACATAATCCACCGCGGCATATAAATAAATATTTTCTGCTATTTATCTTAATTTTATTTTTATACATCATTATAAAAAAGTAGTAATTAATAGAGTTATTTCATAAAAATGCGTATGTAATTAAATTTATTAAGCAAACTTCAAGTAAACTCACTGTTTTTGTATGCAAAATTAATTTTTTGTATGTCTTTTATATAATTTAATAATGATAGTGATTTTATTTGATAGTCTATATTCTAGAGATACTATATGACAAAGATGCCGGGCGGTTCTGGCCCATAGTGCGGCGCCACAGTTTCAACTCTTCTTACGTAGGTCACACTATAAGTTTTGCGTAACTTTAAAAAAAAACATGTTATAAAAAAATATTATGTTTATTGCTTTACAAAATAATCTCCTTTACATTTTAAACATTTTTCATGCAATCGAACCATTTTTTAAAACAGGAGGATCACAGATCTGAAGGCATGTTTTCTACCTGCTGATTGAACGCTATCACTGCCTCTATGGGGTTGGTAAAAGTAAAACCTCTCATGAAATCTTTGACTTTGGGAAAAATACAGAAATCACAGGGTGCTAGGTCAGATGCGCAGGATGAGTGACGAGATGTACTTTTTCGGAAGCTAAAAATGACTTTGTTTTGTTGGCCATGTGTGAAGAAGAGTTATCATGGTGTAGGAGAATGCGGCTTTTGGGTCGTTTTTCGCGAACTTTTTCTAACACCCTGGGTAAACAAATGGTAGAATACCACTCGGCATTAACACTTTTGATCTTCAAGTGGAATTGTACAGATGGGACCCGTAACTGAGACAAAGAAAGCGATCATTTCTTTTACCAATGTTTCTCGCCTGTCTCACTTTTGTTGACCTGTTTTCATTTTCAAACACCCATTTACAAGATTGCTGTTTTTTTCGGGTTCAAAACAATAAATCCACGTTTCGTCTCCTGTGACAAAGTCATAAACAGCATTAGAATGGTGCTCACAGATGCTACTTCAGTAGCATCTGTGAGCACCATTCCACGCGAGCCCGCTTCTGCTCCGCTTTCAGTTCATGCGTAATCCAACGACAACAAAGTTTTCGAACTTGCAATTCTTTAAAAATTGTGTAAAATTTTCTGAATTTGGCTCATACCAATCCCCAATAGCCCTCGAATTGTCTCATAGGTAATCCGGGCGTTTTCTTCAATTAACCGCTTAACAGTAGCCACATTATTTTCGTTGACGGCAGTTGAAGTACGTAGAACTTTGATGTGTGATAAAAAAACAATTGACAAATCATTTCCCGCCAATTGTTTTTTTTATTACTAAGAAGATTGCAACGTTTTAAAAATATAACATTCGAAATTCAAATAGTTCCGATTAACTAGAAGTGCAAAACTTTTAATGTGCCCCATGTAGTAATGATTAATCAAATCGATCTGGTGCTTAGCGGCCGCTACAGCAGATCGCTGGATTAGTGTGTGACTGCATAAAAGTTCTTATGATTTTTGATTAACTTGGTCCGTGCTGTAACAGAATCTACTTGATATTAATTTTTATACATACAGTTTACTAATTCTGAATATTGTTATAGGTAGCATATTTCGAAACTAAAGGCCGTGGCGTTATAGCTACACAGCCATTTTGTCGTGGTGAATTTGTAGTGGAGTATGCTGGAGAGTTGATAGGGGTTGCAGAAGCTCGAGAACGGGAACACAAATATGCCCAGGATCCCAATGCAGGATGCTACATGTATTACTTTAGACTTCAAGATCAACAGTATTGGTAAGATTCAATATTTCTACTTTTTATTGCCCATTGGTCGAGTGGTTAATGACTGTGACTACGCCAACAATAAGGTTCAGTTTTGATTCCCAACAATAATAAGTGCTTGTATGATGTGTTTATATTTCCTTAGTTGCGTGTTTTTTAAAAAAAAACTTACCATTAATTTTTGTATTTCTATGCATAGTATATTTTACTAACAGGCATATTACAAGCAAATAATTAGCTTACTATTCAAAAATGGTCACCACCCCAGATAACCATATGGTAATGAGTCTAGTCAGTTCTGCGAATCGCTGTTTGTAAACAATTAACTTCGTATGTACCTATTTTTTACATATTTAATACTAGCTGTTGCCAGCGACTTCGTCCGCGTGGACTTCGTTTACTCCGCACAGCACCTGGCCGCTAGGTGATAGCGTGATAATATGTAGCCTATATGTTGACCCGACCTGTTAGTAATATTCATGCAAAATTTGAAGTAAATCCATACAGTACTTTTTGAGTTTACCCCGGACATACACACAGATAAACAAACAGACAAAAATTCTAAAAACTATATTTTTGGCTTTAATATTGATTGTAGATCACGCCCCAAGTATTCTTTTAAAAAAATATTCAATGTACAGTTTTGACTTTCCTACGATTTTATTATATGTATAACTAGCGACCTGCCCGCGGTTTCACCCGCGTAGCTTTTGTTCCCGTGAGAATATCGGAAAGGTTTATATACCAAAACCTTCCCCAAGAATCAATCTATCTATCAAAAAAAACCGCATCAAAATCCGTTGCGTAGTTTTAAAGATTTAAGCATACATAGGGACATAGGGACATACAGAGAAAGCGACTTTGTTTTAGACTATGTAATGATATTGTTACGAATAATCTAGAAGCGTGTGGAATTGGAGCGCGCGCGCGCTAATATTCTAGAAATAAAAGAAAGAGATAGCTACTCCTATTGACAAACAAATAGTTGACCGGGGCTATGCCATAATAGACTTTGTGGGATATGGCATAAGGTTGAAAGTAGCGTGTACTAGGATTTATGACTCATAACATGTTTACGATAAGAAGTGATTCATTGTTTCCCGATACATTTAGATTTTTCTGGATCCAGCTAGGGCTTTCCCCTGCCTATAAATACAGAGATGTTAACAAACACAAGGCAGTTTTTATCAACCGATCGAGAACGATACATCAAGTGACTAGTGCGAAGCGAGAAGTGTTTGTTTGTGTAGTGTTCTAAGTTCAGTAGTGATAGTACAGCAAGTGTTCTATTGTGTAGAGTGTATTTAGTATTACGTTGTGTTGTATTGTGTAAATACACGGATTTAATATAAGTGGTGTTTTCTTACAATTGCGAACCCGAGTACGTAACAATATAGATTAGAATCGAGTACATTAGTAGTTAAGAATGTACATTTTTTACTAGTCAACCTGTTCTGTATATTTGTTCAGTTGACTAAAGCGTGTTTAATATCTACTTTTAAATTTTAAAAAGACACATGGGCATTAAAATGTGGCAAATTTACTAGATTTTCACTTATTAAAATAACTGTTAATGACAAGTATGCCGTCCTAAGAAAGAGTACAGTAAGTCGTGATTTTGGCAAAATAACTTAATTATACAGAAATAATCCCTGAAAACTAACGCGGCTTTCTCTCTAGGTTTCGTTGCTGTATTATGTATTCCCGCGATTTTGCATGTAAATAAAATACAGTATGTCTAATTCACATGTTAAGAGTTCCTAAGAAATAGAAAAGTAATTTGTCATGTTTTAATTTACATACTGTGATATTTACTAGAAAAATCATAAAACTAACCAACATAGCGGTAAATGCAATAAACTAATCAATAGTTTTATAAAATCACAGACTTTCACACAGTCGTCAAAAATATCCAACGCAACTTTGGATGGGCTTATCTCAGAATCGGTTTTGGGTAACTTTCTGTACTCTTTTTTAGGATGGCAGAATTATCATTGTAACCCCTGCACAGTATTTCGCCTAGAACATGCTAGGTGGACAAAATTCATGTTATCATTTCCAGGAAATCTTAATTGCAAAACGTAAACAACACCCCTAATCTCCAGATTCCAAGAATCGGTTGTTTGTCAAATGCTTAACTGATAAGGAATAGTGGTTAGAAGTCAGGTATTGAGTTTAATGAAATCGTTACAGTCAATCAGTTGCAGTTTAGTGACACTTTCGTACACATCCATAGTGGCTTATAGTTAATATTTTGAGTGTTTGTGATGGATATCAACACGGAGGGTAAGTCCTATTATTTAAAAAACCTTTTTTAAAATCTGAATCTGTTCAAATGAATTTTAGGTATAATTTTAACATAGCTTATATATTTTAACGTATTTTTTTTATGAAAGAATAGTTTTAAAGAGTTAATTTTGCAGACATTCACCTTTATCCGGGCTAGTTCTTTGATATATCATAGGAAATACTTTATTCTTCATAAAAATACACAAATTGTTTAGCACACTTCAGTACAACATATTCTTTTCTTTTTTTTTTTCAGAACGCTTATACTCTATTTCTAGGGTAGAATTTTTTGAAGAGTGGTTGAAACCCACAAAAAATGAAAAGAACTCGGGTATATATGAGTACCTTTCTTCAAAATTTCACTTTGGTAACATTACTGAATGTAGCCAAAAAGAAATAAAGTTGAAGATATCCAACTTTTCCAATAAAATTGGTGTCAAATGGTTGGCTTCAGGAAAATCGAAGGAGCGTTTTTTAATTAAAAATAAGACCTGGCTGGATGAAGAAGATATACAGTTTACTGTGAGTTCTTTTGAGCCACAACCATCAACTTCGAGTGAGGCTGTGATTTCAGCAGGAAGGCCTCGCAAAGAATTCGAAGAATCGTCGTTTAAAACCAAAAAACGTCGAGTCGTGGATCTCGTAGAATCGCGAAGTGTCAGTGAATTGGTGACAGCTGCCGAAATTGCTGCGCGTTCAGCAGGACAACGGAAAATTGCCAGCGTAATTAGAGACATTAGTGAAAGCTCAGTTATTAATGTTAAGTCTAAGGATACCAGTAATGTTAATCCTAGGCAGTTAAGTAGTGACGAAGCGTTAGCTTACTATATAGATTCTAAGTCAACAACACATGCGTACAAACAAACAAGAAAGTGGTCTATGAAGGCAGGACATAATGTGTTTCCATCATATTATAGTTTGACAAAATCTAAACAGGCCTGTTATCCTGCACAGGAGCACATTGCTGTAACAGAAACACGTGCTGAAATAAATTTGCAAGCATTATTAAACAAAACAGTGGAACGTTTAGTATTAGCACAGCATGAAGTTATCAGCAGTGTCCTCGCAACAAGTTCGTCTTTTACACTTGTAAGTAAATGGGGATGTGATGGAAGTTCTGGGCACAGCACATACAAACAGAGATTTGAGAACACTGAAGATACGGACGAATTTCTTTTCGTATTTTCTTTAGTTCCCCTTAGATTATATGATGGGGCCAAAATTGTTTGGCAAAATCCTCGGTCTTCATCAACATTGTATTGTCGCCCAATCAAATTAATATTTGCTAAAGAAACGAATGACTTCACGTTAACGGAGACAAATAGATTGTTGGAAGAAGTTAACGCTCTTCTTCCAACACGTATCGACTTTGGTGATTCTCAAATCTCTGTGAAACACGAACTTTTGCTGACAATGACAGACGGAAAGGTATGCAACGCTTTAACGGAAACTCGTTCAACTCAAAAGTGTTTCATCTGTGGCGCCACCCCCAAGACGATGAATGATGAACCCGCGAACTTCAACAGCAACCAAGATCATTTTGGCTTTGGTTTATCTACACTTCATGCTTGGATTCGTTGCTTCGAATGCCTTTTACATATCAGCTACAAGTTGAATATTAAGAAATGGCAGGCTAGAAGCAACGAAGACAAAGCAGATATCAAGGTTCGTTCCGACGAAATTAAGTTAAAATTTAAGAACGAGATGGGACTTATTGTAGATAAACCAAAGCCAGGATTTGGTTCTTCAAACGATGGAAACACGGCTCGTCGGTTTTTTAAGAATGCTGAGATGAGTGCTCAGATCACGGGATTGGATGTTGAAATCATCAAACAGTTCGATGTAATATTGAGGACTTTGTCTTCTGGATTCGAGATAAACTTAGTTGAATTTAATAAATTTTGTCTTGAAACCAGAAGACATTATCTAAGTCTCTATTCGTGGTACTGTATGCCTGCTACTGTACATAAAATATTAATTCATAGTACAGAGGTCATCAAAGCTGCATTGCTTCCAATTGGGCAGCTTTCCGAAGAGGCTCAGGAAGCACGTAATAAAGATTGCCGCAGATTTAGGGAGTACAACACCCGCAAGTGCTCGCGTGTTGCCACGAACAGAGACTTGCTGTCAATGTTGGTTATAACATCTGATCCCTTGATCAATAGCCTTCGAGAGATTTCCCAAAAAAAGCCGGAAAAAATATGTTCAGAGGTTTTAAAGTTAATTTTAAGCCCTAGTATAGTAGAATCAAGACTGGAAACGTCATCATATTATCGCACAGTTCCACAAAATGATGACGATTACACAGTAAACGATTCATCAGAAGACTCTGATGATGATTATTAGGTTACGTTATGAAATATTATCTTTGCTGCTTAGTTTTAGTTTTCATGCATATATTTTCTTTTATTGTAAATAAACCTATGATTGTTTTGTTACTATTTGTAATTTTATGTATTTAGATTTATATTGTACATACCTCTTGATACTTATTCGATCTGAACTGCATGCAATTTACAGCATTCATAGTACTCGCTAAGTTAATTGTTGCTCATATATTATTTTTGAAAATATTTTTTTGCTATCATAATTTTTTTCGTTTTTTATTACAAAAACATGACTACCCATATTTGAAATAAGTAAGAGCATCGTTATATAACATAAAATAATATTGTCCACCTAGCATGTTCCACGCGATACACTGTGCCCTGGTGGTATGTATGTCAAGGCCAAATCGTAGAATTGACTTTTTCATGAAATGTTTGTTTCATGAAATGGTCTCATTTGCCAATGGACAGTGAAAAATTTCATGAACTGCCACCGTTTCATGAATAGCTCAGGCATTTCATCATGTAGGCAATTCTATGATAAGGTCACAATATGTATACCACAAAGGTCCTTTGCATTGACAAAATTTGCCATCCATCAGATATTTTGTTTTTTATTTTATTTAAAAAACAAGAAAAAAAATAAACAAAATATCTGATATATAATAATATATCAGATATTTTGTTTTTACAAGGTTGAGATTAATGCCATTTGTCATTTTGAGATGAGACATTTCTCTTACAGGCTCATTTATTATAGAATTGTATGAACGAGTGAGTCTGATTGTTTATTTTTCCAGATGCATGCACAACATCCACATTGATGAATGCATAGTTTTATATGTAAACTGGGCCAAATTCGTCTGAACAGACTTAATGACTAAGTTTAAAAACTGTTTATTAATTTACCTTATTATAACACGGTATACGGTATATTAACCAAAAAAACTATTTCTTTTTGTCAAATAACGTACATTTATAATAAAAAATTTGCATTTTAAAATTGAAATTAAAATTTACTGCGAAAATGCTCTGGACTGTCATGGCGTCCTAATGAAACATCGTCGTGGTAATATAACATACTCTGTGGCTTCTATGAAAATGACATTAAGGTGATGTTTACCACAGTTTGACGTAACGCTTCTATGTAAATTTGCGCTCGTTGTCAAGTGGCTTAACGTCTTGTTTTTGCGGAATTTATATTCTAAAAATATTTTTAATCCTCACTACTCAATACTTTATTGCGTTATATGTTAAGCATTTTTAGGTATTAAATAATACATTCAAGGAACAGCATATGTACTCTGATAGGGTGTAGCAATGTAGAGGTGGTCCGATTCACTTTTATGAATAAATATGTTTCTTTTTAAAATTACCGCAAGACAAAAATTCGTTAAAGGTATAGTAAAATTTATTTATCAATAGATTTTTAACATTACTTAGAAATTTTGTGTAATTTTCTTTCGATTTAAAATTTTCGGGTAATTTATTCCTTATCATTGTCCTTTAATAATAATGTTTCAGTTTTTTATTATCTCCATATTATAATTAATCATTAGAAAGTATAACAAGTCAGATTCATTCTGAGTGGACACAGACTATTGTGCACATTGCAGTATCGACGCGACGGCGGAGTCCGGTCGTCTAGGGCGGTTGGTGAACCACTCGCGGTCCGGCAACTTGGCGACCAAGGCGGTGTGGGTGGACGGGCCGCGGCTCGTGCTGCTGGCGGCGCAGGACATCGCGCCCGGCGACGAGCTCACCTACGACTACGGGGACCGCTCGCGGGACTCGCTCCGACACCATCCCTGGCTCGCGCTCTGACCTGGGTAACGTGACACACACACACACACACACACACACACACACACACACACTACGGGGACTGCTCGCGGGACTCGCTCCGCTACCATCCCTGGCTCGCGCTCTGAACTGGGTAACGTGACACACACACACACACTACGGGGACCGCTCGCGGGACTCGATCCGCCACCATCCCTGGCTCGCGCTCTGACCTGGGTAACGTGACACACACACACACACACGCACACACGCGCACATGTGCCTTACCCTCCAACACGGAACACAACAGCGACAAGCACCGAATCTATGCGACAGGAACAGGTAAGGCGGTGGTACCAAAACCCCGGTGGGGCGTTGAAAACTACCACCTAGCACTTCAGCACATTGTGTCGTTTCTATTTTTTATTCTCACAATCTATGCTGGTTATAGGTTTAGTAATTGTGACACGACATTAAAACATATTTTTTCTATTTCAGAAATATATCCAGAAATCTCAGTTGGATTACAAACTTGAAACTATAGTTATTTATTAATTTAGTAGGTAATAATTAGTTAAAACACGTTTTGTTACAAAAGATTGTTAAGATTCAGCTGTAAATTAATATATAGGCCTAGTTTTAGGAATTGAAGTTAATTCAATACTGCCTTGTTTTAGTGACATTATTTAACAATGGTATATTAAGAATTACTGTAAATTATTAAGGCTTTTGACACTATATTTAATGTGTGGTTCCTGACCTTCTCAATAATATTAATTATTACATCTATTAGGTATCTATTATGGAAAAAAAATTTATCCGAATTTTAATTTAAATATTAAAACAATAATAAACACCTCATCCATATACAAGAAATAAAGAAAGAATAATTTTTACCCAACTGCGAAAAAAGCGTTATGTGTATATAAAACTCACAGGTCAAATATGACCTGTGAGTATGACAGTTCGTTTTTTTGGTTCGTATCTACAAGCCTACAATTTTGGTAAATGATAATAAGACATTAGATTCCTCTTTATAGCATGAGTGCCACTAGTTTATACATAAAATTCTCGTAAAATCAGAATGGCGGAAAAAGTAGACGTTTTAATATGTAACTAAAAAAACGTGGTATCAAAGTTGGCTTTAAATGGCGACCATCGACCATACAGCCCATAGACACCTAATGTTCGATTTACCGTATTGAATGCATTCTGACAACTAGCTGAGCTGAGCTGCAACATCGTGATTGGCTTACTCAAGACCATAGTGAAAGATAGTGATGTACAGAGAATCTGATTGGTCGACACTGATTGGGTATTGGTGCATGGACATTTACATCGGAACTATAAGTCAGATGTGTTGACAGAAGCCATTCGCCTGTTATTAGGGGTCTATGGGTTGTGTCGGTGATGGCGACTATGAGAAATATACAATATAATTCGCACTCGTATTAAAACAACGACCGAATTCATAATCACTAACTTTCGGCAATAGACCGAAAACTGTTTTTAGTTGGAGATTTTCAAACCACCATAAAATGTAATCAAATAAGCGCCACTCCTTATTGCTTGAGGAAAACAGGCGTTTTTTACAGCCTAGGTTATGAAGCTTGCTCTTTTGGGTCGGTATTTTACTAAAACTCATTTTGTCAAAAAAATTTTGAGATGTGTCGTTGTTTTATTACGAGTGCAATATGTGATTAAAGACAGTTTGAAATAAAATGACATTTTAAAAAAAAACCGTCTTTTGTGCAACAGATACAAGTTTTAAATTATTAAATGCGTTATACAACTTAAGACCTCAAATTAAAAACAGAGGCGTCTTAAGGACTGCCCATATAGGTGAAAACTCAAATAAATGTCTGCTGTTAAATATTTGTAATAAGCTCGCAAATAATAATTTATTACTTTTATAAATCAAGTTCAAAACTGTATAAATTCAAGTTCTACTTAATGCTCTCTTCAGAGCGGCCAAAATGAGGGGACTACTGTGCTTACGTCACGAGCATGTCGCGCATTTTGGTGATGCGAACCCATTCATTTTTCATCACTGATAGTAACTAAAGAAATATTTACTTCAATCAGTTATTAAAAAAATAATGATAAATGATTATGCTGACTATAAGACCGCCAGTCAGTATGTTAATAGATGCTTCAGTTCTCCAAGATTCACCGATTTGTGAGACGTCCAGGTGAGTCATCGCTGCTTTTTCTGACCTGTAACCACTATTGCTTGCTACTAGTGACAACTAAACCTGACGGCCATAACTGGATATAACACATCACCACCAGCCCCCAATTCACATAACAAAACATCAATCCAGTCGAAGCGCTTAGAGTTCTTACACATTAATACGATACAACGTTGCGTCGTGCTACGACGCGGCATAATATGTAAGAAAATGTGTAAGAGGCATAACGTATCGACTCGATTAACGTTCAGTTACGTGAATCAAGCCTCATTCTGATACTGAGTTTTTTCGAATAAACCTCTAACATTTCATCCAATCTAGAGACAAAACACATGTGATCTGAGCCGAATGGGCAATAAAAGGGTGTTTCGGTGCAGCCCGGCCACAGTCAATTTCTTAGTTTATAGACGTAACATTTAAATGTTCTTTTATTGTTCTTGCTGTACCAATTAACAGATTTAATGTACCTCAAGTAGATCTCGGTAAAAAAGCACTTGTTTGTGGCCGGGCTGCAACGTATACGCTGCAGCCCGGCCACGTGAATATTTTCTAGTAGGATGCTCAGAATGATCTTAAATATAAACCAAATTAATGTTCCATTTGTGTTCCTTAGTTATCTTATCTAATTTACCAACAGAAACGATTATATAAAGAGAAAATTATTTAAAAACAAAATGTTCACTAAGCTCCTTCAGAATTAAAATAGCAATATAATTGTGTAAACAATACCAAGGACGATTAGTATCATACAATTACTGAAAATCCGTAAATATAATTTATTTGCATTAAAAAAATCAAAATACATTGTAACTTATGTCGGTACTGGTCTAATCAAAGTAACTATTAGAATTAATTTCTTAAAAACTGTGTAGATAATATAGTAAATAAATATAACTGTATTTTTGTTAGCATCAGGGCCCCTAGACCACAAGCGATATTTAATGTTTCAATTATATTAGACTTTTGTACGTTTTTGGTACCTACAGTCAAAATTTTAGTACCTTGACAAAAAAAGAGAAAACTGTAAAAGAAAATGTCCAGACACAGACGTCAGGATGTCTGGACCACGTTGATTTCACTTGGATCAAAACGAGTAAGCAAACTTATTCTTCTCAAAACTTTAGTAGGTACCTAAATTACTATTTATGAAATGCTCCTCATAATGTTTTTTTATAACGTTATGAGGTACTCCCAATAACTTTTTTTTATTTAGAATGTTCTGATGTATAAATAAAAAGTTATATCCGAAATAAAGTTTGTAAGTAGGTAAACGGCTGCCCTATCGAAAAATAAAGTAATTGACATTTTTCCAAAATAGTTGGTACTTTCGAAACTTTAACTTCGTAAGGCAAGAAAATTATTTGGATAAAATGGTAATCTAAGATTAAAGGATGAAGCGCACTATAACGGGACGAAGCGGGGCCGAGCGGGCTATATCACAACAAAAAAAGCTTGCTTAGCACATTGGTGACGTACCTGGTTGCAGTGCATTGTCGGATTGACATAATGTGCTTATGAATATTTTTAGCGAACGTCTTTTGTGGTTTGCTTATTATTTAAAGTCGAAGTCAGATAAACCGGCGGACACGTGTGTGACAGCAAGGTTATGCCAGTTGTGCGGTAAAATAAGAAAAAAAAAACAGAATTATTGAAAATTTTGAAAATCAGTAACGTGGAAAACGTCGTGATGACTGTGATCACAAATTTCTTAATATTGAATTTTTTTCTTTCCATGCAATTCTAAGTACCTACGGCAAAACTTTTTAAACAAAAATCCTTTTTAGTTTACCAACCTGAAAAAGAGAAATTCACCAGAGTTAATTTATTAGATAGCACGTTTGATTACAATCTTTACAAGTACTTACATATTATGATGTCTATAAATAGTTATATTTGTTTATAAGATCTTACTTATACTACGATATAAATCGGTAGCGTCTGTCTAAATAAACATTTGAAAAACTTCACCATAAATATTTGCTTTGACTTACTTATATAGATTTTACTATTTTTTAAACGTTTGTCTGTCTGTCTGTGTGTATTCCTATATATCCAGCTATAACTCAAGATGGCTGGACTAATCTTGATGGAATTTCATACACAGCCAGAACACAAGGTTGCCTAAATAGTAGACTCGAGATATCTTTTGTACTTATGTGTAATAACATAAACTAATTTGAATTTTACAATAGTTTTATAAATTACAACGTATATTTTGCATTACTTAAATAATATTTTCAGTGTCTTATTAATGTAAAAATATCAATTGCTTACTTAAATTTGTTTTTAGTAACGTAAATCAACAAACTGTGTACTATATCATACCGCATATGTAGTTCAAAATAAAGTACTTAAAAAACTTAACTTTTTAAAACAAAGTTAAATTGCTAAATATAATATTATCAAAACACAAATGTGAAATGAGAGCCAAGTCCAATATAAGTGTATGCATCTTTGTCGGCTTCGCAGATAAAAAGAATTGGGATCTATTTGGGTGCCAAGTTTTGTAAAGAAACTCTTAAAATTTTAGTTATAAGAACATGCATCATTCTAAGATAAATTCACATAACAATTTATTATTTCTTGGTACTACCACAGTATTGGCTACTTAAAAATTAATACAAGTTCTTAAATTTTAAGACAATTATTTACACTATTTATTTATTTCACTTGGAATATATATCTAGCTCAAAATTTGACTTGGTTAATTTTTGCTTACGTACAGACAATCAGTGCAAGTGATTTATTTAATGTTAATAAATAGGTTACTTTAATGGAAAATGTAGTTCTTTTCTGTAGTTCACAACTTATCAGGACCGAATATACATACATAGAATCAATAAGTTATCCTAGGTTGGTCTACACTATTTGAAGAATAGACCAACTGCCGTTCTGCCAGGCAAGCCGTGAAAGGCGACCAGTTAGCTATAAGTGTCACTATCATTGTGATTACTAGGTGGTAGAGTTCCGCAACATCTTGCCCGGGTAATTGGTACCACCGCTTTACCGTTCCTACCGCAATAGCGTCAGTGCTTGTAGAGGGTAAGCTAGCTGGTAAGCTTATGGATGTAGCTACCGCCACATGGATAGCAATGCACCATTAACATCTTTTGTATCTATAGGTGATAATTTTACTTTACACTCACTTCTTTTCATCGAGAGAACCATCTGCTTGTTTGTTATCTCATGTAAAAAAATGTTAGTGTTGTCTTGCAGCAATCGCTTCCATTAAATTTTACCAAATCCTTCAGCTGTTAGGTTGTTTTCACATCGTCCAAGTTCTCCAAAACACGTCTCTGGCGCATATTCCATGCATGTTCGATGATCTTGAGCCTAGGAATTGAGCAAGCCCGCACAACGCCCGGATATTTTTCATTGCCAAGTACTTCCTAGCCCGGAAAGCTATATGTGAACGCGTAGTGTCATACATTAATATTAAACTGAAACCAAGTGTTTGTACAAACACTAGGCCTAAAAAAATTCTCAACGTGCGTCCATGTTTGTTGAACATTACTAAGTAGGTATTATTAAAATTGAAAATAGCAATCGATACCCAAAAATTTATTTAATGTTGAATTTAAAAATAGACATGCAGTCTTTGATATATCGTTAAATGAATATGCAGACCTTGATTTAAAGGAGAAATGTATTTAATACGACACGATGATAACAAGTGCAATCTTTACAACATCCCTGTACACGCAATACAAGCGAGACTAATCTCGTCTGGCATTCGCTTTGGCATCTCATGGATGCCAAGGGTAGCCACGGAAGCCCTGCTAGCGTCGCTGCTATGGAATCCTAATGAGATATGGCACCTATAGGTAATGAATGAAAACATACTATCTAATAAATGAATTCTGATGAATTTTTCTTTTTTTTTAAGTTGATAAACCTGAAAGAAGTTTTATTTTGAAAAAAATGTCGTAGGTAGTATTATGGAAAGAAAAATAATTCAAATATTAAGAAATTTGTGAACATATCGTCATCGATCACGATATTTTCCACGTTACTGATTTTTAAACTTTTCAATAATTCTATTTTTTTATTTTTACCACAACTGGCATAGCTGCCAGACTGACTTCGACTTTAAATAATAGAATTACCGAAAAAAGATGTTTGGTAAAACTATTCATAAGCACATTATGTCAATCCGACAATGCACTACACCAATTGTACTAAGCAAGCACTTTTCCTTGTGATGTAGCCCGCTCCGTCCCGCTTCGCCCCGTCATAGTGCGCTTCATCCTTTAATCTTAGATTACCATTTTATCGAAGAATGTTACTTGCCTTACGAAGTTAAAGTTTCGAAAGTATAAACTATTTTGGAAAAATGTCAATCACTTTATTTTTCGATAGGGAAGCCGTTTATCTACCTACAAATTTAAAAAATTAAAAAAAATAACGTTTTATTTATAGATCAAAACATTCTAAACAAAAAAGGTTATGGGGTACTATTTAGGTAGGTACTATTTAGGTACCAATGTTTTACGAAGAAATAAGTTTGCTTATTCGTTTTGATCCAAGTGAAATCAACGTGGTCCAGACAACCTGACGTCATTGTCTGGACATTTTCTTTTACAGTTTTTTTTTGTCAAGGTACTAAAATTTTGACCGTAGGTACCAAAAACGTACAAAAGTTTAATATAATTGAAACATTAAATATAGCTTGTGTGGGCCCTGATGCTAACAAAAATACAGTTATATTTATTTACTATATTATATACACAGATTTTAAGAAATTAATTCTAATATTTACTTTGATTAGACCAGTACCGACATAAGTTACAATGTATTTTGATTTTTTTAATGCAAATAAATTATATTTACGGATTTTCAGTAATTGTATGATACTAATCGTCCTTGGTATTGTTTACCCAATTATATTGCTATTTTAATTCTAAAGGCGCTTAGTGAACATTTTGTTTTTAAATAATTTTCTCTTTATATAATCGTTTCGTTTGGTAAATTAGATAAGATAACCAAGGAACACAAATGGAACATAAATTTGGTTTATATTTAAGATCATTCTGAGCATCCTACTAGAAAATATTCACGTGGCCGGGCTGCAGCGTATACGTTGCAGCCCGGCCACAAACAAGTGCTTTTTTACCGAGATCTACTCGAGGTACATTAAATCTGTTAATTGGTACAGCAAGAACAATAAAAGAACATTTAAATGTGACGTCTATAAATTAAGAAATTGACTGTGGCCGGGCTGCACCGAAACACCCCAATAAAATTTAAGGCATTCAGTAATATTATAATATGTTGGGAAAGCGTATCTGCTATTTAATTTTAAGTGTTGAAGGCCTTGTGTGTTTTTGACGATTGTAACATTATTGCAAGACTTATTTTTATCTAAATTATGCTCGCATAGTTAACATTGTATTGTCAGTATTTTAAAAGTTATATTTCAACTTATTATTAAGAGACTACAGCGTGATTCCATAAGTTGATTCCCATATCTATATGATATTCTATATATTAATATTGTTTACTAATACCCATACAAGGATTTAAAACGTTATAACTTCGATATGTTTGCTGTTTCGCGATTGGTTCGCTGCGTTTCATGCTGTTTCGTGATTGGTTCGCCAACTAGCGCTAGAAGACAACGTCATAATATCCTATACCATAACCAATTACAAAACGCAAATATATCGAAATTTTCTTTTATATTTTCTTTAATATAAAAAAAACAACAAGAATTTCATCTTGTTTCATTGAGTTCTTAAGATAAGATTAAAAAATTATTACAATGTGCTATGGCATACGCTAGGTAAAGACCCACTGTGATCTCATCATAATCAAATGATTCTTATACCTTCTAGCCTGTAAAGAATAATTATAACTGGAAGTTCTCTTAAATGTTGTTCTAAATGCCGGCGGCCCCTGTTACTAATGACTTAAAGTTTATTGTAGCCCAAATAAAAAAAAAATTTAGCCTTCGCCGGTAGATCAGTAAGTGTTAAAGCATTAAAATTGTCACCAATCTCTTAGATGAACTTGATATATAAAGCTAAGCTTGAAAATAACTAAAATAAATAAAAAATGTTTGCCTTTATGAACAGGCAGTGGTAAAATTATATATAAGAATGAATTGCTTGCGGAATAGGCAGAGAAAATCCCTATCGCTATATTTGAGAATTTTAACATCTAACTATAGATTGTTAATCATATAAGTAAGTATCTTCACGCCCGTATCCCCGAAGGGGTAGGCAGAGGTACAACAAGTGCACCCACGATTAGCCGAAGATACTTGGTCCCACAAATGTGATAGGTGGCAAACCTATCGCCAACCGGGCACTTTCCAATCCCAGGCAACTTTGTGTTTAACAGAAAAGTGAAAAAACACTTTTTTTATGTGCCTGAACCGGGAATTGTACCCAGGACCTCATGTGGTCAACAACGCTGGACCACTAGACCACAGAGGCAAATATAATACATATATACATACTATAATATATCCCAATTAATTTTACTTTCAATGTATTTTTCTTTTTCATAATATCACCTTATGGAATCGCTACATGAATCAAATGTCTCCTTACTCGAATAATATAGTGGTTACGTATTAATAGTAGTTTAGTTTTGTTATATCGTTCAAACGTTAGCACAAGTATGTAATACAAATATAGTTCCTGTAACACGTAACAATCAAATGAAATTTTCCATCATATTATTAATTTCTGAAAATAAGGATTTTACTGAAAATAGTTTCATATTGAATTTTAAAAAGGATATATTTCCTAATTATCAAAGAGAAAAATGTATACTACTTAAGTCGATATGCCTTGAGTTTAAACTGAAACTTTTGTCCTTGCACAGTTGATTTTCGTTGTTGTGCTCCATATACATGTTGTTTGTAGGATTATACATATGTTAGGGAATCTACTGTGCATTCGAAAAGAAAATAGCAATAATTTAAGAGCAACTAGACATAAGTCGTAGAACATTAATAATATGAGCATTTGTGTGTTATTATAATTGTATTTTAAGTGTCAATATGACTTTTCATATAGTATACTTAAAATAAGACTTCATATGAAATTAAAAATGTCAGGACTATTTCGTACAGAATGAGATCAGATGTAAAATTTTGTTATTTAAAGCAATGAAAACAATCACCAAAGACTTTATTTTTTTTAATCTGAATTTTAAGTTAAAGACTGTTATTCAGTAAATAATATAGTAGAATATTTTTGTAAAATCACACACATAACAAATAAAATGAATTTTGTAGGATAATGGCAAAACAAGATGAAAATAGAAAAGCAAAAGCTTATCTTTTTTTTTGTGGTGTGAGCAGCAAAGTTTGTGAGTGATGTCAAGAGACAACTGTTGCTTATACACATTTGCAACATTAAAGATCTAAAATTGTTTAAGCCTTAAATTATAGATCGAAAATATTTTTACTATGTAGAAGATGATTAATATTGCATAATATAATAAATATGAATTATTTCTAATGTAATATTAAGTATATTTGAATGAAAAGTGCTTTGCTAACAGGTATTTAATAAACGCAGATGTGTGTTTTTTATGAAAAAGAATGTATCTGTTTTTTAATAATTATCGCTTGATGAGTGTTAAGATCCCATAGACTATAATATTTATCATCAGCATGTAAGCTTTTTATGTCTATTGTTCAAGTACCAGTTTTATACAGGCTGACCGCTAAAAGGTTGTTCAAACCTGACGGAGGATGTTCAGTACTCGATTCTGATACTGAATATGTACGAAAAGTGGAGACTTAAATTTTTACCTAATTATCCAATAAAAGTGTTTAGTACGGACTCCGTGCATAGATATCGAAGTTCATTGTTTACAAACAGCCATATCCCGAACTTGTTACTACACTCGTTGTGGCCGTTAGGGGTCCATATGTTTTGAATATTAACTACACTAATTTCGTTGAAATATATATGCCTATACTAAGTAGTTAAGCAATATTTTCTTTTTATTATATTTAAATTGATTACAGGTGACCATTATCTCCAAATATGTACAACCTTTTATCAGTCAACCGGTATTGTACAGTCAACATCAAATTGATATTAGATCCTAGAGTAATCAAAATGATCTAAAAAGTATAAAAGCAATTTGATATAAGCAGTTCGAATCATAAAATTGTAAGTAAATAAGATGTTCAAAATATCTTACTAATTGTTTCTAATATTATGAATGGGAAATTGTGTGTTTTTGTTTGTCCGTCTTTCACGGCAAAACGGAGCGACGAATTGTCGTGATATTTTAAGTGGAGATAGTTGAAGGGATGGAGAGTGACATAGGCTACATTTTGTCTCTTTCTAACCCTCCACTTCCCTAAAATGAATTTGACGCGAGCGAAGCCGTGGGCATAAGCTAGTATTTATATAAGTAGTTGGGGTTTTCAAAATTATCTTAGTTCGCTCACAAAGCTCTCAAAATTATCTGTGTATAATGGTTACCTTTAAAAAAATACAGGTTTTTTAAAGGTAACCATTACCATAGAGCTTTTAATCAAAACAAAAAAAAAAATTGAAAACCCTAATTAATAGAAATAAAATGCCGTAAAGTCTTAAGATATTTTGATTAGTAAGATGTTTTAAACACTTTGTGTGCTTAAAGCAATATGATGATTCGAACAACTTATATCGAATTGCTTTTATGTTTTTAGATCATTATGACACTCAATGAGCTCATATCAATTTGATGCTGACTGTACATGATTGTAACAACGTGTATTTTAAAAAATTAGGTGAGCACTTCATTAAAATTATTAGGCGAGGTGGACATGGAGGTTTCACCCTTGACAAGATGTAGATGCATAGGTTCTAAAGCTATATAATAGGATATTGTAAAAACTCGTTACTGTCTTCTTACTCCGTAAGCCGCCGTGAAGGTATGAAATGTATATGCAGGTAACTTTTTTAACTTTTACACCCACAGAAACATCTTTCTTTCTCGCTGTACGAGTAGGAGGAATAATCTTTTTGTATAATATGAATTGCATGTTTTTATACGTAACAAACTGACCCGGTAAAGTTTGTTTTGCAATATAAATTATGAAATTATTATTATCGCTATATAAAATTAATTATAAGTGCGACATTATAAAAAAAAAATGAAAAATTTTGTCCACAAAAATTTTTTTGACATTTTTTTATTTTTACGGGGTGACCACCCTTATCATTGAGCGGTATAAAAATAGATAACAACCAATTCTCAGACCTACTGAATATACATATAAAATTTCATCAAAATCGGTCAAGCCGTTTCGGCGAATTATATTAACTATATATTAGATAAATAGATCAATGACTTTTCTTCTTAGTGTAATGTTGATAATAACTAAATACACCATCCGAATCGATTACTTTCAGTGGGGAACCGTCAAAATTCGAGGCCATTTGCCCTGTATCACGGGTCTCAGATTTCACTGCAATTTATTTTATTTATTTTATACTTTATTGTACACAACAGAGAAAAACAATCAAAAAAAATTACACGATATTTATAAAAAGGTACAAAAGGTGAGCTTATCTCTGAAAGAAATAATAGATTATCAGTTGCTTGAATTTTTTTTCCAAAACTGCATTTTTTCATCTTTCTTATGGCATGGGCGTTAACAAAACTGCATCTTCACAACTGTAAATCGTCGCCTCTGTGGTTAGTGGTCCGGTGTCGGAGTTGACCACACGAGGTTCGATTCCCGGGTCGAGCAATACAAAAAATGTGTTTTTTTTTTTACAGTTTTCTGACAAAAACAACGATGCCCGGAATTGGAATAAATACCCGGTTTGCAACAGGCTGGCCACCTATCACATTGTGTGACTAATTATCTTCGGCTAATCGTGGGTGCACTTGTACCTCTGCCGTTCGATTCGGGGATACGGGCGTGAAGATACTTTTTTTACAACTTTAAATAATAGAAATATCGGTGGATAAATTACACGACTCGATCTAACTCCAAAGTAAGCAAATTAAAATTTGCTTGTGATATGGGTGTTAGTCATTGACACTAATAAATAGAAATACATATATGGACTGACTGGTAAAAGATTGTTCATACTGTAGGAGTGTGTACTCGATTACTTATTCTTTATTACTCGAGTATTCGATTCTGATACCGAATCTGTATAAATACTGAAATATCTTTATGCCCATCAAACAAATGCCTGTCCCTATCGAGAATCAAACCTGCGCCCCGATGATTGCATAGTCAGGGTCGCTATCTACCCAAGTAGCGTATTATATAACGAAGTTAAGATTAACCCATTCCCATTGGGGTTTGCTTTAACATGCAATATATAATAAAAGTGACAGACCATAACTCTCCCGAGACCCGTTATCATAGATTTAATTCTTGGTTACTATTTAACCCGCCATTGGTGACGTCAATTTCTCTTACAACATTAATGAATATGATGTACGGATCTAGTAATAATATAAGCAATAATCTGTACTGTGTGTAAAAAAATGTTCAATCACTCGATCATACCTAATACTTCATTGTTTTGACATTTTATTCCTTCTACCCGTGTTTCATTGCTTTCTGGATTTTTTATAGTTACGGTATTTTAACTGCTAATAATAAGACGACAAAGGATATATCAAGTTACGGGAAGTTTCTTTATAATTTTATTGTTATGGAAATAGATCAATTAGCTAAAGCTTTTGAATTTTGCGCAATTTACTAAACTTTATTCTAATTTGTCGAATCTTTTCAATAAACTAATATAGTAGGAAATGGTTAAACACATCAGATCTGTATACCATAGGGTCAAAAGCCCTGGCCGGGCTTTTAACTTCAAAAATCTTAGCATCTGCCTAGATAAGGAATCCTCACGGTTTTGTTTGTGCGTTGACGAGGTTGCATTTTCAGTTCAAAATTACCTAGTTTATTCCTGATGGGAAATGCAGTTGGGGTTGTGGAGTGATAGCAAGAAATCTTTTTATCTTTTATATATTGTAACTCTCCGGAAACTAATATTTGAGGAGATTTATAATTTAAACGAACAATAATGTACCGAAAATAAATGCAGTGGATACGTTTTTTATAGAGGCTAAGTATATTTAATTTGGCAACTTAAAGTATTTATTAACAAGAACTGTTAGTCTGCGAGGCACTAAGTTCGTACAATCAATACCGTGATCAATACACCAATCGCATTTAAATTAACTACATAATGATGATACCTATTTTCATTACTAGTGATTTTGTATAACATAACTGGGCAGATACTGAGCCCTATTAATAAAATGTAGTGATTGAATATACTAAATGATTGGTTATAGTTTTTTTTATTTTCTTTTGCCCTTTTAAAATGTATGTCCTATCCCATTCCCCATGAGAGTAAATATTGTCGATGCCGTTATTATGTTAGTAAGCGTTTTTAAAATACGCATACAAAAAAAGTTTATTACATGGAAAAGCGTTCGCGTTGTGAAAATCTGCGTCAGCTATTAGTTGGGCGTGTTTACATTTTTATTCATTCTTAACGAGGTTTGTGTGAAGGGACCCTAAGTCCACGGCAACATCGGTAGGGGTTACGACTTGTATTGATCTTATTGCAGCATTAAGCACTCAGAAATCATGCAGCATAGTTTCTGAGCGCAATTCTAAGCTATTGACGAACAATTTTTAAAATTGTCGATAGAATCCCTCATTCGATACAATTTATAATAATTCGATGGCGAAACGCGTAAGACTACACTAAATTCAGATCGTCAGAATACTCATTATATCTACAGGCTGTACAATACATACCTTTCTTTTCGGAGACTAAAATTGTGGTAAAAATATCATAATTCAACATAGATTGACCACAGTATACAGTGGTCAGTCTATGTTCAATTATGATATTTTATAGATTCAGGCATTGATGGATTCAGCAGGTGAAATTAATTAAATTTGCTATTATCCACAAATTGTTCTATGTGTCTTCCGCGATGGCTCCAAAAAGAAAAAAATGGTGGATGTGGGTGGATGATTTATTTTTGGTGTCATCGCGGAAGATACATAGTTCGCGGATAATAGCAATTTTAATTAATTTCACGTTTTATGTTGAATTATATCAAATGATGTGCTTGATAGTGGGCTCTCTAGGCCAGAGCGTTGAACAAAACTGAAGACGTGAAGTACGTCTAGCTTGATTCGGCATCCAGTTTCTTTGAACTATGAAGTAAGCTGAGCTTAGCCCTACAAATCAATACGCACGCAATTGAACGTCGCTTACAATTTCGTCATTTAAAATGTGAACGGTATTTACCGACAGAGGATGGATATTGTGAACTAGGTCCCTAATAAGCGGAACTCTTTTATGAATGTAGGTATGTAGATCTTTATCCATCGACAAAAACTCTTATCGAGCACGGTCGATCATATAAGGGTTATATTTCACCGGGACACCATGGCAGCGCATGGGAGTATCTGTAAGCTACCAAACTAGACACCAGAGTCGCCACACAACACAGACAGTATCAAAATGAAATGAATACCACTACTACTATATGTAACTACACAGATAAAGAGAGTTCAAGAGAAAAAAGAAACTGTGGTGGGTCCATCCTTATTTAGCCGATCCCTGTAAGAAAAGTCAATTCAGCAACATATACGACGATCTAAGAAGATATCCGCATAAGTATTTTAGCTAGGTGAGGATGTCTATGAGGCTCTTTGAGGAGTTACTGACTTTTTGTGAAAATTATTTGTTGAAACAAGACACAATATTAAACAGTCTGTCTTGAAGAAAAGTTGTTTTTTTTACATAAGATAGCAAACAAGCAGATGGGTTGCGTCCTGATGGAAAGAGTCAACCATCTTCTATAGACACGAATGAGGTTAATGGCGCGTTGCTATCGTGTGGCGAGGTCTAATGCCACATACAAAAGTTTACCGGCTACCTTACCCTCCAAGCCGGAACACAATAACGACACCCAGCACGGAACAAGACAAGGACAAGCACTGGCACTACAGCAGGAATGGTAAAGCGGTGCTACCAAATCCGAGCGTGACAATGCAGAACTCCACCACTTAGTAGCCTCGATGGTAGTGACTTGCATAGCCAATCGGTCGCCTGTCACGACCTGTCTGGCAGAATGGCAGTTGGTCTATTCTCCAAAGGAGCCCGGACCAACTTGGGAGAAAACATTATGGTAAGCTGACTGCCAGAGCAGCTAAGTGAGTTAGACACCATACAGCGCTATAGTAATTAGTGGTGGCGCGACCAGTAACATTCCGTGCGCGCATCCGAGCTGGTCGCGCCGCCAAATGGTTGCGCTAGCAAACGGACACCAGGTTAGTAAATCTATAGAGCTTTATATATTTTGTTGGTAAAATATAGCCCTAAAGGGGTGGAGGGCCGGGGAAGACTGCATCACAACGAAAAATGTGCAGCACAGCACATTACGACGAGGCGAAGCGGGTCGAAGCGCATTTCCGTATTTCTTTCTAAAATATGTTATTCTCTTTTGTTGATTATCATAACGTGGATCTTGCAAATCAAATAGGTATTTGTTATGCCTTAAACTAAAATTATTAATCGTTCTTCATCCATAATTACGTGATTTATTAAATCACGTAATTATGGATATTAAACACAAAACATGAAGATAGAAGGTACACGTGCGCGAAATTTAGCTGCTCGCACGCTGGTGACATAGCGGGGCGCATTGCATTCACCAAAATCCGCCCCGCCCTAATGCACCTAGTAGTTCTTATAAAATTTATGAAAACGATCTAGACGAATTTTAGCGAACCGTCCCGCCCCAGTATACTCCTCAATCCTTATCAGCCCCCTTAGACAAGTGGCAAACGCTCAGTAACTATTCAAATATTACGCTTTGGCGATATTTAGGCCAAATTGGTAGCCAAGTGGATCATGGCTTGTTCAACGTTTGTTCCATACGAACTTTACGAAGTATATCGAATATTGTCTCTGAATTGACGGTAAACGTCACTATGAAGTACTATTTTCACCGAGGTTATAACTTTTATTTATATGAAAAGTGCATTAAAAGCAAAAAAGACTTGCCCCCCAAGATGTGGCATCAACGCTAGTACAATAGAAAGATAAATTTATGGATTTGTCATAAGCTGTTGACACGAGCGTAAACGAATTTGTAATTGGTAGCCAAGTGTCATTCGTGAAACGAAACGTTATATTGCATCGATCATTTTTGACAATTCTCGTACAAAACTGTAGCCAAGTGGCACTTTTGACAAGCAAAATAGTAGCGAATTATCCGATAATTAGCGAACGCTAGAACCCTGCAGATTACGCTTAAAATGGCGGTTGATCACTATTATTCAATCAGCTGTTCTAAAGCGTGGATAACATCTGTCAGAATTTTTGATAATTTTAAAGTAAAATTAACGCAAATTAAGGCTTTTGGTGGCACATTATTAATGGTGCTTTGATATCCTTGTGGCGAGGGCGGGGTATTAATGTCACATGCATACATTTACCGGCTACCTTACCCTCCAAACCGTAACACGACAGTAACAAGCACTGTTGCTATTGCTGCAGAAATAGGTGGGCCAGAGGTATTAGACCCGGGCGAGACAATGCAGAACCCTACCACCTAGAAGCCACAATACTAGTGGCTCGTTTACCCAATTGTACGCTTCTAACGAACAGCCTAGCCACATTGTAAGTAGTGATAGGTTTGCAAAATGCTGACAATGTATTAATGATGATAAATATAATATTTCGTCTTTAAATATTTTACAGACACTATAAGTTCAAGTTATAAACACTATGTTCTTGCTACAACCCTTGTATTTTGTAAATTTAATGAAACAAAGAAAGATAGTTTATTTTTCAGTGTAGCAATAGATTTCGATCAATTTTACATTTCTGTAAATATGTATGCCAAAAAATACGTAAAAAAGTTTTGTATGTTCAGTTTTGCATATTTTTGTTCATTTTTAATAATAAATTTATCATCTGCTTTCATAAATCTGAAACATAAGTTTTAAAATGTGACTATCGATAACATTTTGCACAATTTTACGCTCACTTGTAATGTAAAGAGGATTTACTTAAAATAGGTTAACACAATCAAATTTGATAGCAAGGAAGATAAATACATAAATCTTGGTGACAGTATTTAATTTTATAACTCTTTAAATTAGTAGTACCATAGAAATATGAATAATATATAGAAGCGCAATAACATTCTATAGCTACTTTAGTTATACAAATATCGGTAGAATCGACATTGAACTAAGCGACATTTCTTTATCTCTTTTTAACAAATGGTAATTTGCATATGCAAAAAGAGACAACGATATTGTGTCTTGCTCACTTTCGTATAAATTAAAAGTTAAGTAATTGGCAATTCTATAAACGTGTCATCGACGCCATATTATGTATATAAATAAGTGGTACATGATTTGTCAAAATATTAATTTAGTTTCGGATAAATACGATTTACCAAGTAGATATCAGTTTATTAAGTGCCATATTCTCCGTGGAAGTTAATAGACTATTAGTCAACATGCCTTCGTGTTGTATTTTGCAATGTGGAGCAAAAAAGGACAAAAATGCACCTTTAATAACGCTTCACAGGTATGTCGCAAACTCCTATGATAAAGCGTGCTGATTTTAAATAATATTCATTCTAAATTGTTGTATTTTTATATTGACTTATAAAAGATGTTCGTGTATTTTACGATTTCTTTGTAAACATCATTTTTTTGATTTCTACAAAATACGACTAGTGTTGGGGTATTAGATTTGTCGATATTTAATTTTATTAAATTTTAGGTTCCCCAGAAATGAAGATTTACACAGAAAATGGCTAGATGCCATTGGCATTGAAAATATCAATCCCCGACATAAGAACTGGTTGGTCTGCTCACTTCATTTCAAGGAAAGTAATTTTAATAAAACACTGGATGTAGTCAGATTGCGTGACAATGTCATTCCTTCAATTTCTCTGGTAAGTAGGTAATGGTAATTTCTTAAGTTTTCATAGTATGATATCCTGTGTCTTTTACCTATCTGCAGTCATCAGAAAGCTCGATTTCTTTCTACCACATAAAATATGATATGATGTCTGTCACCTGTATAACCTTAACACACAACACTGATTGTACCTAGGTATGGATCATTTGACAATAATTAACATATTAAAATTCGTATTAAATTTTTTAAGAATTAACAATTGTTATTTATATTATCAAATACTGTTAAACGTTGTTTTTATTGCCACTAAAGAGTATAATAGGGACTAGTATTTGTATAATGAATAATTTCAGTATTTATTCCTTTTGTATATTTTTAATAAGTTTCAGTAATAATATAATTAAATAGGTATTAAATGTTAATAAAAAATGGAATCGTCATTAAGAATAGTGACATCTGTTTGTCTGTTTGTGTAAGTGTTATTTTGTGTTTGTTGTTGTCGATGTTTTTTTTGGTCGCTACCTTGATAGCTTCACATCTTCTGCCTAAGCTACTGATATAATATATCAAAAATAAATAACTATTAAATATAAATTTGATTTAACAACATACAAGTTATCAAATTTAACAATAATTTCCATGCATAATTGTACCTTTAAGTTCTGCTGATGGCTTCGGTTTTTTGTTTATTTTTATTGCTAAGAGCCTTAATTAAAAGATTTAAGAATTATTCAAATTGATCATAAGTTAATTAAACATTTTTAGTAGTCCTAATTACACTTTCAGTTTTTAGACAATAATGCCGACCTAAATATTTTTAGCCCGTTAATAAGCAGAAAATAAATGTTTTGTGTGAAAGGCAGAATATACATGAATCAACTCGGACTTTAACATCATCAGTACTAGCATCCATTCATGTTCCCGTGATAAAGGAAAATGTAAGTAAAATTAAGTTCAACATGTTAAATTACATCTGATTATTGTATAATATTTGCAAATTAATAAATAGGTAGTGGTTACGTCATACAACTAATTGCAACATCGATGATGATTCATTTTATGTATAGGTGTCATGATGCATGCGGACTTTGTTGGCCGCAACGTTGTAAATGAATAGTTTAAATACTACGTTTTTTTTAAATATGTTCATACCTAAAATTTGGAATGTAAATTAATATTGAAATGTGTAAATTATTATATTAATTCTAATAAAATTCAATAAATTCTTTAACCATATAGTAGATGTTATGACTTATGGCAGTAATATTAGGTGATTTCAATACAGGTAAGTGTTTGCAAGACTTAGATAATATATTTTTACAAATGTTTAAATGTTTATTTCTCAACTTATTTTACACTGATTATATAATATTACATTGTCCGGCGCATCCTTTTAAGCAGAAATGCTTGTGTCAGGATACACCGCTCTTCCAGAACATCATTACCATTTGTGTAAATTAAGTAATATACGTGCCTATTGCGTGTGTGTATTTATGTATGTGTATGAGTCTGTACGTGTATATGAGTGTGTATGCGTGTACGAGTATGTTATGTCAGCATGGGTAATTGTAAGTACATGTGTTACATTAATTTTAGGACTAGCAGTTTCTAACAGACAGATACATCAGTTAATAGAGTTTTCTTATATTATCTTGCTAAAAATAATTGATTCAACATCGTCATAAGACAGTGACTTAAGCCAGCCCACTAAAACCTCTTTAAGGTTGTAGATGGTTAGTGGATAAATATTTAACTTCTTATTAAGTTTGTTATATATTATAGTAGACTGATTTAAGAACTGTCTATTGGCAAAAAGTGTTTTTACCGTTGAGTTTTGTAAAATAGCATCCTTCCTTGTTTTAACTTTTTGGTTATTATCATATGTAATCAACCTATGTCTTTTTTGTATGGCATAAAGTAACTATAGTTTTCTAACTGATAGTAACTCGCACAGTGAGTATAGTTCAGTTGTGGAAAATCTACTGGTTTTGAAATGCATTACTTTTAATAATGCTCTTTGGGCTCGTTCTACTTGCAACATTTTAATTTTAGTGGCACCACCCCATACAGGTATACAATAGCAAATAATTGATTGAGCTAGCGCAAAATAGATTCTATTTAGAAGTGTATTGGACGCAACGTCTCTTAATTTTCGAAAAATCCAAATAAGTTTTCTAATCCTCCCAGATATCAATTCAATTTGAGGATGCCACGATAATCTTTGGTCTAGCATGATTCCTAAATATTTTACTACATTATTATCTACATATATTTAAATTTATGTGTGATTTTTATGATGTGGAAAAATATTTTGGTTAGCTTCTCAGCCTGATCATAATTCTACACATAAACTATTACTTATTAAAAGTGTAATCAATGTTTTTATTGATTTAAGATATAGATATCATGGACGTCGAGTTAATGATAAGGTGTCGCACAGTAAATATTTTAATAAACTGGTATTGTTTAGAAATGAATGAAATAGATTTTATTATACACTAGGCGACGAACTATGCACTTTTGTGGAACATTTTACTGAAAAAGTGTCGCGCTTTTAGGTTTGAGCTTCGACGTGGTACTTTGAATTCATGTCTAGATATGTTATCTACCATAAAAATACCATTTTATAAACATTAAAAAAATAGAAAATACAATTTTTATGAGAATCTTATTACTACTAACGCCATCTATTATAAAACTAACGAGTTAAAATCTATAGAAGATACATTTTTTATTAGAATTTTTGAACTTATTAAGAGATTATTTCACAAAATGTTTATATTTGACTGGCGGCGCACGGGCATCGTGCTCTTGTATAAAGGCAAGGGTTCACGACGTATAGACTGCAATAGCTATAGAGCCATCAGTTTGATCAGCTTGGCAACCTGACGACGCCTTTGATGCGAATATAATGTTTGGGCGAAACACGCTGGATTTTTTAGGTTAGATAAAGTCCATACATTAAAATATGTAATTCTCATAAAAATACTTTCCTAACAATATTAATAGATAATATTACTTTACGAGCCCTTACAAAGCTCTGCTTTTTGCTAGTTTAGTAAGATATATTTTATTCATTTCTAAAGAATACCAGTCATTCATAGTTTGTGCAGGTCTAGCAGAGGTGCCTTAACTTTTTGTAAACAAGTAAATGTTTGTTCTATTTGTTTGTTTATCCTCGTGTTGGTTCCGGGCTCCTTTGAAGAATAGACTAACTGCCGTTCTGCCAGGCAGATCATAAAGGGCGACCGATTGGCTATGCAAGTCACTGCCATCGTGACTACTAGGTGGTAGAGTTCTGTATTATCTCGCCCGGCTCTGGTACCACCGCCTATTCCTGCCGCAATAGCGTCAGTGTTTGTCACTGTCGTGTTCCGGTTTGGAGGGTAAGATAGCCGGTAAACTTATGCATGTGGCATTAGACCTCGCCACAAGATAGCAACGCACCATCAACATCTTTGGTGTCTATAGGCGATGGTTGACTCTTTCCATCAGGAGACCCATCTGCTTGTTTGCTATCTTATGATTTGAAAAAAAATATCATTTGTATTTTATCAATTTTGTGTCACCATTAAAAGTTTTTATCAGTGCAAGTGTCTCCACCGAACAAAGCCCTAGACAACCTTTTTGTGAAATAGGTCCTAAACAGAAAAAAATATGAGCAGAAAACTTTCATTTGTCATCGAACGAAATATAATATGCATATTTTGCGCAGTTAAAAGTAGATAGGATTGAGGAAATTGCTGAAATATTAGAACATTTAATTAAGAATCCACATGGTGTGAAAAAAGTAAAAAGGTGCGTATCTGTTAAAGAAACCAAACCTGCTTTTTCTCCGGATGAGGCTTTGGGGATATTTTTATCACTTAAGCTAAACAAATGGCAATACAATACTTTAAGGGAAAGTGTTAAGAAAAAAAAATGATGTGGTGTCGCGGGACACCAGGTAGGAACGAACTTCCTTCGGCTAAACGGCACTACTCGCTTGTGTACGCGACTGTCGCGCCTGCGCACGTCTCATTTAACGCTTTTATTCCACGCATTTTTCTTACGGTTTTACTATCACATTTTTTCAGTTCGGTCGCGCAACAAAATCCCTATCCCCTCCAAGCCTGCCGTAAGGAACTTCGTTCCAAAAATGCAATTATATTTCCAACCTATTATCAAGTGCAACATGCGAAACAAGAATGCTATCCATCGAAAGACGCTATCACAGTAACAAAAACTTCGACCAAAATAAAGTTACAAGCTCTACTGGATATAAACCAACGCTAATTTCATCCAAAAAAACAATATTTTCACTATTTACCAGTTTTACTACAATACTCTATGGTATTTTATCGTTTTCGAACGAAACATTGTACAGAATAATATCAAATTGGCATTCTTTTTTCAAATACGCTCTTAGGGGAAAATAAAAGAACTTAGTCCGCCATTTTGATTCGTGCTGTGTGTGTTATGTGTTGGTTGCAGTTTATGATACTGGTTAATAATGGTGTGACTGATATATTAGTATTCGCTAAGATATTAGTAATATTGAAAGGATTCGTGGATTAGTAATCCGGCGAACTGTAATATGCTAATATTTCATATTCGCCTAATATCTGTAACGGGTATCCAAAATGAATCGGATAATATCATTCGATCTTCGGAATAGTTCGGATTCACTAGATTGGCGCCCGTTCGGATTCGTGAAAATATTAAAATATTTTCACGATATGCCGCGTCGTACGTACGATTGAGACAGACGTATTTCCTGCAGTATGCTGTTGTTTTAAGGTTCAAATTACAGTGAAATATTAGTTAATACTGATATATTAGTTAAGATATTTTCCTGCCGTATCAGTATCAGATCTTATTACTGTTACTTTAAGGTCCAAATTACAGTGAAATATTAGTTAATAATGACATATTAGTTAAGACATTCTAATATTTGAAAGTGAATATATTAGTATCACCTAATCTTGAGAAATATCGGTATTAACCCATCTCTACAGGTTAATTTAAAAGTGTTTTGGCGTATTAATCAACAAATAAACTTTATTTGTAATCAAGATTAGTTCAAGATCTAACAGTTTAGATAATAATTTAAAAAAAACCGTAAATATCAATTAATAAAACATATTTTTCGTTAACGACCAACTCATGATACCAGCGCTTTGGGCATACCCAAAGCGCTGGTATCATTTTTATTTATTTTCGTAAATTTTAGTGTTGATATCTATGATCTCAAAATAAATCATATGATGTGAATGTGAAATATCCTAAACAATATTTTAAAAAAAATTAACATAGCTGTAAATTTGAAAAAGAAATAAATTATTTAAAAATTTCGAAAAAAACTACGTATTACTTATGAAAAAAAATAATTAATATTTATGTAAATAAATATTTTTGTACTATAATATATGTTGTTTATTTTTTTTCGTATGTATATGTTTACCAATTATATAAAAAAATATAAAAAGCATAAGTGATGACCTATGCTTTTTATATTTTTTTATATAATTTTTGAATTAAAAATCCTCGACTAACAAATACATATTTTTCTCAAAGTGTCGTGTTACACCTGAATTATTTCGTAGCTTAAGCCATTTAAATTAAACAATTCTCATACCAGTTTATTGCAGTGCTCAAGACCTCTTAAAAAATATACGCTTTACAGTATCTGATTCAATCCAAGCAACTCATAAATCATTTTTGTGACCACGGTCCACCGGAACGAACTCGGAACGTGTGCGCGTAACGGTCCGTGTTTTTTTAGAAAAAAATGCGAAAATGGCTGGTGGTGTGAGCGGTCATTAAAAACTAAAATTAGAACTAATTTGTAACTAAAATGTAACTTTGTGTTATTACACATTTTAGCTTTGCTTACGTCGATAAAAAATAATGAGATTCAGCGTTGCCTACAAAGGTGGCTCAAGAAAATATATGGTAACGCATAAGAATGATAATTATATAAACAGAAACACAAAAAATATTGCAACGTCATGAAAATATCGTTACAATAATCAACCTTATTTTTGTACGCTATGATTTAATTCTATTCCTACTATTGCTCCGCTTTATCGACGACAACTCGTAAAATTATGTTAGGCCCTTAGAAATATCCCCTATAAGTTAAGACGTTTTCGTAACACGACGCATGCGTACGTTGACTGTGATTGGACAAAATAAGACCACATATTCATTTCTATTCTTATCTTATTAGCCACTTTTAAAGTCGTAATCTTGAATCTGTTTATTTGTGATCGAATGTCACAAAATAACGAATTTACGTTGACATTTTGATTTGTCAACTCGATCTCTCTTTATCAATTTACTATTTGTTTGAGTGAGTCCAGGGATCGTTTTTATTGGAATTTTAAATTGGTAGGTAGTACTGCAACCATGCAGGTGCTAATACGAATATAATCACACAACAAAGACGTCATATATACTGACGTATGAAATTGTCGGAAGTGTCCTAGAACCTCAGAATTAGTCAACTAAAGCACAGAATACTGGAGACTAAAAGAAGTAAATCTAAAGCCTAATTATTAGTGAAAATACTTTAATTTATTTTATTGTCTAGCTTGATTAATATAAAATTTTATTTACTATAAACGTTTTAGTACGGACCTACTTTGCGTTTCAATATTTTTGGGAACGTTTTAAGCGTTATCAATATAGGTACTAGTAAATTATGTTTAGATTTTGTTTTTACACGTCAAAGATCACCTCTAATACAATAACATATTTTTTGGTTGAAAATACGTAAATCAGGAAACAACGTTTATCGATAAAACATAAATGTTACTTTCTGGACATCCTTAATAATGTTAACACGGCAGCCATATTGTGTGTATAAATGACACGTTTTTTCTGTAGCTATTTCATGTCCATATATTTAGAGGTCAATGAGTAGTACTGACAGAGTTCAATTGACATGTTAGCTATATAGAAACTTACGGCATGACAGTAATTAAAAAGAAAAGATAGTATATTTTATCTTATTCGCACTTACGCGGTACATACAATCAAAATTGAATCAGATATAGCGACTCTGTTATTATTTTTTTATAATATTTATATATTCCATCCATGTATATTATTCATCCGAGATTGATTCACGTTGTGAAAATAACACTTCAAACTGACATCGCCGTCGATTCACAGACAATATTCGATAGACCTCAATAGAATGAACGTTAAACAAGCCATGATCCACTTGGCTACCAATTTGGTCTAAATGACGCCAATGCGTTATATTAGAATGAACAGAGAGCTCGGTTGGCGGTCAGAGCGTGCGCAGGACTTAGAAAAATTTTGATGGAAAATTTCAACCCTATATAACACCCCTTTTTTGTTGCATCATTGCGTGGAGGGGGTAAAGGACACCAACTTTTGTCAAGGTCACTTTGCTATGAGTTAATTCCCCGTGGAGTTAGGGGATGAAAACCGAAATCCATTACAAAGGCGTCTGCGACTTAAAAAAAGAAAATGTATTGAAATCCCCCTAGTTAGGTTAGGACTCTTAAATTATGGCAATTTGCGTTCATTTTACTTTAAAATTATCAAAAAATCTAACAGATATTATCCACGATTTAGAACAGCTGATTGAATAATAGTGATCATCCGCCATTTTTAGCGTAATTTACAGGGTTCTAGCGTTCGCTTATCATCGGATCACAATTTTGCTTGTCAAAAGTGCCACTTGGCTAAGGTTTTGTATGAAAATGATCAAAAATGATCGATGCAATATAACGTTTCGTTTCACGAATGACACTTGGCTACCAATTACAAATTCGTTTACGCTCGTATCAACAGCTTATGTCAAATCCATACATTTTGTTTTCTATTCTCCTAGCGTTGATGCCACTTATCTTGGGGGTGCAGGATACTACTGGAGCTTAAAAGAGATATCGCTCGTCCCACTGTGAAATCTCCAGCGATATTTCATTTCCAGACACATCTTTTATAGGACAGTAAACAAGTAGATGATATCCAAGTAGAAAGAGATAACCATCACCTATGGACACCAAGTATATTAATGGTGCGTCGCAATCTATGTGGCAGTATTAGAATGTCATATTCATAAGTTTAGGTAAGGTAGTCGTACCTTACCATCCAAACTGTGTTCTAACACAGCGACAGACACGCTTTTACGGCAGAAATAAAGGGTCACTTTTTTGGAAAATAGAGATTGCTAGCCATCTCGTAAAAAGTGTAAGAAGTGTTAGCAACTGCGCTTAACGACAAGCAGTAGCTATTGTGCTACTGTTATTGTGATATAATGACGTCATTATTAACAACAATGGACAAATATAAATTAGGATAGTATAAATATATGGGGATATTTTCCAGTCATTGTAATTCTACCGCTTCTTGGGGGCGTTACTCTACCCAAAAATTATACAGTGCATGTAAAGTGATTCAAGTGTTTTATTCGGCCAAACTGCTTCACAGTAATGGAATGAGAGTTCTGCAACGTCGCAATTGGGTTAGGTACCACCACCTTACTTATTCCTGTCGCAACGGTATCGATGCTTGTCGCTGCTATGGCCTGGTAACGTAGCCAATAAATTTAAGCACATGGCACATTGATATAAAAAATCCAAGACACACCATCAATGTGTCAAAATTTTGAATTGTGCGCTCATATCGAATAGAATCGCGCCGATCGTGATACTGTTAACTTTATAACTTTTGTACATTCCTTTGTAAAAAAACTATAAATCTATAAATGTTGAATATGCAGACATATGTTTTGCCATAACTACTTCTGTGAAATTAGCGACAGTTTTGAGTGTCAGTTTTGTTCGGGACTGTGTATCATGGGTTTTTTATATCAATGATGTGGCGATATATCCTTGTAACGTATTATTAACATGTTTGGTGTGGTGACGATGGTTGTTTCCATCAAGAGCGCCATGTCGCTGTCTCATTATATAAAACGAAAATTTAACTAAATTAAAAATAGACTAATAAATAAAACATTTTCTAGTACATCATGAATGTTTTATTACATAATTGAGATTACATTACGAAAACTACAAAAAACTTTAAGACACCATTACATTGTGGTACGTCTTGAGGAAATACATTTGCGCCTGCGATTCTAACTCTTGCAGCGATCGAACTACGGGCGCCATTTGTGTGACGTGGTCCTGCGAACAAAATCAAATGTTTTTTTGCAATAAATGCAATACAAACACAATTGCGCGCTCAGAGGTTACCTCAAAAGACTTCAGCCCCAAATTCACGTAACAAAACGTCAATCTAGTCGAAGCGCTTAGCACAGTTACATAAACATGATACTACGTCACGACGTGCTGCGACGCGGCATAATGTGTAAGTTCCCTAAACGCTTCGACTCGATAGACGTTTTGTAACGTGAATCGGGCCTTAGTAGCTTCCGTAAGCATTGTCTAAATTCATTTTAAATTATTATCTTTCTTCTTAGCGTATAAAAAGGAATGGAAGAATGGAATTAGACCTGTCAAATTAGTGTTGTGTTTCCCTTGTATAGAATTATCAGATAGCGGATGGAGATATGCGGCCAATTGAAAAACATTCCCTTCTTCCTCATAATCAGGACAATAAAAACTGTAACGAACCTGATATCCAGAGCCAATTTGCTTCCTCTTCTCTCCGTAGACCACTTTCCCGTCAAACTCGTTGCTCGGCACTTTCATGTCGGGCTCCACTTGCTGAATCGTGATGTTCAAATGATCTTCAATATCAGCGAGATACTGCAAAGTAAACAAGTCGCAATCAATTCCAAATATAATACATATTACATACTAGCTGACCCGCGCAGCTTCGCCCGCGAGTAGATTAGCATGTCGTCAAGATAGCTTTTAATTCAAATTTCATCCTTTATTTCAACCCCTTAAGGGTTGATTTTTGAAAAAAATAGCCTATGTTTGACCCCGGCTCTTCAAGTACTTCCATACAAAGTTTCAGGAAAATAGGTCCAGCGGTTTAGCCGTGAAAGCGTAACAGACAGACAGACTTTCGAATTTATAATATTAGTATGGAAGTATGGACTAGCTGTTCCTGCGCCTTCGTCTGCACGGAAAAATTTCAAAAATAAAAAAAACCCAAGTTACTCTTTATACAACAGCTTTCTGCCAGTGAAAATTTCTTCAAAATCGGTCCAGCCGTTTCAAAGAATAGCCGGGACAAACAGACTCTCACAAAAATGTAAAAAAAAAAATTGGTATATATGCTATGGATACATCACATGCATTTATTAAAAAGTGATCATTATATTATTACAGACACTTTTATTACTTATTGCCCAATTTAATTTATTTGTATAGAGTATAAATACAGTTTTAACTATTACAATTCGGATACATATACAATACGGATTAGAGCCTATCTTGACTAAACCTCAAATATGCGACCCCCCCCCCCCTCCCCCCCGCCCAGTCCCGAAGACTACATCCGTCCATGGATGTGCAAAGGAAGTCGCGGGAATCCACTAGTATATTATAAATGTATGTAATCCGCAAAATTACCTGCGGTTCATTGTACCACATGCAGCAGCCCTTTGGCCTGTCATCGATGAGGTTAGTGTTCCAGCAGTTGCGGCCGCGGGACGAACACCATTCCCCGTGGTACCAAACCTATCACATAAAAAACGAACGAATCTTTCAGTAATCTCATATGATATGTAACATTTCACATCTAAGTGATTATGTCAGTACAATCTGCCGCTCCATTAGTCCAGTGGTTAGCAACTCTGACTATGTTGATGAAGCTCGGTTTCGGTTCCTATTTATGTAATGAGAATAAATGTTTAAGTATATCTGGGTACTGTTGTATTACTGGATGGGTGTTTATTAAATATATTTCAGTATTATACATATTTCAATGTATAAATATCGTTGACTGTAAAAATGTTGACTTTTTATAGCACCCATATGGGTGAAATATAACAAGAAAATAGTTTGCTAACTTTAGGGTCAGGTCAATTCGTGTCATTTGTCCAGGGATATTTTATTTATATATTCTATACTTTCCATCGTCGGCACTTGGTGAAATTCTATTAGTGTTAGGCACAATTAACAATGCACATGTACTTTTGTTCGCGCCAATAATTCAAATCTAAGATGACTGGAGAACAAGGAGCGGCGAAATTTAAACGCATTCATTCAACAAAATATCCATCTTTCATTTTATGTTCCAATACTGAACAACTTCACTTCACAATTACTTCACATTTATTAATTAATTAATTCACATGTATAATTACTCAACCGGTTTCACTGTTTAAACATTTTCAAGATGTAATACTTGACAGTCAATGATCAGTTATGTATATTTTTTTTATAGGGCAATGGGCCCACCTCTCGTTCTCACCACTGTAACTTCTGTAAACCGGAATCAACAGCGGCAACCGTCCTGATAACCTCTGAGTTGCGAGCTCAGGGTGCCCTGGGGAAACGCTAAGCTGTCTTGGATCCCACAAAATATATTCTGTTTTAGTTATGTATATTACATATACATACTAAAGATGCTTAAGAACTGAAACCGGTTGAGTAATATACCAAAAATATACATGTTGTGATGTGAAATTAAAGTACAAGTGCGTGGATAATTGTGTTTAACAGTAATTTTATTTACAATCTGATGGGGTACTATACCACTGATCGCGCTTATTGGTTAGTTCAGGGAAAACTTCTACACTTTATATTTTAAACATTTCATAACTTCAACGAGGTAAATCCTATAATGAACATGAGTTCGATAATCGTACTTCTGTTTCTGAGAATAAGCGGGTCCGTGAGAGTACAATAATAACACAAAAGATTGTTTGAAGGCATCGTTTTCTACGCAGTAGGTATTTTGAGTTTCGCGAGTATAAATCTGTTTGAGCGGGTAAAATCTGCATCGCCAATGGGGAATATGCATAAAAAATAAAATGGCCTGATTTTTTTTCCTGAGCTTTTAAGGTCCTAGTATTACACACAATACGTTATTTTCTAATTTAATATGTATTTAATTATTTAAAACATAAATCAAAAAGTGAAAAATTTACGAGCGAAATTCAAATTTGTAAATTGTCCCACCATTGTTCGAAATGAAACGTGACGTCATAGGGCATGTCCTGTCAGTCACCTGTGATTCCACTGACACTTGAAAAAAATAAAATAATTACCTGCATATTCCCTATTGTCGTTGCAGAAATCAGAAGAACTTATACAATAACACTTTTTACAAGTTATTTTGACAAGTCAACTTTTTTTAAAACTACTACCGGATCGGAAACGCGGCCACTAACTGAGAAGGTCAGGCGGAAGAAACTCAGCGGAGTGAGCGTGTGCGTGTTATTTGGGCATACGCCATCAGTTTTACTTTTTTGTTTGGCATGCATATCAACGAAGGAAATGCTGCTGATGCATGCTGATCTAATTTAGTTCTCTGATTCATTATGTCTATTCGTATGTGCGTATATTTTATATTTGTGTATAGTTGTATTGTATTTGTGTATTACCTTTTCAGGGACGGTAGAAACAAGACTGATAGCGAGCCCCATACGCTCAGCTCGCCCGACACGACCGATACGATGAACGTAATTAGACTTTTCATCCGGAAGTGTCACATTAATCACTGTAAAAGATTCATAATAAATTTAATCCCTCAGAATTAATAAAATGTTAATTCTCTGTTAATAAATGTAAACCGTAACTAATAAATGCAGTTTGGTTTCATAATTAAATTTTTTGTTAAAATTCGACAATGCTTATAACAATAAATTAAAAGATGTCAAATATCTTTGTTCACTGAAATAAGAACTACGTATAAATTAGCATGCTTGTTTAGGGTAAATATATTAGCTAACTAATTTTATGAGCTTTTTCACAGTTTACTGTTTTGGTGGAGTGCTAAATAGGCATAACCATATGTACTCATACATGTGGAGTGAAGAAGGGATAAATTGAGTAAAATAATCACGTAATGGTACCCAAGAGATTGAAAGAGGAAGAGAAGTAGACCACAAAGTAGATGGGACGACGACATTAGACAAGTTGCGGGAATAACATGGGACAGAGCGGCCAGAGAAGGGCCAGAATGGAGAAGATTGCAGGAGGCCTTTGCCACCTGGCAAAAGGTCACGCAAAAGTGGAATACAAGCACAACTTACGAATAATTAAAGCAATATGGTCATGTCCGAAGGAAGGCTATAACAAATAAATAAATAAAAATTAGTGGAGAAAGCGAGACAGGTTTGTACAGATGATGAGATTTGGCACTTGATTTTCTCTACCTGCCTTGTAATACAGATTGCCTTGCCTTGTTGTACAGATGATGAGATTTGGCACTTGATTTTCTCTACCTGCCTTGTAAGTGCTTCTGTATGTGTGTGTGTATATGTATATAATTCAGTGGCGTGCACAGGATTATGAGACTGGGTATGCGGCGGAGTATAGATTTTATTATATAGATTTTTAGCGTAGCCTCAGCCAAGCGACGGATCTCTAAGCCGGAAACCATGCCAACGGAACATGTCTTAGATGTACTACTATTCATCTACATCTTCTACGGTAACGCAGAAAAAACAGCGGTCGGTCGTCGCTAACTAAAATATTATAACAGGTAACTACTTACCTAGTCAGCTGTATTCTAGGTATGTTTCCATGTTCAAGGTTCTTGTTATTTAAAATAGGTACTATTTCCCGATGTAAATATTTAAATCTGAATATCCAGAATTAGTCCACACTGTATTAGAATTACTAAACAATATGCAAGGAAAACAAAATAATTTAATCGTATGGAGACAACCACACAGCCAGTCATACGTTTCATAACTTTTAACATGAAACTTGCGAGTTACATTTCCTTTTTGCTGGTTTAATTGTGGTAACTCGGGTATACACCTACCTTTAGATACGATTTGAATCTTTTCACTAAATGACAATTGTGAGAACTTGTTACTTTTAATTTTTAGTAAGCACACATTATCAAAACATACGTCACAATCAAATAACATTTTAAAAAATCAAGAAACGCGCTAGATTAAACAAATCACTAATTATTTTAGATATATATAACTGTTTACTTTAATTATTTACTGTTTATTTAATTTAATTTACACACTTTCAAATGTTAAAATAATAATATCATTAATATATATTTTAAGAAAACATATACAATAATAAAACATAATAATACACAATGCATATCACGTATCACATAAAAATTTAAAATGGCTTCACTTTTGTCAATAACATTTCAACAAATAAAACCTTACTAAACAAAAATGCATAATGTGAGCATACATTTTGTCAATAATATTTCGTCTATTATCTTTACCCGGATTATAGAACAAGGCCGCATTACCTGCTTTATACAATAGAATCATTGTGTGAGTGAGCCAATTACGTGCGGATAGGTAATTATGTCTCGCACACATTTACAATGTGAAGCAGAAGCTTGGCGGCAGGACTTGGGCGTTCAATATTATTTATCGTTTAATAAACGCCTGGCAAACATAATGTTTGAGTGCTGTGCTTGCAAATAGGTGCTATTTAAAAATATTAGGAGTTTTTAAGTTATTATATTTTGTTTATTCATTTATTTATAAGTCATCTAAAACGTATGAACATTTTATTAAAATAAAGGTAAAGCACTGCTTTTCTGCCTATAAGGAGCGCACGCGCCTGATATAATTCACTTACTGAATGGCAATCCCGAGATATCAATACCCCTGGCAGCGACATCCGTACAAATCAGGAACTTCACTTGATTTTGCTTGAACTTCTCTAAGTTGGCCTTGCGTTCCGCCGGCTTGCGGTCTCCGTGAAGGCACACACATGAAAATTCGTTGCCGAATGACTTCAAATAGCGCTCCATGTTGTCACAATCGAGTTTTGTACGACAAAATATTATTGCCCTACAATAATAAATGTAATTATAAAAACAGAGCAGCTTTAGTGTTTGAGGTTCATGAATATATCAATTAACTTTGTAACCTTCCACATACTCTCTGGTGTGATCTCTGTGTCGCCTTTGGAAGGGCAAAATAGCATAAGAAATAGGATATACTTACTGAAGATCCATGAAATAAAGATGTCCCAGAGGCACAATTATCTACTCACATCCATCACACTTTCTACCATCACCATCAGTAGCAAAAACAAAAGTTCCCTGTATACACAACATAATGTATGTTGCGTATACAGTGTATATCTTTGAGTTATTGGTTTCTTTTATTATTGAGTTATTGGTTTCTTTTAATATTATTTAATAGAAAGCAAGCGGATGGCTCTCCTGATGGAAAAATAAACCATCACCTAAAGACACCAAAGATGTTAACAGTGCGATTCTGTGAGATGGGACGACAATGTCACATGTACAAGTTTACCAGCTACCTTACTCTCTAAACCAAACACTACAACATCGCTATTGAGCAGGAATAGATAAGGTGGTACCAAATATCAGGGTGAAACTAGTAGTCACGTGAAAGTGACCAGTATAGCCCATCGTCCGCCTTTTACAAACGACCTGGCAGAATGGCAGATGGTCTTTTTTTCAAAGAGCCCTTGGACTGGTCTTTACCAGGGCAAAAACGGCTAAATTTAAAACATGTTTGAGGTTATAATGCCATTGTCAAGTAAGCTCTTGATGTGGTATAGTTCTAATTAGTTTTCCGATTTATAGACATGTCTATCACAAACGAAGCGGAAGTGACGAGACATTCCTTGATATAAATTTTATACACTCTTTCTTTATAGATCAGTACTATTACGTGTTGGAATGTCGCTTTTGTAATTCTGATCATTACATTTTGGAAGTATCCTTTATATGTATTTATAGCCTAAATCCTTTCATGTGCGTGGATTTCTTTCATACCAATTACGTCGATTATAATGCTCTCTAGTTCACATACATATTGATAGAGAAATTTAAATCCAGCCATTACTAAACAGTTTTTTCGTTTAAATAAATATTTGAATGCTAAGATTAGAAAATATTCAGCAAAATATATCCAATTCACACTAGAATCAGCAATATTATTCTCATAAACATGTTTTACTACTATCAACAAATCTTGTATATACATCTAAATTTTTTGTGACCTGGATCAACACTCCCATAATTGTAATTAATGATATACATACCTGTCCATTTTGTGTACACGAATGGCACGGACACAGTATTCTCCTTTGAGAATTTTGGTAGCTTCAGACAAGGTTTCCGGGGTGGTGTTACCGCTTCGGATGTTATCTTTAGCATGTACACCATCAGTTGTTATTTGCCTGAAAATAAAGAAGGTTTTAAATTCTAAATGTACTTTGACTGCCTATTTAGTGATCATATTTTCTTGTTGATCTAAGCCGCTTTTAAAGAATAGACAAACTTTCCTATTACTAGGAATCTCGCCAAAGGCGAAAGAAGTCTAAAACGTATTACCAACATTGTGACTACTAAGTGGATGGTAAAGTTCGACAATATCTCGCCCAGGTTTGATACCACCACCTACGTTTTCCTGTCAGTATCCAATTGTGAGAATAAGGTATCCAGTAAACTTGTGCATAAGCTATGTCCACACTATGCAATTTTGTTGTGCCTCATAGCGCACGTGTGGCGTGGCCTTGACTCATGATTCCGCGTCGGGTGGATTTCTGTGCCATAAAGTGTTCAACACATATTCCACCAAGTATAATGTTCTCATTGCACATGTTTCAACGAGCTGGCGGAAACTCAAATGAATATGTTGACGTTGTGTTCCTTCACATTTCAATAATTAAATGCGACAAACGAAAGTTGGATAGCATTTTATCTTCAACTTTCAACGTCATCGTTGAAATTTAAAGATAATGCGTTATATCTTTGCCACACAGATACCATTTTTGATGTCTATAGGTATTAGTTATCTCTTTCCGCCAAAAGAATCCATCATTCGTTATTTGTTATCCAATACCTAATATAAAAAATGAGGAGAGATAAAAGTTTCTCAATAATTTATGTGCACAGTGTGTTTAGGAAAGAATTGTAACCTTGTATAAACATACTTCCTAATATTTTCCCAAGAGCGATCCTTTTGTGGGTCGACATTGACCACGACATGGTGAACGGTTTCTGGGACCGCATCTTCGCCTTTCAAATCCACCCAAGTTGGAAAATGCATTAGCTTCTCCTAAAAATATATATTGATTTGTTAAAAATTAATGTACAATTTTAGTGCCTCGATCAAGATAAGATGTATTTTATTGAAAATGTGGACCAAATTTTACACTGTTAGAAACAAGAAATAATAGAGAAGACTGGAAGAAGCCTATGCCAAAGAGGCAACTTCTATAAATAAATAGTAATATTGAGAAGTTAAAAATAATAATATTAATAGTAATATTTAAACTGAGTTATTATATGTATATTAATAGTATGCAAAAATCTTATTTAATAATAGTGTACTGTAGAATTTGCAGAAAATTAGATTTAGGTAATAATTTAGTTTAGTAATTGTAACAATAATTGAACTAATATATGTATGTATGTAAGTGGTTCCTGTATGTATGTAAGCGCTGGTCCTGGCTCCATTGAAGAATACGCCAACTGACATTCTGCCAGGCAGGTCAGGACAGGTAAAAGGCGACCGATTGGCTATGCGAATCACTAACATTGTGGCTACTAGGTGGCAATAAATATTCACGGGACAAATTACATTTACTGATCTAACCCCAAAGTAAGCAAATTATTTGCTTGTGTTATGGGTGTTAGTCAAAGATACTAATACATAGATCCAAACATTCAAACTTTCGCATTTATAATATTAAATATAGACTCTTTTGTCCGCTGCTTCACTTGCGTTAAATTCATTTTAGGGAAGTGGGGGGTTAGAGAGACAAAAATTAGCCTATGTCACTCACCATCCCTTCAACTATCTCCACTTAAAAAATCACGTCAATTCGTCGCTCCGTTTTACCGTGATAGACGAATAAACAAACACATTTTTGCATTTATAATATTATAGTATGGATTCGTGAATTTACTCACCGCCATTTTTTTTACTTCAAAGGCGTGGAGGGTTGCAGAACACACCACCATCTGCAGACGACGCCCGTCTGATGTAATTTTAGGTATTTGTCTGTGGAGCCTTTCTATTAGCTCGCCACAACCTGCTTTGAGCAGACCATCCGCTTCGTCCAAGACAAAGAAACGACAATGTGTTAGAGCTAGATAACCTGAAAGATTATTTAATTAAAACCCTTATCTATATTTGCAACATTAATTTTATCAACAATAATGAGCAAAAAAGCCCTATTTTGTTAGCAATGCTTATCTAAACTCTAAAATAAAATATTAAATATCACAATGCAGGGTCCCTAGCAGAAGAGGCATAGGAAACTTGCAGAAATTGCTGGAACCCTGAATCAGATTTTTACCAATTATCTATACATATAAAAAAATCGTAGGAAAGTCAAATATGTATATTGAATATTTTTTTTTAATACTTTGGGCGTGATCTATAATCGACATCGAAGCCAAAAATATAGTTTTTAGAATTTTTGTCTGTTTGTCTGTCTGTTTGTCTGTATGTATGTCCGGGGTAAACTCAAAAAGTACTGCAAGGATTTACTTCAAATTTTGCATGAATATTACTAACAGGTCGGGTCAACATATAGGCTACATATTATCACGCTATCACCTACGAGGGAGGAGCAGTGCGGAGTAAACGAAGTCCGCGCGGACGAAGTCGCAGGCAACAGCTAGTAAAATAATAAAATCAATACAAAAATCATGATAATTCTTATGAATCACAGTAAAAGAGATCTATTTCAATACTGCAAGATTGGATACAAAAAAAATATCATGGATTGCTAACCTCCCTGGATGAGATCCTCCAACCTTCCAGGGGTACCAACCACAATGTCCACTCCAGCGTTAAGCTGGTTAATTTGATCTTTAACGTTGATACCACCAACTACTAGTAACTCCCGAACTTTTGGATTATCTAAATATTTCTTAAAGAGACTTATTTGTGAACATGTTTGCTCTGCTAACTCTCTTGAAGGCTGTAATCATAAAGTTTAATTATATTCACATGGTTATAAATGAGAGAAAACAAATGGAACACAAATGAATTTATAATTCAATAATGTTTATAATTCAGTAATGTTTGTACAATACTCATGTAATTATCAATTAACTGGCTACCTCCAAGCTGCAATAGGTAAGGTGATAGCAGAAAACCCAGCCGAGGTGTTACAGAACTCTACCACCCAATCGTCACAATGTGAGTGATACCTACATATTTAACTTAATCATTTCAGAGCAGTTATGCAGGTTATCAATTATTATTAATAATAATAATAATAATTTAATTCAGGCAACATGGCCCATATTATAAATACCTTATAGACTAACATACATATTAATATAATATACTTAAAAACTACACTTTGTCACGTATTGGCGGCGGTATTATATAATGAGGCCCAGATCGACACGGCGAAAAGAGTTGTTAGAAGTTGTTATGTTTAGGGTTGTGGTGGCTATTATAACGCATAGCGTTATAAATAGCGCGCTATTTATACTCAACGGAAACCTTAGAAAAATATAGTTTATAGTCTATAACGCACCATCATAAAATAGTTTATTTGAACAATACACCACACCTCTAGTTTTGTTTCCTGCTGAATAGGAAAATAAGCCTGAGCCCTTTCACTAAAAAAAAATTGCCTGATCCACTTCATCCTATAATACCAAGAAAATGAATTATATTTTTTAAACTGTATACAAAGAGGAGAATGACTAAAACCTGCCCATTGAAATTTTATATTAAAATAAAACTGATTAACAATAAAAGATACTCAACATAGTTCAAAATCTTAAAAATAATTTCATCATCCTTACATCATATAATTATCTTACCTCAATTATAATAGCTTGAGGAGCATTATTCACTTGTTTAACACCACCTGAAGCAGCTGCAGCCGATACAACATTCTGTTTCACGTTCTCTTTTGGTGCTTGATTTATTGCTACATAGTCACTGGGAGGAGGGTGCTGTAAAAGTGAAATTCGGTGAAAGTTCACTGAATATAATTAACCGACTTCAAAAAAGGTTCTCAATTCGGCCGGTATATTTTTTTCCTTTATATCATCATATAAAATCCATATTAATGTTATAAATGCGAAAGTCTGTCTGTCTGTTACGCTTTCACGGCTAAACCGCTGGACCGATTTTCATGAAATTTGGCATGGATATAGTTGAAGATCTGGGGTCAAACATAGGCTAATTTTTTTTTCAAAAATCAGTCCCTTGAGGGCTCAAATAGGGGATGAAATTTTTATTAAAAGCTATTTGGACGACTTATTAATATACTCGCGGGCGAAGCTGCACGGGTCAGCTAGTCATTACATATTTGTAAATCACGTTATGGTAGAAATTTATATATGCACTTTTCTAAGTGCCTTGAGGAATCAATGTATAAATTTGCAAATAAATATTCTTACTTCGTACTAGTGTTTTATACAATCAGTATAAAAATTAATATATGATTGGGATGCTACTGAATCTAAATACATAAATTTTCCCCACTGTCCTATTCTTTCAAAGCAAGATGTGCTATTACGGTTATTGTCATATTCCAGAGTTTTATACAATCAATATAACAAGAAAGAAAGAAATTATTTATTTGTCAGAATATGGGAGTTACAAGTTATTAAAATTTGTTTAAGTTACCAACATATTCTAATATGATATGGTGTGCAAATATTTTAAAATTATAATTATTTATCATTAAACTAAAAATGTTGTGAGTTGATTTTTACAATTACTATCGGATTACCGGAACAATTAACATACGACTGGGATGATACTGAATCTAGATACATCAATTATCACTACTGTCCTATTCTTTCAAAGCAAGATGTGCTATTACTGTTACTGTCCTATTCCAGTGTTTTATACAATCAATATAACAATTAACATACAACTGGGATGATTCTGAATCTAAAGACATCAATTATCACTACTGTCCTTTTCTTTCAAAGCAAGAAAGAATAGAACAGTAGCGATAATTGCTGCCAATATCATATGCCTCATAGTTCGTCAATGTATTTGTTACATTTTTCAATTGGTGGTTGTAACAAGTTCTGATCAATTACTTTCACATTTCTGTTGGCAGAAATAGTATAACCATTTCATATCCCTATTAAAAAAAAGTATCTTTACGCCCGTATCCGCGAAAGGATAGGCAGAGGTACAACAAGTGCACTCACGATTATCCGAAGATACTTGGTCCCATAATGTGATAGGTGGCAAGCCTATCGCCAACCGGGCACTTTCCAATCCCGGGCAATGTTGTTTTTATCAGAAAACTATAAATTATCCCTACTAACTAGGTATACAATAATAACTGAATTTAATCCAGAAATGAGAAACTTAGAAATAACGATTGTAATCTAAACACAAAACATGTATCTAAAAGTGCACCTTTCATCCTAAAATAATTCATATTATAATGACTATTTTATATTCCACTGAACCATTTCTTTCTTTTTTTTTAATTATTTGCTCCCATTCGGTATTATACTAATAATCTTATTACATAATTTAGAACCCCATTATCTCAAATGAGTCACTATATACTCAAAAGAGATGCCTATATTTAACCATAACTAATTATTTTATTGTAATAATTAATTTAATGAATCAGGAATAGCTTTACAAGTCTGTCTGGATCGTGATGGATGAGCACTCAATTCTCTGTGCCTAACCCTTAAGGGATTTAGTGCGAAGATATTCATGTAATTTAATTATATGTTGTAACTAGCTATTGCCCGCAACTTCGTCCGCGCGGACTTCGTTTACTCCGCACAGCTCCTCCCCCGTGGGTGATAGCGTGATAATATGTAGCCTATATGTTGACCCGACCTATTAGTAATATTCATGCAAAATTTGAAGTAAATCCATGCAGTACTTTTTCAGTTTACAACGGACATACATACAGACATACAGACAGACAATAATTCTAAAAAACTATATTTTTGGCTTCGATATTGATTGTAGATCACGCCCCAAGTATTCTTTTTAAAAATATTCAATGTACAGTTTTGACTTTCCAGTATAGATTATAGGTTTTCTATAAAAAACTGATAACTTTTACAAAATGTTAAATATTATAATTTTGTTAATTTTTATTATGATTCAAAGTGCTATGGATGGAAGCTGACGGCTGATCTAAGATATTTGATATTTTTTTAAGCATTTGAATTGATCAACATTTTAGAAGTTGTTCTGTTTTGACTGAATATTTTACACATATTTGTTTATACTTTATAGTATTATAAACTTTCTTTAGCTATCTAAAATATAATACATATTTAGGAGCAAACTGCAAAATTGTTACTTTAAAAACACATAAATATATAATATGAAGGTTACCTTAAAAGGAGTAGCTCCAAAATTAAAGCTTATCTCTGCATTTTTTAAAACAACTGCAGGAAAATAGCAATCCGAACGTCGTGACTGGTCCAATTTAAACGCGACACCTAAATCTTCGCCATTTTTTGTGTAACGGATTTCACCAGCAGTTAAATTCAAAAGGCATCCTATAAAATATTAAAGTATTATATAAAAAATAATATTATGAATCCTGCATCAGACTCATATTTTTCATTTATATATAAAAGCAACAGTTCTTATATATCTATAACTATACACTCCTGTGTCCTTTTTACCAAATTTTCTGATTATTTAACTAGGATACACAATCCAATAAAAAATAATTACAGTGAATATGCTAGAGGTGGCAAAGTAACTTAATATTGTTTATTAGATTAGACTGGTTACAACTGTTAGAAATCCTATAAGGTTTTTTTGCTCTGAACTAACTCAATAATTTCTATAGATAATGCAAATTTTTTTTATAACAAAAATGTGTAAACGGTTGACCCTACGGGCCATCCCTAAAACTTCCCACTAAATTAAGGTATTTTAAGCTCAAAAGAATAAAAAATATAAGCATAGATTTTTCAGTTCAAACATCTATTTTTATAAAAGTGGCAGTATATTAATTTTTGAAAAGATGTATATTTTGAAAATGATGATGGTATTCAACTCAATTTTTTAGATCTAACATATTGCTTTAGCTAAATAATCAATAGGTTGAAAAATTTCGATGAGATGTCAAAAAACATTTTATTTTTAAATTTCTTCATTAAATAATATATCCCAAACACACAATATCACATGTATGTAGATTGACTACTGTTAGTCTTCAGTATACTGTGTGTTAACCATCTGTTGTATACAAGATGCCTAAGGCAAGTAGTAGCAAGGCAGTGGAACTATTATTTAAAAAGGGGTCTGGATCAACACGGGGAAAGTTAAGAATGCAACACAATAAATAAACACAGATTATATCAATCATTAAGGATCGTCCATTAATCATGTGATTTTTTAGCAACTTATTAACACCCCCCCTCTTCCTGGTGATATAAAGTGAGACTACCCTCCCATTTCCACCCAAGATTATATGTACTTTTTTGGTACAAAGAATCTTAATTTCTTTTTTTTACCAATATAGGCTTTAAATAAAGGTAAGTATAATCATATAAAATTTAGATATGTTGTTAACTCTAAACAAAACGAAATCATTAATAATAAAATCCCCCTACAATAAACAGAGAACCAGTGAAAAATTTAATAGCCTACAACCATGGCCGCTTGCACGCACTGAATATGAATTTATGATATTCAGTGCGTGCCACCTATAGACGTAATAACAATATATAACAACCTTGGTTTATCTATTGACTCAAAGTTTAATTTGTCAAATCACATTGAATATATTTGTAGAAAACTAAGACAATTTTTGGCAAATTTAGTCATACTCAAAGACCGTATTCTATATAAAGCCATACTAATGTTATAAAACTCTCATATTCAATATGTGCTCAGCTGTTATGGCCATACGTATACCTCCTATTTTAAGCTAATTTATAGGCTGCAGTTAAAAATATTATAGAATATAAAAAAGTATCTTCACACCTATATCCCGGAAGAGGTAGGCAGAGGTACAACAAGTGCACCCATGATTAGCCGAAGATACTTGGTCCCACAACGTGATAGGTGGCAAGCCTATCGCCAACCGGGCGCTTTCCAATCCCGGGTAAATTTGTGTTTCTCAGAAAATTGAATAAACACTTTTTTTATGTGCCCGACCTGAGAATCGAAGCCGGGACCTCATGTGGTCAACGCCAACGCTGGACCACTAGACCACAGAGGCGACTATTATAGAATATAGTATCTCCAAATATTATTAAGCTTCAATTTAATAATGAACATGTTTAGGCATCAAAAAATACTGCCTGTACAAATCCAATTTAAGTATTTTTTACTCGAAGAAAACTTTTTCAATGAAATTAAAGCAGTTTCTACAAACTGGTTTTGTTTACTGTGTGCAAACAATTTGTACGGTGAGAGGACAACTAGCCAGTGGATGTTTGTTTGTTAAATGGAATTTGTAAGACCTTACACAAAAAAATATTAAAACCCAACTTTAATCCTATTTCTTGAATAGCTTGGAGTTTTCAAGAAGTGTGACTTAAGTTTTTAAATGAAAGTATATCTAACTCTTTTATTATTATATCCATGTCTTATATGTATAATGTTATTTTAACTAATATGTAGCCCAATATTAACCTTTGTAATTTTTTAATACTACTATTTAAGTTTAAATGTAAGTATTGTTTTTTTACTCAATAATAATTATAAAAAAAATCTAATTTAATCCTGGAAAAGGCTGAGAAATCCTTGACGGTGAGTCAAAATCATAGGGTACTTTTTGGTTGGAGTCACATATTCAAAGAAAAAAAAGAAAAAATAAAAACATGTAATAACTTACTACACCCTTCTTTCACCCTTGTGATGTTTTGTGCTATTTTTCTGAACCCCTCTTTTTGAGCCTCATGTGATTAATGGCTGATCCCTTACACTTTTCAATATCATACAACATAATATACAGGAATATTAGAAACATATCAATTGAAATCTTATGGCACAAACTCATTCTGACAATACTAGAGTATAAAATTCACATAGTTACATATTATACCATAACATTATCTTTTCCAATCATTTCAAAAAAAAGAAAAAAATAATTGTGCTTTATCATCAGTCTCACAAACACTTGATAACACTTTTATCAAACAAGGATTAGACTTACCAATTACATCATTTTTTCCATAAGCACTGCCATAATCGTCAAACTGTTTAGCATTTGATTTTTTGCCTGTGCCTCCGAATCCAAAACCTAATCTATCAGTACCAAGATCCAATCTAGCCTGAAAAAGAAACAATACTTTAATGTTTAGTCATAATAATTACTATACAGACAACTTTACTATTCTTAATGTAGTAACAGTGTTCACCAATATCACAAGCCACTAAACAGGTTATTTAAAGAGGAAACTACACCATCACACCTTGCAGGGTGTGCAGAGTAAACCAAACGTTTATAGACTTTTCGGTTCAACATAATTCACCAGTTTGTCAGTTGGCGAGACGAGTAATGATAACCATTGGCTCATTTCACCGAACTGATAATCTTTATCATATATTTCTAATGATAACTGGGATCAACGACTTTACATGGTCATCCAAGGCATGAGAGTGGAAAGACATCACCCCCCATACTCTGAGCTGTTACTGAAATGTTGGAAACCTCAAGTTAAATTTAAATAAAATATTTGCATATTCTGCAAAAATCACTAATGGGGAGTTTTAAGATTCAGATTTTCTCTATCAATGCAGCACCTTTCTAAACCCAAACCTGATGGCTCTCTTAATGGAAAGAAACAACATGCCTATAGACAACAGATGTAAATGGTGATTTATAGTGATGGGCCGAATGTGGTTTGAACCGAATTCGAACTTCGGCCGAACATTCGGTGAAAATAGAAAAATTCGGCCGAATTTCGGCCGAACTTCGGTTTAATTTTGAGGCGCTTTCTTAAAAGCGACACGTCGTGACTTTTTTACGAATTTGCTTAAAATTTAATTATTTTATACTAGCTATTTACCTATTTTACTACTTACTACTAGCTATTATATTGTCAGCGGCTTCGCTCGTGTAAAGTAAGAGAAAAAAGTATCCTATGTCACTCCATCCCTTCAATTATCTCCACTTAAAAAATCACGTCAATTCGTCGCTCCGTTTTGCCGTGAAAGACGGACAAACAAACAGATACATTTTCCCATTTATAATTTTAGTATGAATATATAGGATATCGTTAATGGGTTTCGCAATGCACGTGAATTAATGACGTAACAGCAAAATTTTGATACATTGAGTTACATTGTTCCAATTTAGGCATGGATTTTTATTTTTAACTTTCTGCTACGTAGGTATATAGATAAGGAAGTTAGTGATTTTGCCCCGATTTTTGAAAATCGTGTTTTCATCGAGAATGTAGTTCAAAAACATTTTAGACCTCAAAAATTTCGTTGAATGCCATTTGAAGAATGAAAATCGATCATCGTTTTCAAAATATACAGCTTTTTAAAAATGAAATTGCTGTCATTTATAACAAAAGTCAGAATTTTGAACCTTGAAAAAAAAAATGCTAACAAAAACTATAACTATAATAACTTTTGTTCCTTTGAGCCTAAAATACCTCAATTTAGCGGGAAGTTTCAAGGGTCAACTGACTTACCTATTTTTTTACCTTTTCTTCGACATTTTTTAAACTACCGATTTTGGAGCTAATAAAACCATTTAAAGGTAAAAATTACGTTGAATGCAATTAAAAAGATCTAAATCATCATGTTTTAAAATATATGCATCTTCATCTATATCAAACTTTTGATTTTCAGCTTCCCGCTACGTATGCAACATTTTCTGACTACTTTCGCGATGACGTCAGTATGTCTGTATGTATGTGTGTGAGTGAGAGAGAGTGTATGGTTGTATGTAAGTGTATATATAAACATTTTATAACTTTTGAACGGCTTGATAGATAGAAACGCGGTTAATGGCATTGAATTAGTTTCTGCTCAACTTGGCTTCCAACAATTTTAACCAATTGGGACTAGAATATTTTGATAAATTTTAAAAAAATCCCAAATTGTGTCATAATCAGTTAATCCGTTCGGAAGTTATCGTTGACGAAAAAATCTGGAAAAAGTGTTTTTTCGACATAAATTCGAAATTTTTTCAAATACAGTTTCAAAGATCAACATTAAATCAAGTTTTCAAAAGTTACGGCTTTTCAAATATTAATATTTTGTTGTTTACTTACTTAGCACGTTTAAAATGACTTTCAGACTAATACACCGATTGACTTAACAGTCTAATCAGCTTTTCTTTCTATAAATTGCGTCAAATAAGCAAATTGCATCAAAATCGGTTGATTTATTTGGGATTTAGTAATATCGAAAATTCAAAAAAAACTTTTGATATTGCTTCGACATTTCTGAGTCTGTAAATTACGTAGCTATGAAAATATTTTAGAGGTCAAAAGTTGCGTTGAATGCCATTCGAAAGACCAAAATCAGTCATCGTTTTTAAAATATATAGCATTTCAAAAAATTTGAAATTACTGTCATTTACAACGACTTCTACGTACTAACGAATATGTGTAACAAATTTATGATTTTTGAACTCTGATAGATAAAGATCTAGCAGAAAGTTTCAGGGATGACCTGCCGGGTCAACCGTTTTACATATTTTTTGAACTCTTCGAACTCAAAAATCTATGCTGAAGTTTTTTCACTTTTGTTTTTATGTTTTTTCATTTTGCGGAATGTTTCAGGGATAGCCTGCTAGGTCAACTGTTTTACGGATTTTTTTTTTCGAAAGTATAGTATAGCCTATGTTACTCGGGGATGATTTAATATCTTTCCAATGGTGAAAGATTTTTTCAAATCGGTTTAGTAATTTTTGAGTTTAGATGATACAATATATAAAAATGTAGAATACAATTTTTTCCTGTTTATAACATTAGCATAGATTTCAAGCAAATTAGTACAAGAAGATACTTTCTTCTAGTGCCGAATGTTCGGCATTTAAACCGAATTTCGGCCGAATGTCGAAGTTCGGTTCAAGCTGCCGAAATTCGGTTAAACCGAATGTGAAACGAATTTCGGCCCATCCCTAGTGATTTACTATCTGTGTGGTGAGGTGGTAATGCCACATGCTTAAGTCTACTGTGGTCTAGTGGTCCAGCGTTGGCGTTGACCACATGAGGTCCTGGGTTCAATTCCCGGGTCGGGCACATAAGAAAAGTGTTTTTTTCAGTTTCCTGAGAAACACAATGTTGCCCGGGATTGGAAAGTGCCCGGTTGGCGATAGGCTTGCCACCTATCACATTTGTGGGACTAAGTATCTTCGGCTAATCGTGGGTGCAAGTGTTGTACCTCTGCCTACCCCTTCGGGGATATGGGCGTGAAGATACTTTTTTTTTTACTGGCTAAAGCTGGCATTGGAAATGGGCCCCAACTTTTTAGGTTTCTGACACCTGTCCTGCAGAAACACCTAGTTTTTTTATATGTATTTTTCTGAACTAGTAAGTAAACTACCTATGTAGGTCAGGCTATAACTAAAAATATATATAGAAACATTTGAAGGGCCACATATGTCTGTCAACATACTTCTCGATTTGTTACAGAAATAGGTAGTATATTATTGCAATTATGAAGAGAAAATAAGATGTTATGAATTTATGAAAAAAATGCAGCGTGTAAGGGACGGTCTACCGAAAATCAAAACCATAGCTTTGGGCCATGATTCTGAGATGAAAACCGTTGGAAATTTGTGAAGGATATTTTTGATTTCCTTACAATTTTTTAACTTAAATTTGATTTATTATATTATAATTTGATTTATTGTAATATTCTAAAGTCCTTTTTCTATAAGAATAGTAAAATATAAGAAAATAAAAAATGTATTACACAAAATAAGCAATGTATTATGTGTCACATGCACAAAATAAATGGCTGGTTTGAGAGTACTCCACGGTCGTGACAAGTCCAAACAATGTACACTCTACATTATGTGGCGTATAATAAACAATAATAAATTGCAAATTTTGCATTTCCCACAAAAAAAAGACATTGCTACCATGACTATAACGTAAAAATGGCATGTTTTGTCAATTTTTTGGTACACCCTCCTTTACACACTTTCTATTATGTTAAGAAAAAATATTAATAAAATTATTTTGGGAACAATTTTATTAATATTAATATCTGATATAAGACCAATGATGATTAGAATTTCAAATTATATAAATTAGAAATTAATTAGTGCAAAATAATTTAAGTGTTGTATTTGAATACATTATGAGGTTAGGTTAGATTAGTTTTTGAGCTATAACTTTTTATAAACGTTTCTGTGATAGTAAGGGGGGGAGGTAGGCAAATGTTACTGGGGGACACTGACCCTCTGCGAACTTCAAATGCAATTCCCAGCTGTGAGGGACTCATATTTCTAGGTGTAGGATCTAAAGAGAACCTAACTAACCAACTTCAACTGTGGCATTGAGTGAATTACTTGGTGGTGGAGGACTTCACCCCCAGAACCCCCAGAATGGGGGGCCCCGCCCCGGGTTGTCTTCTACACGCTTTTTTTGTACATTTTTAGTTCTAATCTAACCTAGACAGGTAGTTTACTTAATAATTCAGAAATATAGGTATTTCAAAAAACTAGGCATTTCTGTGTGGTGGGGTAGGAGTAGTATCATTCCTACTAGTATGAAAAGGCAAGTCAACCCATATCCAACCCACCACTCAGAAAAATGGTGTGGCTGGCTAGCAATAAACAATTTTTGGGTAAAATTTTTTGAGCCAAACCAATAAATTTACCAGTTTTACACAAAACTGACAGAAGATCTATCCAATGTCCCACATACCTTTAACTTTCTTCTCTAAATGTGGCACTAAACCTAACCTGTAGGAACGGTCTAAATACATACCGCTTGGGTAGACCATCCAACTCGACAAAGTCCCTCATCAGTAACAGTGGCTTCATAGTAGTATGCACCTTTGGAATGGACACCTTTTGTTGCCCGACAACCATGCCAACCATTTTGATCTCGAGACTGGCAGCGCAAACCATCTGGAGTAACTGCTAATGCATCCGTTCGATCGAAAAATGACATTGTCCATTCTGTTGATGTTTGCTGTATCACTTTACTAGTTTTCCCTTCTTGAATATCTTTTAGAGTCTCCCACACTATTTGCAAAATCGGTAAGCAGAAAGCACCAGTTTTACCACTACCGGTCTCTGCAGCCATTAGTACATCTCCACCACCCAATATTAAAGGTATCGCTTCAGCTTGTACATCTGTTGGTAAGGTCCAGTCCATTTCATCTATCGCTTTCCCCAACTCGGGAAGGACCCCAAATTCTTCGAAAGCCGTCATTTTTAAAAAAGCTATTAATAACAACACAGCACAAAATAAACTGATAAGTATCGGTATTAATAAGATATCACAAAATAAATTATTTGATAAACTAATTAAATTTTAAAAGCAACGCCAGCAAGCAGCAAGTGCAGCATGCTATGGTAATTTAGTACTATAAAATATTTGATAATTGTATTGAAAATAGCGTCATCTAGGACACGTACTGAAAAAGATTTTATTTCAAAAGACTTAAGATCTGGATTCAAGGTTTTTGCCACTGCATACGAATATTAAAAATAACCTTTTAATGTCTTAAATATATATTTTTAAATAAGATATCACATTACATTATAATTTTTGACTATCTGAACTATAAACATATATTGTTTTATGGTAAATACGCTTATTTTTCAAAATAACAAAGTTTGGCCAATCTATCAAACAAAAAACCACACAATTACAAATGGCGTCGTTATGGTGTTAAATGTTGATACTCGTGCGCATTTTATTATTGAAATTCAGTTTGTTTTGTGTGTATTAGTGTTATTTTCGTTGAGTTTGAACTTTTATTCTCCGGATTGCTTAATCGTGACACAAAACTAATATATTGTGCTATTTATTGTGAGTTAATAAAGGCTTAAATTATGAATGTTTTTATTCTGAATATATAACATTATACAGCGTGGCAATCAAACGAAGTTGCAAAAGGACTTGTCAGAGTTACATTTTGTTTGAATGGCACGCTGTATAGTGTTTGATAAATTCCTATTTACTATTAAAATTTTAATAAAAAAGTAGGTACCTATATTCAGCTGCCGAAACAAAATAGTTCTCAGGCTATAAGATAGATGACGCGAGTAGTAAGCCATTATAGATTTAGAAAGTTGTCTATCTATACATATAGTAATACACATATTTATCTATGAAGTGCAGCAAATTTTGACAAATTAGCCACAGATTACTATGAAATTAGCACAGACCAATTAGATACTACGTACTACGTACAAATTAGCTGTGTGTAGTGATGGGTCAACTCGAGTTACTAACTCAAGTTGTGCTTAAATCGAGTTGACTCGAGTTAGATTCGCCTGCCCTGAACTCGAGTTAAGAGTTGTAAACTCTGAATTTTGAAGGCAAGCGATTGTAGGTTGGCACGATTTGTTGATTATATAAGACTGTATTCATTTATTTACTATTCACATGCGTAATGACAATACGTAGAAAATTGAGATAGAATTTAAATAAAGGTATAATTTAAATTAGGAAACAAAAACCCTGGAACCTTAAAAGAAATCACGTTTACGAGTTTCAGTAGCCAGAGTTAAACTGTTAAAATTCGTTCGAATATATGTGAAATACGATCACTTTACTTAATCACATTAAAAAGAAGCATCCAAAGTTGACAAAAATAATTCTTTAACTTGGCCAAAATGGAAATGATATCTCCAATGAAATATCTACATCGGAGGAGCCTTATCAAAAAATAAATTGGTAAAGTGAGTGTCGGGCCACGCACAATGTGTTCTGAATTTGCCTATCACACACACACACACACACACACACACATATATATATATATATATATATATATATATATATATATATATATATATGTAGGAAGTGGGTCAGATATGATAAATAAAATGCGGATGTGGTAATATAACAACTCTTTATATTTTGTTCAACTTGTATCAAATAAATATCATAAAATCACTATTAAAGCTTTCCATCACTAATGACTAGTTCTGGTTTAACAATTCCAAGTAACTTAATTATTCCTTATTACAAATAAGTCATAATTTAAGCAATAGATAGTCAATTATAAATTGTACTGCGACTAATTTATAGTTGACAATAATAATTAACTTGTTTGCACAAATCAATTATCCGAGAGTCAAGGATAAGCTACTAGCAAGATACAACAAGTGTACCGAGCCACGCCAGAGCCTAGACTGCCTTATCGGCGGGCGCTCCGAGCCTTTTATACAGGTAGCAAAACAAGTTGAGTAGTAGGGATATCGAACGACGCGCTTGCCGGCCCGGGCCGTGCATTTGTTGTTTCCACTTTACAATATTCTTGCATTTGACGACGCGGACGCCGACACGGCCATACTGACATGCACACGTCCTCGTGTGCGCATCTTTATACATCTGAGGACAAGGAACGCCTCGTTCATCCTGACATATCTTTTAGAAAACTAAACGTAATCTTTTTTTTTTTTTACAACTCTATAATTAGCGTGACCTTTAGTGAAATGGTACAATAGTGTGCTGGTCCGGCAACCCCTTCAGCAACTATAACTATTAAACTCTCGTCAGTTTTGAAACCGGAGACTGCATTCTACTAAGCTAGGAATCTCTCTCGTCAATTAAAAAAAACCGGAGACTGGATTGTACTAAGCTCCCTCTCATCAGTTAAAAACCGGAGACTGGAGTGTATTAAGCTCCCTCTCATCAGTTAATAACCGGAGACTGGAGTGCACTAAGCTCCCTCTCATCAGTTAGAACCGGAGACTGGAGTTTACTAAGCTCCCTCTCATCAGTTCAAAACCGGAGACTGGAGTGTGCCGTCATCTTCCTACATTTTTTGTCAATCCTGCATCTTTTGTCAATCCTAAAATTTTTTTGTTAAATTACTTCTTTTACTTTTTTTTTTACATTGATTTCTTCTCATAGTTTTATAAGACTCCCATTTCCTTTATTATTACTTTTTGTTGCTTTTTTTTTTTTTACTTACATTTTTAGTGATATATTTTTTTTTTCATCGTTTTACTAAATTTTTTTTTCGTTTACTTTATATCGTATTTTTTTGCTGATGATGCAACCTCATGAACAGTGGCATTAGTTATTACAAGATTAGATAATCTCCTTCACAGGTAGTTCGAAGATATTAAACTCTGACTGTTATAACTATTTACAATATACACTGCATTTCTATCAATATTGTTTGGACCAGTTTTATGAACAAGATCATTATCATGAGTATACGCCGTCACGTCATCCTTGTTATAATTTTCATATAGGTACCTCAAGAAACTCTACAGGAATATGGGGAACTTCGCAGAGGCTATCATGGGCGCACTTGTTTCTAAAATTGCGGTAACTTTTAAGGAGCCCTTATATTTTGAGTCAAGTTTCGTTTAGTGTCGTTTTTCATTCCTAACAAAGTCAATGTCACCTACACTTAAAGGTTTAACATTTCTTTTACCTCTACTCGTAAAATGTCCGATTAGACTGATTTTTTGATTCTATTGGATACACTGGATCTTCAATGCTTGTAGATACTTTTGCCAGTTTTAGTTAGTTGCCTTGAATTCCGAATGTCAAATCTATGGGGGTAAATCCAAATACCCTACACCTAATGTTGTTGAGCGCGTGTTGAATATTACCTAACCGCTCTTGCCATAATTTGTCAGAGTTATACTCCGCTATCATTATTCAACCCTACAATATTCGCATCACCTCGCTTTGAGAACACTCTCCTGACAACCCCAGCCAATACTGGAATTCTTGGCGTTGACATATCGAACAACGTTCAGTTCCGCGACCACTTGGAAGAAAAGGCCAAACTAGCCTCAAAAAGCTCGGTGCGTTCAGTAGAGCGAGACAGCACTTCCTGCCTTCTCATCGCTTGCAACCCTACAAAGCGCAAATTCGCCCGCACATGGAGCACTGCTCTCATCTCTGGGCGGGAGCTCCGCAGTATCAGCCTCCTCCACTTGATCGCACTCAGCGTAGAGCGGTTCGAATCGTTGACGACCAAGCAATCTCCAATCGGCTTGACTCCCCGGCTCCACGCAGAGATGTAAGTTCGCTTAGCATCCCCCACCGCATTTATCATGGAGAGCGCTCCGACGAACTGTTTGGACTGATCCCTGCTGTCGAATTTCATCATCGGACATCGCGGCAAAACTCAAAGTTCCATCCTCATCACCTCGATGTCCGGAAATCCACAACCGTGCGATTCTCTAGGCACTTCTTACCATGCACCACTCCTCCGTGGAATCAATTACCGGCGGGGGCGCTTCCGAACGGACACGACTCAGGCACCTCCAAGAAAAGAGCATACTCCCTCCCAAAAAGCCGGCAACGCAGCTGCAAGACCACCGGTGATGTGGCTGTCCATGGGCGGCGGTAATCACTTACGATCAGGTGAGCCTCCTGCTCGTTTGCCCCTTTTTTCTATAAAAAAATAAATAAATAAATTAAACACGTTCGGACTGACGTTAGCTCTTTATGTGCCTGTCGCAAGAAGATGTAAATCTGTATTGTTTTTTTTCTTTAATATTAATTTGAGTTCAGTTGGTAATAAACTTTAAGATCGCTTATTAACGGTCTAGGGTCAACTAAATCGATTTAAGTTCGCTGGTTTTAATTCAATTAAGTTAAGCATTTGATCTATTGAGTGGAAACTACATCAGGACAAGCGACTACTTAGATTCTTGTTCATAAAACCGTTCTCCTACAAAGAAATCACAAGAGATTTGTTTGATATGGAATTTTGAACAGAGTTAAATATAAAAGGTAATTAAATTTCACTTAGTGTAATACACCATGTGACGCTCTAGAACAGATGTTGACTGGTTTTCTGTTTTTCGGAACTCGAAGTGGTAACTTCTTTCTTCTTGTAGCGCATCGGTCAAATGGAAGCTTTGTGGCTTGGCCGGGGTCACAACATACATAGCAGACCACTGGTGGTCGGCCACTGGACACGCCACCAGAGATAGTGGTAGATGACCTGCTTTCCCTGCAAGCAAAAATTAATTGAGATAAATTTCTGTTTATCACGACAATCGTTGTCACGATGTTCAATTCTATCACGAAGATTTCAACTTCCTCGAAATGCACTGGTGCTCTTAAATCGGTTCATATCTACGTCTAAAAGAATATAGTTTGCCAAGACAGCAGTTTGTGAAGTAGGTGACGGCATGACTCAAGTGAGTGAGTAGGTACAATGATTTGATCTACCCCGTCTAATTGTTTCTTTTCTATAATAATTTTACTTAAGGCACACCATCTAGTAAGGTACACCACAAAAATGCTATGAGACAGATGAAGTGTCTTTGAAACGACAGAAGCATCTCATTAAAAACCAATCAGAGGCTGGTTCGTACGCTGGTGTTCTCCATATTTACGTACGACGCAGAGTCATGGACACTAAGAGCTGCAGACAGACGTCGCATTGATGCGTTTGAAATGTGGTGCTGGAGGAAAATGTTACGTATCCCTTGGACAGCACACAGGACCAACGCCTTCATACTAAAACAACTTGGAGTAAAGACCAGACTGTCTGCTACGTGCCTTCAAAGAATTCTATAATATTTCGGCCACATCTCTAGAAAGCAAGGAGACAATCTCGAAAAGCTAATAGTGACCGGAAAAGTAGAAGACAAAAGACCACGTGGTCGTACGCCTTATGCGATAGTCAGACCAGGTTTGCACCAATCTCATGTCTAAAAAGTTTTATGACTCTCTGCACTTCGCTGAAGATAGAGTCAAATGGCGTAATATTGTGCTACCAAGAACGATCTAATGAGGAGGTTACGACCCTCAGTAATGAAGAATACGAAGCAAGGAGGAGGATACCAGTTAGCCATATCGTCTGCTTCATCAGAATCAAAGTGTATCAATTTAATGGGAGTTACAGAACGTGAATTAATATTTTCTACTATTTTTCGAAGAATAGTTTCTACACCACAAGCGAAAAGAGACATTTACTGTTCTACATAATTAACCGAAATAGTTTGATGCTGAAGTGGGAGTGAATCCGATCCCACTTCTGATGTAGGAAGTGGGTCAGATATGATAAATAAAATGCGGATGTGGTAATATAACAACTCTTTATATTTTGTTCAACTTGTATCAAATAAATATCATAAAATCACTATTAAAGCTTTCCATCACTAATGACTAGTTCTGGTTTAACAATTCCAAGTAACTTAATTATTCCTTATTACAAATAAGTCATAATTTAAGCAATAGATAGTCAATTATAAATTGTACTGCGACTAATTTATAGTTGACAATAATAATTAACTTGTTTGCACAAATCAATTATCCGAGAGTCAAGGATAAGCTACTAGCAAGATACAACAAGTGTACCGAGCCACGCCAGAGCCTAGACTGCCTTATCGGCGGGCGCTCCGAGCCTTTTATACAGGTAGCAAAACAAGTTGAGTAGTAGGGATATCGAACGACGCGCTTGCCGGCCCGGGCCGTGCATTTGTTGTTTCCACTTTACAATATTCTTGCATTTGACGACGCGGACGCCGACATATATATATATATATGTATGTATATATATATATATATATATATATATATATATATATATATATATATATATATATATATATATATATATGTATAATATATATATATATATATATATATATATATATATATATATATATATATATATACATATATATATATATATATATATATATACATATATATATATATATATATATATATATATGTATATATATATATATATATCTTATAATATATATAATATTCATAATAGTTGGTTGACTAGTACTCAAAAACTTGTAAAGCCATTATATTTAATACTACCATGTTATTTCCCATCCCAAAACCTAACTTGACTCTAACAAAATTTAGCACTTAAAAGCTTAATATTTTACAAACGAGTGCTTTGAACGAAAACTTGTTTCCACAAACCTGCAATTTTTGTTTAAAACCTATCCAACAATATCCAATACAATGAGGTACGTGAGAAAACAAATTAACATCCCCACTTTACATGTAGGGGGCTACCCTGAAAATATATTTTTCAAAAAGAACACGGGCAAGACTCCATACTATTTTTACTAATCATCTTAAAGTATCATATATTTCGTAAGATTTGATATTAACTCCTCAACTTATCCACATTTATTATATATTTTCTTGAGCTTGGAGAATAATAGTTACATAAAGATAAAGTTGGAATTTAGGTTAGATTAACGTAAACATTTAGTTCTCTCCTTAATACTCTGTGGTTACGAATTACGATTCTTATTGACAAATTATAAATTGTCTCTATATTCTAATGACATTCCTTTACCTACATCCATTCTAACCCTGTTATTAAACCCTTGTATGTATAATATTCTTTCATTATTCATTCAAGAAAATAATATTAATATTTAAGCGTAGTTAGATACATTTAGTATCTAATACCAAATTAATATTAACCCACTTGTAAATATTATACAAATAACTAAGTATTATCTCTGTATATATTTATTTAAATATTATTGTTGTAAATAATTTATAATTTTAGTATCTATGTTATTTTGATTACTTTCTGATCCTCTATTTTCCTGTCAATCCAAATTCCAAATCCTAGTTTATTGTCTAAAATATGTTTCCTCGTTTTACTTGATCATGGCAGTTGCTTAACGCCCATGCCAAAAAGAAGAAAAAAAAAAAAAAATTATAAATTGTCACTTGTTCGATGCAAAATAAGCGACGGGTGACGACAAGAAGTGTAGACACTAATCAAGGAACTTATATACAATAACTGGAATAACTACGAAGCAATATTTGAAAAATAAAAATGTACTTTATTCCGTAACACATAAAGTTGACATTTGTTTCTTACTTAACAGAGGGGAAAAACATTCTGAGCAAGACAACGACAAGAGTGGATGTTGTCTCTTTCTTGCAATTGCCAGTGTAAATAAAACTATCTAAATGGTAGATTTTTATATATTCGGTAATCGTTAAATCCTTTTTATTCATACACGTCGATAAATAAATTAGCATTAAACGTATTGTAATTAACATAGTGAGTTCTGAAATGTGCTTATTTTAATTATTACGTAATTACTTATGCAATGTAAAAACTGTTTCTCAAATTAGTAGAATTACTTAGTAGTAATTTGCAAACTACGCATGGCCACACTTATATATGGCGATTGGCGCTTTATTTAGTAGAAAGAGACACACTCCACTCATGTCGTGGTACTCCTCGTACGTGTAAGCATTCCGGGTAGAATATAACTTCCTTGACACTAATTGACATACCCCATAACCAAGGAAGTTACATTCTACCCGGAATGCTTACACACGCTTCAAAATTGTTCCGAAGAGTACCACGACGTGAGTGGAGTGTGTCTCTTTCTACTAAATAAAGCGCCAATCGCCATATCTAAGTGTGGCCATGCGTAGTTTGCAAATTACTACTAAGTAATTCTACTAATTTGAGAAACAGTTTTTGCATTGCATAAGTAATTACGTAATAATTAAAATAAGCTTATTTTGGAACTTACTATGTTAATTACAATACATTTTATGCTAATTTATTTATCGACATGTATGAATAAAAAGGATTTAACAATTACCGTATATGTAAAAATCTACCATCTAGATCGTTTTATTTACACTGGCAATTGCAAGAAAGGGACAACATCCACTCTTGTCGTTGTCTTGCTCAGAACGTTTTTCCCCTCTGTTATGTAAGAAACAAATGTCAACTTTACATATAACGAAATAAAGTACATTTTTATTTTTCAAATATTGCTTCGTAACAATTCCAGTTATAGTGTATAAGTTCCTTGCCCATAACCATTTACCATAGATTACACATACTGTTGTCAGGGGAACTCTCAGACACGAACGTCGATAGTAATTGCTGTAAAATAATAAAGAAAGCTTTAAGCTATTCCTTTGTGTAAAATAGTGAACATTTTAATTTGGTTATTATATGTAATAAAGATGATTGTATATTAAATTATTTATATTTAAAGTACGTGAAATAAAATATTTTGTATTTGTACAATGGTAATATTTAAAATAGCAGAAGTCAATCAAAGTCTTTATATTTTTTATATAACTATTCCTAGATATATATTTTGTTTTATTGATTTAAAAAACGTATAAAATTATTCCACTTAATTTAATATTTGCCACTCCAAAAGACACACAAGGGAAGTTCAAAACTAAAACGGCCCGTGTTCTTTATGTTACCACTTAGTTGATGTGACTAATATGTATATTCGTGCCAAATTATGGCTTTCTAGTAATAAGGATCTCTAAGCAATCGTGCGACGGACGGACGAACATAGGAAACTATAAGGGTTCCTAGTTTACTTCGGAACTTGAAAAATGAGGCAAACAGACATAGGCACTTATTATGAAAAGCTATAAGACATAAACATAAATCGAAAAGTTTATAACGTTTAGGTACTAAAAACAACTTTTTTACCACCTACTTAGTGTAAAAATATTTAAATGTCACAAAATAATTAAATGAATTAACAATTATTAAAAAAATTAAGCAGTCACAAACAATTATCCTATTCAAAGCTTCGTCTTGCTAACTCGCATTCGCTAACTCGAGTTAAGTGAATTTTAACTCGAGTCGTGTTTATTCCGAGTTGGCACATCGCTAGCTGTATGTAGCAGAGTATACAATACTAGGTGTGTAGTCCAAGGAACTTATATACAATAACTGGAATTTTTACGAAGCAACATTTGAAAAATAAAAATGAACTTTATTTCGTTACTGATAAAGATGACATTTGATTCTTCCTTAACAGAGGGGGAAAACGTTCTGAGCAAGACAACGACAAGAGTGGATGTTGTCCCTTTCTTGGAATTGCCAGTGTAAATAAAACATCTGATGGTAGATTTTTATGTATTCGGTAATCGTTAAATCCCTTTTATTCATACACGTCGATAAATACATTAGCATAAAATATATTTTAATTAACATAGTGAGTTCTAAAATGTGTTTATTTTAATTATTACGCAATTACTTATGCAATGCAAAAACTGTTTCTCAAATTAGTAGAATTATTTAGTAGTAATTTTCAAACTACGCATGGCCGCACTTACATATGGCGATTGGCGCTTTATTTGGTAAAAAGAGACACACTCCACTCATGTCGTGGTACTCTTCGGAACGATTTTGAAGCGCGTGTGAATATTCCAGGTAGAATATAACTTCCTTGGTGTAGTCTTACGTAGTATTGTATACTCTTTGGTGTGTAGTTCACGAATTAATCCTAGTCTTGTGTAGTTCGTGAACGAACTAGGTCGGAAGAGCGATCTTATGGACGAACTACACGAACTAGTTCGCAGACCCGTCACTCTTTAGTTCGTTCGTTCGACGGCGTGAAATAGAGAGCGCGGTGCGTCGCCACCATGGAACATAGAACAAGCGGAATTGGCAAGTACAAACATTTGTATCAGGACCGCGATCGCCATACTCACACATAAAATAAGCATTATTGCATATAAACTACTAATGCAAACATTGTTTCATTGGTCGTTTTCATTTTAAACAACAATAATCCGAAACACACAAACAGAACATTTAAAAATATACCAAACTGCGTTACAATAAATTTTATTTTGCTACAAAAAAAGGACGTACTTTTGTAGTCTATTGAAAATAGACTCATCTATTTGTACAATAGTGAAACTATAATCTTAATAGTTTTGCTATTCTACAATAGATAGCAGTACTGATTTTTCCGTAGTTTTCAGTTGGTCATATTTGAGTTGAGAACTTTCTAGAACAATATACGTAATGACTGTCATTACGTATATCTTTCTAGAAAAATTAGGTCAACCTAAAATGAACTTTATATGTAAGGTGTACGGCTGATTTTAGCTTGACTTTCTATTATATCATTAGAGATTATATTAAATCAGGAATTTAATTAAAATAAAATGAAAATTGTACTTTCGGATGATATGAAATATCTCCATTTTTGATCATCTGTATTCTACTATCATTTCTGCATTCAAGGATGGCACAATACGGCATAATTCAGTGTATAACAGATTTTCGCACGACGACTATCTCCTAATGATATGGTAAGTATCACTAAGGCAATTTAGAGTAACAGCGCATAATAGTGATGCACGCGGTACGCCCACTCTTCACTTCCACTTGTTCTATGTTCCATGGTCGCCACTGTAAGTTCACAGCTCACCATACAACGTGCAGTGCGCATCAATTATTAGTAAGACCAAAATATATGAAGTTAGTATTTCGTTTACGACTTTGCGCGCGAAATTGAGCGGTGCGCGGTGATTTGGTGACGATACCCGTATTATAATTTATTGTTAACAGGTAAATACAATTTATAAATGTTTCTTTGGTTTTTGGTGTGGCTTATTAACAAAAATAAGTACTCTATGATGTTACTGTTAAAATAAAACCAAAACCGTTGTGTTTTTTTATGATAAGAACATGTCTAAATTTATTTTAAAGTGGATAAGAACATACTAGTCTTCTGTGCCTTCATTAGTAGATAGATAAATACGAATTAATATGTACTAGATACAAATTCAAAAGATTAAAAGTTGATTATTTTCAACTGGACATGGTTTGCGCGTATGCACGTCTCACAGAACAATATAACTAACGGGCGTGTGCTAATGATAGTTTGCAAGGTGCCATCGATTTATACAGGGATATGTTCCCCAACCGCCAAATACCTACTGTCGGCGTAATCCTAAATGCCCATCAAAGATTACGGAACTACGGACAGTTCAGTGTTCCTACACATGCTCAAGGACGAGGAGGAGCGGCTTATCCTGTGTCGCTGCACGAAGACATTCTCAAGTACTTCGAAAACAACCTACAAACACAGCCTAGAATAACGCTATATTCTGTACTACAAGCAAGTACTCGTAATGCTGCTCGAAGATTTGGTGTATCACAGTGGACTGTGTGGAATCAACTGCACAAAGATTGTTTACAGCCATATCATTTTCGACTAGCTCAAAAGCTCAGTGTGAGCGATTACGAGCCACGTATAATCTTTTGTCGGTGGTTTTCACAAAACACTACAAAAACATACTATTTACGGACGAAGCCACGTTCACTAAACCTGGTATTTTTAACATGCACAATGAACATTGGTTGAGTCGTTCCAATCCGTACGTTACGCAACGTGACGCTTATCAACACAGATTTAGTGTTAATGTGTGGGCCGGTGTTCTCATTAACTGTTTGTTAGGCCCGTATTTCATTGACGGAAGACTCAATAGTGCATCATACATAAACATTTTAAATAGTGTGATGAACAATATGCTCGATGATGTGCCGCTGAGTTATCATCGAAACCTATTTTATCAGCACGACGGAGCGCCTGCACACTATTAGACACAAGTACGTGAGTACCTAAACCGTAGTTACGGAGATAGTTGGATTGGTCGCGGAGGGCCTGTGCCATGGCCACCTCGCTCGCCAGACTTGTGTTCGCTACGGAATATGCAATAAAGATAATATATGCGTATTGCGTAAACGTGCGAAATTATGCATAACACGAGGCGGTTCACATTTTGAAGAACTTTTAAGATTAGTGTATATATGTAAAGCGTAGGTAGGTGAGTAGTTTAATTAAGTTCAATCGTTGTAAATAAGTATGATTCCATTTTTTAAATACGCTGAAAATATTAAGGTTCTTGAACTTTTCAGTTGCTTTGGATTTAACCTTGTCTTCAGAAATCTGAAGTACTTTATTCAATAAAACTTTTTACAAGTTATTTTGTCGCGTCAACATTTTTTTAAACTACTACCGGATCGGAAACGCGGCCACACACTGAGAAGATCCAGCGGAAGAAACTCAGCGTGCTTGTCTTTTTTTCATAACATTTTTAAATAAAGTATTACATAATATTTAATAAGTATCCAATTGTTACATTAATAATAAGGATTGCCGATATGAGGAGCAGTTAATCCCATGCTTTCCTGTCATCAAGGTATTAAGATATTTTATAGTAACCTTTTTTTTACACAGTTTTGTTTTAACACATTTTTTGAATTTGTTAACTGGTAAATCTCTAATGGCATCAGGCAGCTTATTGCAGAAGCATATACTTTGCCCCATAAAAGAGTTGTTTATTCTGTGGAGACGAGGCACATGCACAGCAAGATTGTTTTTGTTCCTTGTATTTAGGGAGTGATTATCACTATTTTTTTTAAATAAGCAAATATTTTTACGAACGTACATCAAGGTTTCGAATATATACTGAGAAATTACAGTTAAAATATTGATTTCTTTGAATTTTTCTCTCAAGGAGGTCCTAGGACTAAGATTGTAAATTGCCCTTTTTTGTAATGCAAATATAATCTTTATTTCAGCAGAATTCCCCCAGAGAAGAATTACATATGACATAACACTATGAAAGTAACTAAAGTAAACAAGGCGTGCAGTATCAACATCAGTAAGCTGTCTCATTTTTTTACTACAAATGCTGCTGAACTTAGTCTACTGGCCAATTTCTCGATATGTGGTCCCCAATGCAATTTTTTATCTACATTAACCCCTAAAAATGTAGTAGAGTCCACAAGATCCATTTTTTTACCATTAAGTTGTATATTGGTATCTACATGCCTTACATTAGGCGTTGAAAATTTAATACACTTAGTTTTGTTGCCATTTAGAAGCAAATTATTAACACCGAACCAGTGTACAACTTTTGAAATCATATTGTTTACTTCGTCATACTTACCAATTTGTCTTTTCACTTTAAATAAAAGTGAAGTGTCATCCGCAAACAATACAATTCTATGTGTATCACCCACATAGTAAGGTAAGTCATTTATATATATAACAAACAGAAATGGACCAAGTATGGACTCTTGTGGGACACCCATTGTGACAGCAGCACCAGAGGATCTTATTCCGTTAACTTCAATCTTCTGAATTCTGCCATTTAAATAAGAAATCAAAAGGTCGAGGGCCTTTTTTCTAATTCCATAATGGTGTTATTTCCTGATGAATATGCTATGATGAACACAGTCAAAAGCCTTAGATAAAGCACAGAACATCCCATTCGCATCCCGCGACTCTTCCCAGGCTTCATAAATGTTCTTTAATAATTCTACACCAGCATCTGTAGTTGAGCGACCCTTTGTAAAACCAAACTGTTTATCATGAAATAATTTAAATTTATTAAAATGTCTTAACATTTGATCCAGAATGATTTTTTCAAATATTTGATGATCTTAATACCTACACTTTATTTAGTCAACAAATTAGTGATTGCCTAGGTATTTTTGTCTGTCATAAGCCAGGTTAAAGTAGGAAGGGCAAACGGATCATGCTATTTCATCAAAGTTAGCATTCACGCATTAACATGGGGAGAGGTCTTGATGTAGGTAGGCAACAGCTGTACAGTGTAGGTACCTATCTACCTGTGGGTTCTGTTCTGATAGCGCATTACGCGACACGTGAGTCCAATTATGATGTAGTTATTTATTTAGTTTACTAATTTAAGAATTGTTTTAACATTTATTTTTTCTCGTCATATGATAAGATCGCCAACTATCACGTCCTTAAATATTGAAGGTAACTCACTAGTCAGTCTGTATAAATCGGTATTTTATTACTAAAATATCGTAGAAGCTCAAAAAACATAATTGTTTGAAAAATTTTGAATTTATGACGGAAAAACGATAAATCGATTTCGATGCAATTAATTGTATTGGACGAAATTTTTCAAGGAATAGAGCTGAATTAATTTTATACTTAATTGGTACATTTATCTGGATGTAATTGAAATATATATTTTGTTTCTTCTAAATTTTTTTGAGGTTTTTCAAAATTTCTCAAAATCTGAGTTGTATTGGTTCAGTAAACACGATCATTATCTCTTCTTTTGAACTAACAAGTTGAAATATTTCAATGAAGAGAAAACGACTTAACAAACAAATCTGTATTCTTTAACATCAGTTTTATATAATTATTATTTATATCGCGTAAAAAAGTACGTAGATAGAAGTACTTTCGTAGTGGATTTTTACCAAATCTACGTATTTATGTCTGACATTATGAACTACCTACGTATTTTTTAAAATGCAGGTTGGCAACCCTTGCTACGGCAAATGTTGACAGTTGACATTTGCCACCAGTGGGATGAAGCTTAATGTCAGTCGGCCATCTTGAATACAATGTATGGAAACTAGCGACAACTAGGAAACTACCCCTAATTACGTAGTTACTACGTAGTTCTTTGTATTATGCTAGATGTCACTAATACAATCAACACAAAATGTTACCAGTATTTTGAGGAAATTTATATTTCTCAAAGTAAAATAAATATTTCTAGAAGAAAAACAACAGAAGTTAATTAAAATGTACCGTAATTATATAATAAAAACAAAAAATTATAGAACATTTAATGAATATTATGCACTGTAAACACCGGTCTAAAATTCTTAGACTTATAGGCATTTCCAGTCTGTGCTTACAGGGCTACCAGATGTGGGATTTCATATTCGTATTTGTATGATTTTTTGGCGTTATGCCTTATCTTGTGGAAAATGTACGAATTAACATAACTTATTGCTTAGACAACCTGTTTTGGTTATACAGTGTCTAATTTTATTGCTCGATATTAGAATATACAATGCTGCACCTATGTAGTGAGTGAATATCTATGCGTTGTAATTAGTTAAACTTATATAACAACATACTGTGGGTTATGATATGATTAGCCAAAGGGTAAAAATTAAAAAAAGAACTTTATTTTTCCTCCTTTTAAAATAAATTCCATTGTCAGTTTCGATTTTCTTTTTTCGACTGTTTCCTATTTCGATCCAGATAATGGCATTCACCAAAGTGTATAGAAATATTATTTTATTTAGCATTCACTGCAGTTTTAATAGTTTTAATTTAATTTTGAAATCAATTTGTAGGTACATAAGTTTGGAAGTCATTTTGAAATATCTATTTTTCAGTGACTTTTATATAATTTCTTGAAATACACTTAATTGAATAAACGCACTTAATCGTAATTTGGTAGAACCAAATCAAATACTACTTACCGCGTTACGATCGGTCTACTCATTCATAAGTTATGAGAAGTTGCATACACACACAGATAAATCAATACAGATGTATTGTTGTCATACAAATTAGGCATGTTAGACGATATGTTCCCGAAACGACAAAGAAAAATTTTAACCGATTCGTTGCGGCCCATATTTTCCAAAACTTTTAGCATTGGCGAAATATAAATATTTTGTGACACGGCTGCCGTGTCAAACGTCATAGAAGTTGATGACATGGCTAACGTGCCACCAGTCATGTTTAAAAAGATTTATTGTTTTACACGTGTTTAGACTTGATTTATTTAGTTGAAACCATATCATGTGTGTAAACGGAAGATTACGGTGTTTTGAGTAATTTTTGAGTAAGTTTACTGTTTTCCTAAAATAGAAGATAAGTAACTTTTTTATTCAGATTTTGCAAGCCTTTTGTAAAATAAAAGTTTGAAAAATAAGTACATTAAATAAATGTGTTTTTTTTTGTTTGGATGTTCGTTCGATACGTAGCGTTTTGTAGTTACGTTATGGCGGCAGTAATAGTTGGAAGATAGTGGTATTCAAACCACGGATCAAGCGAGTCACCGCAAGACCATCACCGTTCAAAACACCGTTATTTGTTTATTACCAACAAAACATAATTTAAGTTAATAACAATCACATTATGATACTAAGTATCTACGACTAATCGTGGGTGAAATGATTGTACCTCTTTTATTTTTGGTTTTTGCTTCATTTGTAAATATTAATGCAGCTTAAAAAAGGTTGATAACCTCTAAATTTTGCTATTCCACAGAAAATTCAGAAACGAAGCCTCCAGGCTTGATTTATGTAAAAGCAACCGCTCCGTTGGTCGACTGGGTAGCGAACCTAATTACGAATCAAGGTCATTCGAGTTCAATTCCTTACACGGACAAACATTTGTGTGATGAGCATAGATGTTTGTATTTCTGGGTTTGGGTGTTAATTATGTATGTTAAAGTATTCATATATGTATGTACCAGTATTTTTATTGACTAACACCTATAGCACAAGCAAATAATTTTCTTACTTTGGAGTTAAATTATTTCGTGTTTTTCTTTTAGAAGAGGAGGCAAACGAGCAGGAAGTGCACCTGATGGTAAGTGATCACCATCGCCCATGGGCATCCGCAATACCAGAGGTCTTGCAGTTGCGTTGCTGGCTTTTAAGAATGAGTAAGCTCTTTTTTTGAAGGCCCCCAAGTCGTATTCGTTTGGAAACACCTCAGTTGGTAATTGATTCCAGAGCAGAGAAGTGCGAGGTAAAAAGTACCGACAGAAACTAAATGTTGTGGATTTCCAGACGTCAAGATGGTGAGGGTGGAATTTCAAATTTTGACGCGATGTCCGATGATGAAATTCGGCTCCAAAAATTAGTACAAATAACTTGTCGGAACAATCCTCAAGAAATATACAATAGAAGACACTGAGTGAATCAACATCTCTGCGCAATGTCAAAGTGACTCTTTGCCGTTTCGAAATAACCTGGTCGTCAACGATTCGAACCGCTCTAAGCTGAATGCGATCAAGATGTAGAAGCTGTTACTGAGGAGCTCCAGCCCTAAGATGGGAACAGTACTCCATATGAGGCTGAATTTGAGCCTTATAAAGTTTGAAGGTGACGGGTCGGCAAAAAGTACTGTCTCTTGCTCTGCTGATCACACCGAGCTTTTTGGAGGTTAGTTTAGCCTTAACTGCCAAATGGCCGCGAAACTGAGCGTAATTTGATACGTTGACTCCCAGAATCCCGACACTAGTTGAGGCTGTCAGGAGAGTATCCCCAAATCGAGATGACATGACAAAGGGTGTCTTTTTATCGGAGAACACGCAAAGCTGTGTCTTCTTGAGGTTAAAAGTGACCAGGTTTTGACGACCCCATTCCGAGACATCGGTTAGTCAATTCATAACTTCGGACACAAGCTTGTTTCGGCACTCTTCGACGTGTTCCTGAGAAATACCACTACGGCCGGAGTATCACCAGTACTGTCATCTGCATAGCAATGTATGTTGCGAATTCACATAATGTCATTGATATGCAGAAGGAACAGTATCGGTGATAGCACGCAGCCTTATGAAACACGAGCATTGACAAATTTAAGGTCAGAGCACGCATGGTCGACTACGGCTTTGATATTCCGATTAGCCAAAAAACTGGTGATCCAGTTGCATAATTTCACGGGAAGCCTATAGGAGGGCAGCGTCGCGAGAAGCGCTTTGTCTTTGTCGCTAGAAGAGCCTGAATAGGCATGTTAATACCGGCGCCAGTTCTAGAGCACATGCTTTAAATACACTCGTAGGGATGCCATCCGGCCCACTTGACTTATGGACGTCCAAAGAAAAAAGAGCTTTACGCATGCAAGACTTAAGGAATTTTAATTCCGTCATAGAATTATAGCACTGCGGGATTTTAGCCGGAGCATTGGTCATCCAGAATCGAGTTGGCCGCAAAGAACGAGCCCTGAAGATCGGCCTTTTCCTTTGCAGTGTGGGCCAGAGAATCATCATCTAGGTGTAAGGATGGAATAGAGGACTATGAGAGATTCCCCAAGGCGAGAGACCAAAATGCACGGGTTCCCGAAGGAAGACGAACTAATTTCTCACCATTTCTGCTAATGTGTTCAGATTTTGTCCTGGCGATAGCTCTTTTGAAGAACCTTGAGGCGGAATTATACTCCTTACGTAATGCGCTGGTTCTTTCATCACGAGATGTTGACGCTGCAGCCAAGCCCGGTAGCATTTCCGCTTTTGGCGTGAAGACATTTTGCAGAAGCGACCAAAACAATACTGCAGAAAATGGAATGAAAAGTTCCAGCCATGCAGAACCACATCAGTATTAGAGTCAGCGATGACACTCGGATCATTTAGCGAGAAGCACATCCGCCCCCATGAGTAGGACGCAAAAAAAGACCACATCCTGTTCCATTCTGCTGACTTATAATGCTAAACGCGACGACAGCCTGCAAAAGAAGGCCGTGATAGGCACGTAACCAGTATTTTACTCCGGATCAGGCAGTGGTCTGGCGTAACAAGAAGGACGTCCACAGATACCTTTTAATGGTCCGGATGAGAGGTCGGCAGAAGGTCCAGCAGTGAAGGCTTATGATTGTCCACATCGGGAACTCGCGTTGGCGAAATGCCCAAATGTGTTAGACCATACGCCAAGGCAAAATCTTGAACAGACTTCCCCACATGATCGGTAGTGAGTGAACATAGCTATTCGGCGTGGTAGGCATTAAAATCGCTAAAGATCACGATCTCAGCGGAAGGGGTCTTTTGTAACACGGAATTTACAGGCGTTTAAAGAGCTCCCAACACTTTGAATATAATCTATGAATTTGAGTATCATATAACTGTGAACGAACTAATTTTCCAGTCTGTTAATTTTTTTTTTTTTGATAAAGATACAAGTGGCCTAATATTAATGACAGCGAAGTAGGTAACAAAAATAAACGTAAATTGTACAAATGTTAAGCCAACAGAAGTACTAAACATAATGACCACAGCAAATATTATAATAATTATTAAATAATCAGAAGTATATTAAACAATTTTATTGCAATATTCTTTCTAAAATTAAATAAACGTTTATTTTGGTAAAAACTTCTAAAAAGTACACTATATTTCAAAACTTCGGTTCGTATAACTTTTTTTTGTATTTCTTGTGATGGTACATACGATCAAATCTTTTTTGCACCTGGTATCCCTGGACTATGACAAAGAGAAAAGAAATTTGTGTTTGGCATTTTCAGCCATTTTTAATTTGTATTTTTAAAAATAGTCAGAAACGGATTTTAAAATTTATAATCTCTTATAAATTAAGTTTTTACATATTTTTTGTTTTCCGTTCCGTTTTGTGTGCGGTGTTTATTAACAGGTATGACATTTGTTTAGTCGTACATCCTAAATTATAAGCTAACATAATCACGAAATGACGACTAATAAGTTCAAAAAGGATACACACTACTTTGAAGAAAACATTTTGACCAGCTCCTTCGGCCCCTTTGAATCGTCTGCTATAAAGGCAAATATCATTCGAACGTTTCACTACCATCGGGACTACTAGGACTACTTGGCGGTGGAATTCCAGAAGTCTCGCCCGGGTTTGGTACCACTGTCATACTTATTCCTGTCGCAATATCGTTAATACTTGTCACTGGCATATTATGATATGAATAAAGTAGCCAGTAAACTTAAGCATATGTCTGCTACAAGCATAGCGGCGCACCATTAACGTCCTTGTTGTCTAGGCAGTAATTGTTTCTTTCTATCAGGATAGCCATCTGCTTGCTTGTTGTTCTAAAATAAAATGTTTAATTTCACATAAAACATTTTTTATAGTAGAGGGCGCAAACGAGCAGGGGTGCACCTGATGGGGCTAAACTGTACTTTAGCACCCCATGAATTTCTGTGTTTTCGAGGGTGGGGGTGGAAGGGTGGAGGGTACTAGACCATCCTACAAAGAGGGAAACCACCCTTGATATTTTTTTTAATAATAGAAGGGGTGGCAATATATGATGTAGTACATGAAAACAGTAAATTTTTAAAGTTTTTTGGCGTTGTATTGTGTGGGAGGTGGGGGGGGGAGATCAAATGGCCGACGTACAAGGCCACCCTATACGGGTGGTATATTATTTCTAACAGAAAAGGAACTCACCAACCTGATGTAAACGTTTTGTGAGTCACAAGGTTAGTGCTCATTTTTTTTGTAAATAGGCTTATTCTATCTTATTCTATTTGCCAAATTGAAATTTGGCAAATAGAATAAATAAGTTGTGGAAATTCATAATTTTCCAGAAAAAAATTATTATAATATGAGAATAAGATGTTTAAATAATATAGCTAAATTGATGACAAAGCCGAATCAGAGCACACCGACTTGCTCGTGGTCTTGTTTGCCCTACCCCTAGAGTGTTTTTAGATATTGCGAAGGCGTGGAGGGAGAAGAATTGCGATGGCAAACATTGGCGCCTATGCTTTGTTACACAAGGACAGAGGGGCTGCACTTCCCGCAGTGCCGAAGCACACACATATCGACTACAACCTATAGTAGAAACTATATTTAAAAAATTACTTAATCAAACTACTGCATATTATAAACTGCATCAGAACTTAATGTGTTTTTAGGTTGATTTTTTCCATAAGAAAAAAATACTCACTAAATAGTGTGGGCTTGTACATAGTTTGAACCTTAAACAAACAGACAAAAATTCTAAAAACTATATTTTTGGCTTCGATATCGATGTAGATGACTCCCCAAGTATAATTTAAAAAAAAATATTCAATGTACAATTTTGACTTTCCTACGATTTTATTATATGTATAGATATGTATAGATATTTAGTTATATCCCAACCCAATCTAAACAGATATTTTACTTTCTGTTTGCTATATTTCTGTAGTCTCATTATAAAAAAGTTATCAAATAGATAACTTTTTTATTATTATTATAATTATAAATCTATATTAATTAATATTATAAATGTGAAAGTATGGATTTCTGGATGGATGGATGTGTATTACTCAATCATGCAAAAACTATTGAATGGATTTGAATTCAATTTGGCACAAAGGTAGATAATGACCTGGAATAGTACATAGGCTACTTTTCATCCCAGAAAAATTAGGTGATCCTGCAGGATTCGTCAAAAACTTATAATTCAGCTGGCTGCATGCTGCAGCTGCCCAGGAAAATGTTGAGTATATATGAATGGTAATGGTGGCAAATGAAATCAGAAGTACTTTATTCAATAAACTTCTTACAAGTTATTTTGACACGTCAACATATATTTTTTTAAACTATTACCGGAACGGAAATGCGGCCACACAAATTGAAGTGACATTGACATGTTTACATTTTTGATCTCGAATTCCATTTCAGATTGTATACCATTCTTTTGTGTTGTGAGTCTATACGATATTCTATTCTGGATAGCAATGTATCCTTGGTACAGACACCAATGACTTGGAGACCAGATGTTAACTATTGGTTTTGTCCTTTGTTGTCTCCTTTCATGTCTGGGTCTCCATGTGTTTTTGTTATCTTTTGTTATAAAAATTTAAATTAATGATTTTATTGTTCTTGCTCTGCATGTGTCACGTCTCCACAGAATAAGTAACACTGGGGGCAGTCTATCTACCAATACAGAAAAATTATATAAAATCAAAACTCTGTACAAAAATCTGAATAGTTGGAAAATAATAAAGTATGGGATTAATTGCTCCTCATACGAACTGCATAGTAATTATAATAAATTGTTATAAATACATTATATAAAAAAATATATATGTATAAAAAAGACAATCCCTTTAAGTTTGTTCGGCCAGATCTCAGTGTATGGCCATGTTTCCGATCTGCTTGTACCTCAGAAAATGTAAACTCATCAGAAAGTGCCTTAAAGGATAATTCGAATAAAAATATTTTTACTTTTGACTTATTGAAATTGATGACTTATTTGAATGACTGATGATGACTTATTTGAAATTTGGCCTTGAATTATTTTTAATTTTATATATTTTCCGTATGGGTTTGAAATTACAGTATACTTTTAAATTTGATATCTGTAGTTCATAATGTAAGTCACACTTTGGTTAAACAAATAGTTTTTTTTTCTAATCACATAATCATTTATGCAAGAAATACATGTGCTTTCAGGTCTGGACCTTCATTGTTTACCAAATCCAAAAAAATATCCTTTGGAATTTGCAAATTGGATAAATATAATAGGGTTTATTGATAAGAAAACTAATTATGAAGTTTATAAACATCAAAGAATTTGTGCTCAACATTTTACAGATAATGAGTGGAATCAAAATAATAGGCTAAAAAGAAATGCTGTCCCATCTCTTTATTCAACAGGTAAATTGCAATATTATTCCTAAAAATTTGCATTTGGCAAACAAAAAATAATCTGGAATTTCTATCATTCTTTTATTAATGTCACATTTCATTTTAGGGAATTTCATTAATAGAGAACACAGAGGCATAACAGATATTACTGCTAGGACTATTAATATTCAAGATCATGCTAGCACTTCATATCAAGTTAATACAGGTATGGTACATCACATGCATAATTACTAATTATTTATCATTTGTGTAATTATTTTTCAAACTCAAACTCTTTTATTCTGTGGTAGTAGGTGAAGGAGTTAAATGTGAATATACATAATGTTAATAAGGACGCTACGACCTGCCGTTTTGGCGTAAGATAATTATAAAATAAAATTGAAATTTTAATTACATTGTCATTTTAAAGTTTGAATTAATTTAATTACTAAACTAATAATATTTACTCAAATATAGGTACTGAGCATAGTCAATATAATAATATTTTACATGTCATATCTTAATTCTATAATAATATTAAAATTGTATGTCGTTTGTTTTCAGCATTTATTTACCATTTGCAATCAAAATATTCATCAATAGTATAAAATGACTTTAATTGACTTTAATAACTTAATTTTTTCTTAAAAAGCTACAGGTCATTTGTGTCTGAGATCCAGGCTGGTAGATGATTATAAATATGCTGCATCATAAAGGCAACACTTTTACTGTAAAAAGCAGTTCTGTGTGTGGAATAAATTTTAAGAAACTAGTAAGTGTCCTGAGTGATACAGATATTAATTTGGATTTTGTGTTACATTGTTTTTTTTATAGTAAAAGATAGCAAACAAGCAGATGGGTCTCCTGATGGAAAGAGTCAGCCAATTTCAAAAGTATTAATGGTGCATTGCTATCTTGTGGCGAGGTCTTATACCGGCTACCTTACCCTCCAAACCAGAACACGACAGTGACAGGCACTAACACTATTGCGGCAGGATTAGGTAAGACAGTGGTACCAGACCTGGAGAAGACAATGCAGAACTCTACCACCTAGTAGTCACAATGTTAGTAACTCATATAGCTAATCGGTCGCCTTTTACGACCTGCGTGGCAGAACTGCAGTTGACCTTTTCTTCAAAGGAGCCCGGGACCAACATGGGGGATTATTATAGTATTTCATTCAAGCTTATATATTATTTTTATAATAATGACACCATCCATATGTCATGTTATAAAGAAAACCTAGAGAACTAAGTTCCAAATATCAAGATCCTTATGGATTTACCTTGCATTTAACTTTTCTTTTGATGTTTAAGCAACATCTATACTCTATACATATAATAAAATCGTAGGAAAGTCAAAACTGTATATTGAATATTTTTTTAAAAGAATACTTGGGGCGTGATCTACAGTCGATATCAAAGCCAAAAATATAGTTTATAGAATTTTTGTGTTTGTCTGTATGTATGTCCGGGGTAAACTCAAAAAGTACTGCATGGATTTGCTTCAAATTTTGCATGAATATTACTAATAGGTTGGGTCAATATATAGGCTATGTATTATCATGCTATCACCTACAGGGGAGAAGCGGTGCGGATTAAACGAAGTTCGCGCTGACGAAGTCGTGGGCAACAGCTAGTCATGAATATTTGAAGACGTTGACAGTGCATGTTTGATCAGTTGCCCAGTACGTACATCTTTCTCCATTTACATTTTATTCCAGTTATATTAATTAACCTTACCTATTTTCAGCACATGAAAACCATTACAAAATGAAGCAAACAAACCGATTTGTTAACCAGAAGTTCCTACTTCTAAGATTTCCTTGTGAAGTTTATTTTGTTAGTTATTAGTTTTGAAAGTTTAGGTGAAATCAGTAAGTTAATAATCAAATATGGAGACTATTTGAATATCTCTATTCTTAGGGTTCCGAAGTAAATTAGGAACCCTTATAGTTTCGCTATGTCCAGCCGTCCGTCCGTCCTCACGATTGCTCACAGATCCTTATTACTAGAAACTTGTAATGCACTAGTTTACCCGCTATCTTACCCTTCAAATCAAAACACAACAGTGACAAGCACTGAGACTATTGCGTCAGGAATAGGTAAGGCAATGGTATCAGACCCGGGTGAGAAAATGCAGAACTCTACCACTTAATAGCCACGATGGTAGTGACATCCATAGCCAAACAATCATGGCTTGCTGGCTTTACAAATTTTTGGAATATTAGTTGACCAACTTTTAAAATATACTTGTAGAAGTTTTTATAATAGGTGAACATGTGGTTGGGAAATATTGGTAATTGATATTAGAAGTTAGTAATATGAAACAATAAAAGCCCTCTTCTTAGTCCGCATTTTTCTGATAGGCAACTTCAGAACTCTACACTGCACGTGGCCCAAGTCGCACTTTACTAAATTTTGGTGTACATTATAACTCTATTGCATACTTAATAGCTCATGAGCTTTTTAGCAACTAATGGGTTGATTACACCTAACAAATACAGCGGCAAGTCAGTATCCTCGGTTGAGTGCTCGGTTGGTATAAACACTTTAGCGAGTGCTCGGCCCAGTGCTAGGTCGAGCAGAGAGGCGAGAGAGTCACTAAAATCCCAATCTGTTTTTAGGCTGAGTACCCACCTCCCTGCTTCATGCTTCTGCCCCCGCAGCGACTCGACATCGCGCTCGGCACGCATGAACACGCACTCGCTTGTCACTCGGCCACTCGTCACTCTTTCTTTGGTCACCAAGCAATATGCGTGTTTATGTTTTTGTTTTCAAATTATACTTATATCAATTTATATGTCCGCTAATAAAAAATGGAACTTGAAAATAACAATAAAATTTATTCAGTGCTACAAATGCAGATCCTTTGAAGCATGATCAAAACTGAGCTGACTCGCCACTATAGTAAATACGTGTAACCACCCACTCAGTTCGGCAACTCTCTTGGCCAAGAGCTCATTTACTGACTTGCCACTGTACTCTTTAGGTGTAATCAATCATAAGATAAATCTGCAAAACAAGTGCAATTGTTCACCACCAACTGAAGACGCTATATCCATCTTCATCTAAGTGGGATGATAAAAATGTTAAAAAAGTACAGTAAACCCTTCCAATGCGGCCTATATTACATCAAACCTAAACTCATTTACCACACAATTGCCATATTATTCGTTTTAAACAAAACCTCAGCTAAAAAAATATACAAATGTGTAATTATTAATTTCAGATGCAACTTGTGTGTCCTGTGTTCATGTAGATCACAGCTACTGTAAAACTACATTAAATACATTATTAAAACCTCATACTACTCGACAAAAAAGTAAGTAATATAATTTATTTGTTTTTATTATCTGAATTTAAACATTAAGATTGTTTTCATAGTTTTATCACTTCTCATCCCCACACTTGATCATTATATTCCTATATCATTTTTATCCTTATCCCCATTATTGTGTTCATTCTCTCTTTTCCAAAAATACTGAAAAGGTAACTTTGATTGCTGTCAAAAATTTTACTTATATACAAACACATGTAAGAATTTATAATTAACTAAGCCCCAACTGTTTGTTGGTTGTTAGGATACGCAAGCATCATTATCTGTGGGAGGGGGTCAATAAGTAGTGCAAAGTCTTATGTAATTAATGAATGGTGCCAAATAAATTTAACATGCTCTTAAGGAAAGTGACTGTCAATGGGTTTTTGATTTAAGAATTTATGTTTAGAGCACAAAACTGTGGTAGAAAGCTTTCCTCCAAGTGATAGTATGTATGCCATCTATTGCTATTGCAATAATGAAAATGTCATAAATAAATATTCACGGGACAAATTACTCTTACTGATCTATCCCCAAAGTAAGCAAATTATTGCTTGTGTTATGGGTGTTAGTCCATAGAAATACATATATAAATATTGGAATATATTTAATAAACACCGAAACCAACCACCTAACAAACCAACCAAACCAACACAACCACACCAACACACCAAACCAAACCAACACACCAAACAAATACTTGTCCCTGTCGGGGATCGAACCCGAGCCCCGTCGATTACCTAGTCAGTGTCGCTAACCATTCGACCGACGGGGTGGTTAATCGGGCGGGTGGTCATGTTATTGATATTGGAAATTGATGTAGCAGATAAAAGACAATAGGCATTTTGTTCGAGAATTTTACCCACGGCGTACACGAACAAAATTAGGTTAAAAAAAAGTAGCCAACTGTCTCCCTTAAATGATGGTTCAAGGCGCATTTCTCTGGGGTGTGGTGGAACGTAGAATAAAATATATATGTATTTACTATTTACGAAATAATAACTTATGAGGGCGTAGTAAAACGAAATTAGGTGCAGTTAGTAAGCTATCGTATTTCCTACATAATTATACACGTCTCATATCTGTAGATGTGAAATATATATATATATATATATATATATATATATATATATATATATATATATATATATATATATATATATATATATATATACATACAGTAAAAACCTTTTAAGGCGACACCGTTTACAACAACATATCCTTTATAATAACCAAAATCAAAGGTCCCGGCTAGATGCCATACAAACGCCTTATTTAAAATACTGCTTAATACGACATTGATTATTACAACATACCGCTTTAAGCGACCACATTAACTAATGTTTTAAAAGAATTATACCTATTAAGACGACCAACTGTCAGTTGAACAAATTAACTAGATAAATAAAAATACATTTCATATTGTATAAATAAACGGCTAGAGTTTAGATCTAGTGTAATTCTTAGAAACTAAACAAAAGCATGCCGTGTTTAGGGTCTATTATAATTGTCTACACTAAATAAACGTGCAATCCTTATTCTTATCAAAGCTATATTTCTCAGTCTGTTTGTTACTTATTTAACACAGGACGCAACGAGACACGATATGTTTATGATAATATTATTATTATTATTGAGTTATTTCTTAAACTTAAAAAAAAAACTAAAACAGCGCGCATGTTATTATGTGCAGGTAAATTTGTATAATTGTTAATATGTATAATTTTCTTAAAAACACGACCGGTTATTATGACTATCAGTTTTTACGACCAAATTTGTGTAGTCCTTTCAATGTCGCTATAAAAGGTTTTAACTGTATATATATATATATGCAGAAATTACCAAGAGATTGTGGGTGCGATTCCTACGGGGGGCGCACATAGTGAAAAAAATCTTGTCAGATTGTTCTCAGTTAAGATAGGCTAGGGCAGTTTAGTTAGCACATTGCAGGTTGAATCACCTGGTTGCCTGATCTGACAAGAAAGATGATTCCGTCCGTCGTCTGGAGGGCACGTCATGCTGTCAGTCCCGGTCGCCATTTGTTGATAGTGCTAGTTACTGCGCTGGGCGCTGTTTGTGACAGTAATCCGCATTGTCATATTCCCGTGTGGTGCAGAATTGAAAATATTCATGCAAAAGGATCTTATTGTAATTAAAGGTCTAACACCACACCAATTACTAACTCCTGTGAAACCAGAACTCAGATTCACCTGGCAAAATAAACGTAAAGATTTTCCCTATGTTTAATTATTTCAATGTGTTTACATAATTAATTTTGTGGAAGAGATGGAGAAAACACAGTTAATACCACTGTCGCCTCTGTAGTCGAGTGGTCCAGCGTTGGCGTTGACCACATGAGGTCCCGGGTTCGATTCCCGGGTCGGGCACATACAAAAAAAGTGTTTTCAGTTTTCTGAGAAACACAAAGTTGCCTGAGATTAGAAAGTGCCCGGTCGGCGATGATAGGCTTGCTACCCTATCACATTTGTGGGACCAAGTATCTTCGGGGTGCACTTGTTGTACCTCAGCCTACCCTTCCGGGAATATGGGCGTGAAGATACTTTTTTTTAATACCACTTTGTTAATAAATAAATAGACCACTTTGTTATAGACCGGTGTTGCTCATTTTGCAGTCATCAGAAATGTTAATGATTCTTTATTATTGCAGGACCTTCTTCTTTGGCAGATAATAAGGCAAAGCATATTAATTTTCAAGTTAAAAACTTAAAGAAGGAAATAAGAAGATTGCAAAAAATGGGACATACATTAAAATGTAGAATTAAAAATGCTGAAGCCGTAAATAAGATTACCGCATTCCAAATGATTATGACACAGCCTGGTAAATTATTTACGGCTATGCAGTATTACAAAACTCCCAAAAAACCTTCTGGGAGACGTTTTACTGTAGAAGATAAAATTCTTTCCCTTTCTCTTTTCAAATGAAGTCCTAAAAGTTATACATTGCTTTCAAAACTGTTTACACTTCCATCTGCAAGAACTCTCAGAAAGTTTTTAGGTAAAATGAAATTGGGGACTGGTATAAATAAAAATATATTCGAAAATTTAAGAAAAACTGTTAGTAAACTAAATATAGAAGACCGTCTTAGTATTTTAATTTTTGATGAAATGTCATTAACACCACAAATTCACTATGATGCACATAAGGATGAGCTAAAGGGTTTTGCGTGTAATGATCCCAAATAAATCGCAAATCATGCATTGGTTTTTATGATAAAAGGTATCAAAAAAAGTTTTAAACAACTACTCGCTTTTTATTTTACGAATAATTTAACAAAAATTCAATTAAAACATTTCATCAAAGATGTAATTGAGCACATACAAAGTACAGGGCTACATTTACTATGTATGGTATGTGATCAAAGTCCAGTAAATGTAAGTGGTATTAATGAAATGGTACAAGAAACTTAATGCAACTATTTAAAAAATGATTCTAAATACAAATTTCAATGTAATATGAGTGAAGTTTCACAAAAACAAATCATTTATGATGTTCCTCATTTAATGAAAGGTATCCGAAATAATCTTATAGGAAAAGACCTTATATATTGTGAACCTAATAAAAACGAAGAATATACTATAAAATGGTGTTTTTTTTGAACAATTATATGAAGCAGATAAAAGTTTTGGTCAATTAAGATGCCTTCAAAAATTAACTGAGGAACATGTTAATAAAGACAAAATTAAAAAGATGCGCGCCAAAACTGCTACGCAATTATTTAGCCACAGTGCCGCGTTGCAACTGAACATTTATCTGCACGTGGCCTTTTACCTCAAGAATGCAGGCAAATGATTTTTTTTGTGAAATTACTTGATAATTTATTTGATTCGTTAAATTCTAGTAGCTTTTATCCAAAAAATGGTAAATATACAGATGTGGTGTTAAAAGAAATTCCCCACACCATCAGTTGTGGAATAACGCCTTAAACGTATTTAAAACTGTTAAATTTATCAAGCAGATAAAAAATGGGAATAAGATTAGATTTGTAGTATCTGTAACACCAACTGTAAAGAATATGCAAATCACTATTGAAGGCATAAAATCGTTATGGAATATTGTGTCACAAAAGTGTTCTTTGGACTGTTTATTCACCAGAAATTTTAATCAGGACCCATTAGAAAATTTCTTTGGTAATATTCGAAGTTATGGTACAAGAAATGTTGCACCAAACACAATAGCTTTCGAAGGTGCATTCAAAGCCCTTCTAATAAATAATTTTAACTCTAGGCATGCAGTTAATGCAAATTGTGAAGATCATAATTCTTGTTTGCAAAATTTTAGTACTTTTATAACAGAATATGATACTGTTTCCAATATTCCCAAAGAAAAAGATAATGATATCATAAATTTTAGTGAAGAAGTTTTAAATCTTTGTAATAATTATGATAATGATGTAGGCGAAAGGAATTATGTTTGCGGATGGGTCCTGACTAAATGCTTAAAAAAAATTATAGGTTGCAAAATGTGCAAAAAACATTAGTTGAGTTGAATGATACGAATACTAATGAGTATACTAGAGCCAAAAATATACTAAAAATAAAAAGTGGCTAGCATATCCGTCAAAAGAATTGGAGTTATATTTTTCAGAAATTCAAAATATTACAGTCTTTTTTACAAAAAGATGGTCCTAAATTTAAAATTAAAAACAATATAAAAATGTTGGCAGATATGCCTACTAGAATTTCCATGCGATTGTCCTACGCACAAAAGTGATTTAAAAATATTTTTCGAAAATTGTACGATAAATGTTTTAATATTCAGTTGGTGTCGTTCTATAAATAGGATTTTACCCGGAAAATTAATTTATGATGGCGTGGATGAAGTCAAAAAAGCAGTACAAGTATACTATAACACTCATAAAATAAAATAGTTCTTTTGTATAATAACAAGTTTCTCGCGAGGTTGACATCCACGCGGGAAACTTGCTATAAATTATAGATTTCTACTAGTGGAAGAATTATCAAAATGGGTTCAATAGTTCCCAGACATTACAAACAAACTCGTCAGAGATGTTGACAAGGACTAAAAATGTATTATTATTGAAACAACAAAACGTTAAAAAGTAAACTTTTATTCATAAGCATTGGAAAAGATCTACTTATGCTGCTGTTAACATGGACACCTTTAATCATACTACATGGGGGATAAGCATGAAATCGTACTGCTTGTGGGCAACGCTTCTAGCTCTATTGTGACTTGACACAGTTCAATGACCAGCTGGTTTCAAAAGTTGTACACTTGGTCCATTACAAATAATCTTTTATTAAAAGGTAATTAGAACTAAACGTGTCAAATTTTCACTGCCTATATAAGGCATGTAGATACCAGTGTACAATTTAATAGAAACAAACTGGACCAGGTGGTACCTACAAACACTGGGAAATCTATTTATTTAATTAATGCTTTATTGTACATAATAATTAAAAGAGAAGTAATACATAGAGACTTATTAAAAACAGACTGCACAATGGGCGAGCTTATCCCTAATAAAAGAGATTTCTGTGTTTTTAGGTACAACTCTTGATAAAAAATGCAATCGGGACCGCATTTTAATAAGTTATGAATCAGACTTAATTAACTGATGAACGAAAATATTAACGAATATGTTAGTTACTTTGAGTAATGGGATTCTTCTCTAAGGAATTTCCACTGAAATAAGTACTATATTTTGTTTTACAAAAAAAGCTGCAATTATTTTAGCCGGATGATTTCCTTAGAGAAAAATTTAAGGAAATCAATATTTAAATTCTAATTTCCTAGTTAGTTTGACAATTTAATGTATATTCTTAAAATATTTGCTTGTTATGTGCACTGCTAAATACAAGGAACAAAAGCAATCTAGAGCATGCATCTTGTCTACAGAATTATTACTGCTTTTTGTGGCTTATATCTATACGCTTTAAATACAAACTTTCCAAGCTATAAAAGTCTATTGGTAAACACGTTAAAAATGTGTTACAAAACTATTCAAATGGGAGGTGTTATCTTAGATTATTTATATGACAAAAACTTGGGATTTGATTGCTACTTAATTTCTTAAATTTTTTATATAAAATAATTTTGATAATCAATTCAAAGTAAGTCGTACCTAAAGTTTTCTCATCGGTGTCCTATTGCGTGTCAATATTTTTTTGATATTGCTCAACAAAAAAAATCAGACCTTTAATGGTGTGGAACAACCACTACAAATTTCAAACGACGAAAAGACGAAGGTCATAAGTTCATGTATGTATGTAATATTATTAAAATTTAGTTTAGTTAATCAATAGACTTAAATGGCACTGCCCTTTTTAAATTGGCTAAAAAAACTATTAATATTAGCACAAAATCTTGATACTCAGCAAAATAGATTTTATAGAAAAATATTTCGGTAGGTACAATCAAAATTCTCTGAGAGTTTTGCTGTTTGCGGTCTGCCGGTTTTTGCGGCAAAACGTGCAGAGTGCGTGACTAGATTGTTTTTGTTTTGTGTAACTAAAAGGGTGGTGGTGGTGTGTGGAGCTGGACGAGCTACGGTCGCGGGACTTCCCATTGCAAACTAACCACTTTCACTAATTTAGTTCACGTACAGTAGCAACAATATGCACGTGATACAGATGATTTGTTTATTATCTATATTTAATATTATAAATGCGTATGTGGATGAATGGATATTTGTTACTCAATCACGCAAAAACTACTGAGCGGATTTGGATGAAATTTGGCACACAGGTAGATGATAACCTGAAATAGCATATAGGCTGCTTTTTATCCTGAAAAAATGAGTTGTTTTAGTGGGATTCACATTTATCACAATAAACGGTGTAGCTAGTTGTAAATAAAAAAATATTAAGTTTGTTTGCATTTCTAAATAATAAAGATTATATATTTTTTTATTATCTATAGGGAAGCACATGACCACAATCTCGCCTGGTGGTAAGCTAAGATGCGGCCTAAGATGGAACGCGCTTCCTTAGAAGGTGCCAGTTCACTCTTTTCTTGAAGATCCCCAGATTGTACTCGTCCGGGAACACAGAGTCAGGAAGCATGTTCCGGTCATTTGCGGTTCGAATGAAGAATGTGGAGTCGAACCGCTTTTTCCGGGTGGAACGTCCACTATATGGCATATATACAGATATCGCCATCATCTTATTTAATTTTCTTCTGTTCTGCGTTTTATTGTGTTGAAATGAACCAAAAATATAGTCAATTGATAATTTTAGTCTATTTATGTATCAATTTTGTCTACTTATTTACATACACAATCTTTCCCCCAAATTTCTTACAGAATAAAACAGAGAACAGAATGCCAAGAATCATGCACACAGATTACGGAGCTTTTATATGTTCTTTACTAGATTGTTAGTGCATTTTAAATCTGGCAGTAATTAAGAAATTGTCAACCAGTCAAAAGAACCTCGAGTAAAATTATAATGTATCCAAATAAAAAAAAAGAAATATGTATAAATATTGTATTTTTTCTGAACCCATCCAGTATAGCCTAGCAAAGTTGCGTTTTTGCGATAATCCTAGAAAGATTGTAAAAAATTGGATAGTTGAAATTAATTGCATATATAACTTTCAACTAAATTATATTAATAAAGTTGATTGATTCTGGTTTTTTGCAATCAGCTTGGATCCACCGCAAAGACCGTATTTTTTCCTTTTTTTCAAAAAATGGAAAAGATATATATACTGGATGATTATAAAAGGCTTTAGGAAAGAAAATGGGTATAATCAGTAAGTGAAATGCCTTTTCTGTGATTATTTTGAGTTTTCAAATCTCCCAAGCAAGCAAGAAAATTATTTTATTGGGATTTTTGTGCCTTATAAAAACAAAATAATCATGGAAACGATTTTCATTTCACTTACTGATTATGCTCATATTTTTTCCTTAGAGCCTTTTATAATCATCCATATATATATATGGATGTGTATATATGTATACACGCACGCACACATACACGGCTACTACTAACGCCATCTCGTTTTCTGTCCCTAAACTATTATACTCAAGTGACATTTGTGGGGGGAAAAAAATCGCCCCAAGGTACATTTCTTTTCCGTTAGTTATATTGTTCTGTGTTTGCCACACAACTGTTTATAAATACAACCAAACCTTATATAATTTGTTTAAACTTTTTGATATAATAATAATATGCTTATATCAAAAAATATTCTTTACATCAATTTCTTCCTTTTATCAATACCTTGTTGAAAAATATAATTGGTTAAGATATCCTTTATTATATAGGCATTTTAATTCTTATCCATATTGATGAATTTATCAAATGGAGTTACTTCAAAGTTCAGACTCTAATAAAACTTCGAAATCTTTTGGTAAGGTTCTTATTTACGCTACGGGTGGATTAGCTTTGGGAGTTAGCATTATTTGCGTGCCGTTCGTGTCACCAGGTTTTCGAAGGATTTGTTTGCCTTATGTACCAGCTACGGATAACCAATTATCAGGGGTCAAGACGGCATTGCGAGGTCTAAGTGGAAAGTTATTAGATGTCGGGTCTGGTGATGGTCGAATTGTATTTACTGCTGCTAAATTAGGTTTTAAAGCTGATGGTGTCGAGCTAAACAGAGTTTTAGTATATTATTCAAGAATATGTGCTATTTTGAATCGCCAATACAGTGTAACAACATTTTATAGGAAGAATCTTTGGAAGTTCAATTTAAAACCCTATAATAATATTGTTATATTTGGTGTAGAACAAATGATGAAAGATTTTGAAGAAAAGTTGTTAAGGGAAGTTGGAAATGAGACTGTTGTTGTTGCTTGTAGATTTCCTTTACCCAGTTTGATTCCAACACAAACTTATGGCCATGGCGTAGATACAGTATGGAAATATGTAATTAAAAGATGAATATTTACAAGTTTTAATTAAATCATTATATACACGTTTGTAGTAGTATTTATAAATAAAAATATCAAAATCGTCCACTTCTTTTTCTACCAGTATATTTTGTATCTGGTCTTGTTTCCTTTCCTTGTTTTCTTCTACGCTCTTTCTTTTCAAGAAGCCAAGCTCGTGTGTTTTTTAAGGGTTTACCTCTTATTCCTTTAGTAGCTTCTCGTCTTGCATACTTTATTTGCAGATTATTTTCACTTTCTTCTGTGCCTATTAAAAATACAAAAAATAAACTTTGCTACATTAACATAAATAAGAACTAATTTTTATGAACTAAGGAGAAATAAATAATTATTATTTTTGTCTCCTTAGCTATTAACATTCTACAAATGGGATACATGCTTATTCTTATTGGATGAAAAAGGCCTTAAAATGAATTAATAAATACTAATTTCCAATGTTGATACAAGATTTTTTGGAAAAGAGACCATGTGCCTCGCTGCTAGTCAGTTAGTAAAAGGTGTTTGATGGGCCAATGTGTATTACTACTAGATTGTAGGGTTCTGTAATATTTTAACTAGTTTGGTACCATTATTCCGTCTAGTATATGCGGATAAAATCAACGTCTAAATTTCCAGGAACTTGTGTTGACAGCTTGTAAACAATCCCCCCTGGTACTGAAAACACACAATAGATTATGCTAATCACCTAATTAAGGTACTTAATTGCGGGTGCAAGGTAAGTGATAAGGAAAGTTGTTTTGCATTTGCAAATCAGTTGCATTTTACGCACACTTGTGATTACATCTCTCAAAATTATTTACAAAGTGAATCTAGTTTTTTTGTGATGGAACATTCTGTAGAAGGTATGTATACTTATTTTAAATACTTTTTTTACAAAAATACCTTAAATTATTTGTTTGCTATGAGTTTGAATGTATGCAGAGAATTTTTGTAGATTTATTTATATTTTTGAAATTTAAAGGGATGCAGATTATTTTATCCTTATGTATCCAGCTTAATTTTTAAGTATGTTGTAAATACAACATTTGAGTATAATTTTTAATTATTGAGTACAGAAAAGGCCCGTGAGTAATTTTATTGTCTTTTCTCCAGATCGAGTCATAACTATGACGAAACTTGGCTTTTTCAAAAAAACACGAAAAAAACGAAAGAAATACTCGCATATTTGACGCCTTATGCGAAAAACATTGTCTACAAGATGTTTCTGATGAAATTTTAAGTAAACTTAAGATGAAAATTTCTAGCCTGTCATCAAAATTAAATGAATAATGGAATTCAACAAAATCTAACAAAGAAATGTTTTTAATAAAACATAAAGACTGTTTGGAGGGATGTGGAATAGAACTTACGGTATCTATAAACCGGCCATCAACTTCGACAAGAACTTCAACTGCAGGACATCCCAAGAAGTCTTTTGATGATTCGTCGTTAAAGATAAAGAGACAAAGAGTTGTAGATTTCTTTTTTTTATATCATAAGATAGCAAGCAAACAAGCAGATGGGTCTCCTGATGGAAAGAGTCAACCATCGCCTATAGACACCAAAGATGTTAATGGTGCGTTGCTATCTTGTGGCGAGGTCTAATGCCACATGCATAAGTTTACCGGCTACCTTACCCTCCCAACCGGAACACATAGATTACCCCCTCTTAGATTTCGCATCATTAAATTTTTGTTCGTATTCGAGTTCACAAAATTAGGAGGCGCGGGGAGTGCGACAACTGTGTCGTGATTGGCCTGTTCAAGGATGCACTAGAAAACTTACGGATCATAGTGATGGGACATAGGCGGCAGTGCAGATCAAATTATCGAATATAATTAAAACCGTCCAAGTGAGAGTCGGACTCGCGCACGAAGGGTTCCGTATCATAATCGATAAATACTGCAAAAAAATAATGTTTGTTTTATGGGAGCCACCCTTAAATATTTATTTTATTTTAATTTAACTGTTATTTTTAAAGTGAATATATAACTAAATGAATATTCCAAGCCTCTACCAGTTGTTGTTATTAAGATTAGAATTATTTTTCTTTAAAAGAACAATTTTTTATTAGACAACCTTATAAAAAAGTAATTTTAATACAAACATGTTTAATATTTTTGTCCATTATTTTCCATACAAATTTATATGAGAATTTAATAGGTAAAATGTCAACATAAATTTTTCAAGACGTCCATCAAAAATTTTAGTATCCCCCAGAATTAAAGGCAAGAACACGTCTGTTTGAATTTTATTTTCTAACGTAAATATTCCAATTTAGTCCAAAAGTACTTTTTTATTACAATAGACATAAAAATCATATTCGCATAGATTGAATTCACTTCTATCTAACATTTCTTTACTAATAAGCTTCTTGAACTATGTGAAAATACTTACAAAGTGACAGAATTCATTTCAAGAGTTTGTGTATCTTATGGAAATATCTCCATCTGGTGTAAAATTAGATTTTCAACACTTAGGAGGTATTGGTACTTCATAGACCATATAAGGAGCTATTTCAGAATCCTTCTACGGTACTAGACTTCTGAAATGAGCTGGGTTGGCAGGACTAGCCACTATACCTTTGCGCACAATGGCCCGTATTGTGGCTAAGTGTGGTATAGCCCGCTTTGATAGATAGATAGATAGACATCCCTAAACATACATATATTACTATACACAACTAGTACTGTAAGCTTACTGGCTATATCGTCGTCATCGTGGTTATTATAATGCATAGCGTTATATTATAGCGCACTATGTATACTCAATGTAAAGCGTAAGATACTTAGATTTGCATTCGACACTATAACATAACACCACGCTATATACCTAGCTGCTAGCGTAGGCCATAATTATATTTTTATAACACACAAAGTTACGAACTGTGTGATCTAACAAGACGTAATATGCTAAACTGTAGACACTAAATGTCATAACAAGGTTTAGTCTTATATGTTCAGTCACTGCATACTAGTGTTCCCTGTATGCCGTTGTGATGAGTCATGCACTATCTAGGCTGGCTCACATGATCAGTGTTCCAGTTACACATTATAATATAGTTTATAATGTAACGCGCTAGAAAAATATAATTTATAGTCTATAATTCACTAATATAAAATAATTTTTAATAAAATAATTGAAGCAACTTAAATCAGTGCATTCAAGAATCAATTTGGTAAATGGTAAAATGAAAACACTGGCACATATATGGACGTATAAGCCAAGGGCTGCATGTCCATTAATAAATAATAATATTTTCTTTCAACAATACTAGATATTATTAAACTAAATGCAAGATTTTTATTACCTAGAGCCTGGGGCAATGGTGCAGCTCCTCCAGTCATCAATACAAGGAAGAATTTTTTTGCTTTTGCAGAGTTTGGGTAATCAATAACAACACCTCCATAAAATCCTGCCTTCATAGCTTGTGTAGTTAAAAGTTCTAACTGGCTTTCATTTTCAGGATAGAATTGAAATATAGCCCTTGCTGATCTTGACTAAAATTTTTATTTTCATATAAGTAAATAAATTTTTTTCTTTGTATTGTACAAATAACATATTTTCAATACACATAATTTTTCAAAAAAATTTTAAGTTAACTATTCAATGACAAGTGTAGCTGTAAACCACTAATACTCCCTAACACAGACTAAGATTTGAGTGTCATGTCCTGACTGGATGGAAATATTAACAATCAGATGGACTTTTCAAATATTTAAGTTGAAGGATTTTTAATTCAATAGAAATAGGAATTTGGACCTGTTATATGAAATAAGTTTTCAGATAACAACAATGGAAGGGAAAAAATATTATTGTAATTGGGTTAGGTTAGAAATGTCGGTTGAAGATGAAAAATATAGAATTCGATTTATTTTAAATTGATACACACACCGTTGATACAAAATTCTGCAGATTCATAAGATGAGCAATTAATATAAGGTTAGATACAATTAATAGTTTTAATTGTATAATGTACATAATTTTTTTCGCTTGTATAACCAGGCCTCTATGAAGTTGAGTTTGTAAATGTCAAGCGATTGGCTATATATATGTTTCACTACCTGACACATATAGCCAATTGTTCGTGACTACTAGATGAAGAGTTCCACAATGTACTCGAAACTTACCCATTCAGTGCCGGTTTTAGTACTACCAGCGCCCTGGGCGAGACTTCTTTGGTGCCCCCTAATTGCAATTCAATTACATACGAAAAAAGGCAAGGGGTACAATGAAATAACTATCCATTTAAAAAAAAAAACATTTATTTAAAAAACTAATGAAATTTCACTTTTCTATCTTTTCTGTCGGCGAACTCTTTTATTAGGCATTTAGTCTATGTTTCTGTAATATAGTAATTTTCGATTGACAAAGTTGCTACGTTTGTTAATCTAGATTGAGAGATTGTAGATCGCAGATATGTTTTTATTCATTTCAACTTGGAAAAACTTCTTTCCCCACTAACAACCGTTACAGATATAGTCAATATTATTCGCAATGTTTCGATTGTAGATCGCAGATATGTTTTTATTCATTTCAACTTGGAAAAACTTCTTTCCCCACTAACAACCGTTACAGATATAGTCAATATTATTCGCAGTTTTTGTAAGATGCGATCTTTAATAAAATTCAACGGCATAAAATTTGGGAAACTTACAAGTAGACCTTGCTTAATGAGCGAGGTATAAAGGGGCGCCAGTGGTTCTTTATAATTTCATAAAGAATTGTAAAGAGGCGCCCTTTTTTATCTAGCGCCCCTGGGCCATCGCCCAACCGCGCCCTACCCTAACGCCGCTACTGAGCCCATGCACATATGCATGAGGCATTGCCATCCTGCCACATGGATTGCAATGCACCATTAACATTTTTGGTGTCTATAGGCCATGATTTTTTTCCATCAGAAGAGCTTGCCACTGCTTGCTGCATGCTTACTCTCTTTAGAAACAAAAATGGATCCATCCCTCAAGATGGCAAATTAATTGTGTGTGAAGTGGGTGTTAGTCAACAATACTAAAACATAACCATACATGCACTTAAATCTAGAAATACAAACACTTATGCTCATCACACAGAAGCTTATTTCTGCCTTGAGTCATACCTGAGCCCCATCTAATCTAATCATTGTGTATGGTTCACTAATTACCCATCCAATGGGGTGTTCAACATAGACAAGTATTTACGGAACAAAAATGTAAATTGTTGAAGCTTTTAATAAATAGATCAATATACAATATTCTTACCAAGGCAGCATATAATGTGCAGAAGAATTTATATAATCTTTTTACAGGCTGATGTGATTTTTTGTCTGCATTAAATAGCCATTGTAATGCTGAAACTGATACTGCACCATCAAAACTGCCAGGTTTAAATGGAACTCCCTGTCCCATGTCACCAAGAATGAGATCACCTTCTATTTCTCTCTCCAGTGCTACATCTGTTAAAATTTTAAGGCATGCAATGCTTATATAACTTATAATCTCCCTAAATCAAATATCTTAAATACTGTACTTCTAATGATTGGAAAGAAACATTTCTTTTTGCCTGGATGTCATGCAGCATCTATAATAATATATTTTTTTCAACATTTTAATTTATAAAATTAATTTAAAAAATTGCAATTAAGTGCCACTACCCCACTACCCCACCATCGGTAAATAGGTGTATATGAAATTAAGTAAATAGGTATATAGGTAGGAACTATTCTAATAGTTCATTAAATTTTAAGTGTTTACAAAAATGTTTTAATATCTAAACTATATGGAATAGTTCAATAAATAAATATCAATAAAGTATGCAAGTTACTTTTCCTAGGTTAATATTAGGTGAATTCTGTGGTTTTGGAAGACCAATGTCGGCTTATCCCGACAACGCGTGACGTCATAAGGGAACTAGAGGTGTGCATAATAGCAGTGGCTATTATAAAATTTTTAATTGAGTACAAACTCTGGTAACATTTCGGCCTAATTTTTAAGCAATTTCAATAAAAATTTTGTTAATTCGACTATTTTTTTGAGATTATGTAAAATTGTTTTAAAATAAAACAAGCCTATCTGAAAGATAAAGTTATCAATCTTATATTTATATTTTCATCGTATGCTCATGGTCACATCTCTATTTTTGCAGTGTTGTTTACTAGATTAACAATGAACTATAGCATGAGTAGAAAATGTTAAAAATTATAGTTCACATACCTAACATGTCCGATGAAATATCCAACCCAATCCACATATGCCCATTTTCTTCAAGAACAGAACCTGATAAACCAGAGCCACAGCCTATATCTAGTAAGAGACAAGGTGTATCATCTGGCAATAATAGTAGTTCAATGCATCTTTCGGTCATTTGTGCTTGTATATCAATTATTCTAGAACTAAAGACAAATTCTATCAATACGACAAAAGCGAAAGTTAGTCGTACATTTTTTTTATAACACAAAAATATTTTTTGGGGTAATTCGACATAGGTATTGTGAAAATACTCACTTTTGAGTGTACTTTCTAGCTTCTTCAGAATTATAAAACTGAAACATAATTGTTAATTTTTAGAAAATCAAGTATAATTAAAATATACAAATATGTATTATAGGTGGTATATCATATTAATAAATAATTACTAATTCTGGTGGAGCCTGATGTTCCGGTCTTTTAGACATCTTTAGCCGCTATTCTACTCAGAGTATACAATTACTACTTTCTACTTTTTCAATGTTGTACTAACGTAAAAAGGAGAAATTTTGAAAGGTCGTTTATTTCTTATTTTTAAAGTATATTGTCATAATTTAAAAATTTTACTTATGCAAAAACCTAACCTAAAAAAATAAGTATTTCCATAATTATTCAACTCCCAGAACAATATACTCCTACCACAGACCAATAATTAGAGAACTGCGGTACTACGATATATACTTATAATATTAGTCTATGGTACTACGTAACCGGCAAGGAACTTATATAACTAATGAATGGACTAATGCCTGCCGCTAAATTCCACCATCGGACATCGCGTCAAAATTTAAAGTTCCATCCTCACCACCTCGATGTTTGGAAATCCACAACCGTGCGCTTTTGTCGACATCTTCTGCCTCGCATTACTCCTTTGTGGAATCTATTACCCTCGGGGGTGTTTCCGAATGGATACGACTTAGGGACCTTCAAGAAACGAGCTTATTCATTTTTAAAAGGCCGGCAACGCAGCTGCGATACCCTTGGTATTGCGGATGTCCATGGGCGGCGGTGATCACTTACCATCAGGTGCACCATCTGCTCGTTTGCCCCCTCTACTATAAAAAAAAAACTGGAATTACTACGAAGCAATAATTGAAAAATAAAAATGTACTTTATTTCGTAACACATAAAATTGACATTTGTTTCTTACTCAACAGAGGGGAAAAACGTTCTGAGCAAGACAACGACAAGAGTGGATGTTGTCCCTTTCTTGCAATTGCCAGTGTAAATAAAACTATCTAAATGGTAGATTTTTATATATTCGGTAATCGTTAAATCTTTTTATTCATACACGTCGATAAATAAATTAGCATTAATTGTATTGTAATTAACATAGTGAGTTCTAAAATGTGCTTATTTTAATTATTACGTAATTACTTATGCAATGTAAAACTGTTTCTCAAATTAGTAGAATTACTTAGTAGTAATTTGCAAACTACGCATGGCCACACTTACATATGGCGATTGGCGCTTTATTTAGTAGAAAGAGACACACTTCACTCATGTCGTGGTACTCTTCGGAACGATTTTGAAGCGCGTGTGAATATTCCAGGTAGAATATAACTTCCTTAGTGTAGTCTTACGTAGTATTGTATACTCTTTGGTGTATAGTTCTTCTTTATTGTACGAATGGCAATTATCAGTAAATTCTGCCAATGTCGAGTAAACTTGGGAAGTGACACGTATCGTATTATACATTTCTTAAAATGGAATTAACGAAGCTTCTTTTTTGGATTTTAGGCATCCTCTAAATAAGTTTAACAAAAATAACACAAAATATACGGTAAAACAGAGAAAATCAACAAAAAATCTACGTACTACAACATAATATTGGTCTAAAGGTTTTTTAGAGAAAAAATATTTTTTTAAATTATTTTCGAGTTCATGAAATGTCGTAAAAATGAATTGAAGTTACATGCTTTATAGTAGGTATATTACAGTGGAAACAATTCAACACATAAATATTACAGTTTTTATGGGAATGGAGTAAAAATGGTAAAATTTAAACATAATATGCATTAGGATTAGACTAAAGTAATATATATTACACACTTACCCAACCGGTTGTTAATACTGTTTCTCTCGCATTGTTTACCATTCTATGAAATGATAATTTAAAAAAAAAATATGGTATTCATACGGTCATTAAAACATATCTTTGAAGATCACCACCCATCTCCAACCTAGAAACCAGTAAATAATAGTACAAGGTAACAACTAATGATAAGTGGTTCACATTACTTACCACACAATGAACCAGCATTATAGTCCCAAAATATTTTAGAATTCCATACCCCATAAAAAAAGAAATGTAACAATTAGAGGTTCAATCTGTTGTCTGTCTGTCAATACCCTTTTTCTCAGGAACACAAGATTTATCAAATTGAAATTTATATTTATTAATGGTGTTTATGGTTTAATATAATCAATAAAGACTAAAGTTAAGTTAAATTTTAGCAATAGGTCTAAAATTAGACAAGTGGCAATAAATATTTTAGGTTGACAAGACGAGGAAGGTTAACCGGAAGAGCATCATAAAGTGAGGCAGAAGGATTAGAGCTGAAAAATATATGTATAACCAACGTATTAATTTATTTTTGACAGCAACTTATAGTAATTTTGTATCTTTTAAATTCTTTTGTCATCAATCTTCATGCTACCTTACTGTGAAATGTACAGATTTACTTAAAATGTTAAAAAATAGTTTATTTTATTTAAATCGATTATTATTTTCTAATAATCAATTTTTTAAATGACATTGATCTATTTTATCAAATAGATCATCTAATCGATTTTTATAAACACCGCCATCTATACGATGGACCAAAAAACTAATTACAAAATCATAAAAAGGCGATTCGATCCTGGATGTGGACAAGCATTGTGTGATTTTGAATGATGATGATTTTAAATGTTTGTATTTCCGGATTTAGGTGTTTATTAAATCGGTTCTAGTATATATATATATATATATATATATATATATATATATATATATATATATATATATATATATATATATATATATATATATATATATATATATATATATATATATATATATATATATATATATATATATATATATATATATATATATATATATATACTCGTCTGGCAGACACAACTACTCGATCGGGTTGGCATTTTACATATACTTTTCATGCTATGGAATGAATATTCCCACAAAATTTCAGCCTTGTGCGAGTAATGAATTACAATCCCAATGACTACTTTGTTATTGTCTGGCGCATACTTGCAACCATCAAAACAGGTTTTCATTTTTTTTTAGACAATGTAAATTACAACGTATTAAAATTGGGCTCACTGAATTTGGCCCCACTTTTTTTGATTTTCAGATTTTTGATATTTTTAATTATTTGTTCGTCGTTCGTTCTTTAATGTTCGATTGTAAAAATTGTTTGTTCGTCTTTTATTTATTTATAATTAATTAAACAAATGATCACCCTTAAGTTGGCCCCCCTTACTAGATATCTTTATTTTTATCACTTACATTAATTAATTTTGATTAATTATCGTTTGTTCGACGACTATTGGTGATTGTTCGATCATAAAAACAATTAAATTCCCAATTATTATTTATTTTATATCTAATATGCAAACCATTACCACACGCCTACATTGCGCATGCGCCAGCAGTCTAATGGCGACTGAGCGATGCGTAGTGCATGTCATGTAAAAAAATGACATTATAAATAATGCTCCATTTCGAATGTTTAGTTGTAAAAGAATCATTATTAATAAATTATGTACTTATTAATAATCATCGAAAAACATCTAATGTCTATATAGTCCATTTACATGTATTACGTCCAATATATGTACTTAACTCATAAAAGCCACATAAAGCTGTTTGTTGAGTAAACAAAAAGAGTAATTACTCTAATTAAATATGAATTTCTTATATATGTACATATGTGTGTGGGTGTGTATATCATACAACTGTTTTTAATTTGTTTCTTTGCTAAAATGATAGGCCTATTTATAATTCTGTTAAAGATGTATATATTATAGCGGCTGTACACATTGGGCCAACTGTTGGGCCAACATTAAATGTTTCTGTTTATACATTGGCTGTGTTGGGTCAACTGTTGGGCCAACATTAAATGTTTCTGTTTATACATTGGTGTATTGACCATTCCGCATTGGTTCTTTAATAAAGATGGACGTAGAATCTCTTACAGCCGTAAGATTTGTCATTAAAGATTCCTTTTTCTTTTTTAGTACAATAACAGGAATATTTATCTTTTTTATATCATAAGATAGCAAACAAGCATATGGGTCTCCTGATGGAAAGAGTCAACCATCGCCAATAGACACCAAAGATATTAATGGTGCGTTGCTATCTTGTGGCGAGGTTTAATGCCACATGTATAAGTTTACCGGCTACCTTAACCTCCAAACCGGAACACGACAGTGACTAGCATTGACGCTATCTGCTATACGTTTCTAAGCATCATTAACCTAAAATAAAAGTATTAAAAAATGGTATTTTTAATAACCTAACCTAATACCTAATGTCATCTGAAACAGTGCACTGCTCTGAACCTACTCTCACCAATGAGGCAAAACAATGCGAAATGAGACAAGACTAGAAAAGTTTAAAAAATAAGTAGTATTGACTTAAATTCAATACGAACAACATGTATTCGGAATTAGGATAGATTCCATATAATAATTCCGTAAAAGATACTGAAAATAATGATTACTTTATACTTTAAAATCAGTCCAAATCTCGTAAATATGTATCGATAAGTAATTATTATTTTCAATATGTTACAGAATTTCTCGATAAAGATGATCATATTTAATAATTGTGGTGTAATAATGAAAAGGTTTCAATTCATAAAGGACATTCATCATCATCAGTCATTCATTCATTGGTTCATTTTGATACATTTCTATGAATTGTAAAACCTCAGTGTTTGTTTACGCCATCGTAACTCGGGAACAACAATTAAATTCACGCGCAACACAACCGTCTTTACTGACGTATGACAATGAACTGAATAAGAGGCCAACGTGTGAACACCGTTGGCGGAGCGCGCCAAGATCCTTTGATGTGCGCACGAAAAACCGACAACATTCGCTTGGCCGGCCAATGTTGGCGCCAACTGCCAACATAGCGCCAAGTAGGCTTCTACACGTTGGGCCAATATGTTGGCCCAATACTTGGCCCAATGTGTACAGCCGACTTTAGATGTACTATTAGTTAACCTCAAAAAATGTGCAGTTTTTTTTTTATGTATCGTGTTAAATTTACCACTATCGGAACTACCTACAATATTTCCTAATAAGAATTAAATACCTTTATATTTAATCGAGGTACTCACACTGTTGAATAAATACTTCATTCAAATCGTATAATTTGATGATATTCGAAATGGAGCATTATTTATAATGTCATTTTTTTACATGACATGCACTACGCATCGCTCAGTCGCCATTAGACTGCTGGCGCATGCGCAATGTAGGCGTGAGGTAATGGTTTGCATATTAGATATAAAATAAAAAATAATTGGGAATTTAATTGTTTTTATGATCGAACAATCACCAATAGTCGTCGAACAAACGATAATTAATCAAAATTAATTAATCTAAGTGATAAAAATAAAGATATCTAGTAAGGGGCGCCAACTTAAGCGTGATCATTTGTTTAATTAATTATAAATAAATAAAAGACGAACAAACAATTTTTACAATCGAACATTAAAGAACAAACGACGAACAAATAATTAAAAATATCAAAAACCTGAAAATCAAAAAAAGTGGGGCCAAATTCAGTGAGCCTTAAAATTGTAGCTTTGTGTGAGCAGGTTATGAAAAAAAAATTATTACATTTTTAAAATTTTTAAGGATGGTGACGCAAACGCAAAGCGCCTGCCAGAACGGCATTTTCTTGATAGTAAAATAATATTTTAAAAATTTCTAGCTTTTTGTGTAGCGGGTTAATCGGAGGGTTCAGGAGCTCCCCTCTAATTATATACTAGTCTATGCCTCTAATAGTTCCATGATACACTCCTAACGGAGATTGTCATTTGCCATTCGTACAATAAAGAAGAAGAAGAAGAAGACGAGATTGTCATTAGAAATTAAAGCGGGAAATCATAGATAAATATGTGTATTACTATATGCGGGAAATAGAACAATGTCAATTTTCATAATTCATATATTTTATTTTAATATTCATTAATTCATAATATATTGTTTTGTTAGCTAATCTGATTATATCGTAGCAATGTAATGAATGTGTAATTATTGCGTATAAGTTAAAAATGCCGAGAACTTTAAGTTTAAAAAAAGTAATATTTAAAATATTTTAACTGTCCGTGATTATATTACCTTAGTTCTAACCACAACATAAATAATATTTTATTTTTACAGCCTAAAGCAAGTGATGGGGTTAAAAATCAGAAGGCTATCACACATTTTTTTAAATGCCTTCCTAATTCTAGTCAAAATATACTGTCCGATCGCCTAGAAACATCTGAAGAAATAATTTCTAGCAAAAGAAAAACACGTTCGCCAGTTTCTATACAGTCATTAACAAGTTTCAATAATTCTGACAATCTGTATTCGGAAGGTAAATCTAAAAAATGCAAAACTGTAGGAACTCATGATAATGGAGCAATAATTTACGACGTTGACGGTGTAAAACTAGAGAAAGGATGTAATGTAAACATTGAAAATAAAAGCCCTTTATCGCCACAAAATTTGAATTGTGCTAAAGATGATAATTTTAATTCAGCAAAAGAATCTCAACATTTAACTTTAAGAGAAAAAGAAAATCATGTGCAAGTTATTACTGACCATAAGGAAGATCCTGAAAACCGTGATATAAATTGTCCAGGAAAAAATAAGCATAAGTGTACTAAATCTCCTAGAAAAAGCCCTAAAGGTAATAATATTTTTTTTATTTGGCAGAATAAGGTATACGAAGTTGTCAGTTACATTATTATATGGTTTTATTCATTCTATCCTTTTATGGTGTGCAAATTTTAGTTTCTTTTTTGTCTGTATTCTAAAGCTGTGTCTCCACCGGACAAAAATTGCCAACTTTTGTGATGTCAACACGTGTTTTTGACATAAGTTTCTGTAATTTCCTTGAGTTGGCAACAAAAATTGTAAACAAATGTTGGAAATCATGTTTCCGTTTTTGACGGTAAACATTTAAAGAATACAATTGTTGCAGATATTAAATAGCTCTGTGGAGACAGTTAGCAACAAAAAGAAACAATCATGTCTGATACTTGAACGAACGCATCAATCGATTTAATTGATTCATATTGCATACAAACCGTACTATGCGACTCAATTAATGGAAATTATAAAAACATGAAAAAAGATGCAAAGAAAACTACTAGTATTAGTTATGCAAATGAAAATTACGAAACGAAGGAAAATTAAAAAATTTCTTTCATACAATGAACATTTCCGATTTGTCCATCGACAATGCAACCTGCTAACAATCACCATCATCATCTCTTCTCAAAGCATTTTAATCCAACCTCTCCAAGTTCTTTTCTTCCTTACAGGCTTGGTCGTACCCATTACATGTGCTTTTTATGACATAAGCAAACAAGCAGATGGCTGTCCTGATGAAAAGAGTCAACCATCACCTATAGACACCAAAGAAGTTAATGGTGCGTTGCTATCTTGTGACGAGGTCTAATGCCACATGCATAAGTTTACAGTCTACCTTACCCCCCAAACGGGAACACGACAGTGACAAGCTCTGACGCTATTGTGGAAATAATTAATGGGCAAGACAATGCAGAACTTTACCACCTGGTAAAAAGAAGTGCTTCTGTTTCTTTTTGCATAAAATAATAAATACTGCGGCTGCCTGCATAATGTCATCGTCGTTCAGAGACATTTTGCCGTTGAAACAGCTGCTTGTCAACTAAAATATTTTTCAAATTGTTGGCAACTTGGTGGAGACAATGAAAACAAAAGTTGGCAATTTTCTGAATAGTAGCAAACAGTTGGAAACACGGAAATTGCCAACAATTTTGGTGAAAACAAGGCTTAATATAATATTTATATATTCCTGAAATTTAACAATAAATACATACATATTTATGATCCTGAAAGTGGCAGCCAGCTGCCAGAAATTTCTGCGTTGAAGCATTTTTATGACATGTACCAAATAGAAAATTATTTATCATTAAATTACCTGCATATGGTAACAAAGAGGATGTTTTTTTAATTTTGATTTTTTCTTAAATCAAATATAAAATTTTGGAAAGCTCTCACCAAGCCCCGCCCATGAATAGCAATTTTTAACTTTCTATTGATGAAATTTATCAAATTTTGTAATTGAACTCATTAATTATAACTTAATTTAGTGGGAAGTTTCAGAGATGGCCTGCAAGTTCAACCGTTTACAGATTTTTTTTGTAAAAAGGTCTATTTATTACTTAAATCTGTATGCAAAATTTAAATTTGTAGAAATTTGTATTTTTATTAGAGAAAAATTATTTTTTTAAACTATTTGCGACTTCATGAAATGTTATAAAAATGAATTGAAGTAACATGCTTTACAGTAGGTATATTACAGTGGAAACAATTCAAAACATAAATATCACAGTTTATATGGGGAAGGAGTACAAAATGCTAAAATTTAAATATAATATGCATTAGAAATAATCTAAAGTAATAAATATTACACACTTACCCAACCGGTTGTTAATATTGTTTCTTTAGCATTGTTTACCATCCTATGAAATGATAATTTATGAAAAATTGATGGTATTCACACGGTCAGTAAAACATATCTCAGGAGATCACCACCAATCTCTAACCTAGAAACCAGTAAATAATAGTGCAACGTAACAACTAACGATAAATAGTTCACATTACTTACCACACAATGGAACCAGCATGATAGTCCCAAAATATTTTAGAATTCCATAACCCATAAAAAAGAAATGTAACAATTACAGGTTCACTCTGTTGTCCGTCTGTCAAGACGCTTTTTCTCAGGAACACATAGATTTATCAAATTGAAATTTATATCAATTACTGGGGTCTATGGTTCCTCTCAGCTGTGAAAAAATCAATCTTGTCAATAAATGTGATCAAAAGATATGACTACTTTTACCTAGAATTATGAAGTTGGCAAGAAGCAATATCTTACAACACATGCTAAGAGAAAAATCCAAAAACCGTAATGTTTAGTTACATCACAAAGAACGTGATCAAAAGATATGTTTCATATTCTGTGATTACACAAGATAATAAAAACTCATTATAAATTTCATGATTCTAGGTCAAACTTATCTTTGACCTAGAATCATGAAATTTATGTGTAGCTCAGGTTACCTACAAGTTTGTGCGGAACCTTCGGTATGCAAGTCCAACTCGCACTTGACCTGTTATTTTCTGTGATGCTAACTAAAATCAATACTAAAAAATATGTTCCCTAATAATTTTGAGTAACTAAAAATATTTTTGTGATATTTTACAACAATTTTTTTTCTAGTTTGATGTATTGATTATAGATATAATACATTGCTATGGTTGAATTTAATTCTTTATATAATTTTTATAACCTGAATTGTGGTACTCCATATTTCCATATATTTTTCTTAATTTTAGAATTTATAATACAATAATTATCAATTGATGGCTGATTGATTGATGCTTATTTACCTTTCAATGTTTTATTGTAATTTTATTTTCCGAAAATTTTGTAACTAAATGTATTATAATAAATAAACTTAATATCTCTATTGGGATATTTACCATTTAATATTAGGGAAGAAATTTTAGTAAGATTTATTATTACAGACAAAGCAACTCAGGAAAGTAACAATGTGTCTCTAAATACCACTGTTAAAGCCCTGTCTTTTAGTGAAAATGATGTTGAAGATTTGTTTGATGAAGATTGGAATGATGTGGATATGGAGAATATTAAGGTATGGTATTGAAATGATACAGCAGTTGAATGTAGTCACTGTATTATGCCACCTTAGCTCGACTTAAGTGTGGGAAAAGATAATGAGCTAAGAAGAAAATAATTATTGACTGAGATTGTTTGAATACAGATATGACCCACTGGCTAGTGGGTCAAATCTACTAGTGACTAGTGGGGTGACTTGTGAAATGGATAAATAGCTAAAAAATGAGAAACATTGGTATTGTTCTCTTTACATACAGACGTAGGGTAGAGTTGAAAGAGAGGACTGTGTGCCATATATCACAACCCTTCCAAAATTGCCTTGCTTCCTCCACATTCATACTATATAAATTCACCAGTTTTGGTGACTCTTGACATCACCTTTAAACAGCAGAAGATAGGTATTATGGACTTTTATTCAAAGTTAAAAAAAGCTTTACTTGTGTATCAAGTTTTTTGTAAATCGGCACTGCTGTTGGGGCATAATTGGAAAACTAATATAATAACTAACCTCAAAAAGACGCAGCTTTGTGCGTCCACTGCAAAAAAATACCCTTTGTCGTATCGCCTCAGTTCGAGAACACTCACCTTACAGCCTTAGCCAGTATTGGAATACTGGGAGTCGACATATCGAACAACATTCAGTTCTGAGGTCATTTGGAAGGAAAGGCTAAACTAGTCTCCAAAAAGCTTGACGTACTCAGTAGAGCAAAGCAGTACTTCATGCCAGCCCATCGCCTTCAACTTTACAAGGCCCAAATTAGACTTCACATGGAGTACTGTTTTCACCTCTGGGCCGGAGCTCCTCAGTACTAGCTTCTTCCTCTTGATCGCATTCAACGTCGAGCGGTTCGAATCGTCGACAACCAGGCTATTTCTAATCGGCTTGACTCTTTGGCGTTATGCAGAGATGTAGGTTCGCTCTGTAGTATCATGGGGAGTGTTCCGAAGGGTTATTCGGACTAATTCCTGCCGCTAAATTCCATCATCGGATATTGCGTCAAAATTTAAAGTTCCATCCTCACTACCTCGATGTCTGGAAATCCACAACCGTGCGCTTTTGTCAGCACTTTTTGCCTCGCACTACTCCTTTGTGGAATCAATTACCCTCGGGGTGTTTCTGAACGGATACGACTTAAGAAACTTCAAACGAGCTTATTCATTCTTAAAAGGCCGGCAACTCAGCTGCAAGACCCCCAGTATTGCAGTTGTCCATGGGTGGCGGTGATCACTTACCATCAGGTGCACCACCTGCTCGTTTGCCCCTTCTGCTATAAAAAAAAAACTAATATCTATCTTATATATATATATATATATATATATATATATATATATATATATATATATATATATATATATATATATATATATATATATATATATATATATATATATATATATATATAGCTTTTTATTTATATATCATATAATAGCTAAAAAGGTGATGGAGGTGGGAAGAGATGACCATACCATCTTAAATGGAACACGATAGCGACAGGAACCAAAGCTATAGAGGCAGTAATAAAGATAATGTCACTTTCTATACAGCATTCTTTTCAGCATATTTTTCTAATATTAACATTGAGCTTTTTTCAAAAGGATTCTGACGACCTAGATTTGAGTAGCATTCAGCGTTGTACAATCGTGTCAATTATTAGTTATAGTAATAGATTGGAGTTAAGTTTAAGAAATGATGCTAAGCAAATATGTACATGCACTGTTGAAGGAGTTTGGTGAGTCTTTTTGAACATTCTGTCATATTGAGTTTTCTGTACTTTGGCAAAGGAAACAATTTTTATTTATTTTTTAAATAAAGAAAACTATTAAGACTGTGCTACTACTAATAATAACTTCTAGTATCAAAGTATAAAGTATTATATATATGAAGCATTGGTAGAGTAAATCAAACAGCAATAGGTAACAACTTTCGCAGGCAACCAAGGTACGAGGGTCAAATTGAAAGTTCTTAGAAAATCAATAAATTGGTAAAGTGCAGTGCAAGTGGGGCCAAAAAAATATTTTTCAAGATTTTATGTTACTACTTTGTTGACGTGACTAATATGTACATTCGTGACAAATTTCAGCTTTCTAGTAATAACGATCTCTGAGCTATCCTGCGGACGGACATAGCGAAACTATAAGAGTTTCTAGTTTACTTTGGAACCCTAAAAACTGAGCAAATTAGGTTTATTATATCTTATCAAGTTATTAGTTTTATTATATCTTTCCAAAATAGTGTCCATTCATATCAAAACATTGCTGCAACCGATGGAGCCACTTAGAAAAGCACTTTGCCCACTCGTCCTTAGGGGTCTTTTCGACAGACTTTTGAAAAGCAGCTACTGCTTCCTCGGCGTCCATAGAACGTTTCTCTCGAAGTTTTATTTTTATTTTCGGTAATAAATAAAAATCGCGAGGTGAGAAGAGGCTATATGGCCGGTGACCTAGTAAATCCACGTCTGACTTCGCCAAATAGTTGATTGCTCGCCCGGTGGTGTGCGACGAGGCGTTGTCGTGTTGAAGAAGGATTCTACTATAAGGTCGTTTTTCCAAGATTAGTGGCAAACAATAGTTTGTGTACCACTCTGCATTAACTGTTTATAATCTTCTAAAACAATTGTCGCGTGACCTGTGCCGAATAACCTGTCCTTCTGAAAAATGAAACCACCATCTTTTTCACACCTAGACTTCTTTTTACTTTGGTTGGCAACTCTTCGGAAGAAAACATCCAATGAGCTGGCTGTCTTTTGGTTTCCGGATCATAACAGTAAATCCAGCTTTCGTCACTAGTAAGTATGTCAAACACAGCCCTTGAGTCATCTCTGTCTTTGAGGCATTTCACGTCACCAATTAACACTGCGGAATTTTTGGTTTTCAGTCAAATTATGAGGTATCCACCGGGCACAAAGCTTAATGTTAATATGAAAACCGCTAAATGATCATGGAGGATTTTGTGCACTTGACTCAGCAATGCCTAAATCTCTCTCATATAAATGCTTGTCCAAATCTGCTGATAGGTCACTCTTTTGTTACGCATACGCCGCGCAACGCTGATGTTATCTTCAGTCGTCGCCGTAGAAGGCCGTCCCTCACGCAGATCATCAGTGAGATTAGTGCGATCATGTTTAAACTTATTAAATCAGTTGTAAACAGTGAAACGAGATGGGGCTTCGTCGTGAAAAGCTAATCGAGTGTAGCCTAACTTTCTTGTTGACTTAAATGTCACGAAAAAATGTATGGTATGAGAATTTTCTTGCGTTAAATTCATGCTGACGTGACACAATTTTCAATTTGCTGCTAAATCTTAAAACAAATGAAAAATTAGTGAAATACATACCTACTCAATAATGTTGGCGTAGAATGTCATTTTCAAAATTTAAACTTATTTGTTTGTTATATTGTTTATAAGTGGCTAGTTCTAAAAACTTTCAGTTTGACCCTCGTCCAGGCGTGCTAACACACCGCCATTTGATTGCAAGCTGCTGCTGAGATTATAGTTATCAAGAATACCCCCGAGAAAACTCCTCATATACCATTGCTTGGAAACCGAACTCAGAACCTCATGATCTGAGTTAAATAGAGTAACAAAAATAATACCATATTATACACGAAATTATCTAAGCAAGTAACCCCAAAATAAGCAAATTATATTCTTGTGATTAGTCAATACTTATACATAGGAATGCATATAAATAAAATACTAGACAAACACTGAGGCTCAAAACCACATTCTTACTATATGCGTAACATACAAATATTAATTCTTGTCGGAGATTAAAAACCAGCCTCGTCTCATGCATAGATGCTAAGCACTTGTTCAAAGCGGTAGTCTAATAACTATTATTATTTGGTTTTACTGTGTTAGTGGCTTTCTTGAGATGAGAAACTACAAATGCTTATAGAACAACAATCATGTTGATTTTTCAATCCATTGTTTCGGGTTTTGAAGCTACATGTGCAGGTTTACTGGTGTCCTCACCCTACAGAAGCTTACATAGCAGGATAGTAAAAAGTCAACTTTTGTAGCAGTTAGAATTGGCAAACAGCTGGCTCACACCTGCTGGTTTAAGATATGTATTGTGAAAAAATGTCTACCTACACGTTTCTATAGCTAATATGAGTCAACTTAATACCACAAATAGTAATGATTACATACAGTATGGCATCTATTCTGATGAACGAGCATTTGTCTAGATGAATGAGCATTTGTCTACTTCGACCAATATCTGTCTCTTGTACATGAAATATCTCACATACATATCCTAAGCAGACGGGATGAGATAGTTCAATTTCAAATCTTTACCATGTGAAGCACATGCTATAATTTTTTGTATGTATATCATCGGAATGGTGCATTGCTATCTTGTGGCGAGGTCTAATGCCAAATGCATAAGTTTACCGGCTACCTTACCCTCCAAACCGGAACACGACAGCGACAAGCGCTGACGCTATTGTGGCAGGAATAGGTAAGGTGGTGGTACCAGACCCGGGAGAGACAATGCAGAACTCTACCACCTAGTAGCCACGATGGTAGTGACTCGATAGCCAATCGGTCTCCTTTTACGACCTGCCTGGCAGACGTCATCAACCTCCACAGTTATGACGTCACCTGATAAGAAGCTGGCCCGCTGGTTCCATTCACTCTATGACCCTTCAGCGGTACGGACCAGCGGCGCCACGGTGGACTTCATATTTCTACTGCAAATAAGAATACTGCGTTTTATTTAAACTCAAAGTACATCCGTGCCAGCTGCCGTTGAACCTTCGCCGAGGCTACAGCCTCTCTGCATTGTCTGCAACTGGTGAGACCTTCTGAAAATTACTTACAGGAGTCAATTGCTAGCGGCCGTGCCGTCCTGCCGCTACAACCACTAGTGGCATCTTCCGGCCATCACTGCTACGACCGCTACAGTGGTGACCCCGACGTGAATGTTGCTGGCTTTTAATACCACAATATGCATAAGTTTACTGGCTACTTTACCCTGAAGCCGGAACACGGAAGGGACAAACATTAAAGCTATCGCAGCAGTAATAGATACTGTAGTTGTACCAAACCCAGACGAAACATGGCAGAACTCTATCAACTAATTAGTAGTCTGACCAGTAGTTCAGTTTAAATGTTTTTATTTTTTTTAAATTAATTGTTAAATATAATTTCAGGTTAAACACTCCTTTACAACAAGGGGACATTGTTAGTATTCTGGCATCACGTGATACCTCCGGGCATTTTTTAGTCAATAATCATCAAGGACTATTGATACTACACCCTGATCATCTAATATCATCCACGAGTGTTGTGTCTGGTGTTTTTTGTAAGCGAAAAGCTGTTCTTCAAGAACGTTGGAGGGGAATAGATTCTGCTAATACTGCTGTGAGTTGTGATATATAATTTGCGTTAATTGCAACTACTGTGACGTATTACACAGTTTGACTGGAAAAATATTGTACAACTCGCGCGAATTAACATGAAATCTGGCTCAATTGACGTTTGTGCAATGTACAGTGCGCAAAAAAGTTTATTTTAAATTTTAAAGCGCAAATGCACGTACAATGTTAACAAAGATGCTATCGCTACTGCCGGCTGAACTCGCTAGGCGGCAGCGGGGCGCCGCGCGGGGCAGCTGGGGAAATCGAATACACAGCCAGGTGTCATGTTAACTCGCACGAGTTATACATACTAAAAGACACGATAGATGTCATATGTAATCAATAAAATATAATAAAAAGATAATTTTGCTTAATTTTTAAATCTGTCGTCATCGCGCGATCGACAGCAAGTCTAGTCACGAGTTCAGCAAATCGCTGTAAACAATGACCTTTGATATTTTTGCGCGGGTTTTCATACATAAATATATTATAGGATAATAAGGTCAAATTTGAAATACCTTTTTTAGCATATTTGGTAGCAGAAAGGGAGTGGTCCGCTGAACAAATTAGTAAACTTAGAGTATATAACATTTTGTTCTGGGTGTCTGAGCGCAGTTGGTTTGGGCCTGGACACACTTTCACTTCAATTGTTGTTATGTGGCTTTCACCGAATACTACCACCACAGAATACTGGAGACTAACAGAAGTCAATAAACATACAAGTAATATTCGAGGAACTCACACATAGACACCTCTCACGGACGCGATATCTCGGAATGCTTCGGGGCAGTTTGTTCCGTACCATTCCGAGATATTGCGTCTATGTGTGCATTCTGTGCTTCTACTGTGACTAAAACAATTATTCTGCCAATGTCACGTTGTAGCACACTATCTTTTGTTGCTTCATAGTGATGTTACAGAGGTGTCAGAATTATACAATGGGGTGTATTATATACATACATCGAGTGAATTCGACGCATCAATGTATATCTAATATCCCTACCATTTCATCCTATTATTTTTTTCGAACGACAAATTCGAAATTACAAGAGACATGTTGGGCCTTACATGACAAATTGTCATGCCATGGGGCGTACCTAGTATCTTTGATTAATATTTGTTCATTCATTCCTTGTATATTTATTTTATTTAATAGAATATCAAACAAGCAAATGGTTCTCTTGATGCCAATAGAAACCAAAAATGTTAATAGTTTCTTAGCTATCTGGTGGTGAGGTTGGAATGAATGATAGTTGAAATGCATAAGTTTGCCGGTCACTTCACATTCAGACTAGAATACCAAATTGACAGGAATGTAAAGCAGTGTCATAAAGCCTGGTCTTGGTGCAATATCTAGAGATATTTCAGAACTCTGCCAGCTAGTTTTCAGTCACAATGTTAGTGATATGTATAAGCCTTAAATCACTTTTTACGAGATGTCTAAATGTATGGCAGTTAATCTATTTTCAAAATGAGCTCAGATCAACATGGGTACTGTTTGCATATTTATTTAGGTATATCAGAAAAATATATGTTTAAAATTTTTCACACCCGTTTTCATCTCAAGACTTTTTTTTAGGTTTCCGAAGTAAACTAGGAACCCTTATAGTTTCGCTTTTCCTCGATCCGTCCGTCCGTCCGCACGATTGCTCAGAGATCATTAGTACTAGTAAGCTGTAATTTGGCATGAAATTACATATTAGTCATGTCAACAAAGTGGACTCTACATGCAAAGTGGGGATGTTAATTTCTTTTCTCGCGTACCTCATAGTGTGTGGTATCATTGGATAGGTTTTTAAGACATATTGTAGGTTGTGAAAACAATTTTTCGATTAAAGAAATCGTTTATGAAATATTAGTCTTTAAACTGCTAATTTTTATTAAAGTCAAGTGCCTCTGCTAGCTAAACGGTTGGTTTTGGGGTGAGTAAAAATTTACGGTAGTAGTAAGTATAATGAAATTAGAAGGAAAACTATTACGGCTCTGAAGACTACAAGTTTTTGAGTAATAGTCGGCCAATTTAAAAGTACTTGGAGAAGCATTTATAGGTAGTCAACCTGCGGTGTGATTATTATCTCCGTAATTGACGTTAAATATGATAAATGTTCATAGTAGGAAATAATAAAAGCCCTCTTCTTTGTCCACATTATTGTGATGGGCAACTTCGGAACCCTATATTACGCGTGGCCCGATACGCACTTTACCAATTTTTAATCTCTATGAATGTGTTTCGCAGATGACTATAGGTATATTGATTCATGAATTGGTTCAGAAAGCTTTGACTGAACGTATATCAAGTGTAACAGAACTGTGGTCTCTGGCCGAGAAAATTATGATTGACTCTATACAAATGTTATTTGACGCGGGATTGACAGAAGCAGAAACAAGATCTAACATACAGATGTATATTGGCCCCTTAGCAGAATTTATGCAAGCATATGTTGTTGGGAATCCTTCTGTACAGGTGAGAAAGAACTCTTTATATTGTTACGTACTTCCCCGTGTTGGTCCCGGGCTCCTTTGAAGAATAGGCCAACTGCCGTTCTGCCAGGCAAGTCGTAAAAGGCGACTGAGTGGCTATGCGCGTCACTACCATTAGTGTTGCCGATCGATTGTGGATTATCGATAGGATATCGATATTCTATCGATAGTAGTCCGATAGTAGTACTATCGATATTATAATCGATAGTATCGATTAAACGATAGTATCGATACTATTGATTGTTCAAAAGGATACAATACTATTAGCAAAATAAAATACTGTTAATACTATCGATAGTATTGTATCTCCCAGTCAGAAAAGTATTGATCCTATCGATAATATCGATACTATTGAATTTCTAGGAAACGATAGTATCGACAGTATTAGCACTATCGATACTATCGTAAATTAGCATACAATCTATAGTTCAAAACAATCGATGGTATCGATACTATAAATTCTATTTTTACTATAAATTCTATTCTATTGTTTACTAGACATTCAATAGTATCGATACTATCGATAGTATTGATTATTTTTTTAAATTAGGAAACACGATACTATAGATAGTATCGATAGTATTGCACTTAGCAGATTATATTGTATTCTTCTAAATTATCGATTGAATCGATAGTATCTATAAAATCGATACAATCGATGGTTGTATCGATTGTATAGGCTTGTTTAGATTAAAACTATCGATGGCGGAACTATCGATAGTTTGGCAACACTAACTATCATTGTGACTACTAGGTGGTAGAGTTCTGCATCGGCTCGACCGGGTCTGGTACCACCGCCTTACCTATTCCTGCCGCAATAGCGTCAGTGCTGGTCGCTGTCGTGTTCCGGTTTGAAAGGTAAGGTAGCCGGTTAACTTATGCATGTGGCATTAGACCTCGCCATAAGATAGCAATGCACCATTTACATCTTTGGTGTCAATAGGCGATGGTTGACTCTTTCCATCAGGAGACCCATCTGCTTGTTTGCTATCTTATGATATAAAAAAAAAAAACTTCGTTTTCGGTTCGCAATTGTAAGAAAACGCCACTTATATTAAATCCGTGTATTTACAACACAAATACACACAAAACAAGACAACGCAATGTGATACTAAATACTATGATTAACACTAGTCACTCACTGTACTAACAGACTTAGAACACTATACAATATCACTTCTCGCTTCGCACGGGTCGCTTCAAGTATCGTTCTCGATCGCTTGATAAAAACTGCCCTGCGGGTCTAGCCAAGTGGCATAAACGCTCGGAGAATAGAAAGATAAATGTATGGATTTGACATAAGTATAATCGAACGCTTACGTCAAGTCCGTACATTTATCTTTCTATTCTCCTAGCGTTTATGCCACTTGTCTAGACCCGCTGTATTTGTCAACACATCTCTATTTATACCCAGAATAAAGTTCTGCCTGGATCCAGAAAAATCTAAATGTATCGGGAAACAATGAATCACTTCTTATTATTGTAAACAACTTACAAGTTATAACTCATAAATACTAGTACACGCTACTTTCAACCTTATGCCATATACCACAAAGTATATTATGGCATAGCTTACGTCAACTATTTGTTTGTCAATAGGAGTTTCTTTCTTTTATTTCTAGATCTCTCCAGCGTTTCAACTCTACACGTTTCTAGATTATTCGTAACAATATCTTAGGGTACTGAACAACTTGTACCTTTATAGTAAACGTAATTTTAAAAAAGTTTATTTTTCACTACATGCCTAACCAAAACTACCGTCCTTTATTTTATTTAGGAACAAAGTATAGTTATCAAACTGCAGTAATTGCAGTGTTTTAGTCCAAAAGCCAAATTCCTACCTTGTGGTGTATCCTGGTATGCAATGAGGCCCTGGAGAAGTGTAGTGATGTACCAAATGTATTTTTATAGCCAACCAATTAATCTTTATATAGCTAGTCAGATGTAAGCATATACGTTATCCCTACATGGCAACCCTGCCAGGATTCGAATGTCAAAACTATACAGGTGACTACTTTTGAGCAATAAGGAACATAAAAATGAAACTAACAATAAACTGGATAGTTTACATTTGGGTCTGTATTAAGTTATCAGGAATGAGTTACCTAATGTTGTTATAAACAAAGTTGACACTACACCTAAAATTGGAAGAAAATTCAAATGTGTAATTTTAGTTTGTACGCGATATTGTGTTATATATTATAGTTATATATGTGTTTTAGCACTTATCCCATGCTAGGGAAAACTAAAAAACTGAATAAAGAGAATTTATATCAAGGCCAACAATATATTCTCATGTTTATGTTTTTCTTCTTACTTTTGTACTAGCTGTGCCCAAGACTTCGTCTGCGTGGAAAAAGTTAAAAGATAGACAATCTGGGGTTTACCTGCATAGTTTCCGTTCCCGTAGGATTCTCGGGATAAAAACTATCCTATGTCCTTTCTCAGGTCTCAAACTATTTCTATACCAAATTTCACCCAAATCGGTTCAGTGGTTTAGGCGTGAAGAAGAGACAGACATACAGATAGACGGAGGTACTTTTGCATTTATAATATTAGTATGGATATGCTAACTTTTCTTGCAGTAAAATAAAATATGTTGTCATGCATTTTGTTTTACATCTGTTAGGGTGATGTGGTTATGTACCAAATGTATTCTATATATAACTAATTAATTAATCTCAATAGTATTAGCCAGATGTAAGCTGTTGTTTCATTTACAATACCTCTACGAAGCCTTGATTTAAAAAATAAAAGTAATTTATCTCCACAAAATATGATAAGAGATCTGTCCAGATGTTCTACCCTGATTCAGTAACAAACATCTATCCATCCACGCTTTCACTTTTGTAATACTATATAGTGAGATATATTTAGGATACTTGGGATTACATTTTTTAGAATAATCAAAAAGAAAATTGGAGAGGAAAGATAGATAAAGTGCTGGACATTGAAGAAAATGTTTGTTGTCCACAATTAGGAATAAAAGGAAAGATAGATGCTACTCTACAAGTTACTAAATATGATAACAATGGTAAGTAGTACTAGTATCCACCAGTAATGGTAAGTAGTAGTATCTGTTGTGGTTAGCTACCCTGACTACGCAATCGACGGGGCTCGGGTTCGATCCCCGACGGGGAAAAGCGTTACCACCCATAACAAGCAAATAATTTGCTTACTTTGGGGTTAGATCAGTAAGTGTAATTTACCCAGTGAATATTATTATATTATTATTATAATACTGAACTGTGATGCTTAAAATATATATGTTATGTGTATCAGCTGTAATATTGTCAATTAAAAAATGTATTGTATCACAAAGATATACTTTTCGCATTTAGTAGATATTCATTTGACAACGACGATATGGAATTGTTTGTGAACAATAAATTGTTAAATAAATATGGTGTATGTTGAAGGTCCGGAGAGTGTTATAATGCCGCTGGAGCTGAAGAGCGGCAGGGCTAGTATGTCGGCGGAGCACCGCGGGCAGCTGGTGCTGTACGGCATGATGCTCAGCCTGCAGCGCGGCGACCACCCCACCACCGCAGTACAACGGGGGTTGCTACTATATTTAAAGTAATATTCTTTTTATATCATAAGTGAACCCCGTTATCTATGTAGCATATTGGTGGCAACTGATTTTAGGGATGGGGCAATTATTACTAAATAAATCTGTTTTCTTTTTTATTTACATAAAAAAAAAATTACAATAATATATTATTGACATTGATTTTAATTATGAGCTTAGCCAGTGACGTCGGTAGAAGTTGAAAGATCATTTTCTTGCTTCAAATGAATATTTTTGAGTATCCATCAATATGGAATGTATCCAAGTCATTTACTACAAGTGTCACATACTAAACAAATGTCAATGTCAATAATATATTATTGTTATTATTTATTTTGTTATGTAAATAAAAAATGAGAACAGAGATTTATTTAATTAAAACTACCCCATCCCTAAAATCAGTTGCCATCAAGATGCTACATAGATGACAGGATATAATCATAAGATAGCTTTTTTTTTATATCATAAGATAGCAAACAAGCAGATGGGTCTCCTAATGGAAAGAGTCAACCATCGCCTATAGACACCAAAGATGTTAATGGTGCGTTGCTATCTTGTGGCGAGGTCTAATGCCACATGCATAAGTTTACCGGCTACCTTACCCTCCAAACCGGAACACGACTACGACTAGCACTGACGCTATTGCGGCAAGAATAGGTAAGGCGGTGGTACCAGACCCGGGCGAGCCGATGCAGAACTCTACCACCTAGTAGTAACGATGGTAGTGACTCATATAATAGCCAATCGGTCGCCTTTTACGACCTGCCTGGCAGAACGGCAGTTGGCCTATCCTTCAAAGGAGTCCGGGACTAGTGATGGGTAATTTTCGGAAAAATTTCAAACCTTGGAAATTTTTCCTTTTATTTTTCAGAAAAATAAAAAATTGGAAAAATAATGGAAAAATATTGTTTACTGTAAAATATTTATTACTATAAAATTTAAAATATTATTCTGATATTATTTATCGTAAACACGTTTGATTATACGTACACGTTTGATGCATATGATTCAAATAACTGCCAAACTTTTTTTATAAACTCTTTTACTATAGATTTATATAAGATTTACATAATTTTCAACTGGAATGTAGATATGTAATGTAGGAATGTTGGATAATTAATCTGAATCATCACTTTCAAACAGTAGATCATTTTCTGTATTTTGTGCTGCATCTATAAATAATATTTTTATTAGTCTTTAATTAGTGTGTTTTCATCATATCATCTTGACATTTTTTCATTTCATAATATTCTTCATCAATGTGTGACGTTAAAGTTTTTCTAGTAGGTAACTGATATGATGGTGCCAAAGCAGCAAAAACTTTCTTTCATAATGGATGTTCTACCCAAGAAATAGGGGTTCCGGATACTGCAGTAGTTAAAGCTATTAATTTATTTATGCCTTTTTTTTCATTTACCATACAAGCTGCTGGAACTGACAGACACAATGAAGTAGAAGGCAAACTATCCGTAGAATCGGTTCCTTTCGGATCTAACATAATTTTCACATCTCGTGGACTTTTATCACAATCTGCAATGTGTGACCGCATACGGGTTACGTTAGCGTATCGAAATATTTTCGTACAATACCTACATGATACACCATTATTTCGTTTTTCAAACAGTTTCCACGTGTTTTTATCTTTATTACGACCCATTATAATTATATTTAATCGAAAGTTATACTGTTTTAATAAAACTGATAAAGAAAAAACACCACTTGCATGAAACGTAAGTATACACTGTAGAGAAGTTGCACGCCAATTGAGTTAAAAATTACGTAGCTAGTATTTAAAAGGTCTTGCGGGAAATCCCCGAGACATTTGTAGCAACTAGTACAAAATGTTTTAGTGTTGCCAAATAATAGAATATATTTAAATAATAATCTAAAATAGCGGTTAAGTATCGTTGTTATTCAGCGTGATGAAATAAGTACCCTAACCTTCTAGTGGGGCGCAGTGAGGTCATAGAAAAAATATGTTTAGTAATATCTTCACTATTTAGGAATAGATAATTACGGTAATTAATCAATAGTTTAAATTATTTAGACATATAATCCATTATTTGGCAACAATAGAATATCTACATTGTACTAAATATCATACTTTATTTATCATTTTAACATTTATCTTGAAGTGAATCACTTATGTATTTGATATTTTTTATGTATTAGATTGGTTTAAAGTTGTGGATGCGTGTCTGTGTTAAAAACGGAACTCGTTAATATATTTATATTAATGTTGCCGATTATCGATACTGCAAAATTGCTATTCACGGGAATTCCCCATAGACATATTATGTTATAAATTATTTTATAACGTGGAAGCCCCGTGATCTTGATTCACTTGTTTTATCGTGTTTGTGATACTAAATATAATATAATATACAATAATATTTGTTCCGTTCGAAATTGAGCTCACCAATATGAGTCCAATGATATTATATGTACGAGTCTATGTAAGTATAATAAGTAAAATGTTATATTTTTTCTTTCATTATAACTAGCCATGCTGAAAACTATGAAAATATGTTTCATATGTGGATATTATTGTTATTTTAGCAAAAAAAAGGAAATTTTCACAAGACTGTCTCGAAGCAGAAGAATTTGAATTGTCGCAGATTTGGGAGGGAAAATGGAAAAAAGCGGAACTAATGAAGAATGCACAAAAACCTCGCCGTTCTACGAAATCGAAGAAAAAGATCAACCAAGTCCAGTCAAATCACAGTCAGCTACAAAAGAGAGCAAAAGTGATTCTGATAAGATTTACAACTATGATTGCCTTGATTGTACACAGAAACAAGAGAACTCTTTACTATTGGAAGAATTACTATATGTAGCTCCATGTATGAGAAACTTACTTTATCGTCATATTTTAAGATTTGTAGATGGATTTAAAGGAAAACACATCAATGTAGATGAAGTGACAGTTTTGTGTCCTCCAGTTACCTCAGTCTGATCAAAATTGAGTGTTTACATAGAGCGAACTGTTATTTCTTTTACCGTTGTAAGAATAGTGCTTTCATATACTTAAATAAAACAGTAGCAATAAATATTCAATGTCGTAATTATTTTATTTACAATCCAAGTTTAGTGGAAAAATATTGGAAAAGAAATGGAAAAATATCGGAAAAATATTTTTTTTCTTTTCTTTTCCATCCGAAATTTTTCCATTGCCCATCACTATCCGGGACCAACAGCAATACATTTATATATATTTTTTATATGTAGCACCTTTCCTCTCGCTTTACAGAATTATGTGGCATGATTTAATGGAATGCAAATAAGTGTGTAATGGAAAGTCAGTTTGTTTGCTATTTTATGATATAAAAAAAGAAACAGAAAAAGCAGCCTCATACTCAAACCAGATGTTCTGCAACGCAATCACCTAGTAGTTAACATAGTAGTGATACGTATAGCCAATTGTTCGCCTTTTACAAACTGCCTGGCAGAATGACAGATGTTCCATTCTTTAAAGGGGACTCAGACCAACATGGTAGAAATAATATTATAACTTAATAATAATTCATTAAAATCGATATTTATAATAGTCCTTGATTATTTATGATCATATGTTATTTGTAGGGAATGTATCGAGCTGAAGGAAGTGAGCTGCGGATATCCGGAACGCCGTGATTTGATAATGCTCCGCAATGAACTAGTTCAGCATCTCGTCTCCAAGCCAAGCATTATTAATACAGGTATGAAAGAATAATGGCAGTCTCCGTACATTTAGTTTTAAGGTAAACTGGGGACAAATTTGAATATGAAATACTTGCTGGCACACGCGGTTTCGTCTGTGTTGCTTATTATATTAACACAAATCACTGAACGCATTGTGCTGATAAAAATAGCAATTTTTTATATTAATAATAATTTTATGTGAAATAAAAATATGGTGCTAATATTTTTAGTTAAAAATTTAAGAAGGACTGTGTAACTAAGAAATATTTTTTTTTATATTATAAGATAGCAAACAAGCAGATGGGTCTCTTGATGGAAAAAAGTCAACCGTCGTCTATAGACACCAATGTTAATGGTGTGTTGCTGTCTTGTGACGAGGTCTAATGTCACATGCATAAGTTTACCTGCTACCTTACCCTCCAAAACGGAACACGACAGTGACGTACTGACGCTATTGCGGCAGGAATATGTAAAGCGGTGGTACCAAACCCGGGCGAGCCAATGCAGAACTCTACCACCTAGTAGCTACAAAAAAATATAAAAATATATGGTAAGAATAATGATGAGTGTCCATACAATGTTCTCGTAGAGTCTAACGCATGTTGATAGGTGTTTATCATTTTACGATTAATAATTTCTTCTGAAATGTAAATTGTATCAGTCAAACTTTTTTAAATAAAATTCTACAATTCTCGAAAAACCAACAACGATTAGTATAATTTGAATTTGGACAAATGATAATTTAGATAATCTTTCACATTGTAATTATATATATAATGTATCGGTTATATAGATATAATTATGTTTCTGTACCTCTCATACAAAATTATTTGATTTTAAAAGTTCTTTTTTTTAATATCAAGAAAGTAAACAAGCAGATGGGTCTCCTGATGGAAAGAGTCACCCATCACCTTTAGACACCAAAGGTGCTAATGGTGCGTTGCTATCTTGTGGCGAGGTCTAATTCCACATGCATAAGTTCACCGGCTACCTTACCCTCTAAACCAGAACATGACAGTGACAAGCACTGACGCTATTACGGCAGGAATAGGTAAGGCGGTTTTGCCAGACCCAGACGAGACACTGCAGAACTCTACCACCTAGTAGCCACGATGGTAGTGACTCGAATATCCAATCGGTCGCCTTTTACGACCTGCCCGGCAGAAGAGCAGTTGGCCTGTTCTTCAAAGGAGCCCGGGACCAATACGGGGAAATCCCACGGGAGCGCGAAATATACGGATAAAATCCCGTTACTGTCTATGTTTTAAACCACGGTAATAAGGAGTAAATTAGGCTAGTATATTTAAGAAATGTTTCCACGCAGACGAATTCGCGGGCACAGATAGTGGTTAATACACTTCTTACCTTTTCTAAAGTCTCAGTTATTTAATTTCATTGTAGAAAATATTTTAAAATAAAAAAATATTATTAAATAATAATCTTTTTCCCATGAGGGGCAAACAGAATCAAATGATACATTTTTTAGATTTCATAAATAGTGGTGCCCGGCTTCTCTATCATATGTTGTTTAAAATTATTAGTAAATGTCGTCTTTAATTTTTGAATATAGCTGCAAAACGATCACAGCAAAACAGCAGATAAATTGCCAGGCGACCTCATGTTAATTTAATTAATATTAGTACGCACGCGTCGCGCTCGTCTGTCGACAACCCACTGCGATAGGGATCTGCCAAGATGCAGCTAGCTGTAGGCATTTATTGCGCATAAGTACATCGAGTGACAGAGGCCTGGTAATAGTGACCACACGGCGTCTAAAGCTTAAAGAGTTCCTCCAAAAATGTAGTAGCGACCCGACACGGAGACGGTTATAACTTCTTGGAGCTGCTTCTTAGACTCAGATGTCAACATTTTGGGTTGCCGAAGGTAATATTGAAAATAATATTTAGGATTAATTATTTAGATCGCGAATTATTATTATCAACTAGCTGACCCGGCAAACGTTGTTCTGCCTTTTTAACTACTGTTATTTTTTTTCTATCTTTTCTCACCTTTTAAACCTTCCCTGAACTTCAACAATTAATTCAAAACCAAAATTAGCCAAATCAGTTCAGCCTTTCTCGTTTTAGCGAGACTAACGAAAAGCAATTGATTTATATATATATATGTAGGAAGTGGGTCAGATATGATAAATAAAATGCGGATGTGGTGATATAACAGCATTAACAGCTCTTTATATTTTGTTCAACTTGTATCAAATATCAAAAATAAAATAAGATCACCATTAAAGCTTTCCATCATTTAATGACTAGTTCTCGTTTAACAATTCCAAGTAACTTAATTATTCCTTATTACAAATAAGTCATAATTTAAGCAATAGATAGTCCATTATAAATTGTACTGCGACTAATTTATAGTTGACAATAATAATTAACTTGTTTGCACAAATTAATTATCCGAGAGTCAAGGATAAGCTACTAGCAAGATACAACAAGTGTACCGAGCCACGCCAGAGCCAAGACTGCCCGAACGGAGGGCGCTCAGAGCCTTTTATACAGGTAGCAAAACAATTTGAGTAGTAGGGATATCGAACGATGCGCTCGGTGGCTTTACGTACACCTGTTGTTTACAATATTCTTGCATTTGATGACGCGGACGCCGTCACGGCCATACTGACATGCACACGTCCTCGTGTGCGCATCTTTATACATCTGAGGACAAGGAACGCCTCGTTCATCCTGACATATCTTTTAGAAAACTAAACGTAATCTTATTTTTTACAACTCTATAATTAGCGTGATCTTTAGCGAAATTGTACAATAGTGTGCTGGTCCGGCAACCCCTTCAGCAACTACAACTATTAAACCCCTCTCTCTTTTCGTTTTGAAACCGGAGACTGGATTCTAACTAAGCTAGGAATCCCTCTCATCCATTAAAAAAACCGGAGACTAGACTGTACTAATCTCCCTCTCATCAGTTTAAAACCGGAGACTGGAGTTTATTAAGCTCCCTCTCATCAGTTAAAAACCGGAGACTGGAGTGCACTAAGCTCCCTCTCATCAGTTAGAACCGGAGACTGGAGTTTACTAAGCTCCCTCTCATCAGTTCAAAACCGGAGACTGGAGTGTGCCGTCATCTTCCTACATTTTTTGTCAATCCTAAATTTTTTAGTTAAATTACTTCTTTTACTTTTTTTTTTTACATTGATTTCTTCTCATAGTTTTATAAGACTCCCATTTCCTTTATTATTACTTTTTTTTTACATTTTTAGTGATATTTTTTTTATCATCATTTTACTACATTTTTTTTTCGTTTACTTAATATCGTATTTTTTTTTGCTGATGATGTAGCCTCATGAATAGTGGCATTAGTTATTACAAGATTAGAGAATCTCCTTCGCAGGTAGATATTAAAAACTCTTACTGTTATAACTATTTACAATATACACTGCATTTCTATCAATATTGTTTGGACCAGTTTTATGAACAAGATCATTATCATGAGTATACGCCGTCACGTCATCCTTGTTATAATTTTCATATAGGTACCTCAAGAAACCCTACAGGAATATGGGGAACTTCGCAGAGGCTATCATGGGCGCACTTGTTTTCTAAAATTGCGGTAACTTTTAAGGAGCCCTTATATTTTGAGTCAACAATAATTTTCGTTTAGTGTCGTTCTACATTCCTAACAAAGACAAAGTCACCTACACTAAAAGGTTTAACCTTTCATTACCTCTACTCAACCATAAAATGTCCGATTGGGCTGATTTTTTCAAAGCTTGTAGATACTTTCGCGAGTTTTTGTTAGTTGCCGAATGTCAAACCTAATGCTGCTGAGCGCGTGTTAAATATTACCTAACCGCTTTTGCCATGATTTGTCAGAGAATTATACTGCGCTATCATTATTAAAACCTACAAGAATCGCATTATATATTCGGACCGACTGTTAGCTCTATATGTGCCTGTCGCAAGAAGATGTAAATCTGTATTGTTTGAGTTTAGTTGGTAATAAACTTTAAGATTGCTTATTAACGATCTTCAAAGGGTCAACTAATTCGATTTCAGCTCGACGAATTTAAGTCCGACGGTTTTAATTCAATTGGTTGTCAATTGTTTTTTTTTTTTAAATATCTACCAAGCGCTCTCTATCTTTACCTACAAAGTCAGTATTTACCATACTCTCGCTAGCAGATTTTGAAACTGAGCAGGATTGTTTTTTTTTTTTTTATATATCATAAGATAGCAAACAAGCAGATGGGTCTCCTGATGGAAAGAGTCAACCATCGCCTATAGACACCAAAGATGTTAATGGTGCGTTGCTATCTTGCTATCAAGATTGTGTTTAAGTATTGCTAAGCATTAATCTGTTTTCGATTACTTCCTATTCTACATTGGTCCAAATTTTGCGGCCTAACGAAACATTAAGACTTATCAGGTCAAACGTGAAACTACCTCCAAATTTAAATTTTGCCTTGTGGTTAAGCATTTGATTTGTTCAGTGGAAACTACATCGAAACAAGCGACTATTTATAGATTCTTGTTCATAAAACCGTTCTCTTACAAAGGAATCACAACAGATTTGTTTAATATGGCTACATTCTAAACCAGACTCAAATATAAAAGATAATTAAATTCTACTTAGTGTAATACACCATGTAACGCTCTGGAACAGATGTTGACTGATTTTCTGTTTTTTCGGAACTCGAAGTGGCAACTTCTTTCTTCTTGTAGCTCATCGGACAAATGGAAGCTTTGTGGCTGGGCCGGGGTCACAACATACATAGCAGACCACTGGTGGTCGGCCACTGGACACGTCACCAGAGATAGTGGTAGATGACCTGCTTTCGCTGCAAGCAAAAATTATTTGAGATAAGTTTCCGTTTATCACGACAATCGTTGTAACGATGTTCAATTCTATCACAAAAAATTTCAACTTCCTCGAAATACAGTGGTGCTCTTAAATCGGTTCATATCTACGTCTAAAAGAATATAGTTTGCCAAGACAGCAGTTTGTGAAGTAGGTGACGGCATGACTCTTAAGCGAGTGAGTAGATACAATGATTTGATCTACCCCGTCTAATTGTTTCTTTTCTATAATAATTTTACTTAAGGCACACCATCTAGTAAGGTACACCACAAAAATGCTATGAGACAGATGAAGTGTCTTTGGAACGACAGAAGCATCTCATTAAAAACCAATCAGAGGCTGGTTCGTACGCTGGTGTTCTCCATATTTACGTACGACGCAGAGTCATGGACACTAAGAGCTGCAGACAGACGTCGCATTGATGCGTTTGAAATGTGGTGCTGGAGGAAAATGTTACGTCTCCCTTGGACAGCACACAGGACCAACGCCTTCATACAAAACAACTTGGAGTAAAGACCAGACTGTCTGCTACGTGCCTTCAAAGAATTCTATAATACTTCGGCCACATCTCTAGAAAGCAAGGAGACAATCTCGAAAAGCTAATAGTGACCGGAAAAGTAGAAGACAAAAGACCACGTGGTCGTACTCCTATGCGATGGTCAGACCAGGTTTGCACCAATCTTATGTCTAAAATGTTTTATGATGCTCTGCACGCCGCTAAAGATAGAGTCCAATGGCATAATATTGTGCTATCAAGAACAATCTAATGAGAAGGTTACGACCCTCAGTAATGAAGAATACGAAGCTAGGAGGAGGACACCAGTTAGTCATATCATCTGCTTCATCAGAATCAAAGTATATCAACTTATGGGAAGTAGATGCATTTACAGAACGTGAATTAATAATTTCTGCTATTTTTCAAAGAATAGTTTCCATAACACAAGTGAAAAGAGACATTTACTGCTCTACATAATTAACCGAAATAGTTTGATGCTGAAGTGGGAGTGAATCCGATCCCACTTCTGATGTAGGAAGTGGGTCAGATATGATAAATAAAATGCGGATGTGGTGATATAACAGCATTAACAGCTCTTTATATTTTGTTCAACTTGTATCAAATATCAAAAATAAAATAAGATCACCATTAAAGCTTTCCATCATTTAATGACTAGTTCTCGTTTAACAATTCCAAGTAACTTAATTATTCCTTATTACAAATAAGTCATAATTTAAGCAATAGATAGTCCATTATAAATTGTACTGCGACTAATTTATAGTTGACAATAATAATTAACTTGTTTGCACAAATTAATTATCCGAGAGTCAAGGATAAGCTACTAGCAAGATACAACAAGTGTACCGAGCCACGCCAGAGCCAAGACTGCCCGAACGGAGGGCGCTCAGAGCCTTTTATACAGGTAGCAAAACAATTTGAGTAGTAGGGATATCGAACGATGCGCTCGGTGGCTTTACGTACACCTGTTGTTTACAATATTCTTGCATTTGATGACGCGGACGCCGTCATATATATATATATATATATATATATATATATATATATATATATATCCAAAACAGTGAAACTTATATGATGGTATTAAGCTACCAAATTATGTTTTTGACGATCAAATAGGGTTTTTATAAACTGTATAAATACTGTTATGTATTTAACATATTACTCAAACTCAAAAACATACAACAACAATGTAATTTGTAAACTAAAATATTGTTTCATATTTGTGTTTTCAGAAGAAATAGCTGATATTGAAGATGCACCAACGTTTTTTAATCAGAGTCTTCCGGAACCTGTATATCATCACAACGCTTGCTCAAAGTGCCCATATTTAACAATCTGTTCAATTCACTTATGGTGAGTTTTAGTTTTGTTTCCATATGATTTCATAACCAGCCATTTGACTAGCTGACTAGCCGTTAATTTATGTTTCCTTAATACAATTTTTTTTATTACAATAAAACTAAACCAAAGTAAGCTAAAAAAGTGTAAATTTTTCTAATTTTATATCTCTATTAGTAGAATTTGGTAACCATAAATTACCTGTAATTAACCTAACTTGTATGAATTATAATCATGCAAATAGATGATCTTTCTTTTGGCGATCTTTTATACGATGACTTATGCTGCAATTTTATTCTGGAAGATTTAAAAATATGTAATATTACAGGCACACCAATGGCCCACTTGTATCAGAGAAACATCCACTGTCACTATTACAGTCAGAAGCATTGGGCCACTTGTCACCGGAACATATTAAATACTTTTTACAGTGGACAAGTTTGCTAATGTTGGAAGAGAAAGGCCAAATGATGACTTCGCCCTTACATGCTCTTTGGACTGAGACTGCTGCGAAACGGTAATTATTTATTTATAGACTGTAATGATAAAAAGAGCCCTGACGTTTCATGCTAAGTTGAACTCTGTTATAGTGAAATAATTCCCAATGTGTTGTTTGAGACTGTATGTTTGTAATAATTATTGTAAAACATCTAAAATCAAATAAATAAAATCTGAATCTAATCTTTAAAAATATTCTTTTCTATTATTTTCTATTATTCTTTTCTATTATTATTCTTATCTGTAATACTGTTACCAAGCATTGAAATAAATGTTATATATTTTCATACAATGTCTTGGTAAAATATGGTAGGCCATAGATAGACTGCTTAGAGCATTTGAGGGCAACGGCACTAAAGCATTTGTGTTGCGGTTGGAGTTGACTGTAACTCGAATGCTTCAAGCAGTCCTGCGGATGTTGTGAAGTCGTGTCCAACAGCAACACGGACTGCTTTTATTCTCAGTTGCAACATGGATTCAGAGGAGGAAACACTACTTTTTGTGCTATTATTACACAAGCGAAGGCATAGAACGTGGGTACACGTCTAAACTTTGTATCCTCAGCTCAGAGATGATAAAAGTTTTTATTCATTTATTTAATACTTTATTGTACACAACAGAACAACAAACAAAATTACAGCAAGCAGTATTTTTGAAAAGGTACGAAAGGCGAGTTTATCTCTAAAAAAAGAGATTTCTTACAGCCAACTCGGTAAAGTGAAATACTTGATCCAACTGGTTAACGTTTTAAGTCATAAAATACAACTGGCGGATACTATTTTGAAAAATTTATAAACAAGTCTTCGTCCAAATTCGCTACACTTTGCATTTTGCTTGAGTGACGACGAGTTTACACACCAGTGCACGGCAAGTGACGAAACGCTCTACGCAGGTAGGCTGGTGTTAGTGTCGCGCTGGCCGTCGGCGCGGAACGATCCGTACGGGCGAATATGTGTTAAGTTCAGGAAGAGTTTAAGCCTACGGGTCCACGCGGATAGCTCCGCAACCATCCGCACGGCGCGTCGGTTCCGCAGAGCAATCCGCGCGGACCGCATTGGGCGTTTTATTATCGAGCGAAGTGTCGTCGTCGGGGCATGACAAGACGCGATTATCATAATGTGGATACAAGTAGAGTGTTTGAAAAAGTGCGCTTGAATTGAAATTGTTTGTGGGATGCCTCTGATCCACTGTACGAAAATAAAGACGCCAGAAATGAAGCTTGGGATGAAGCCGCTACAGTCATCTTTGAAAATATTCTCCCGTGACGGCTCAATTAAAGTGAACATGTAATCTCCTTCTTATGTAATACAGGCCAAACATTGGTAACACTATACACATTGCGTGCATTGTTCGCATCTGTACGTCGCAGCAATCAGCACGATACTAAAACAATTTACGCGGACGATCGGCGTAGATCACCTATTGCTATACTTTTTATACTGAAAAAAATTGTCATCGTACAATCACATAATGCGCTGAGGAAAAAGCTACTTTGAAATAGAAAAAATGCTTCTGTCATACCGTAAGCCGTGACATGTCTCGTAGTTTATGAGTTTTTCCCAATGGTGAAAAAATAATAATCTATGTGGCTCCTATCTATATATCCGAGTTAGATGTGAGCCCCAACCCAATTTTCCCAAAATTATGCTCCGCTTTATTTAAGCACATCATTAATTAAGGCCAATATAGGCTAAACATTGCCTGATAAACAGACTTCATCACTAGTTAAGGCAACCAATATTACACACACCAAGAAATGCACTGATTGTTTTAATTTTTACAGGGCTCAGAGGGGAGTTTGTGCCGCTAATTTAAGATTGCAAAGTGTAGCCATCAAAGGAGATAGATATTTACATATATTTGTGCAGAACAGATTGGCCCCTGGTAATTACATATAATATATTACGTAATATAATAAATCCCTCTTATGATGTTCATGCGAAAATATTTGTATATTTCTTATTTCTTTGCAGTGAAATGGTTGAATGAATTTGGGTAATATTTGGTATAAATAGTTAGTTTTTTTTTTTCATTATATTTTCCGCACTTAGCCACTTGGGCCAGTGGCGTAGCCAAGTGGGCAAGGGCCCCGGTACATAGAGAAAGAATCTGGCCAGGCGAGTTGGCTGACCCGCTCTTTTTAAAGCTTAGGTTAATGGGCAAAGGGCCCCCCCGAGGTCCGGGCCCTGGTGCACTGCACCACTGGGCCCTACGATAGCTACGCCACTGACTTGGGCCTTTGTACATAGCTGACTAAATCTATTCTAGCCATCCTAACTCCTTGCAGGAGCTTATAGGCCATCTTATGTTGCCACAAGCTTCTTTGCGAGCTTTTGGGTTATCTAGGATACGTGCCCATTGTTCGGCCACGCTCCTGCACTCGAGCAGAACGTAAGCGGTGGTTAGTTAGTAGAGATATATTTTTCTTTCTTTAGCTTTTCTCGTTCTGCTGTTAGAGATAGGTTTCGTGAGACTTCCACAGAGCCAATTTAATTGCTTGTCTAAGTCACGTAAGAGCAGCCACACATATATCCCAAGCGCACGTAATTACACAACATACACATTTAGTACAATTCATCACTGAGTTTCCTTAAGTTTATTTTCACCGATTACATGCCTTTATCAAGTTCCTCAAGTAAATCTCTATCAAATAAATCTGTAGAATCTGTTCTTTGACTTACGATTTGCCTTAAATAAATGTATACAACATATATATTTGGCTTTTGAATCAAATAACCATCTAATGATATTGAAATGTTCGTTATATTCAAAGTTACTTTATTCGTGCCGTAATAGCGTCGCATGTTACTGTTGCTACTAATATATTGTCCGCAACATATCATGGCTGAGATATCTTCCATCACCGTAGTACCTATTTCCAATAAATAGTCTGGAAAACCACTTCTAGTGTGCTATTAAATATTATGTAATTTTAGAGAAATAGTCAATCCCACTAAAACATTTTCATCTAAAATGTTGCCACGACAAGTCTATGGCTCGTACTGCCAGAAAATTATCAGATCTCATGTAGAACCAAGGTTCTAACTCTACACGCCCTAACTCTTCACGTCCTAATTTCACAAACCCTAGGCCTTAGTCAAAATATGTGGCTTGGCCATTTCGTTACTACAAAAAATATTGTATAACAGAAAAATAATGAACTGTAAATAAATATTTTCCCTTACGCCCAAGTTATGAGGGTTCAAGAAACGACGGAGCGTTTCGAGAAAAGGTAGTAACCTTGTCTTGGCTTGTCGTGGCGAAAACTACTGTGCCCTGATGTGGCTATGGCCTGTTTAAATTAATTTTTACGTTATTGTAGGTTCCATAAAATAAAATAAATATATTTTATTTATTTTATGAATAAATCATAATATTATAATAAATAACATGTATTACATTAATGCTTTTCCATATAAACATATGTTTCATGAGTTCATATTTTGATAAACGTAATCTAAATGATTGAAGGACTGCCTTATTGCGTATTGGCTTTGGCTGGTCTATTTGGCTCAAAACGTGAGGTATCAGATTCGATATCTGGGTCAGTCAAATATATTATTGAGTATTTTTGATGAAAAATATTGTCTGTATTAAGTAAATCTACAGTAGTCTATGGTCGGTCTGTAACTTACCTAAGCCTCAGGTGAGCACGTAAAACTATTGGCCCAAATTGTCGCAAGAATACACCATACACTTTTTAAATCAGCAAAATAAAGTGATGGGTATCCTCATCACGTCAACCGACAAATCGGTAATTCGTGATCATCTGGAGATTCTATTGAAGTTCTTTTTATTTACTTACCCTGTATTAAATTGGCATGATAATTGATTAAATTTTATTTTAAATAATTTCAACAGCCGTGTTCCTTGTGCTACTTTTGAATAAGAAACGCACGAATAAGTGTCTAAGGGTGATCGAAACCTTTCCTTAGTCAAGACAGCCAGAGACTCTTTTCATACCTTGTGCTATAAAAAACTCAAACAGTTTGAAGTCGATCGCACAGATTTCAAGCAAGTATTTGGATGAGACCACGGGATTAGACAAGTTTATTATCTATAATTATACATTAATCTTATAGTATATTCTTACATAATCTAAATGTCTGAGCTACATATCTTCTTAGATATTTCTATAGGTGTTCAAAAAAGTAGTTACTAGTCTCTTAATCTATTTTTTATCTATTTTCTCTGATTTTTAAATATTTATTTTAGAAAACATGCCTGATACATCAAAAGGGCCACAAGAAGGGGAATTTTCAATAGTTAGCTTAGACAAACGGCCATGGATCGCCGCCGGAGTAATAACAAAAGCTAATGAATCAGAAATACACATTCTGCTGGAGAGGTGAGAATATTTTTTAAAGGAAACTGTTTATACATAATATATTAAAACACCGTGTTTCAGTGTTTTTTTTTAATTGTTTTTATGAAATTGATGTAATGTGTTTTCGTATAACAATATTTTTATTAAATAATTAAAAAAGGTTGAGTTTATATTATTTTGCTGACTGTTGCTATTATTATTCCCGGAGGGGACCTGCTTACCGGAAACTTTGCATATAACTTTAAATATCATACCTACTCAAATTTGTAACATAAAATAGCAAAAAGGGATGTCTGTTGATGAAATGATGTGACCATATTTTCAAAAATTTAAAACTGTTTCAGGAATCTAAGTAGGCGGTTCAACAAAAGCACAATTTTTCACATTGACTCGTACGAGTCCCACGCAACTACGATTCAGAATCTTACTAATTTAGGAGTTCTAATGGATGACAGGGATTGCGCAACTAAACTTAGACAGTAAGTGTTTTGAAATTCACTTGACATTGCGCTATTGACAGGACGCTCGTTGTATCTAGGTGCTTTATGTTATAAGTATCTGCAAGTTTCCAAATCTACATCTTTTGTAATTAAAAAAAATTGTCGGAATTACAAAAGTAAGTAGCTAGTGAACTTGCAATATTAGTTCCTATTACACCGGTACATCTAGTTTCTGACTCTTGGTCTATTGTTGTCACCGACCACACAGTCCATAGACGCCTAATATTTGGTTTTCCGTATTGAATGCAGTCTGGCAACTAGCTGAGGTAAGACGAAGCGGGGCTGCAACGCCGTGATTGTCTAACTCAAGGCCACAGTGAAAGATAGTGATGTACAGAGCATCTGATTGGTTAACAATGATTGATTATTTCCGTGTGGACATTTACATCGGAACTACAAGTCAGATGTGTTGACAGGAGCCATTCGCCTGTTATTAGGTGTATATGGGCTATGTGGGTGGTGATTATTGTGATACATGTTTTTTTTTAATTTATGCTTTGGAAACGCATAGTACCTATATATTATGTTATACGACGTTGCTAAATACTAGAAGCATTTAATGAAACCACGTATACTATAAGTGCCTACTATTAAACCGAAACTATTAAAAAAAGTTTACGAGAAGTATACGAAAAAAACTTTTTTCAAAGAAATTAAATAGCTTAATAATTGAGTTATTATGTAAAACTAGCTGTTGCCAGCGACTTCGTCCGCGCGGACTACGTTTCCCTCTCTCTCTCTCTTTCTCTCTCTCTCTCTCTCAACACATATCTCCCTCAGAGACATGGCTAATGGAAACAAATTAATAATTAATTTTCACGCGCCAAGCTCGCCTCAAAGTTAGGGGCATTTGTTTGATTTCATTTTGTTCTAAATTCAAAATTCATCTGGGGGTAAAAGTTTAAAAGTGTGTTTGTACTTATTATTATGCTTTATTCAGCTACTCATTTTGGCACATTTTTTAAGTTAATCAGTCAATCTCACAGACAAACTATAGACTACAGACGAGATAATACGTTAAAGTTAGGATAATGAAGTGAAAAACCGATATGATATTTCTGGGAAAGGTCCTACTTGAAAAAAATCAGTCAAACTCACAGACAAACTATAGACTACAGACGAGATAATACGTTAAAGTTAGGATAATGAAGTAAAAAACCGATATGATATTTTTGGGAAAGGTCCTACTTCAAAAACTTTGTTATTGAAAATATTATGTACTAGCTGTTGCCTGCGACTTCGTCCACGCGGACTTCGTTTACTCCGCACTGCTTCTCCCCCGTAGGTGATACCGTGATAATATGTAGCCTATATGTTGACCCGACCTGCTAGTAATATTCATGCAAAATTTGATGTAAATCCATGCAGTACTTTTTGAGTTTACCCCGCACATACATATAGACAAAAAGACAAAAATTCTAAAAACTATATTTTTGGCTTCGATATCGATTGTAGATCACGCCCCAAGTATTCTTTTAAAAAAATACCCAATGTAAAATTTTGACTTTCCTACGATTTTATTATATATTGTATAGATTCCTTTATAAATATTTGAACTGACCCGCCGTGACCTGCGTAACAAAACGGCAACATCGCATGTGTATTTCATAGCGCGTGCGGCGTGCTTACATACCTAATACCTACACAGCGGAGCGGGCAGCTGGTAAACAAGTGATGTAGGTAATGTCAAAATAATAATAATTCATTGTTACACTTACACGTTAAATCTTCAATTGTTCGATGTGTTTTTTTTTTTTTTTTTACGTCATAAGTCGTCGTTTTTGTCCGCCATTTGCATTAATACACAAACTATAACGACGTATAATATTGTTATTTAATCGTGCAATAAAGTCACTGTGTGTTGTTAAACATTTTAATTTATTAAACGCTAAAATAATCCGGTTTTTAAGTTCTTGTACGGTATTCACGTTTGTCGCGTATACTTCACCTTTCACAAACCTCCACAAAAAGTAGTCCATTGGAGTGAGGTCCGGGGACCGTGGTGGCTATCTTACTGGAACAAATCCACCAATCCACTGCTGTCCAAACATTTCGGTGAGACGCTCTCTGGAAGACATCACTGAATGTGGAGGAGCTCCGTCCAATTGGTACCATTAAATGTCGATGAGTGGCTAAAGGTAGTTCGTCAGTATATTCAGCAACGGGACCGGATAATATATCCAAAAATTTTGTCGCGTTTAGGGTACAGTCAATAAAAACAGGGCCAATAATTTGTTCTTTGTGTATACCAGCCCACACATTAACAAAAAAGCGGTACTGATGCTCCAAATCCCGAATCATGCGTGGATTTTCAACACTCCAGTATCTGAGATTTTGTCGGTTCCTATGCCATTGCGTGTAAATGTACTCTCGTCAGTCCACATGACATTTAATAAAAAATTCGGGTCGTCGGCGAATTTGTCAAGTATCCGTTGGCAGTAACTATGCCTGACTGGCAAATCCCTCGTTAAAAGGGCTTGAACTTTTTTAAAGGAGATTGATGAGGCCCCATATAAATTTGGCCTAAAACGCAACACATGATGATATCCGCTTACCGTATTGTAATACATTATTAATTTCTTCTGAAATATAAATTGTATCATGGACACTTTTTATAATACTAAAATTCGCGAAACTCCATTCAAGCCACGAAATCCCATTCCATTTAAACCACTCACATCGCAATATATCGTCAACACAAATATAATTCATTTTTGTATTATTTATCATGAAGATTATTTGATTTTAACCACTTAAATGTTGAAAAACGATAAAACTTTTGTTTACATAAAATGTTTATTACTCGCTCACAAGCGTAAATAGATGACACTAGTTTTTTTTGTTTAAGATTATTAAGAGTATTTATTTATACGGCCTTGTATGTTGTAGATTTCTATTATAATAATAAATATTTTCATTATTGTTTCATTTTATACAATATTTGGTTTAAAAATTACAAAAATGTTGGAATAGATATATCCAAAATTTTTGTAATTTGTTTGGTTGGTCAGAAATAAAAGAAAGTGTTAACTTTATGGCAGAATATAAAAATCTTTGCTTGAAATAGAAATAAGAAAGCGTGCAAGTTTGATTAGTTTCATGACTTTCCGACTAAAATCCTTTTAAAATTAATTTGCTATTAAAAAGTGTCCGTTGAATTCTAATATTGACTTATTGTGAATAAAATTAATTTAATAATTTCGGCTGACGCTATATTCTTGTAGTTCATTTAGGCCGGTCTCATTATTCTCCTTTGTATGGTTTGCGTTTATTCCTTTTAAAAATTTTATGCACGGGCCTATAATGGCAAACTCTAAACTGGCTAGCGGCAGACTCGATGTGAGGTTGCGATCAAAATAGTCAAGAATCTGTTGCTCGCGTGCAGCAGGTATCTGCTGTAGTGGGACTCCCTCCTGATGGGGTACTAACGGTTTGTTTTCCCTTGCCCGTTGTACTGCCACTACTATGGTAACTTTCTCGGTAAGTTCGCAGAGCTAGAGCTGCGTTTCCATGGGATTACTCGTAGATTAAAACCATGTCAGTGTATTCTGACGCAGTGTATGTAGGACGAGGCATTATGGATGTCTTACGTACTAACAAAATAATTAAAACTACAAACAAAACTAAACCTAAAATACTTAATTACGTGTCCTACCACAAAAGAAAAAAAACACTAAATAAATCCTGTGTCCTGTCACAATATAAAAAAGCACTATTACTAACAAGAAGTTTGGTGTCCTATCACAATAAAAATTTAAAAAACACTAGACAATATTAGAAAATATTACGCGTGAGCGATAGTGAATTGCATAACGTGCAGACCGCATGCAACACAAGTTCGCACTAATTGTTATTTGTTTTGTTTGTATTGCAAACTTACAATGCAGAGCGGTAACGTCGCTTGAATTTTGTGCTTCGCGGTAAACGACCCTTGATCAGAAGATACAACGTGTTTTAAACTAATAAAAAACAAAAAAAATCCTGTGACTAAACTATTACTTAGATCGATCTCATATTTGTTGGGTAGTGGTACACATCTATACATATAATAAAATCGTAGGAAAGTCAAAACTGTACATTGAATATTTTTTTAAAAGAATACTTGGGGCGTGATCTACAATCAATATCGAAGCCAAAAATATAGTTTTTAGAATTTTTGTCTATTTGTCTGTTTATCTGTTTGTCTGTATGTATGTCCGGGTTAAACTCAAAAAGTACTGCATGGATTTACTTCAAATTTTGCATGAATATTACTAACAGATCGGGTCAACACATAGGCTACATATTATCACGCTATCGCCTACGGGGGAGGAGCTGTGCGAAGTAAACGAAGTCCGTGCGAACGAAGTCGCGGGCAACAGCTAGTATGTAATATGTGGTTTCAATAAATGCCTTTCGGTTGTATCAACGTTGTATACTATGCGTTGCCTGAATATATTAGTGTTGTACGAGTCAATATTTTAATTGTAGTTAAGTTACTATAGTTCCAAAACGAATGAAAATCTAAATGAAAAATAATTACAAAAATGATTAATAATGCAACATTTGTCAATCACTCTGTTTCGTATAACCATATATTTTTAAAAGCAGTCCGTATAAACAGGTTAATCATAGAGAAGGCTGAGGCCACATTCGCGGAGAAGCTGTCTCGTGAGGTGGGGCGCGTGGGCGCGCGAGTGATGCGCTCGCTGAACGTGGAGCAGCAGCGGGCCGTGCTGCGCGCGCTCGCCGCGCGACACTACCTGCTGCTGCGCGGCCTGCCGGGGACTGGTACGTGCTCCGACGCAGTGAAACTGCAACACCTTGGATCCTTGAATCCTTGAGGAACCTTGAATCAATATATGTACCCTCTTAGAAAAAAAGACTTTTCCCAATCGGTTAATAAATGACTGAGTTCTGAGGCAAAAAACATAAAAAAGGCAAATTGATAATTGACGATTTTTTGTCGTAGAATGGCTACCAGCTGATGGTTTTTCCTGTGAAAATATATAACAGAAAAATGTTAATTATGGTGCAATTTTGTCTGTGTGATGTGAATGTTATGCCACATGCATAGTTTAACAGTTATTTACCATATAAATATGAATGAGGATTGTAAGAGTATGGGCTTACATTTGAACGCGAAGAAAACTAAAGTTTTGGTATTTGAAAGAAAAACAACCAGAACGGATGTAAGAGTTGTGGTCGATGATGTAGTGCTGGAGCAAGTGGATGAGGTTGTATATCTTGGATGTGCTTTTAGCAGGGATGGAAGGTACACCGCTGATGTTGAAAGAAGAGTGTGTGCAGGGAACAGAGTGAATGGAGCGTTAGGGAGATTACTTAATAGCACAATTTTAAGTCAGGGTGCCCGTCTAGCCCTGCATAATCATGTGCTTATCCCAACGCTATTGTATGGAAGTGAGAGTTGGGTATGTCAGAAAGGGCATGAAAGTAGAATCAACGCGGTCGAGATAAGGTCGCTAAGAAAAATATGTGGTGTGACACTCGCGGACCGGGTTCGTAATGCCGAAGTGAGAGAGAGGCTAGGTTTGAAAGAAAGTGTCGGTGTAAAGATGAGAAAGGGCATGCTCCGTTGGTTCGGACATGTAGAAAGAATGGTAGATGAAAGGTTAACAAAACAGATATACAACGCGAATGTGGAAGGATGTAGGTACCGGGGAAGACCAAGACATACCACGATCAGATTGATCGAGTACTGTCCGAAGGTGGTGTCAAGAGTCTTCGCAACCGGCGTGTGTGTATGAAGAGAGTGATGAATGTGGAGGAAGCGAGACAAGCCTGCAAGGATCGTGATGTATGGCACTCGGTTCTCTCTGCCTACCCCGTAAGGGATCTGGCGTGAAGATATGTTGTTGTTGTTGTTGTACCATATAAATAAGAACATGACAGTTACAAGCAACAGATATTGCGACAGGTATCAAATCAGGGCGACACGACAGTCGGCGGTAGTGACACGTTGGCCTTCTTTTCCCCAAAAAGGGCTAAATAAACACTTTGGCATGTTTACTTTTTAATGTATAACATCTTCCACCTCAATATCCTATTGTGAAATGCGATGGAAGTGTACAATAGGGTAAGCGCACTCTTTTTGATTTGACCAAAGAGCGCGCGCGATGGCAGAGTTGACCATCAGATTGTACTAACTTAATCAATACTTACTGAGATGTCAAATGTTCCCATGTGACTTCTGTAATTTTAGTATCATCCATTCATTAATATAATTGATGCCAGAATTCATAAAATTGCAATATGTATGTAATATTATTTATTTAAAAAAATTTAGTTAGATGTCTTCTCATTTACTTAACCTTTGCTATTATACCGTAGGATTAAAAATACTTATTAATAACATTTAGATTATGAAGTATGTATTACAAATAAACTCACTTTTACTTCCAGTTCACTATATATATATATATATACGTAAAATGGAAGTACAAGTGAGTTTATTTGTAATACATACTTTAAAATGCAGTTTCTCCAAGTGAAACTCTCACTTCTCACGATGGAAAGTATACAATTTATTTAGATTATGCTTGCAGGTAAAACACAGACGATAACCGTTTTAATAGAAATGCTCGTCAGTTTGAAACAACGCGTGCTGGTGACAGCTCAAACTCATTCTGCAGTGGACAATGTGTTGAGCAGGTAGGAAATATTTATTATTTGATTATATGTAGCAGGCAGGAAATATTGTTGGCAAAAACGGCTGGCATACATCCAGAAAGTACTGTAATACCGCGGCCGTATTTGCGTCTATCGTCACAAATCTTCACGCAATGACACCATCCATGCAGATGTGACCAGCTACTATCGGCTATCGACGCAAACATTTGGACTGCGTGTGCCTTATCGCGTGGTTGGCGGTACGTCAAAGGGATTTAGCGCGCTAATATCTAAGGGACGATACACGCAGACGCGGCCAAAGGGTTATTGGATAACGATGTGTCTCACAAGATAATTCGCGCATTAGTAAAACAAATCGTCAATTTCCATTTTGGTTTTTTACCCTACCGTTACACTAACTTAAGTTACCAAGCGGTACCTAATTGTAAGAATAGTACTACTTTCGCACATTTCTTCAACCATTTTGAGATATGTGCAATCGTATTTCAGTTAACACTCGACCACTTACCACATATTATTGTCACAAAACCACCTATCATACGTCTGTAAGACCCTAGAGCAAAATAGTTTACTATTGTTAAAAATATTAAGGAAAGGTGTTGTTTTCAATTAAAATTCTATGTTGAACATTATTGAACTTGTTACGGTTACGGTACTCTAATCTACGAAGAGCGCTGAATGAGTATCACACACGACCCCGGCACGCGCTACGAAAGTTGAGCGCAACGTGCACCGACTGGCGTCATAGCTGCGGTCTCTTCTATAACTTAGAATAGGGAAGACACTCTTGTTCTTTATGTTTTTACATTGTGGCAATTGTGAATGGTGGTAATATTGTAATAAGTTTTAAATTAATTTATATTAAATAAATTTGTTTTTTTTATCCATCGCTATGATCACCCTTAATTACCGAGAAAAAACGGAATATTAGAATCAAAATATTATGGAATCGTCATTGAATTTAAAATCTTTATTAATCATCATCTCTTACTTCAGGCTTATTTTTTAACATATTTTGAAACTGAAATTGAAAAATAAATATTTTCTAATAAGAAATTCTAATTACGTTTTTTAAAATATTAAATCAATAAGGAACTTATAAAAAATAAAAAAAATAATTAAAATTATTAATTGAATAAAATTACTGAGTATACATTTTCAAGACAACGTTATTTACACCGTTTGTATGACCCTGTTTGTATAACGGCGTAACATACAAATTGACTGTGACATCGACATCACTCTATGTTGAATTTTATTATAATGGAGGGTTTAATACTGAGATACTTCGGTGAAAAGGTGCGAACGCTACTCCATGTGAGGCCGGGCTTGCGCTTTATAAAGCATTACTAGACGAAGGGACGAAGTAACGTCTAGCATGAATCGATACACCCGTTTCTTTGAAATTGGACGTTGCTTACTATTTTGACACCTAAAAAGTTCACAGTGAGATGTTTTGGAATAGAGAAACCTTTATGAAAGTGTTTTTATTGGTGGATAACGCAAAGGCTTCAGTCCGTATTACGTAGAATTCGTATTATTTATCGCTTAAAAGTTGATCCTCTCCCAAGTACTGTAACTATAGTGTACATGCTTCTTACCTTTTCGTGATATAACGTCTGGACGCATTTGAATTAAATTAAGTATAAAGCTGATACAGGGTTATTGGTAAAATATTAACAAACTTTCAGGACTATATTACTTTCATCATAAACAACAACTTTCGTTCTATGACTTTTTACAAAACGTAGAAAGGAAATAACAAAGCTTCAAATTTTGTTGTTCTAATACTATACATTTTAGTTCTTTATTTTGTCGTTAGGACGTCTACCGCGCTCGACGAGCACTGTCACTTGTAATTTTCTTTTACTACGCATAGAGTACTTTCTTTTACTAACATTTACAATAACAAGTGTTGCATTTAAATATTTTATTAATGTACGAATATCTGATGAATAAAAATCTGTTGAATTATCAAAAGTTATAGAACAAAAGTTGTTGTTTTATGATGTAATACAATCCTAAGAGCTTGTTAGTATTTTACCAATAACCCCGTTTATGTCCATTGTCCAGCCTAACAAATGCACTTTGTTTTATCTCGGAATGTTTTTTTGTGTAATTCACAAAAAAATGAAGTGTGCTATGGGCTACGGGGTGCTTCGAGCTAACTATAAACTTGTATTAAACTTAGCCTGATTTTCAACTCTTAATTAAATAATACATTTCAGGTTGCCGAAACATATGAAAGTGATGAGACTCGGATCTCAATCCCGTGTTGCCGATAAATTACATGATCGATGTGAACAATCACTCACAGCTAACTGTAAATCCTCCAAAGAATTGGCCGAGTTATATGATTCAATGGTAAGTTACATAAGTATTAGATATTCTATATGCTACAGTCTTAACCAGGCAATTCATTTTACTAATGTCATTTATACAGATTATTTTGTTATACATGGTATTATATCAAACAGGGATATGGATCTCCCTAAAGAAAGAGAAAACCATCGTCATAGACGTTAATGCCCGGTTCCTATCAGTAAAAAGGCTAGTTTTAGTTATGAGTAGTATATTTTCTACGAGGCGTAAACTAAAACTTTTTATAAATATTAAATTATCACCACATTACACCACAACGCCGTTAGTATTAAATTGGTTGCCAATCGTTATTGCTATTAATGACGGATCGTTGATTATAGGAACCCGACACTAAACTTTTAATGAAATGTGATGTTTACGGAAAGTTACTGGTTGGTCGCCTTACATCCCAAGCTAAAACAGGCAGTAGTGAGCAATGATGCTTTTGCGGCAGATAAAGGCGAGTCACAAACCCGGGCGAGCCATTGTAGAACTCTATCACCTAGTAGATTTCAAGTGGTACCGTTATAAAGCACCATGAGCTTTACTTATTTCCAGCACAATAATGTCCACAATAGCGTGTTCCAGCTCGGAGTGTGGAGTGGTCGGTGAACCTTCATAAATAGCTTTACACAGGTGCACTGGCAACAAATCTACACTACTTACAAATAATTAAAAAATATACATCTTTATATGATAGCAAACACCACATGCATAAGTTTACTGGCTACATCACTCTCTAAACCTGAACACGACAGAGATAAACATTGAAGCTATTGCGGCAGGATTAGGTAAGGCGGTGATGCTAGACCCAGGCTATTGTTGTTTAATATTACTGGTAATATAACTACCAGTAGTCAGTGGCTATTTTAAATTATCAAGAGAAATATTTACTCGTTTTATGCATCCTGTTACATCAAAATTTAACGCTTACGTGATCACCCAGTAGTGATGCGGTTGCATTACTGAAATGTCATTTTTATAATGCGTCTTTCCGAAACTCAGTAATTAATATATTATATTTTAAGGGCGTTATATACATTATAAATTTGGCACGTGGTTACAAATACTTTGAGCGGGACCAGCGCGATACGGTCTAGCAATATTTGACATCAGTAGACACCGGCTTGTTGATTCACTGGTCCAAGCAATTCTTGAATCATGATGTAAATATTGTTGCGAATATTTTAGAAAAGTAAAGAGTGAGAATACTGGAATAATCTAGAAATAAAGGAAAGAGACAGTTGCTAATATAATTAAGATCATAATATTTAGGTATATATAAATTCCAACGATTCTCAGTTGGACCTCTGTTCGCAAACGACCTTCAACTAGATGTTCCCTTTTCTTTACTGCGCTGTCATTATATACTTAACACAATGACACAATAATATTATCTGACTAGCTGTTGCCCGCGACTTCGTTCGCGCGGACTTCGTTTACTCCGCACAGCTCCTCCCCCGTAGGTGATAGCGTGATAATATGTAGCCTATATGTAGACCCGACCTGTTAGTAATATTCATACAAAATTTAAAGTAAATCCATGCAGTATTTTTTGAGTTTATCCCGGACATACATTGACTTTCCTATGATTTTATTATATGTATATAGATTAGAATTTAAGCCAAAGCAATTAATCGTCACATTCATTTTATTAGGATGTGGTTGGAGTGACATGTTTAGGCGCAGCGCACGCAATGCTATCAAGAACCTTGTTCGATGTTTGTATCGTCGACGAGGCGACTCAGGCAAGTTTTACGTCTTTTGTGACACCAAAAATTTTATAAATGTGGTATTAAATCTAATTATTTTTCTATCTTTGGTATAGTATAGGTGCGGACGATAGTATTTTATAGATATTTTGTTTTATTTTACACTGCAACTTCGTCTATGTGCCATTTTATCCTTCGTTACATTGGTTGCGTGCACTCTTTTTACGTACCTACGCAAATGAATTCCTTTATAATATGCACATTTGTATTTGAAAATGACAAGTTGTTTATTTTTCAGATAAATCGTTGTTACTAATTTATATTGTATTACTGCTACAGTTTAAAAAATAATATTTTCCTCGAGACATTCTGGTTTCAATCACTGTAATTGTACTCATTAAAATATTATATCAGTGAAACCATAATGCTGTGTGTGTGAACGGCACAAAACGCTGTTTTCTCCTGCACGGCGCGGCGCACTTTTTTTTTAGCTACAGGGCGTTGCCTGTTTGTGCTCAGTCTAACTTATTATTTATTCCTTGGTATTTATAAAATAAATCATTTAATCAACTTGTCCATATATATATATATATATATATATATATATATATATATATATATATATATATATATATATATATATATATATATATATATATATATAAGGTGTGTTTTGATACAGTGCCGAAACTGACTTAGAGAATCAACTGTAGAATCAATTGCAATAGTTTTTGAAGTATGTTTTATTTTATCCCAAAAATCTATAAAAAATTGTTTATGTGGAGATACTGATTAACACGAATGGCCTTGGGCAAATCGGCATCACATAGTTATGTGCCTCCGAGCGATTCAGGTTAATTGACGCGTAGGATGACAATAATTGCACGCCGTCATTGATACAAATAAGCCTACTTATAACTCAAAGAGTGTTCGTTATTTCTGCTATATTTCATGTTCTATTGTTTATTTAATAATACGATTGGGGTATTAAGGCTTTTTAACCTATCAAGAAAGAAGCACCTTGTATGTATTTTTTTTCTCAATTAGCATTAGTTATCGGTATTATGCCTAGGCTTAAGTTATTACGGTTTTATTCGTCATTGTAGGTTTTACAGTGCACAGTTTTGCGACCCCTATTCGCAGCGAAACGTTTTGTGTTGGTCGGAGATCCTGAACAACTGCCGCCTGTTGTTCGCAGCGCCAGCGCGAGGTAAACAGCATATTGAATTAGCTAGTCACACAGACAATTGACCTAAATCACAGCTAGAATATAGCAGGTTAAATGGTGACAGCCGATGTTGAGTTAAATGGTGAATCCATTCAATCTGTTATAATCGTGCAGTGATTTCGGCCACTTAAATAGAATTAATTATGTATAATTTTCTAAAAAAAAGAACGTTTATAGACCTATTTTTGGCACTCACTAGGACACTCTAACGCACGTAAATTTACTCAAGCTGACCAAGTAGTTTTTGAGATAACTCAGAAACTGTTCATAAACCAGGAAGTGGTTGAATTATTTAACGAAGTTATATCACTTGAATTAACTAGTGTTAAGGTAAATAGTAAATTAATTGACTTTAAACATTTTATTGTTTACTCAAAGGATATATTTTACTTTATCTCGAAAATGACGATTAGATTACTTTACTATTAAGTATTATTATTTTCTACCCGTGTTGGTCCCGGGTTCTTTTGAGAAATAGGCCATTTGCCGTTCTGCTAGGCAGGTCGTAAAAGGCGACCGATTGGCTATACTAGTCACTACCATCATGACTACTAGATGGTAGAGTTCTGCATTGTCTCGCTCGGATTTGGTAGCACCACTTTACCATTCCTGCCGCAGTGCCAGTGCTTGTCTTTGGTGTCTATAGGCGATGGTTGACTTTTTCCATCAGGAGACCCATCTGCTTGTTTGCTATCTTATGACGTAAAAAATAGCAGGTGCAGTGGACTGTGGAACCCCACGGCCGTGAGGCGTCAGTAACGTAGAACGTCATATAAGCTTAATGGCTCTGTGTGTGTGCCTAAATGCAGGCGTGCCTGAATGCAGGGACAATTTAATAGTAGTCACGATAGTAGTGACACACATATAACCGTTTTATACGACCTGCCTGGTAGAACAGCAATTGGTCTATTCTTAAAAGGAGGTCTGACCTACATGGAGGTCAATTTTTTTAATCAAATATGTACATTGGAATGTTGCATCGAGTGCAATAACAACGAATATTATTCCAGTGCTATGCAGTGTACATATTATTGCTCAATAATACTGAAAGCACGAAAGTATGGAATATTTCATTTGCTAATTATTGTTCCTAAAGAATATTAAAGTTGTTTTTCGACATAAGTATTCTTAGCTTATTTTTGTTTTTGTCTCCTTATAAGAAAACTAGCTTTTGCCCGCGGCCTAGCTCGCGTAAAGTAAGAGACAAAAAGCCTATGTCACTCTCAATCCTTTCATCTATCTCCACTTAAAAAAATCACGCCAATTCGTCGCTCCGTTTTGCCGTGAAAGACGAACAAACAAACATACACACTCTTCTATTTATAATATAATTGTGGATTGCTGTAATGTAATAACTTATCCCGCGGATGACACTCTGAACAATTGCAGTTTACTTACATTCACCGAATAATTGCAGGCGTTTAGGAATGGAAGAAAGCTTATTTCATCGGCTTATGCGAGAAGAAGCTACGTGCACGTTAAGGCTTCAGTACCGCATGAACCAACCGTTGGTAGACATCGCCAATAAAGTGGCTTACAAGGGCCAACTCAAATGTGCTAACCAAAATGTCGCTGATGCGAGACTGCGCGTAGACACGCAAGTAAGCGTTTCTACTATCTATTAACATATATAACACACTTTTTGATACATACATATATACATTTAAATTACATGTCCGCGTCTATAATAGAAAAATATTTTACCTCATGTTGGTCTAAAAAATACATCATCTGCCGTTCTGCCAGGCAGTTCGTAAAAGGCGAAAAGTAACTTCTAGAAGGCGGTAGAGTTCGGGATCGTCTCGTCCGGGTGTGGTACCACCGCCTTACCTGCTCCTGTTGCAATAGCGTCAGTGCTTATCACTGCTGTGCTCCGGTTTGGAGGATAAGGTTATCGGTAAATTTATGCATGTGGCATTAAGACCCCACCACATTGATAACAACACACCATTAATATATTTGGTGTCTATAGGCGATGTTTGTTTTTTTCCATCAAGAAAGCCATTTGCTTGTTTGCTATCTTCTGATATAAAAAAATAGCGGTTTCTAATAACAAAAAAAAGACAAGTTTTTTGTTTTAAAAAAATTTACGGGAATCTGTTGTTATCATTTTCACATATCCTCTATTGAATGTAGTTGTCTTTATAAAAAACTTTATGTCATACGTAATAAAGGTTGTTTCTCTTTATTATATTTTTGTAACATGTTTATAAAAAAAGAGATTTTTAAGCTCTAATAACCTTTATTTAAATTTCATTTTTGTTTGTTTCAATATTTATTTTCGTCATTTATTTTAATGCAGTCATTTTAGTCAGATTCTGAACCAACTAACTTTTGGGTGTATATGTAATCCATGTAAGACGTTGTAATATAATAGGTCGGGGCAAAAGTATTTTTGTATTGTGAATGTATTATTAGTAATCAAACCTCTGGCTGTACTGAATGTAACTGGCTGGTTTTAATACCATTAAATGTGACTTTCTGAAGATGCAATAAATAAAAAAACTAGTTCTCGCCATTTTTCAATTGTTTTTCAAGCAAGCAAAATGAACGTATGTGAAAAAGAAATTTTGTACATATGAAAGTTTTATTACAAAAAAGGTAAAAATGCGACGAACTCTGCGAATAAAATTTGTGCGGTTTACGGACCTAATGCGGTATCAATAAGAGTAGCACAAATGTGGTTCAAGCGTTTCAAGTCTGGAAATTTTAGTGTGAAAGATGAGGTTTGCTCGGGACGCCCTCGGATAAAATCAGTGCCATCTTTGAGAAAGTGGAGCAAGATTGACATATTAGTAGCTACGACATTGCTGAAGAACTTAATGTTGGTCACGAAACAGTTTGACGTCATTTACGAAAGCCTGGGTACAAGAAAAAACTTGACATTTGGGTACCATATGATCTCACTGAGAGAAACCTAATGCAACGTGTTTCCATTTGCGATTCTTTGTTGAGACGTATCAATTCTGAACCTACAATAAGATTGTGCGAAGAAGATCATGGTCGAAGCATGGACAAACCCCACAGACCGTGGCAGAGCCTGGCCTGACTTGGAACAAAGTGATGCTATGTGTATGGTGGGATTGGAAAGGAATCGTCCACTGTGAACTTTTGCCACCGGGTAAAACTATCGATTCTGACCTGTACTGTTAGCAACTGATGAGGTTAAAAAAACTATTAAAAAACCCGGCCGGAGATGGTGAACAGGAAGGGCTTGGTGTTCCACCATGACAACGCCAAACCGCACGCATCTATAGTCACGTAGTAAAAATTGAGAGAGCTTGGCTGGGATGTGTTGATGCATCCTCCGTATAGCCCTGACCTTGCTTCATCAGATTTCGACCTGTTTCAGTCATTGCAGAACTCTTTAGGAAGCATAAAGCTAACCTCAAAAGAACACTGTGAACACTACCTGTCAGATTTTTTAAATCAAAAATGTTAAAATTTCTACAGGAATGGGATCATGGCACTACCCACAAGATGGCAACAAGTCATCGATCAAAACGGCACATACATATTACTTTTACCCCGTCCTAATATTTAAAGAAAATTAGAAAATTAAGCTACGAATATTTTTCAAATAGGGGAATGTGAGGCAGTGATTAGCCAACATATTGAGATTTTATCGAGATTATCCTTGAAATTCGAAATGGTACAGCTCTGCAAAGTCTTGCCCAGATATTTGGTGCCACCGCCTTGCCTATTACTGCCACAATAGCATCAATGCTTGTCATTGTTTTGTTCCGGTTTGTAGGGTAAGGTAGAGATATGAAAACCTCGCCACGCGGATAACAACGCACCATTAACATCTTAGGTGTCTATAGGCGATGTTTGTTTCTTGCCATCAGGAGAATTATCTGCTTGTTTAATATCTTATAGTATATAAAAAAATCTTGCATGTGAAACTCAAGCACTAAAGCTGTCGATATCAGTCATCTCAAGAAACAAGCGATAATCATTATTGATTAATAATTACCACTCATCACGCCAAGTCATCAACAAGTGCCTAAAGTTGGAACTGGCTGAGCTGAGTGAACTGGAACGTTGTCTTTCGATACACTCGCCTACTTCGCAAGCGGATCAGCATAATGATATTATTTCTTTTACCAAAGGCTATTTCATTAGTAAGGAAATACATCAAAAGAACAGGGCAATATATTTTTGTAAAAATCTGTTTCACACGGGCGAAGTGGATCCCACTCTAACCTAGTCTTTTATATATGTCGCCGTGAAATTGTCAATAGATTATAATCTACCTAGGGAGTTTATAATTTGGTTAGGTTAGGTTAGTATAATATCACTTAGCTAGATTATAATGTAACGGAATTGCTCCCTAGGTAGATTATAATCTAAAAGTATTGACGATTTCACGGCGACATATATCTACTAATGAGTTTATACACAATTGTAACAAATGATTTATTTGCATTAATGTCAAAAACTCAGTTATTTTAAATGAAAAATTGAAACAATTGCAGAGATTATCACAAGAAGTTTTCTGGCTTTCCATTGCTTGTAGTCCTGATTCAGAAAATGCAGCAATATTCTTGGATGTGCAAGCGCCCGCTCCGGACAAAACTAGCGATAAACTATTTACTAATGCTTATGAGACGTGTGTCATCATCGAAATAACAAATACATTAATAGAGGTAAGAAAATATGTTAATTTACTTGTAGTGAGACATTGTTAAGGTCTCAGCACATTTGTCGACAAAATCATTCTGTCAGAAAAAGCTTCACGTCTAGGGCAAAGCTATTGATAATGCTATAAATGTGGAGAGACCACCTTTTATACTTAGTGTCGAATTTATTCCTTGTTATGTAAAATATGTAGTGCCCTTTCTCTGCCACTTTCACCTCCTCTGATTGATCAGGCTACGGCTTGTCGTTTTTTTATATTATTAAACAAGCAGATAGGTCTCCTGATGGAAAGAGAAACCATCGCCTGTAGACACCAAAAACGTTAATAGTGAGTTGCTATTTGTGTGGCGGGATGGTAGTGCTACGTGCATAAGTTTACCGGCTACCTTACCTTCTAAACCAGAACATAACAGTGATAAGCATTATAACTATTGGGATATGAAAAGGCAAAGCGTAAGTCTTCAAAACCCGGGCAAGATGTTACAGAACTCTACTACATAGTAGTCACGATGGTAGTGATACCTTATAGCCAATCGGTCGCTTTGTTCGAGCATCCTGGTAGAACTGTAGATAGTCTATTCTTCAAAAGGACCAGGACCGACATGTTCTATTGGCGTTTTTGAAGTGAAAACTTCTTTAGCCGCCATAGACGATTTTTGGTAAAGAAAAATCGTAGAAACACGTCATCGTCATCAACATGCTAATATTTAAAGTATATCTATAACCATATATACAGCAGATGTCACTATTATTTTATGCTTGTAAATACAGATAAAGTTTTTACTTCAGTCGGTAGTCATAATTTTTTAGTATACCAATATTCCCCGCGTTGGTTCCAGGCTCCTTTGAAGAATAGACCAACTGCCGTTCTGCCAGGCAGGTCGTAAAAGGCGACCGATTGGATCTGCAAGTCACTACCATCGTGACTACTAGGTGGTAAAGTTCTGCATTGTCTTGTCCGGGTCTGGTACCACCGCCTTACCTATTCCTGCCGCAACAGCGTCAGTGCTTATCACTGTCGTGTTCCGTTTTGGAGGGTAAGGTAGCTGGTAAACTTATGCATGTGGCATTAGACCACGCCCCAAGATAGCAACGCAACATTAACTTCTTTGGTGTCTATAGGCGATATTTATTTTGTAACGTTCCGCAGACGTGTGACCTCTACGTTGCCACTGAAAGAGAGATCGTTGAGTTATTCCATTTCTTGCCGCTTTTTTTCTTTTAATGACATCACTGGTGTCACACGTCGGCGGAACGTTGTAAAGGTGATGTCAACTTTGAGTTATAAATTTTTGTAATGTATGCCTAAACCCTTATAGTTCCCGGCAAAATTCTTCGATCGCTAGGCTACAGAGTGGGGATCGCTTTACGTACGGCAACATAATTACGGACGATATACGTTATATTGTTAACTTCTGAGCAAGTCGAGGTCACCAGTGCTTAAGGAACGTGCCGGGAACTATATAGTCTTATAATTAGTGTCTATTTATCTGAGTGCTTAGTACTTCTTCCTTAAATGTGTTTGTAGTGTGGAGTAAGGACATCAGACATAGGTGTGATAGCTCCATATCGTGATCAAGTGTCGTTTCTGCGTCGTGAACTAGCTAACTACATGAAAAACATACTCTCTTCACACTCTCCTCCTGAAGTGAGCACTGTCGACCAGTTTCAGGGGAGAGACAAGTCGGTTATCATTTACTCTGGGACTAAGCGATTTGATATTGACGATAAAAGAGTTAGGGTAAGTTTATTGTATCTTATTATATTAAGTAAATGTTTGGTCAATTAGTTAACCTATTTAGAGGTTTCGGCTTCGATTCTAATGTAAGGCAAAAAATACAGCTTTTTCCAGGAAGAATCTTAAAATATATCACGAAGTAGTCCATGGTGTATAGTGAACATTATTCTCGTCCTTCGGAACGCATGTAATATTATCGGTTTCATGAACAAAACAGCGAGGGCCAATAACGTTGACAAATTCTGTGATGATGATAAACCAATATTTTTTTGTGAAATGGAGCGTTTTCGAGAGTTCGGTTCAATTTTCGGGCTGCCTTTGAAGAATAGATTATTTGCTGTTCAAATAGGTAGTTCGTAATAGGCGAACGATTGGTTATGCGAGTAACTACTATCATGGATATGGATGGTAGAGTTTTGGAGTGTAAGGAACTCGGTAAACTTATGCATGTGGCAATAAGACCCCGCCACAAAGATAACAACGCACCATTTACATCTAACACTAGCGATCTTTTCATCACTATAACAACTACCATCACTCTCCAAACCGTAACACGACAGTGACAACATTGAGGTTATTGTGGCAAGAATATGTAAGGCGATGGTACCAAACCCGGCCGAGAAGTTGCTGAACTCTACCTTTTACGAGATGCTTAGCAGAAAGGCAATTGATCTAACCTTCAAAAAGGGTCCGCATCAACACGGGATGAGAAGATGCTATAAAAAACGAGTGAAAGTAAAAGTCACGATCGTCGTGATTACTAGGTGGGTATTTAGTCATTGTGGTTGGTCAGTCTTGCGCCTTATGTGATTGGTGGAAAAAGCGAGTACTTTTCAAATATTTAAAATTTGCGATGAACGTTGATAAACTTTACATAACCAATGGCGAACGGCAGTGGCGTTGGTGTTGTTCAACCAAAGGACGACATTTATATAATTTTTTCCCATGCGTCTGGAACGCTTAAGTAAAACGTGGATAAAAGAGACAATGACTATATCTCACTTCTCGAACAACCGAGTGGCCGTCTTCTGAAATCAACCCTATTTAAAAACTATAGTTTTTAAATTTTTTAAACGCACCGTTGGTTGAGGGATTAGCGACCTTGACCACGCAATCTATGAGCGTCGGGTTCGATTTTCGACAGGGACAGGCGGACATTTGTGTGGTGAGCATAAATGTTTGTATTTAGGGTTTGGGTGCTTATTTAATATACTTTAGTATTTATACATTTATATTTGTTTCTCTGTGTTAGATTTTTTGGCGTACATCCACATTACAAGCAAATAACTTGTTTATTTTAGGGTTTAGATCTTTGAACAGTTTAAATCCGGGTAGGTTTCAAAGATTATTTCCTTAAATTTTAGTGGGTTGTTCGACATACTCATGCATGTTTCAACATTTGTTTTAAGATTTACTTGTCAGTGAATCTCCTGAAAGTTTGGTACACTTTTTTTGAAAGTCTTTTTTCTTAATTTACTAGTGTAGTAAAGTTTTTGTTGTTCTTTTTTGTTTTCCGATAATTGCTAAGTGTTAAACTTCGATTAAAATGCCTTTGAGATCACAAGTTGCACAATCTGTCTTTTTTATCAGTAAAAGGATCCAATCCAGCGTGAGGTTGTTGAAGTGCTTAATGTACCGCGTTTACTACTGCAATATGCACTCAGCCGCTACCAGGAGACCGGTTACTTTACACACAGATCAGGAAATGATGGAGTACGATGCACATCAGCATACGATGACAGATATACTGTATTGGAAATCTTAAGGAATCAGTACCTTACACCAGTTGAGATAAGATTGCGGCTCCAAATCGCAAGAGGTTTTAACGTAAGCGAGCGCACGATAAAAAGGCGAATGGAGGAAGTGAATTTAAGTACCCTTAGACCTGCTCGAGGCCCTGAACTTCTCAGTCTGAGTATCTCGACTGCGATTCGCACGAGAACACGCTAACTGGACCTATGAACAATGGCGTTGGTTTTTTTCTGTGTATAGTGTGAGATAGTATTGCGAGCTCCAAACGGTCAAGTACGAGTGTAGAGAAGGCAAGGATAACGGTACTTGCCCATAACCACACCACAAACTGAATTTTCATGGAGGGTCCATAATTGTGAAGGGCGGTATAAGTTCTGACGCTCGTACAGTTAGTCATCGTTGACAACCGTTAAAATGCTATTCGATACATTGAGGAGATCCGCTAGGATCATGTAATGCCTTATTCGAAGTTTATCGGACGAGCAGAGTTTTTGCTAATGCACGAAAACGCGCGTCTTCACGTTGCCCGTTGTGTGAATGACTATGTACAAGAGGTGGGTATTCAGAAACTGGAGTGGCCAGCTCGATCACCACATTTAATCCAATCGAGCACATTTGAGGAATGATGAAAAGATAGATTAGATCCAGCTTGAGCCTTCCACAAGCTTGCGGAGCTAAGAAACTTTCAATCAGAACATTCCAGATCAAAGGCGTGCTGTGATTAGAGCTAGAAGGGCCACATTCGTTATTAAAATTAAGAAATAATAAAAAATAAGCTTAAACTTTGAACTGTATCATTATAAAGAACAATATTGTTTTAGCAAAAAATCCGACTTTTTGATATTTTTTTATGTTCAATATTAATCGCAAAATCATTATTAATTAACATATTTATTATTATTTATTAAAACTATTGCACAAAACATATACAACAGGCGAGCGGCCGGTGGGTGGTGTCCGGACAGCGTTTACTGTAAATCACTCCCTGTTCAGTATAAACTAAGATACAGTAGCTGTAGGAATAGACAAGGGGTCGCGTTTCGTAATTTTGTTCCGAAAATAGACTTCTCTTGAGGGATACATAACACATTTTTACTAACGCAGCGAGCTGCAGCAAGATTCGCACATACTGTATAGATTCACAAATATATTTATTGCAGGATGGAGAGATACTGAACGATCAACGTCGTTTGGCCGTCAGCGTGACTCGCGCTAAACACAAGTTCATCATTGTCGGCAGTTCGGATGCACTGAGACGTTACTCGGCACTGGTCAATTTGTTGGACGCTTGTAAGACTGTGCGTCTGGAACTGCCTGTGGTCAATGAGTTATACCAGAAGTATGCCAATACATGATTTATAAAATCTAGTTATAGACGGAGTACTATCCGAAATCGGTCGTAGCGTCACGGCTGCAATGCAAGTTATACAGGGACTCACACAAACATACACACACATCAAAATCGTTCTAGAAGGTTTAAGAGTTAAAGTGACAGACACGACTGACACGACTGAAGAATTTTATTTATTTTATTTATGTTAAATCTATATAATCAACTTTGCGAATCTCGAGGAGTTATTTGCCTTGAACTGCTCCTCTATGGACTCAATCTTAGGCGGGATGGTAACGTATCCATTTGGTAATACTTCCGAACGGATACGACTTAAGTTCTCGAGAAAAGAACTTCCTCGTTCTTAAAGAGCAGGCAACGCAATTGAAAGACCTTTGGTTAGTGTAGTTGTCCATGGGCGGAAGTGATCACTTAACATCAATAGGACTGTGTTGTGTTATGGGCCCACTTGGGATGTTTTTTACTTTGTTAAAATTTTTGTTAAAATCTGAATATTAGAAGGTTTTTTTGATAATTTTAGAATATTTTGTGAAATTATTACTCTATGTGTAAGTATACTCTTCGGATTTTTAAAAAGCCTAATAAACAGTTTTTTAAAAACCCGAAGAGTATCCTTAGCTAGTTTTTATAAAGATTCATGTTCGACCTGGCCACGGGGATAATTTTTGGCTCATATATAATTTTTTTCGTATGTCTATCAAAATAAAGATTTTCATGTACACTTACAGACAGTAACAGAAAAAATAGACTGACATAAATGCTAGGGTTATTTAACAAAAGGACATTGACCACGTGTTTTTTTTTTGATAACCGAAAAAAGTTACGACATTTTTGTAATCAGCAGATGTATTTTTTAATCACCTACTTAACACATCGCTAACGCTGCCTAAATGACTGATAGACAACGCACATCTTAAAGCAATGAACCTAGAACCATGAAACTTTGGACAGAGGCTTCTTGTACAGTATAGCGGAGTCCAGGGATATTTCAGTAGCAATTATGGTTTGAGTAATTTTCCTACGATTTAATATTCGTATTCCCTATCAAAATAAACAAATTCTTTGACATACAGATATTTTGCAAGAAATTTATAAATTAAGATGTATGGTTCTAACTTCCAAAGATTTTAAAGTTGACATTTGCAGCTTTACTTAGTTTAAATTGTGTCAAAATTTGCTTCGCCGAAGTATTGCTTTATTATAATAGGATAATTTAGTAATTACACGTATTTGTATTTAGTTTAAAACAATAATTTTGTACGAAATGGAGAATAATTTATTTTTTAAGAATTCAGTTTACCCCTGATTAAATTATGTAACTATTGTGTTATGTGTTAATTTTTACGTTTCAAGATAATATATAATAAATGGAAATGCAAGTTTTTGATTGCATTCCACAATGTTTAATATTACCAATTTGAAGGTTGTATTTAATTGTTGTACATGGAACATTTTACGGTGTTTTTCAGACATTGCAAGAAGCAATAAGTTACTATAATTTGAATATTCAGAGTAATTATGTAATTTAAAGTAATGTTTATACATTATGGTTATTTTTTATTGTATTTTTAATAACTACATAGAGATTTTCAATAATCTTACAGTCTACCCTCTGGACCTTGGAAACATGGACCTTAATGCCAAGATATTTCATAGTTTGGTAGTCAATAAAATGGCCTTAAGATCCAAGTAAAAATAAATCATGTTTGTAATAAATACTAATGCATGTTTTTGGTATTACTTAAATATTCCAGAAAGACTGATTTATATTTAAGTATGTAGTGTATTCACACAATATTTGAATTGTTAAAAGATTTTTGCTAATGATTGTCTTTGTTACTGTATAATTTATTGATCAAAACCCTTATAATAATATTATATCGGTACTTAGAAACTGTGAACACTGACACATTCCAAAAATTCTATCCTATCGCCCCTAAAACAATAAGATGTAAAAATTAAAGCATTTCCTCATATAAAAATCGAGTTTTTTCGTTATTTTTTCTTAGTCTTATTAAAGGGAGTGCTTATAAACATCTAACGGGTATGAATAACGCATCAAGTAAATCAAAAAGTTATAAATTCACTAGATTTTGTAAAACAAACATAAGCAACGTCACATATCGCACATTGATATGTTACCAGAGAGCACATAAACAATTTTGGTTCTATAGTCAATGTATGGTACCCTCAATGGCTTTGGAACTCGCATTTATTTGTTTTAAAATAAGAAAGTATAATAGGTAACTCCCTGGTAATGTAGCTTTCTGAAAGTAATAGAAAGGCATTGTAATATATATTTATTCAATGGAAATCAATAAACTTTTTTCTTTAAAATATTAACATAGAAACAGCCCGGAAATAGTAGATGGTTCAAATTAAAATAGATAAGGTTACTAAGCCCTTTCGTTATAAGTTATAACTCATCTTACAATTACGTCAGATACGGTGAGGCTGGACTCTCTTCAACTATGCTTCAGCCCTTTCATCTAGTAAAAACTTCTCGGTCCTATAGTGAATAGTGATTTACCTTTACACGCAAGGAATCATTATTCGTATATCTGTTAGCCTGCTGTTGTCACACTTGTGAAATTTCTGCACATACACGCAGTCTACAAACATTACTTTATAAAGATGTAACAAATAATTTTGTGGTATTAAATAAGTAAGTGTAATTTAATTCTTTGTAAATCTTACAGTTCAATTAAGTTGATAGATTTGTTTAGTTATTATAATAAATATGATTGGGAAAAAATATTTAATTATTTCATAGGATAGTAAACAAGCAGATGATTTTCCTGATGAAAAAAAAGATAACTATTACTGCATTGCTATGTGTGGTGGGGCTGGATTTGCCTCATGCATAATTTTACCAGGCACCTTACCCTCCAAACCGGTACACGACACTGACAAGGACCGACGCAATTGCGGTAGAAACAGGAAAGACAAATAAAACCAAACCCGGTCGAGACTTTGCAGAACTCTACCACCTAGCAGGGGTGTATCAGTCATATCAATGATACGGGGCCCCCGGACTGTAGGGCCCCAAATATTAGTAAGCAAAAGGTTGGAAAATGTTATCGACAATCTCACAAACTCCTACCTGTGTACTTCCCGAGAAAGAAGAACTGTGAACCCGTTGACCCTTCGGGTCATCCCAGAAACCGGAAGTTTCTAAGCTGAGTTGATGTATTTTTGAGGTGGAAGAGTTGAAAAATCTAATGTGTGTTAAAAATAATGCTATTTTGAATTTTGAGAAGCTGTAACTTTTTAATGCGATGATTGATCTTGATCTTTTGAACGGCATTCAACGCAGGTTTTGAGTTCAATTATGTTGTTTCGGTTTCAAAATTGACTATTTGAAAAATCTCAAGGTTTTGTCGAAAAATACACATTTTTTCAAAAACGTACCGTCAACTATAATTTGCGAACGACTCAACTGATTTTGATCTGATTTACAGCATTTGACGCAGTTTTTGAAATAATAAAGCTGGCTAGATATTGGAATCAATCTGTTCCTTAGTCTAAAAATTATTTTAAAAATCCGAAATACTATGATTTTAAGTAATTTCTTTAACATTCCATTCACTCATTTCCCGGAACAAAATGCTTGCTTTGAATTAAAATGATTGTATATACCATAAAGGGTAAGCTCCGATGGTTCGGATATATAGAAAGAATGGCAGATGTAAGGTGAATAAGACAGATATACAATATGAATGTGGAAGGATTTAAGTATCGGGGAAAATCAAGACTGACATACCATGATCAAATTGATCGAGTCACGGAGGTTGTCCGAAAAGTTGTCAAATCTTCGCCACCGGCATGTTTGTATGACTTGAGTAATGAATGTGGAGGAAGCAAGACAAATCTGCAAGGATCTTGACATATTGCACTTGTTTCTCTGTGTCTACCCCGTAAGGGTCCTGGCGTGAAGATATGTATGTTTTTGTTCTTTTTGTAGAAAATCTCAATCTTTAATTTCGTAACAAATTTTGATATGGGGCTCGTCTAAGGCACGCTACGCCCCTGCCACCTAGTTAGCAGTCACAATGTAAGTAGTATGTTGTAATTACCCTTCTTTCACCTTACGAGATGCCTGGAGAACACGAGGTGTTGCACGTGTGTGTAGTGATATCCTTGATCTCCAAAATATTGGATTATAAAATTAAAAATTGACATGTTAATGGCTGAATAATGAGCGTTAGTACAGTTTACGTCGAGGCCGCTCAGATAGTGATAGTGATGAGGTAGTGAGTGGGTGGACGCACAAGAGAATATAATCAGTTACTGTGGACATAGTCAACAAAGTCGTATTAATATTATATACAATTGCGCGTTACTGTAACGACTCGTGTCTGAAAGACCTTTTTTGAAATTAGTTAATTTCTTCTATAATATTGTTACAATTAATCTAGAAACGTGTAGAGTTGGAGCGCTGGGGAGATCTAGAAATAAAAGAAAGAGATAGCTACTCCTATTGACCAACAAATAGTTGACATGGGCTATGCCATAATGGACTTTGTGGGATATGGCATAATGTTGAAAGTAGCGTGTACTAAGATTTATGACTCATAACATGTTTACGATAAGAAGTGATTCATTGTTTCCCGATACATTTAGATTTTTCTGGATCCAGCTAGGACTTTACCCTGGCTATAAATAGAGAGGTGTTGACAAACACGAGGCAGTTTTTATCAAGCGATCGAGAGCGATACTTAAAGTGAACAGTGCGAAACGAGAAATGTTTTATTGTGTAGTTCAGTGATAGTATAGTGAGTGACTATTGTGTGAAGTGTATTTTAGTATTACATTGTGTTGTCTTGTGTATTTGTAGACTAAATACACGGATTTAATATAAGTGGTGTTTTCTTACAAGTACGAACCCGAGTACGTAACAATATGCTAGTCTACAACAGGGCTATTTCTAGTCGTCATCATTTACTTATTGCTTAGAGATGTAAAATGTGTGCATCTTCATTCCTATTTAGACAATATATGTGTACTACTACGGCCTAAGAAAACTGGAAAGTTGAATCGTACTTGACGATACTTCACGTGGTAGTTTGGCTATACTATACTTATATTTTACTAGCTGACTCGGCAAACGTTGTTTTGCTATATAGATTTTTGTACATATAAATCTTCCTCTTGAATCACTCTGTCTATTAAAAATATTCGCATCAAATTCTGTTGCGTAGTTTTAAAGATCTAAGCATAGATAGGGACAGACAGCGGAAAGCGACTTTGTTTTATACTATGTAGTGTGATAAAGCGCAAGTTGGGCCGCACAGGGAGAATTGTACACGCAACATCTTTTGAGTCATAGCATCTCATTTGTTTTGATAAAATTTAACGTAGAACGGTTGGCACCGTGGAACGCATTGTTGATATTCCTACTCTTACCAGACATTTTAAACCTCTTAGTATTGTAATTAAACCCGCTAATACCACCCAATACCTAAAGCGGCCGCCTTCGAGTTTTGTGCGAATAGGCGAATTGTTTTATTGGTCAGTTGACCCACACGCACGATATCGTACCTATAATCATGTCTATCTCGCCCCTGCGAGGGTACCTCTGTAATGGCTTGTGGCGACTGGCGAAGCCCGTATTCTTTTCTTAGCTTTTGTATGAAGTGACCGACGCACGCGAGTTAGCATCGTCCTTGGGAGGGTCACATGACGATTTTGTACTCTACGTGGCAGGGGAGCGAGGAGTGGTACCGGCTATTTTCCAGTACGCTGCAGCAAAGCTTGCCGCAACCAGCGTGATGACGTTTTACCGGATGCCGAAGCACTTAACCGGAGTCCTAAGATGACCTTTCCCAGCTGGGGCAGGCAGCTTGTCGCGTCGCCGGTCAAATGTCTTTTCTTTTTTTTTTAGGGTTCTGAGGTAGTCTATAGTTTATAGAAGTCCGTCTGTCCGCACGAGAGCTCAGAGATCCTTATTACTAGAAAGTTGTAATTTGGCACGAATATACATAGTCACGTCAACATAAAATCTTGAAAAATATTTTTTTCAGGGTAGTTCCCCCAGATGTAAAGTGGGGATGTTAATTATTTTTCTCACGTACCCCGTTGTGTGGGGTATCGTTGGATAGGTTTTTAAAAAATATTGTAGGTTACAACGATTTTTCGATTAAGAGACTCGTTTGTGAAATATTGACAAGAAATAAGACAAGTGTTCCCCCTCTGCTAGCTAAACGGTTGGTTTTGAGAGTGGGAAAAAATCACGGTAGGAGTATAATGAATTTAAAAGGAAAACTATCACGGTTAAGTAGGTTTTACAAGCTTACGAGTAATAGTCGATCAACTTACAAAATGTTGTCTTAAAAATCGTAGTTCGTTATGCTGGCTTAGATTGCGCTCACAGTTATTAAATCATATTGATCTCTGAAGAACTTAGTATATAAAGTCTTCGCGTTTTGGATCCATCAAATAACTTACAACTGTATTTATTTAATCTATAGATATGTAATCCGTTGCCTGGATCGTACATCGTAGTAATTTCGCAATTCGCGATACTCCTATTTAAAAAACTTTTTAAAAATTTATGTTTATCCGTTTGTCATTCTGTTAGTACGGGGGTTAACACAGTCGTGGTACGACTGGACCGATTTTGATGGAATTTTCATTGAAAGATAAGATTTTATAGGGCAGAACGTAGGCATTCACCCGAGTGAGCAAAATGAAGTAATGATTTTGGAACACGCGAAATCGCGAATAATAGCTTGTAATATTTTACATTTATTAACCGACGAAAAAAACGTTGTTTGTTTTAAATACATGTATGTATTATTGTTGGAATTGGATAATATTTGAGTATGATTATCTATTTAGGTGTCCAAACACGAATACTAAATTTAAGTGTTTGTATATTTGTCCGAACGAAACGAAATTCTCGGAAATAAAGGACATACCTATGTAGTCTTTTTTGATTTTTGGTGTGGCAAATTTCAATTAGGTATATCTTTACTTAGGGAACAGTTGAAGTTTAATCAAAATCGGTTTAATGGTTTCCCAGTATAACTGTCAGATATTGAAATCTGCTTAACACCGACACGACACCACGTTAGTAAGGTATTAGTATAGGCGTTCTGTTTACTCTTCCAACCCCGTAAGGGTACGGCGTGATGATGATAAAACGTCCAACTGTATGTTCATCAATACAACTACTAACAAGGTGACAGCAATAGGCACTTATCTAAAAATAAATAGTTTAATATAGATAGGTACAAAGTATTTGTAGTTCGTGGAACTGGGATTATGTGGAATCTGTGGAACGGTAATGTAATATTTTTTGGATTAGGTATGAACTTATTTCGTGATATACTTGATCCCTGTACCTAATCCAATATTTATGTCTAACCTCTACTAAGTATACTTGGAGAAGTTACTATATGCGGTGAACCTGTGCTGCCGATATTTTTGTCATTGATGTTAAATAGGTTTTAAGTTTATAGAATAAAACAATAAATGTCCTCCCCTTCTTCGTCCTTACTTCGCATTATTGATTTTCGTGATTGATGGGTAACTTCGGAACCCTACATTGCGCGTGGCTCGACAAGCACTTTGCCAATTTTTAAATCTCATTTTAACTACTTTATTTTGTTTTTTGCTTTTTTACTGTATTTTTTTTATATCATAAGATAGCAAAACAAGCAGATGGGTCTCCTGATGGAAAGAGTCAACCATCGCCTATAGACACCAAAGATGTTAATGGTGCGTTGCTCTCTAGTAGCGAGGACGAATGTCACATGGGTAAGTTTAGCGGCTACCTTATGCCCCAAACCGGAACACAACAGCGACAAGCATTGACGCTATTGCGGCAAGAATAGGTAAGGCGATGGTACCAGACTCGGGCGAGGTAATGCAGATTTCTACCACCTAATAGCCACGATGGTAGTGACTCGCATAGTTAATCGGTCGCCTTTTACGCAGTGGCGTAACTATACCATCTGGGGCCTGTGGCAAATTCTTTCGATGGGGTTCTATCAGTAAAAATCGTTACGTTGTACTCAGTTTAATTTTACGAAAATTCGAGATTTTCAGCATAATCAATTACACGTACAATGTAAAAAAAATATTTTTGATCTCGCGGCCTCTTGGGTCGGGGGCCTGTGGCATTTGGCCAGCCCTGCCACCCTATTGTTACCTATGTTATGTTATATATATTATATGTTTGCCTATTCTTTAAAAGAGCCCGGGACCAACACGGGCAAAACACTTTCACAAGCAACTGGTGTTGATTGGAACCTAAATTTGTTCTATCTTTCGTGTGATAGAAAGTGTTTGATGAGCTTTTTAGTTTAGATCTGCCATTTACTTTCCATTATCGCATCACACCGGCCGCATACTCTTTGCCGGCCGCGGCATCGCATTGATAACTAGTTTTTTGTGCTGCCGCCTGCAAATGTCCATGAGCAGTGACAACTGTTTACCATCAAATGATCCATTCATCTGTATGCCTGCAGATACAATAAAAAACATCGTTGCACATTTTGAAATAAAACGGGATTGACTCACGAAGGTAACTACTCAGGGGCGTACGGGGAGGGGGGGGGCAGCTGCCCCCTCCCTGGAATTTGTTTACCTCTTTACTAACTATCATCTACTGTAGATAAAAATATAATCACTACACTACACTAGGCGACTTTCTATGTACTTTTGTGGTACATTTTACTGAAAAAGTATCGCACTTTTAGGTTTGAGCTTTGACGTAGTGGTTTAAATTCATGTCTAGATATGTTATCTACCATTAAAATGATATTTCATAAACATTAAAAAATAGAAGATACATTTTGTAATAGAATTTTATTACTGCTAATGCCATATATTATAAAACTAACGAGTTAAAATGCTACAAAGCTACACTAGGCGACGATCTGTGCCATTTAGTGGTACATTTTACTGAAAAAATATCGCACTTTTAGGTTTAAGCTTTGGCGTGGTAGTTTTATTTCATTTAATTCATTTTCGTTCACTCCATTTTAATACTATATTAATCTATTAAAACACTTGTACTTTTTAACTTCCCACTACGTATGTAGATAGGGAGGTTACTGATTATGCTCCGATTTTCAAAAATGGAGTTTTCACCGTATGTTTACGCTTTGTGGTCTTAGGAACCATTTTCGCGATGACGTCAGTATGTGTGTGTGTGTGTGTGTCAACAACTCATAATGGCATTCGATTGGGTAATGGTTGATGGCATTCGATTGGGTTCCGCTTAACTTATACTTCCTGAAAATTTGAACCAAATGGGCCCAAGAGATTTTGAGAAATTTTGAAAAAACCCAAAAAAAATTGTGGCGAAACAGAATTTTTTTTAAATAACTTCCAGATTAATGTACCGATTGAGTACAAAAACTAATCAGCTCCATATCTCAAAAAATTACGTCTAATACATAAATTGTCTCAAAATCAGTTTATTCGTTTGGAAGTAATAGTTGACGAAAATTTTGAAGAAAGTGTTTTTTCGACATAACTTCGAAATAGTTCAACCAATCATTTTTTTGGTATTCTACGACATTTTAGTAATAAAAAAATTACGTCGAATGTCCTTTTAAAAATCAAAACCGAATCTTATTTTCAAAAGTTACAGCTTTTCAAATATTAAAATTACGCAATAGCAAAGTTACTTAATATTTTTGAAATAACTTTCAGGCTAATATACCGATTGACTTCAAAATCTTATTATCTTTTCTCATTTAAAAACTGCGCCACGTTCCGTTAATTGGATAAAAATCGGTCAATTTGTTTGGGATCTATCAGTGACGAAAATTTTTGAAAAAAATGTTTTTTGACATTGCTTTGATATTTTTGAACCTTCCGATTTTTTAGCTAAAGCAATATTTAAATTGAGTTGAATGCCATTTGAAAGATCAAAATCGATCATCGTTTCCAAAATATACAGCTTTTCAAAAATCAATATACTACAATTTTTATCAAAATAGATGTTTATACTGAAAAACCTATGCTTATAGTTTTTACTATTTTGAGCTTAAAATACGTTAATTTAGCGGGAAGTTTCAGGGATGGCTTGCAAGGGCAACCATTTACAGATTACAGAAAGTGATAGGTGACCAGTCTATCACCAACTGGGTATTTTTCAAATCCTGGGCAACGTTTTTATCAGCCAACTGAAAAACCGCATTTTTGATTTGCCTGACCTGGGAATCGAGCCCCGAGAGTTTCTCTGAGGGAAAAATTCGAAAAATTTATTCGCTGAGTTTCTACCGCCAATTCTTCGTGCCTGCGGTAAGTCCAATATTAATTCTAAAAATTTTGAAGGTTAATTAAATTAAATTTTCTTTATAAGATCAACTTTTATTTTTAAAACTCATTTTTCCTAGAAAACTCTTTTACAAGAAAGTTACCATAAATAAAAATTGATTTCTATCAATATTAGACTTTAAGAGCGAAGTGGTGGCGCGAGATAGATCTTGGGTTGCTACATACTATAGGTAGGTAGATATTATATTATAGGTAGACCAGAAAATATGGTGTAAAATATGCAGATAACCTTTATAATTGTTCTGTGTAGATAACATTGACATTTCCTAAGAATATTACTTACTAGGTAATATGCTAGTAACATAAAAATATAGTCTTAAAATGTTACGGTTGCCCCCCCCCCCCCCATCCCAGAATCTGTGTACGCCCCTGTAACTACTGCAAGTTGCAACTTTAGTGAAAACCAATAATTAACGGAATGTGCAGAACCATGGATATTTAAGTAGACTGTGATAGGGAACTTTCCTAGGAATTTGACCTTCGTCATTTGCCTAAAGTATAGTCCTCGTGTGTCCCAGGGTGTTAACTGAAAATAAAATTTTAAAAACCTACCGCTAACACGCCATTCTGTCTACGGCGTAGACTACGATATGAACATAATATTGCTGTTGTAGACGGAGTGGAGTGTGCTGAGCTTAAATACTTATTTATCAGCGTTTGTAGCGCTGTTTATACAGTTTACTGGAAACGTACTTATAAGTAAAGCACGTAAACGTACGTAGTGTTGTATACTCTTTGGTACGTAAAATTCTTTCTAAAAATTCAAAAACTGTCTGTAGTTTGTGCGACGATGGCGTTTTTACTTTTTGATGGACATTTTTTTGCACAGAGTCGATCCTCTGTACTCTACTTCATACATAATTGTGATATTATGGATCTTCTTCACATTGGGCCATAATGGCCCATTAAATGATCGTCTAGCATGGCCGCTATGATCGGTCAATCTCTCCACCATCTCTCTACACAATCGTGAACGCTCATTTACTAACTGTCACAGACTACTATACTCTAACTCTCTACTGTTATGTTATGACGTCTATTCAAAATGGATAGCGAGGTGATCGCGGTTGGGCAAATATTTTTGTTTAGCTCTTATAATCAATAATTTACTTAATGTCTACACCGTCTAGAATGTACCAGAGATGACCACAGAGTATACAATCACTACGTTTGGGACAACTATGTACTGATTAATCAGTGATTGTGTGGACGCGCACGCAGTCATGGACCATCATTCCTTTGATGTACCGACGGCATGGCGATTGCGCTCGATCATACCCGATGATGGCCCATCACAGACATAATTATGCCTTCTACACTAACGTGTACCATATTATATAGTGTTTAGTCTGTGCTAACGTGCATGCCTTTTAGTCACGGATTAAATTTCTACAACAACAACAACATAACAACATATCTTCACGCCAGATCCCTTACGGGGTAGGCAGAGAGAACCGAGTGCCATACATCACGATCCTTGCAGGCTTGTCTCGCTTCTTCCACATTCATCACTCTCTTCATACACACACGCCGATTGCGAAGACTCTTGACACCACCTTCGGACAGTACTCGATCAATCTGATCGTGGTATGTCAATCTTGGTCTTCCCCGGTACCTACATCCTTCCACATTCGCGTTGTATATCTGTTTTGTTAACCTTTCATCTACCATTCTTTCTACATGTCCCAACCAACGGAGCATGCCCTTTCTCATCTTTACACCGACACTTTCTTTCAAACCTAGCCTCTCTCTCACTTCGGCATTACGAACCCGGTCCGCGAGTGTCACACCAAATATTTTTCTTAGCGACCTCATCTCGACCGCGTTGATTCTACTTTCATGCCCTTTCTGACATACCCAACTCTCACTTCCATACAATAGCGTTGGGATAAGCACATGATTATGCAGGGCTAGACGGGCACCCTGACTTAAAATTGTGCTATTAAGTAATCTCCCTAACTCTCCATTCACTCTGTTCCCTGCACACACTCTTCTTTCAACATCAGCGGTGTACCTTCCATCCCTGCTAAAAGCACATCCAAGATATACAACCTCATCCACTTGCTCCAGCACTACATCATCGACCACAACTCTTACATCCGTTCTGGTTGTTTCTCTTTCAAATACCAAAACTTTAGTTTTCTTCGCATTCAAATGTAAGCCCATACTCTTACAATCCTCATTCATAACTGTGACCAGTGTTTGCAGCTCAGATGGAGTTGAGCCTAAAAGTACAGCGTCATCTGCATAAAGCAGGCAGTTCACCACTAGATCACTCATGCGCATTCCCACATTCAATGACCTCAATCTTTGGAGACACTTATCCAGATATAGAATAAACAGACGAGCTGACAACACACAACCCTGCTTGACGCCGATATTGACATCGAACCAGGGCGATATGTTGCCGTCCACCCGCACACATGCTTTGCAATCCCAGTACATGGATTGCAAAGCACGCAGCAGACGCCCATCTATCCCATAACTGGGTAAAATGTCCCAAAGTTTCTTTCGCACAACTCTATCAAACGCTTTCTCCAAATCCACAAAACCGCAGAAAACCTTCTGGCCGACAGCCAGATGCTTCTCTACGATGTTGCGGAGTGAGAAAACTTGATCCATACATCCTCTTCCAGATCTGAAACCCCCTTGTGCCTCCCACAACATTCCCTCGGACTTCCCTTGCATTCTCCTTTCAATGATCTTACCATACACCTTCGATGCTAAGCTGATCAAACTGATGGCCCTATAGCTATTGCAGTCTATACGTGAGCCCTTGCCTTTATACAAGGGCACGATGACCGCGCGCCGCCAGTCTTCGGGTACTCTACCGGTCCTCCAACATGTATTGCAGAGGACCCAAAAAGAGTCCCAGACGGCAGGACCACCGTATTTGATCATCTCAGCAGTCACCTTATCTATTCCCGCAGCCTTTCCGTTTTTCATACTTCTTATCGCCCATACGATCTCTTGCATAGTAATGTCCTGGCACGCTTCCACCGTCTCTGAGTCACTTACTGAGTCAGAGACGGAGGCAGCGTCCTGAACAGCATCATACATATCTCCAAAATATTCACTCCATCGTTTTAACACGCTTTCTGTGCTTGTAAGAATGTCACCATCCTTAGATTTAATCCTATTCATTCTGGAGGCTGCCGAACAACTCCTAGACTTCTTCACCTCCCTCCAAAAAAGTTTGGTGTTTGCCTCGAAGTTGCTCGCCAGTCTCTCTTCCGCTTTCAAACATTCTCTCTCACGCTTAAATTTCTTAAATTTCTGTGCCTTTTTTTTCGATCATCATGGCCCAATGTGAAGAAAGTCCATTAAATAACATCTGTTTGTCAAAGTTAATTGTCATTTGTCAAGAAAGAAAACGTAAATATTTATCCGTCTGTAATTCAAACTTTGGACCACTTTGGACTTGTAGATGGTACTTACGTAGTATTGTATATTCTTTGTATGGTAAAGTATTTTTTATTTAGTCAAACTATTATTAAATTTGGTTTTGTTGTAAAACTTATATACTAATAAATACATTTTAGGACAAACAACCTTTTTGCAATCAAGGATTTGTATTCAATAGTAGTTTTATTTTGACTTTAATCACAATACAGACGAGTTTTCTTAACTACTAGTTAAAGTTAATATCAGTTGAATCTTATTTAACAATTCGCACATTTACAACTGTGCCAAATTATTTAATAGATCTATTTATAATATAATTTCGTCAGACCAAATTTAAGTCATTGAACAAGGCCGCCTCTCGCGAACTGGATGTTTACAACTGATAATTTTTTGTTTACGTAAACCTGATAGTTATCTTAAGATTTTCTCATTTTTTTAGCAACAGACGTACATAATTACTACGGTAGCTTCATTGATAAGGGACGAGTTAACTCCGCGTAAGTTATTGAATTTTTTTTATTGACGACTACCATAATTCTGCATATTATTGTAATTTAAAAATAATAATAAATTATATCATAATTATTTCAGAAACATGGTAAAGGCCATTGCTATTATAACTGTGAGTGATAGTTGTTTTAAAGATAATTCAAAAGATATGTCTGGTCCAGCACTTTTTAAATTTGTGGGAGATAAATTTCCAGAAGCCAATTTACATACAATAATTATTCCAGATGAAAAAGAGATAATTGAAAGAGAGCTTAAGTATTTTTGTGACTGCAATGTTGATCTAATTTTAACCACTGGTGGTACTGGTCTCAGTCCTCGTGATGTGACACCTGAAGCAACAAAGGCTGTAATTCAAAGAGAGGTACCGGCAATACCTATTGCAATGACTATGGAAAGTTTAAAGAAGACACCGATGGCCATGTTATCTAGAGCTGTGGCTGGCATTAGGGACAGAACTCTTATTATAAATTTTCCTGGCAGCAAAAAAGCTGTCACAGAATGTATTGAAGTCGTAAATTCTGTGATATCTCATGCTATTAGTTTAATAAACAATGAGATAAATGAGGTTAAAACAGTTCATGAGAAAATGCAAAATGAACATGTTTGTCCACATGTTAGAAGCAGCAATGTTGATATATCAAAAGTTGCCCTTAGACCTAGAGAATCACCTTTTCCAATGCTAGAAATGTCAGAAGCTTTTAATATTGTTGATGCTGTTATGTTGAGGTGGGATGAGAATATTCAGATTGTTTCTATAGAAGAAAGTATTGGTAGAGTTGTGGCTCAAGATCTAGTAGCCACAGAACCAATGCCTCCATTTCCTGCTTCAGTAAAAGATGGTAAGTTTTTATTATAGTTTTGTTGTTAACGAAATAGCAATCCAGTAGGGTATTAAGTTGGTTCTAATGATAGGAAGATATATCTGACACTAAATAAACATTAAAGATCCTAATAATGACCTGCTAACCATATGACATGGGCTTATCCTTAAGTGCAAGTTTGCCAGCTTTATTTCTTCTAAAGAATGACTGCTAGAAGCACTTAAAATAAAACAGTAGGAATAAATAATCTGGTAGAACTATACCCACGTAACATTAGAATTCTAACATGTGCTTAGTCAGGTTGTATTTACCATTGTTAGACATTATGTGCTGCCTAGAAAAAGAGTAGTTAGTATATCCTTCCTAAGAAGTTCTACTTAAATGGGTTTCTTACACCAGTTTTAAATGAAGACATACTTAAGAGGTGTATTCTTTTCTATTCTGTAACAGCAAATAAGTTCCTAGTTGAAATTATTGTGAACTAAGTATTGTATTTATTTAACAAATTCCAGTTACTTTACTGTGTAATTATAGTCATTATATTTAAACTATAGAATGCAGTGTAAACTCTTTTTAACATATGTTGTAATAAAAAACTTCCTATAATGGATATATTAGTTTAGGTTGCTTGGTTTAATCAATCAATCGATATCTTTATTTGCTAAAATAGGGTTACATAGTGTGTTGGTCCCGGCCTCCTTTGTAGAATAGGCCAACTGCCGTTCTGCCAGGCAGGTCGTAAAAGTTGACCGATTGGCTATCGAGTCACTACCATCGTGGCTACTAGGTGGTAGAGTTCTGCATTGTCTCGCCCGGGTCTGGTACCACCGCCTTACCTATTTCTGCCGCAATAGCGCCAGTGCTTGTCGCTGTCGTGTTCCGGTTTGGAGGGTAGGGTAGCCGGTAAACTTATGCATGTGGCATTGGACCTCGCCCCAAGATAGCAACGCACCATTAGCATCTTTGGTGTCTATAGGCGATGGTTGACTCTTTCCATCAGGAGACCCATCTGCTTGTTTGCTATCTTATGATATAAAAAAAAAAAAAAAACATAGGTTTTAGGTAAGGTTGTTCGACTTACTTGCTAATTCAGTTCTGCCTATTTTGTCTTAAAGCTGACATGATGTTAAATTTAAATAAATTTTAATAAAGTATTACTAAGGGAATTATGTAACAAATAATGCATTAATTACCATGCTAACAAAGAATTATTATAATTACAATTATTACATTATTTTAAACAACAATATTTACATAAGTAATGATAATATTATGTACATGTCAATAATCAAGTGTTAAATAGTTAATGTCAAAGGAAATTGTTATATCATTCAATAAATGGAATGTCAGTCGGAGATAAAATGTCAAATTAATTAAATTGTAATGTGCAAAGTATCAATATTAATAACAAATCTTGGTATAATCATTATATTTTTATATTATAAAAACATTCATCCAATAACCAGCACGTCATAGCTTTCTTGAATTTACTCAAAGATTTACATCTAAACCTATGCATTAACACTCTTTTTACAGTGCATCCACCATTCTCTATTACAAAAAAATTTAATATACTTGTTTAAATAATATTTATAGAAGTATGAAACAGTATAATAATTATTGTTGGTATCATCAGCTTACAAGAGGTCTTACTAAATCTTTGTTTTGCCAATATTTCTTAGTTGAAGAAAGCCAAAAACATAGTGGTCTTTTGACAACTTAGTGGTGTAGTTACCACCACTAAGTTGTCAAACGACCACTATGTTTTTGGCTTTTTTTTGGCTCAAATAAGATTATATTATTTTGATTATTCCCCGTGTTGGTTTCGGTCTCCTTTGAAGAATAGACCAACTGCCAATTTGCCAGGCATGTCGTAAAAGGCGACTGATTGGCTATGCAAGTCACTAACATCATGGCTACTAGGTGTTACTAGGCATTGTCTCGCCCGGGTCTGGTACCACCGCCTTACCTGTTCCTGCCGCAATAACATCAGTGCTTGTCACTGTCGTGTTCCGGTTTGGAGGGTAAGGTAGCCGGTAAACTTATGCATGTGGCATGAAGACCTCGTCACATGATAGCAAAGCATCATAAACACCTTTGGTGTCTATAGGCGATGGTTGACTCTTTCCTTCAGGAGACCCATCTGCTTGTTTGCTATCTTATGATTTAAAAAAAAATATTAACTTTGTCAACATTTTGGGCTTGGTTAATAAATAACAAAACAAATATTTACAAAGTCAAAGTTTACAGAATATTTGTGTTTAGAACAATTTAAGTAATTATTGAGAGTAATAAAATTTTAAATTATTGTAATGTGTGAAATTTGTTTATTTTTTATTTCTTCCCTCCATATAATGAAAACTTGTTATAAAAAAATGCTTCGCCTCTTAGCATCTGTTATAACAAGCTTACACTATATATTGAGTTTTTTATTCTATTAATAACTGTTTTTGATCATTCACATTTCTCTCAGACAATGAACAGTGTTTTTCTTTATTAGTTCTCATATGGGACAGGATTTGGCTAGTACTCACTCCTGGTTTCAACTATGGTATTCCGCCGTGTTGGTCCCGGCCTCCTTTGTAGAATAGGCCAACTGCTGTTCTGCCAGGCAGGTCGTAAAAGGCGACCGATTGGCTATCGAGTCACTACCATCGTGGCTACTAGGTGGTAGAGTTCTGCATTGTCTCGCCCGGGTCTGGTACCACCGTCTTACCTATTCCTGCCGCAATAGCGTCAGTGCTTGTCGCTGTCGTGTTCCGGTTTGGAGGGTAAGGTAGCCGGTAAACTTATGCATGTGGCATTAGACCTCGCCACAAGATAGCAACGCACCATTAACATCTTTGGTGTCTATAGGCGATGGTTGACTCTTTCCATCAGGAGACCCATCTGCTTGTTTGCTATGGGGCCGTTCATAAAATACGTCACACTAAAATCAGCTTTTTTTGACCCCCTCCCCCCCCATTGTCACGCTGTGTCACACTTTTTGTGACCCCCCTAGAAATATTTCGTCACAAAAACTAAGACCCCCCCCCCCCTGCTGAGTATGATAAATTCTAAATGATAGTACACAAATTCTGAAAATTAAAAATATTTATTTAGTTATTATAATAACATTACGCGCAGGGTACGTGGAAACGTTACTGTCTTAAGTATTGGAAAAACAAAGAAACCCGTTGTGACGGATCGCAACGCCGCTAGAGTCGCGCCACAGAACTAGCGTTCATGTCAAAAAATAATAAACGGCGAACGTCACGTTGCCGTATACCCCCCGTCCCCCCTTGTCACATCTTGTCACACTCAGCCAGACCCCCCCCCCCCCCTTGTATGCGAACGTATTTTATGAACGGCCCCTATCTTATGATATATATAAAAAAAAAATCTTATTATACAGGATCCGTTTTTCACTATAAGGAATGATACAAATTTAAAATTTCCTCATTGTGAGGGTTGACTAATGTTAATACTATTTTGCTAATCATTGTCAACTAGGGTCCAGCCATCTGCAAATCAAAATTTTCAGAATAATAACTTTGGAACTAAAATCATACTGGATTCCTTTACAGTTTATTTCTCATTTACATTTTTCTTCTGCTGATGCTGTATTAGAACTACACAAATAATGCAATATTTTAAATTTTCCTTAATGAGTACTGAGCAATGTCAAAAAAATCAAATGGTAGAAAAACAAATGAATAACAAAATTCAAAACACATATAAGTGGTAAATGCTGGCCCAAATTTGAATTAGAACACTTAACTGAACACCATAATATACCTTGATCAAAGTGGCAGGCATACCATTTTCATACGTAAAGACCTAATATTAGGGTAATCTTTCAATGTCATAGATAGATGTATTTTTTTGTCTTTTTTCTTTGGTAGGATGATCCACTGTATTACAGTTCCACTATTCTACTATTTACCAACATTAAGTTTCCATAATTCTTTTTCCCACACCCTGTTCCTAAAAGAAGGTTAGCTAAAATTCTTATTCTTTATAAAACGCCATTAAACAAGGTTAATTAAGTGATAATTTTGATAAGTCATTGGAGGTAATTAGGTTCATTGATGGCCCATCAATCATAACAACATAGTACAAACAAATGATAAATTATTCCAGCCGTTACAAACTCTAGATTTATTTGCTATATTGCAATTACATAATAGTAATAAGAATTAGTAATTTCTATAGTAACTAAATGCTTTTTTTTAATATTTTAACTAGCTGTTGCCCGCAGCTTCGTCCGCGCGGACAGTGGCGTAGCGTGGACTAATATATGCGTGGGCAAAGTCGCATCGGCGAGGCCCCTTTCCGTTCTTTTCCAAAAGCTACACAAAAACACAAGCTAAACATAGATTTTAAATCAGATAGTGCGAGCCCCTTTAGGTGCGAGGCCGTGGGCGAAGGCCCACTTCGCCCACGCCTAGCTGCGCCACTGCGCGCGGTCTTCGTTTACTCCGCACAGCTCCTCCCCCGTAGGTAATAGCGTGATAATATGTTGCCTATATGTTGACCCGACCTGTCAGTAATATTCATGCAAATTTTGAAGTAAATCCATGCAGTACTTTTTGAGTTTACCCTGGACTTACACAAACATACTTGTACTACACAATACTGGACTTACACAATACAGCCAATCAAACAAAAATTCTAAAAACTATATTTTTGGCTTCGATATCGATTGTAGATTATGCCCCAAGTATTCTTTTAAAAAAATATTCAATGTATAGTTTTGACTTTCTTACGATTTTATTATATGTATAGATTGGTTTCTGAAAAACAGAGGGTGATTGATTACAATCCCTAGTATGACCCTCACATAACTCTTCGTTGGTTTAATTTTTTGTTAAAAAAAAAATTGCCAAGTAGTCCAGTTGGAATGAGCATGACATCATTTTTTTGTAGGTAGTATAGAGGATCCATATAAATATGCCCTTAATTCAGCCTTGAAAGAAGCTGTGTTTTTAGCATGCCCTCAAAATAAATTTATGAAAAAACTAGCTGTTGCCCGCGACTTCGTTCGCGCGGACTTCGTTTACTCCGCACAGCTCCTCCCCCGTAGGTGATTGCGTGATAATATGTAGCCTATATGTTGAGCCGACCTGTTAGTAATATTCATGCCAAATTTGAAGTAATTCCATGCAGTACTTTTTGAGTTTACCCCGGACATACATTGACTTTCCTACGATTTTATTATATGTATATAGATCATGTTAGATTGTTAGTTTAGCAGTATATCATAGTCAACATATTGGTTCCCAAGCAGTTTATCATGTCCACCTTCATCCCAAATTTTAGCATCAGATCCCTTTAAAAAGAGTTTTGCCTTTCCCATCTTTCCCAAAAGGCACAAGGCGGGGAAAAAATTCAGGTGGTTCGATTCGATGAGTATGTGAAGAAATAAATCGACAAGAAAAAAAATTGTTAGTAAAAATGTTAAGTTTTTGGACTTTGGTTCTGTTGTCTTAGAATAGAAATTGGTCGAAATTAAGTCTATCCTGAAGTATATAATAATAGACACAGCATTGTAGAGGAGAGTGGTTTTGCTAGATTAACTAGTTATATTTCGTAATAAAAAGGAGGAAAGAAAATTATAACAAAAGCAGAAACATCAAAAATTAAAAGAAAAATATGGTAAAAAATCTGAAATAAACATTAATAAAAACTTAAAAATACTGTTTATAATCTACTTTAGGTATATTGTGTAACATTCTCGCCTCGTTTCTAGAAGAGAATGGAGCTTTGCAAGGTATGGTAACGGATAAGCCTTAGTACACAATGCAGGTTCTTAATGATTTCTCTCTCTGGAGGCTTCTAGTAACTGATTACTTCTTAAAGATTGTACAATCACATCCAGCCTCTTTTTGTTTCTTCTAAGCTGTTAGCCGGATATTGTTAACTTTATTAAATACACCACTCCATCCAATCTATTAAATATTTTCTTCACTAATATAAATATTCGGCTTAGATCATGAGCTGGACGGTTCAATCACGGGGCCGGTCAACTGTTATCGAAGTTACACTACCACTCCGCCTATCATCATGCAGATTATAACCGGCGATACTTTTTAATTTACTATCCAGTGACTTTTACAGGATATGCGTGCCTTAGTTTGGATGGAGCTGGGATACGTAAAGTACGCACCACAGTGACAGCTGGGGAAACACCGTATACGCCCCTAGGGCGTGGGGAGTGTGCGCGAGTTAATACTGGTGCGCCTCTTCCACTTGGAGCTGATTGTGTTGTTCAGGTATTACACGATGTCATTTAAAAACTTTTTTAAACGAAGAAAGTTTCAATGTGGCGCCGCTATTACGTAGGCAGATGTTTTACAATTAACTTCTCCTCCACTTTGTCAGCAAAAGTAAGCAGATCTCTTAACCCTTCCCATTCATGTTTAAGCAAACCGCCCCGTTGGTTAAGTGGTTAGCGACCCTGACTACGCAATAGACGGGGCTCGTGTAGATCCCCGGCGGGGACAAGCATTTGTGTGATGAGCATAAATATTTGTATTTCCGGGCTTATGGTGTTTAGTATGTATGTAAAAGTATTTATATATGTATTTCTATGTATTAGTATCGTTGACTAACACCCATAACACAAGCAAATAATTTGCTTACTTTGGGGTTAGATCAATAAGTGTAATTTGTCCCGTGAATATTTATTATTATTTATTTTATTTATCTGCTTGTTTGCTATCTTATACTATAAAAAAATCTATGATTATATGTATATAGATTGTATTAATGATTTTACAAAATCTGAGAACTTATCCGACAGCTTAACGTAGTAGACACATTGTTAGTTTATTCAGGACGTCTTTTACAAAAACTAAAAACACTGTACAGAAATTTTAAACTGTCACGTTGCGAAGTTAACAATATGCCAGTACCGAATATTTTGTTCAGGTAGAAGACACAAAGCTTATCAAGGCGACGGAAGACAACCAGACTGAGCTAGAAGTAGAGATTCTGGTCGCACCGCAGGCACATCAAGACGTGCGACCCATCGGCTTCGATATTCCTATGGATTCTGTAATACTTCAAAAAGGTAATAGTCATTAAATTCTACTTCATTAGTTTTAGTAGTTATGAACTGTTTGACTTAATTGGTTCCATGGATGATTCCCCGATCGTAAATCATTTTTTGTTGATTTGGACTCCCTTTGAAGAATAGATCATCTGTCATACTACCAGGCTGTTCGTAAAAGGCAGCATTGGGGCAATTGTTAAGATTGTAGCAATGGGTACACCATCCATTCCAATAGTCTTCGCGATAAGTTGAAAAGTGTCTAAAATAGAGATACTGCTCTTTAAATTATGTGGATAGCTCATTAGATCCGGAATGACGGCTAGAAAAATGTGCTAAAAGCGTGTAATAAAATGTGATGTGTGCAAATAAGACGGAGGTACGAGAAAATTTTGTTAGTTAACAATCGTTTTACTTGTTGAAAAATTAATTTTAAGTAAAATTTCCAACGGAAATAAATTATTATTTATAGTGTTCAAAATACATCATTTTTTTTTCAAATTTAAAAAGGAATATTCAATACCTTAAATAAATTAATTTATGTGTCGTACTCGATTTCGAGGCCGTGCGCGTAACCTAACAATGTCGTGCGGAGACCCATTTTCAGCGTTAAATTACAATTATAATTAATGGAGATAGAGTTCCGGGATTCAAGAGCTTTTTCTTGGAAATTTCCTCCTCTTTCCGAATCTTTTTTTGAAATTTCTTATATATAAATAGTTTATGAAATATTGGCAAATAACAAAATGCCATTTTTTTCTTATCTTTAATTGTTTATAACTTTTGCATTTTTTTTATACACGCTTTTAGCACATTTTTCTAGGCATCATTGATCCAATGAGCTATCCACATAATTTTAAGAGCAGTATCTCTATTTTACACACTTTTCAACTTATCGCGCAGACTACAACAGCAAACGACTACCACTGACATTATTCAGGCAGGAATTTTAAGGCTTGGCAGTTTTAAACCCTTATGAGATGTTACTTAGCACTACCACATAGTAGTGGCGATGTTAGTGATACGGTTTTTTTTTTTTTTATGTCATAAGATAGCAAACAAGCACATGGGTCTCCTGATGGAAAGAGTCAACCATCGCCTATAGACACCAAAGATGTTAATGGTGCGTTGCTATCTTGTGGCGAGGTATAATGCCACATGCATAAGTTTACCGGCTACCTTACCCTCCAAACCGGAACACGACAGCAACAAGTACTGACGCTATTGCGGCAGGAATAGGTAAGGCGGTGGTACCAGACCCGGGCGAGACAATGCAGAACTCTACCACCTAGTAGCCACGATGGTAGTGACTCGATAGCCAATCGGTCGCCTTTTATGACCTGCCTGGCAGAACGGCAGTTGGCCTATTCTACAAAGGAGGCCGGGACCAACACGGCGAAAACGGTAAACCTTCTTTCGTCTTTTATAAGCTACCATATTAGAAAACAGTTGGTCTATTTTCAAAATGGGCTCATAGCACTACCAATTAAATAAATGAAACTTTAAACTTTATGGAGGGTAATTGAAAGAAAGAAAAAAAGAAAGAAAATATTTATTTGCAAGAATATGGGTGTTACAAGTTGTTAAAAATAAATTAAGTTACCGACATATTCTACCAATATATGGTGTGCAAATATTTAAAAAAATATCATTATATAATATTACATTTAAAACTATAAATTGTATCGATTTTTCAGAATTACTACCGAATCGGAACGCGGCTACACACTGAGAAGATCCGGCGGAAGAAACTCAGCGGGCTGGTCTTTTTTTCTCTATTTTATGTTCTTGTTATAAATATACAAGGATGGTTCCATATTTCAAAGTTATTTTTATAATTACAAGTTTCAAATTTGAGTAATTTTTTTTTATTATAATTTACATAATGTTCACCATTTACAAAATTTTTACTACATTGAAATTTTTTTAAGGACAATTCAACAAACCTATATTTCTATCCATTAACATTTAATTTTATCGGCTAAAAATGTTTTAATATCATAATAAGTTTTATCTAACAGCAAATCAAACAACTTTTTGCGAAATTTATTTATAGGCAATGATTTAAGACTATCAGGAAATATGATTGTATATAATAATAGACATACAATACACATTTTTTGTAAAAATATTTAATTTTTGGTTAGGCACATATAATTTCTTACTATTCCTAAAATATGAGTTACCTTCAGCCTACTTCAGCATTTGTTTTAAATAACTTTTGGTGCTTTTTTACAAATACGCATACCGCATATGCATAATTATAATCAATATATAATAATAAAAGTAATATAAAAATAGTAGCATATGTTTTCTTAAAAAGTATAAAATTCATTGAAAATCAACTAAGAATTTTCATTCAGACCGCCCCGTTGGTTGAGTGATTAGCGACCCTGACTACGCAATCGACAAGCCTCGGGTTCGATCCCCGACGGGGATAAGCATTTGTGTGATGAGCATGTTTTTATTTCCGGGTTTGGGTGGGTGGGTATTAGTATCGTTGATTAGCACCCATAACATAAACAAATAATTTGCTTACTTTGGGCTTAGATCAGTAGGTGTAATTTGTCCCGTGAATATTTATTTAATACTAGCTGACCCGCGCAGCTTCGCCCGCGAGTATATTAGTACGTCGTCCAAATAGCTTTTAATAAAAAATTCATCCCCTATTTCAGCCCTCCAAGGACTGATCTTTGAAAAAAAAAATTAGCCTATGTTTGATCCCGGATCTTCAACTATAGCCATGCCAAACTTCATGAAAATCGGTCCAGCGGTATAGCCGTGAAAGCGTAACAGACAGACAGACAGACAGACAGACTGTCGCATTTATAATATTAGTATGGATTTATTTATTATCTAGGGAAACGCATTTTCAATGTTTGACTGATTCTTATGTTCAATGTTTTATTTTTCTGACTGTATTAAACGAAATTTTATAAGCCACTAGCGGACCCAGCCCGCTTCGCTGGGCTAGATTTTTCTTTATTTTATTTAAACAATAAACTTACATCATAAATTTTTTTATTTAAGTCTCATAATATATTAAATCATTTATTTCTCTCCGTATTCATTCTCTTCTATTTTCTTCTCGACCGGTTGAAGATCATTATCTACACCCAAGTACATATCAGTAAATACAATATCATTCTTATCATTTAAACAAAAACATATCCGGCTCAAGTTAATGTCAGATATAAAAGTACCTCTATTTTCCTTTACTTTATTCGATTTGGATGTTTGTTTACCAATGTTTGCTTTTTTGGGTGGCATTTTATTAATTACAATGATTCTGTGAAGAAACATGATTGATGAAGGAAAATACAATTTTCCGTAGTAATAATCAATTAAAAAAGCATCAGTAAACGGATGCATTCGCGGCACTATAACTTACCTTGAATACTTCAAAATTAATGTACTTCAGTATACTTTATTATACTTCAATATACTCCATTGTAATTCCACATGGTTCATAATGACATAGATATAAACAATGCATGTGTCAATAAAAATTTGGGTTATAAAACAATAGAATATCATCATAGTAAAAAAAGCTGTATTTGACAGTTCAAAAATAGGAGTGCTCCAATCGTCACCAAACTTTACAGGATTACTCGCCAGGTCAATCCGGAGATTCCCTGAAAGTTCCATTGAAATCGGTCCATCCGTTTCGAAGCCTATACGGAACATACCCATACACTTTCTCTTTTATATATATATATATATATATATATATATATATATATATATATATATATATATATATATATATATATATATATATATATATATATATATATATATATATATATATATATATATATATATATATATATATATATAGATTTCGACTTCGATTTGCACGGGGAACACCTGTAATTTTGAGTTTTATTGGAAACTAAGAGGAGATTTCATGAAATATCAATTATGCACAGACATTTTAACAAGGTTTCAAAGGAAAATCCCGCCTAATTTCGAAAAACACACTGTCAATCTATATTGTTTCTAAGTGTATGCAGATTGACTGGTAAAAAACTGTACATACTAAAGAAGGGCTTCCCAGCTTCACTTTCTGCGTTAGCTAGAAGAAATCCTCTGTCGTTAGGGATAAGCTCACCTTTTGTGAATTATTTTAAGTATTGTTTATTTTTTTGTCATTATATAAGTGTACAATAAAGTATGAAATAAATAAAGGTATCTGTAGTGGATTCTGATATGTAATCTGTAAAAAAATAATACTTAAATTGTGACCTGTGAAATTATCAAATAAAACTCTATATGTACGTACACCCGCGCATAGATATCGAAATTCATTTGCTGAACTCGTGACTAGACTCATTATTGCACCGCGTGGTGACCATACTTTTTGAATATAACTATACTAATTTCGTAGAGGTTCACTACGTAGTTAAGCAACATTCTATTTTTATTGGATACATATAACCATTCTCTATGGTGTACTTCAATACGTACAGTCTTTTATCAGTCAACCCATATATAAATTGTCATCAAATAAAATGTGACAGTGAAATTTGTCAACAGGTGATGTCATTGGGGCGGCTCAAATTGGTATCCTTGCTGGTGCAGGATACAAAAAAATCCCTGTGGTGACGTACCCAAAGGTAAATTTAATTTGATTTAGTTATATGTAACCTTTTCTAGAACCATCTAGAACTCTCTCTAGCGTCTCGCTCGGGTTGTTGGCAAGGTTTAATCTATTCCTGCTGCAATGACAGTGCTTGTCGCTGTCGTGTTGGTTTTGCGGATAAGGTACTTATATCTGTGAAATTACACCCTGCCATACGGGTAGCAACGCTCCAGTACTATCTTTGGAGTCTATAGATAGTTATTTTTTAAACATTAAAAGAGTTTTTTGTTTATTGCTGTCATGTCGTCGGTCCGGTGGTCAAGTAGTCAATCTGCAAAAATCACTATTTTCAGGAGAGCAAAAAGAATATTGAAATCGGTCCTGTAAATCGGAATGTTAACGTATCTTTTTGAAATTTTAAATTTAGTAGGTAGAGGTAGGTATCTTCACGCCCGTATCCCCGAAGTGGTAGGCAGAGGTTCAACGAGTGCACCCACGATTAGCTGAAGATACTTGGTCGCACAAATGTGATAGGTGGCAAGCCTATCGCCAACCGGGCACTTTCCAATCCCGGGCAACTTTGTGTTTACCAGAAATCTGAAAAAACACTTTTTTTTTAAGTGCCCGACCCAGGAATCGAACCCGGGACCTCATGTAGTCAACGCCAATGCTGGACCACTAGACTACAGAGGCGATAAATTTAGTATTATAAAATAAATGTCTTAAAGCGTATGTTAAATTAAATATTCATTTATTGTTATTTATATAAATAAAGCAGATTGGTGACTTTACCGTGGTCACTTTAGATTTCAGTAATCTATTCTTATGTTTTAAAGTAGCCTATGTGGTAATTAGTCTAGTTTACTATGGATTATTATTTACTATATGAAATGAGCTGGATGATGGTAAGTGGCCAAATTGCAATGCAACTGTAACAATATTCGAGATATTTGCAGGAAATTGTAGATATTTAGGTCGGTATTTCAGGAAAGTATTGTATGACACACATTGTATGACACAGAAAATAAAATGAAAAAATATTCTTTCATTTATGTTAGTATGAAGTTGAGAAAAAATGAAAACCAAATATTCTTATTGAAAACCTTAATGAAGAAGTATGTTAAGTAACGTAAAGTAAGTAATAATAGTAAAGTAAGTAATATAATCTTATAACTAAAACAGGGTTATTCGCTACCCTCTGCGGCATCAGGCTCTGAAAGAGCGTCTCTTGTAGTTTCCGAAGAAGAAAGATTTGCATAAAAGCTATGGTACATCTTTGGTATTTGTAAATCCGTGCATAACTTCATGAGATCTTGTTTCTTTTTGAAGAGATCTTAAGTCTTTCTGAATACGCAAGTCGTACTAGGCATTTTTTCTGTATTGTAACCAAACGGCATCATTTATTCCATATTTTTCTTATGTAGGTTTTGCTATGAAATTCGTTCGCCATTCCGAAATCCTTAAAATTGTCGTGCTGTAATAATGTAATGGAAGAAGGTCGCAGTTTAGTTAGTCGAACTATGTGAATCCAACCATCTGGAGTATACAGGTTGTCCCAGAAATCAACATCAAGCCGAAAACGGATGACGGTTCAAAGGATAGTGGTTCTCAAAAAACATATAAAAATATTTTTAACTGCACTCTAAAAATTATAGCCGTTTAAAAAAGAAGTGAAAATTAACACTTTGTTATGATTACTCAAGTACTGTGACTACAAAATGTTTACTTAGCTTAATTTGGGGGGGGGGGGGGAGGGATTTGTAACTGAATAATGCTAGCATAAATTACAATTAAAAATTTGAACATAACTATCTTGGTTTCAGAAGAAATATCCCTAATTTGCCCAAACATGTACTCAAAATTATTACATCATTCAACTTTTAACTGGTACTGTGCTGGAAAAAAGTGTACTACGCTATTTCAGCACGTGGCATTAAAAGATGGCGAATTTAGTGAGCTTTCTAAAATTAAATGGTAAATTTTTCTAAAACAACTCGGATTTAAATTTTTTTATTTACTCAAAAAGATGTTGGTAATGACATCTAGTTTCCCTCTAAAAAACAAGTTAGTGTAAAATATAACCCTCCTTTTTGGCAGTTTGGCAGTTTGACTCATCCGTCCAGAGTACTTTATCCAGGAAGTGGAGGTCTTCTCGGTATCTGTAACGTAGTTTCACAAAACGCAACCCTTACAGGATAATCTCGAGGTATCAAACTTGTTGCACATAGTACGCATGGAGCTTATTTTGCTGCAAAATCCAGTGTGCTGTACTCTTAGGCACTCCTATGCTTGCCTAAAGTCCACGTACTGAGACACTCGGGTCTTCTGCGACTGTTGCTAAAACTTGTTCCTCTTATGGAATGCTGGATCTTCCTGAGCTAAGCATTTAATTAGGAAATCGGCCTTCTGAGAATGATCGGTGCAAATTAATAAACTCTCTATGATCCGGATGACGCTCTAAATTGGGTATCTCTCACGATAGAGTCGAGCTGCTCCATTAGCGTTGCACCTGCATTCTCCATAAATGAGATGCATGTTTGCATACTACTGTGATGTGTATCGAAGCGGCATGGTGGCAATCACAGAATACACACAATCACGCGGTCAGCGATAATGATAGTCCAAGAGAAAGCCAAGTTTGACACAAACGGTCAAATCACAAATCAAATCCAAGTAGCACGTAATCAAGCCCAATAAGCAAAGCCAAATTTCACGAAACACTTCTCAACGTCGCTGAGAAAATAGTGTGTATTTAGTTACAATGGCGTGACAGTCTATAATATGTAACCATGAACTAAAGTGTAGTTACGTAGAGATGTCCCAGCATACTAAAATCGACAAAAAGTTAGTATTTTTAGATAATTTCATCACTGTATCTCAGTAATAAGTTTAACAGTTTAGTCAAATTTTATATTTAGATATTAGGGTTTTATTTGTACATTTATTATATTTACGTTATATCACTTGTAAAATCAATTTCAATTTATTTAATGGGTCAGTTATGTTATTAGACCAGCGTGAAAAAAAAAACAATTGTTTAAAGAACAAAAGTAAAGTTAATAATCTGCCACTTAGCATTACAGTGAATTTTACCAAGGTAAAGAATTTAATCTGCCACTAAGGCTAGTTAATCACTGTGAATTTTAGAATTACAATAAAATTCTACCAAGGTAAACTGTTTAATCTGCCACTTAAGACTAGTTGATCACAGTGAATTTTAGCATTACAATAAATTTGTAACAAGGTAAAATATTCAATCTGCCACTTTGGCTAGATGATCACTGTGAATTTTAAGATTACAATAAAATTATACCAAGGTAAAGTGTTCAATTTGCCACTTAAGCAAATCGAGCATTCTGATATTTTTGAAAAATGAAAATTGCCTGATTTGGCTAACTTATCGTCACATAGGACACTTTACTATTGTATGGTACTATTGTATGGCACACATTGTATGGTTCGCACTTTGGCACCAGAAAGATGGTCCAAATCTTGTACATATTTAATATTACTCTTAGTGCTTACCATATTTTGCCACAATATGTAATAAAAAAAGATATTAATATTGACATTTTTAACTCAAAAACACCAAAATGGCAGATTGGCTACTTGACCACTGGACCGACGATGTACTATAACAAAACTTAAAATATTTGAAAATATTTGAAATAAAATGCGAAAATAACGCCAATTGACTTTTCCTCCAGCTAACCTTTAGGTCACCAAAATGTAGGCAAAAGTTTTTTTTTTGTTAGCGAACCTCACTATGCATGGATGGGGCTTGGGTTCGATTCCCGACAGGGACAAACGTTTGTGTGAGCATAGATGTTTGTATTTCTGGGTCCCATACCCAGTTTATTATATATATTTGAGTATTTATATATGTATTTCTATGTATTAGAGTCGTTGACTGACACCCATATCACAAGCAAATAAATTGTTTATTTTGGGACATTACAAGAAAATTAACTGTTTTGTAGATCGGAATAATGTCGACGGGCAACGAGTTACAAGAGCCAACTGATGAAGTTCTTAAACCTTCTCACATCAGAGATTCCAATAGAACAATGTTAAAGGTATTACTAAAGTAAGTAATAGTAGCATTATTTTAGAAATTACAAAAAACCGCAAAATTATTGTAAATGCATATAAAGATCAAACCATAAGGCTTCCAGCAGATACGTGCGTTATATCGGCTGATAAAATGGCTGGTACTCAAGCTCTTCACAAATTAGATGTTTACCTTAATTTTTTTATTGTTAATAGGTAAGTGCTTGACCAAGATCTCGCCTGATGGTAAGCTATGATGTGGCCTAAGATGGTACACGCTTCCCTAGGAAGTACCTTTTCACTCTTCTCTTGAAGATCCCCAGATTGTACTCGTCGGACACAGACTCGGGAAGCTAACATGCTTCCCGAGTCTAATGTCCGACGAGTGCATTGCGGTTCGAATGAAGAATGTCGAGTGGAACCGCTTTGTCCGGGTACGTGGAACGTCCACCATATGTGAGTGGTTACGCAAAAAGGGACCTCAAGGGAAAATAATTGATTTCGAGTAAATCACGTTTAAAATGTTGAGTCGAAATGAGTTTCGCCACGAGTGCGGGAGAGAGGCGCGGGGTTTTTTATGTTAGTGTCGTTAGTGAGCGACTTCGTCAGTGAGAAATAGCACGTGTTTGCGATAGCTGTATTATTGGTGACTTATTTATTCGTCTTTTACTTGTCTTTATGTGCGCGCTAGAAAAAGAAACTAGTGTGCGCTGTGTATAAGGTGTAATATTTTCAAAACTGCCTCGGCTTACATAAAAAATCATTTAAAAAAAACTACGGCACCTAAAATTATTTTGATTAGAACAAAACAAAGATGAAGGACCATAGAATCAGAATTTATCAAAAAAAAAAAACCGTTTCCAATCCCTTCAGGTCCCTTTTTGCGTAACCACTCACATATTATACTCGTTTGCTATCTAGTACATACCTTTGTTCTTACTGGCTTACCGAATAGCGAAACACGAATTCATAAAAGTAACACCAGCTTATGCTAACTTCGGCAGGCAGTTTCGTATACCAGCAGATTTAATGACTGGAGGCCCGCTGCCGAGTGCAGAGACCCAAATAAGTATACCGGATTATGTTGAAGACATGCGTGAAAGGGTACGTGATATACACTCGTTAATAAGTGAAAATGCGTTAGAATCGAGTCGGTGAATGAGGACAAGATACGACCGAAACGCCAATCATCGTGGTTTTCAAAAAGGATCCCTTGTTTGGCTACATAATCCGGTTCGATGAAAAGGAAAATCACCTAAATTACGGTGACGTTGGGATTGGCCATACAAAGTAATCACATGAATCAATTACCTGACCTGTCCAGGTCAGAAGCAGCCACGAGCGACTGTTCAGGGGAGGGATTGATGTCGATCTAAAGGATCATTAGCCGACTATAATGGAAGTAATGATGTTCGGGACGAACATAACTAAGAGGGGCTGGGAGGGTAATGTTAATATTCTAGAAAAAGTGAAAAGTAAGAATACTGGACTAATCTCGAAATAAAAGCGACAGCTGCTTCTATCGATAAACAATGACAGCCCTTATATAAACTATGCCATAATGGAACTTCTCGCGTTAAGCATAAGTTGAAAATATTTTATTGACTTGTTTACGTTTAAATTGTTAACGAGTCATTTACAGAACTTTCGAGAACATTGTCGAACCTTGTGTAAAAATAAGGAAGTGTCGGTAAAAAGCAAGTTACTTTTGTAAAGCGATTCGAAGTGATACAGTATGGTAACGATACTCCGATCGTTACGTGGGGACAAAAATGATGTGGGCGATAAAAGTGATACAGCAATTTAGATTGTATACGGAAAGTGTTTTGGTTTAGTGATTTGGATTAGTTGGTTAGTTTTAGTGCGAATATAGTGATGGTTTGTGCTCAGTGCGTATACATACGTGTTGTATTGTAGTGTATCGTACATTTGTGTGGCAAATAAACACGGTTTAATATAAGTGGTATTTTATTACACAATACGAACCATATGCTCGTAACAATATGTAAAAAAAATTAAAAAATGACAAAAATTCAAAAGGAAAGTACCAATTACTCATTTACAAATAAGACGAATAAGAAAAATATCAAGTGAATCACTGTCAGTAGAGATTTTTTTGTTTATATGTATGTACATATTAACACAGAATTAAGATTTTTTCATATAGGATAAAAATAAATAAGCAAATGTCTCTCCTGATGAGGACATATCCATCTTAATTACGTGTTGCTATCCTTGTGAGAGAGACGTAATGCCTTCTCAATGCATAAGTAAGCAGTTTAAACCAGAACTTGACAGCACTAATGCTATTGCAGCAGAATAGATAAGACGGTCGTATCGAACCTAATGAAGGTGTTGCAGAATTCCTACGAAAGTTTAAAAAATGTTGAATGCCTGAATGCGTGTACATATTTTTGTTTGTCCAGAGAGCACGGGTACGACAGCATAGACTGCGGCATAGCCCGCGACGAGCCGGCGGCGCTGGCCACGGCGCTGCGGCGCGCGCTGGCGCGGGTGGACCTGCTCGTGTGCTCGGGCGGCGTCTCCATGGGCGACCGGGACCTGCTCAAGCCGGTCTTGTTTACGGTAACCTGGACACACATTTATGTAACGATTTGGTTGGCTGTGGATTACGGGATTAAAATGGCGACGTATTTTTGTTTGAGCTTGCGGGTTGATTAAAAGGTTTTGCTTAATATTAAAAGGTTCGCTCCTATCATCTGTTAGCATAAAAATAAATAATAGCACAATAAAGAGAAAAGAATTCGTAACATATTTAAGTTTGGCCTTAGAAAAAAAATACCCTTTAATAAATGGTATTAACTATTTCGGTGAAAAGGCTAAACGGAATTTCTTATCCTTTGCCGGCTTTCTTATATCTGCCTCGACATGGGGTTTAACGTTAAAAAATTTAAAAGATAATTTATAACGCAACGTATTTAGGTTGTTTTTGTTATGCTTGTTCAGCGTGGGCTGGTAAAGTTACGAGTGCTGCGATCCGGCGCAAATTACTTCAAAATCAGCGTCTAGCATTATTATTTCTATGCAAAGCATAACGCACTGTAAGCTCCGAACCTTTACCCGTTTTATCTGGCGTCTTACTATTAGATTTAGAAATTCAGCGCCGGGCTTCAATGTACTACAATTCTAGGAATTTCACCAACCCAGAATTGGGTAACTTTGAAACCTTTCATAAACTACATAATAATAAATTGATTTATGTTATTAGTCAGAAATTTAAAATTACTATAGAATGCCCAAATAAAGAACTGTCAGAGTCGGTTATCTTTGGTACTGGTATAATAACGTTACCAGATCAATGTATAGCACACTGTAAAGACAACTTATATCCAAACGACACATCGAAATTAGTACCAAACCGGTAATACTGAATTTCGACATAATTAATTATACTTGTTGTAGTCCTACAACATATTTAAAAGAAAACACTATAGTTCCTTTTGTAGCTTTAAAAAATGTTGATAATTTGAATTCTCTCTTGACCGACTATAATAAAATGACTGAACAGATTAAAACCGAACTTGATAAAATAACCGAAACACCTCATTATATAGTTCTTTGTGGTAATTTTCACTCTTATACCACTTCTGTAATCATTTTAGTTATTTTATTAGTTTTATTTTATAAAATGTTTAAATATTGTAAGTTAGTCTTAAGAAACAAATTTAATTCTAATCCAGAAGAACCCACAGAAACAACACCCTCAGATCCTGACGACGAAAATCTTTCTCCTCGACCCTGTAAATTCTTATCCGAGGGGCTGTTACATCCCTACATTGTATCCCTTACTCCACATCCAACCTGCTGATCAATCATTTCTATCCCCTTGCACCATTATCCCAGTCAGTCTCCTATTCCTCTTGTCGTGCACTAGGCTCTACCACCAATCACTCACACTCATAAAAAAGTGTTCTATTATAAACTGTCATATATTAATAAAGTGTTTTAAGTAAATTGAATCCTTATATCGTATACTAGAAGGTCCATTATGGCATCGTTGTTATGTGACAAGTAGGTACTTGTCACATAACAACGATGCCATAATGGACCTTTACCGATAAAAGCAACTGTCTCTTTCTAGATCATTCTAGTAACACTATTGTTTTCCCATAAAATAGATCATTCTGCAACATTTCCCCGTGTTGGTTCCGGGCTCCTTTGAATCATAGACCAACTGCCGTTCTACCAGTCAGGTCGTAAAAGGCGACCGATTGGCTATGCGAATCACTAACATCGTGGCTACTAGGTGGTAGAGTTCTGCATTGTCTCGCTCGGGTCTGGTACCACCGCCTTGCCTATTCCTGCCGCAATAGCGTCAGTGCTTGTCGCTGTCGTGTTCCGGTTTGGAGGGTAAGGTAGCCGGTTAACTTATGCATGTAGCATTAGACCTCGCCACAAGATAGCAACGCACCATTAACACACCTTTGGTGTCTGTAGGCGATGGTTGACTCTTTCAATCAAGAGACCCATCTGCTTGTTTCATTGTCATTGTCATCTTATAACATAAAAAAAAACATTATTTTTTAGTTAAGAAGTGTTTTGATTTGTTAATCTTTTGATGTATTTGAGTGTTAAAACATTTTATTTGTTTCCTTGCCAGGATTTCAATGCCACAATACATTTCGGGCGTGTACGCATGAAACCCGGTAAACCGTGTACGTTCGCGACATGCGAGATTGATGGGAAAACTAAATTTATATTCGCATTACCTGGTAAGTACAAAACAAGAATATGACCTGTAGTCTATACTAATATTATAATTCAGAAATCAGAAATCAGAAGTACTTTATTCAATAAAACTTTTTACAAGTTATTTTGACACGTCAACATATTTTTTAAAAGCTACTACCGGATCGGAAACGCGGCAACACACTGAGAAGATCCGGCAGAAGAAACTCAGTGGGCTTGTCTTTTTTTCATATCACAATATTACAAAATATATATATGAGATCGGTATGAGGAGCAACTAATGCCAGGCTTTTTTGTCTTCTAAATAATTTGAGATTTTATAATATCCTTTGTTACACGGTTTTAACAATTTTTTTTTAATTTATTGACTGGTAGATCTCTTATAGTTTCAGGAAGTTTATTATAAAAGCATATACATTACCCCATAAACGAGTTACTTATGCTGTGGAGACGAGATGCATGCACAAAATTGTTTTTGTTCCGTGTATTTAGTGAGTGTACGTCAACGTTTTTTTTAAACAAGTAAATATTTCTACGAACGTACATCAAGTTCTCAAATTGCGAAAGTCTGTCTGCCTGACACACTTTCACGGCTAAACAACAAACGGTTTGATGAAATTTGGCAAGGAGATAGGTTTTCTCAAAAATTAACCCTTGAGGGTTAAAAGATTGTAAGAATTTTTTTATATCTATGACCTTTCTACTCGAGGACGAATTTGTACGGATCAGTAATTTGTATTATACCCCTTGTTGGTTCCGGCTTCCTTTGATGAATAGACTATTTTCCGTTTTGCCAGGCAGTTCTTAAAAGGCTAACGATCGGCTACACGAGTCACTACCACCGTGGCTTCTAGGTGGTAGAGATCTGCATCTTCCCGCCCGGATCTGGTTCCACAGCTTTAGCTATTCCCGCCTCAATGTCGTCAGTGCTTGTCACTGTCATGTTCCCGTTTCGAGGGTAAACTAAACGGCAAACTTATCCATGTGGCATTAAGACCTCGCCACAAGGATATCAACGCATAATTAATATCTTTGGTATCTGGTACTGACCATATCATCATGGATGGCTTTCGGTGATAACCCCTTTTTATGGAGGTACTTAATGACGGCACGCTGCACGATTTGCTTCATTTGCAGAAAGTATGTCCGATTGCTTTTAAAAAATCACAACAAATTATTGCACTTGTTTCGAACTTCACACAATTGACATTTCAAAAATATTAAGTCGCCAAAATAAAAAAAACATTTCTTTATTTTTCAATCCTGATTAATAATATATATTTTTTAATTTTTTTCGTTACACAATACTGGAGAAAAAAAATTATACTCAAAAAACATGCTGTGACGTCACTTATACGGCAGAATAAGATAATACCTTTGCTTTGCTAAAACATATAGTTTAAAAAGTATAATAGGAATGTCATCATACGATGTCAAATATGCAAGGAAGTTACATTCTACCCGGAATGCTTACACGCGCTTCAAAATCGTTCCGAAGAGTACCACGACATGAGTGGAGTGTGTCTCTTTCTACTAAATAAAGCGTCAATCGCCATATATAAGTGTGGCCATGCGTAGTTTGCAAATTACTACTAAGTAATTCTACTAATTTGAGAAACAGTTTTTGCATTGCATAAGTAATTACGTAATAATTAAAATAAGCACATTTTAGAACTCACTGTTAATTACAATACATTTTATGCTAATGTATTTATGGACGTGTATGAATAAAAGGGATTTAACGATTACCGAATATATAAAAATCTACCATTAGGATAGTTTTATTTATACTGGCAATTGCAAGAAAGGGACAACATCCACTCTTGTCGTTGTCTTGCTCAGAACGTTTTTCCCCTCTGTTAAGTCAGAAACAAATGTCAACTTTATCTGTAACGAAATAAAGTACATTTTTATTTTTCAAATATTACTTCGTAACAATTCCAGTTATCATATATAAGTTCCTTGCAAATATGTCAATCTTTCACTTAACCACTCTCCATATTGTTTGTGTTAGAAAATTATCAAAGACCTGCTTCAGCGACTCCACTCTTCTCTATTTGTAATCAAAACTTGGATTTAATTGATATTTCGCAATAATATTAGTGCAAACTAGAACGCTTTATAGAAATATGATCAAATATAAACAACGGTTTAATGATTTACAACACTCGACGTTTATTTGATAAATGTCATAGATGACAAGTGCTTTTTTGGCGGGTCACAAAAAGCAAAGGCAAAGGTAGCATCATTCAGCCGTATAAATGACGTCATTTGGCACTTACGTCTATTTAGAATGAGAAGAACTTTAAGAATTAAAATAAATATCAAAATGGATGAATTTTGAGAAAATAAAAAATACGGGTATTCTATTTTTTAATCTAGTTTAAGTTAAAAATATAATATAAGGGTGTTAAAAAAAAAGAAATGTTGTCAATTAACTATTTTGAACTGAACTAAATAATGTGGGTAGATTTGATTTTTAGAAATGAATGGATATGTGTTAGGCCGAGTACTTTTCAATCCACCCTCGTACTAACATAGTTCTTTTGTGTCTATAAGCGACGGTTGTTTGATGATAAATCGGGGAAGAATTAATTGTTTGTTATCTTAGGCTAAGAATGACGATGATAGGTATTTAGTGTAACAGTGGAGTGGTCACATGTCTCGTATTTTACGGGTTACTCCGTTTTGCGCTTTCTTACCCGTAATTAGCAAAACTTAACGATCATAGGGCAAATAAAGCACTTGTATTTTTACAAATTTCGTTACGGTTGGCCAGCGCGGCTAAACACGAGCGCTTTGCCCAAAAATTAAATTAATACATACGCTTTGCCTGACCTACCGAGGTTGTTTGACTTCGAATTCGTTTGTTCGTGTGTTGACATGTGAAAATATTTTACATTCGCTTCACAAAATATAAGTCTTTTAAAGGCTGTTTTGTCTACCAAGAAATGTCAATTTAAAAATCAATTATTTTTTAAAATATATAATAATACCGTTTAATAATCTCCATTACCGGGTTAAGACTACTTGCTAAGCAATCCATGTCTGTGCATTTTTAAAGGCCGATCTTTTTTAACTTATGAATAGTGGGAGGGGTTATTGTACTATGTAGTGCTGAGTACTTATAAGGGTACATTTTTTTAAGGACCGACGGGTTGCGGGGGGCAACAAAAAAAGTAAGATATTAAATGTAACAAGATAGATCATTACGTGATTTTATTACATTTTAATCATTACGTGATTTTATTACATTTTACGTCAACGCTCTAGTTAATTTAAAACTGGCGTATTTGCAAACTGTAACTCATGTGCCAGCAAATATTGTTTTGGTATCCTTTCTGGTGCCCTGCAAGACGTAATGTCCTAAGCAATTGCTTAATTTGTTTATGAGCTAGTTAAGCAATTGCCGGCACTGATTATCGTATTACGTAGATAAGTACAGAGTTATAATACCTACCAATGAAATAAAATCACTCCAGAGGTATTCCTTTAGCTTTAGCTTTTTATTTGACACGATAAAATAGCACAAATATGGCATATTTATATATTTTTACGATATAACATTTGCTCATATGAGCGGTTACGCATTTTGCGCCCAACACCGTGTATATTAGTATTTGTGTGGTCTGTGGTGTCAACGGTATGTGTCAGGTAACCCGGTGTCGGCGTACGTGTGCTGCCTGGTGCTGGTGGTGCGCGCGCTGCGGCAGTGCACGCGGTACGCAAGCGAGTTCGCGCGCTGCGGCGTGCGGCTGGCGCGCGGGCTGCGGCTGGACGCGCGGCCCGAGTACGCGCGCGCGCAGCTCACCTTCCCCGACCTGCGCGACCTGCCCCTCGCCACCCTGCTCGGCAACCAGGTAGACACACACACACGCATACTTACACGCCCACACATACATACACACGCACACAAATACACACACACGGCAGAAGTGAAACTTTGAATTTTGAATAACTTGCAAGATAATAATAAAATGAAATGAAGGAGGTTAACAGAAAGATATAACGATTGGTTGATTTTTTTTTATTTATTGAAGTGGTAAAGAACGGTCTCTTTCGTTCTGACAGCGAGCGAGCGAGAGAGAGAGAGAGAGAAATAAATTAAAGGGGTCTAGGAAAAAGGTTTTTCGTATTTTATATGTAAGAAGTTACACTAAAATCTCTTTGAGTGTACTGTTTGTGTCTGGTCGATTTTAAAGCCAAATCATATTTTAAAGATCGTCGACTTAATCCTATACATTTACGTATTTGTTTCTATATCATCCATTGTCGTTCCTACGAGTTTCATGGCACAATGATCCTAAATTTTCACTTCCAATACCGACCATTCAGTAACTTTCAGAGTGACTAGTCAAAAGTGCAATTAAAATTCAATTTAAATAAAAAATAAGTTTTGAACTTAAATGCATCCACAAGCATAGCTGTCGAAAATTCCCGCGTAAATTCCATACCATTGGGCCATACTCTCGACTTAAGTGTGTAACGCGCATGATACTAAGAACTCCTTGTTTCATAACTGCTTCTATTTTAAGTAGAAACCTCGCATTTGACAAAAAATACGATAAAATTTTGTTCGCTTAAAGAGACAGGCAGACATATACTACCAGCTGTACAAATATTTCAATTTCTTAAAACTTTATATCAAAATATTTTTCTTGTATAGTTTAATTTTGTTACGATTTTCTTAAGACCATCCATCCAAACCATCAGCCGTAGTCATAAATAAAAATTGGTAAAGAGTGTGTCAAGCACACGCAATGTATGAAGTAGCCTATCGCAATAATACAAACCTACGATACCCCACACTATGGGGTACACGCCAAAAAAAAAAAAAACGGAACTATTAAGTTGAGAGTAATTAAAACTATATGCAAAACATAGCTATAGATATACTATTATCATTAGCATGTCGGTGACGCGAACCGAGGATTTTACCCTCTACCAAAACGCTCAACGCGCCTAAAGAAGTTTTCACTTCAACAACATCTCCTACCCTAAACTACTATGACCTACCTTAAAAAATATTTTTCAGGATTTTATGTTACCACTTTGTTGCCGTAACTAATATGTATATTCATGACAAATTACAGCTTTTTAGTACTAAGGATCTCTGAGATAGAATGCAGACGGACGAACGCACGTAGCGAGACTATGTATGAGGGTTCCCAGTTTACTTCGGAATCCGAAAGATATTAAAATTAAAACAAAAATAAAATGAATAATTACTTGGAGGAAAAGGAAATACCTACCTTATTTATAAGAAAAATTATACAATCGTTTGTTCCAGTAACTTTTGTTTTCATCGGTAATTTACAGTATAATGTGACTTTGACTCATGTCAAGTGTTCAGTATTGGAACATAAAATGAAAAATGTTGGATAATTAGCTGTTTAATTTAGATTTTCGGCGAGACAAATTTTGTATCGTCTTTAAACTTGTAACGAGCGTTGAATCACGCGTAGGCTGCGAGTGAATGGTTCGCCCGTACGCACGCCGCTCCTCGAATCTTTTCAATCCATTATTTTTTGGTATTTTACGATATTTTAAACCAAAAAAAAAAAAATACGTCGAATTCCGTTTCGAAAATCAAAATTGAATCTATTTTTCAAAAGTTGCAGTCTTTCATATATTAAAATTACGTTGGTCTTAACAAACTTACATAATAATTTTGAAATAACTTTCAGGCTATATACAGGTTGACTCAAAAATCTTTTTAGCTTTTCTCCTTTAAAAACTGCGTCAAATACGGTTAATTGGACTAAAATCGGTCAATTTGTTTGGGATTTATAAAAACGAAATTTTTTGAAAAATAAGGACTTTGACATTGCTTCGAAATTTTTCAACCTACCGATTATCTAGCTAAAGCAATATTTTTAGATCACAACAATTGAGTTGAATTCCATTCGAAAGGTCAAAATCGACCATCGTTTCCAAAATTTATAGCTTTTCAAAAATCAACTACTGCCATTTTTAACCAAATAGATGTTTGAACTGAAAAAATCTATGCTTACAGTTTTTACTCTTTTGAGCTTAAAATACCTTAATTTAGGGGAAATTTCGGGGATGGCCTGTAGAGTCAACCATTTACAGATTTTTCACACCTTGTCTTTTGATTTTATATTATTATTTCATATTTCAGTTACAAATTGATTGTAAGGCCGGAGTTCAAGGGCTAATTCATATTTATATGAAAAATGTATTAAAAAGCGATACAATTTAAACAAATTAAATGATAAAAAATAATTCAAAGCATTGGGTTAAAATATTCTAAATTCTAAGTGGACGCTCCAGACCGTATACCGAGTGCATTCCGAACTTGAGGCGTGTAGTTTTCACATGTATGCCATCTGTTTTTATGAAGATAGAATACTGTATAGATAACATTACTGTGTACACACGCGCACGTCTGACCTACTTAGCACTTGCTTAGTTCCAACTCACGAGTAGTATTGAAAATAACTACATATAACTATTATTAATTGTAATAAGTTTCAAGGTTAATTGAAATATTTGTACAGCTGGCAATGAATAAAGTACCTACTTTTAATGTAACAAATTTTGAATAGCTCCCTTCGATTATTCAATGTTTCCAAATATGAAAAATGTGCTTCGGGGGCGTCCATAAATTACGTGAGGTGTTTTTTTAAATTTTCTATCCCTCCCTCCCCCCTTGGTGAGATGTCGTGAGATTTTATTCAACCCCCTCCCCCATCCTCCAATCTCACATGAGATTTTTTTAAATTTGGGTTTCTTAAATATGTAAACGCGTTGGATTTTTATTATAAAAAGAAAGAAAAAAATTGCTTCGTGATTTTATATACGACTAGTTAAGACTAGTAATCAATATTGCTGAGTTATGTCATAAAAAATTAACAATAGAATACTTAAATCGTAATTACGGCGATTAAAAAAAGAATGCGCGAAAACAAAGGACGGGCTACACTGTACCGTAAATTCAGATTAAGTTGCACTATTTGGTATAAAACAAATATGATGGTTTGGCAGTCAGTAGTAATGTATAGCGTCGAAGTATGAATGAAATTATTTTCTTTCGAACGAATTAGTGAATAATCTTAATCGTATTACGATTACGCTTAAGATTAAATCTTAAGCATGTACAAATTACAATATTTTTTTCTGTTTCAATCAAAAAAAAAATTGCGTGATATTTGCCGAGACCCCCCCTCTCCCCAACGTAAGATTAGATGAGATTTGACTCGACCCCCTTTCCCCCTTAAACATCTCACGTAATTTGTGGACGCCCCCTTCTTGGAAAGAAATTCACTGATAACAGAAATAGAATGGCTATTTCTGTGGATCTAAACTAAACGTGTTTTTTTGATGGTATATATATAAATAAATGATTTAAGAGGACTAACTGAGAAGTGTATCGGGGTCAAGAGAATGTTACATGTAAAGGAAAACTAATGTCATGTTCAAATAGTGTTCTGTTCGTGATGTACATAATCGCATTCTTAACCTGTAGAATATTTGTAGGTTAGCCAATAATTTATCACTGTTAAACATATAGGTAGGGTATACTTAAATTCTTTCTTTTTGGTGGTACCTGGTTTTTGCGCAATTTTTTTGTAATATAAACATTAGTACTCCTTTTTATTTTTTAGCAATATCATATATTAACCACAATATTTACTTGTCAAATATAATACCAATAATGTCAGTCAAGTCAATGTCACAGCACAGTAAAAGATAATAGAACATTATAGTGGCATAGACACCAGCATTTTGGCCACATTTTCCACTTTATATATACTTTTTTATTTTTACCGAGTTTTGTTAAAATATCGATTCTTTAAGTCAAATAGATATTCTCTTTTAGGTTTAGTAGCTATGGATGTGTATGTAAGTAGGAATAATTTTCATATATTTGTTTTTGTTAGTTTGTTAGTAATTAGGTATAAAACTGTGTAGATAACTAATTTTATAATTGTTATTTTAACGGGCATACTAATTTATAGGTTTTTATAGATATATATTTAATATTTTATCTATTTTATGTTTAAATATTATTATTATTATTATTATTATGGATATCTCCGATACGGAATCTTTTCACTCCATTTCTACATCATCTAGCTGTTCTTATGTCTCTATAGACGACAGTTTGGGCGATAAACTTCAGAATATTTTTTGTAACGCTAATAAGAATCTAAATATTTGTCATATCAATGCTCAAAGCATCCCGGCTCACTATACAGAACTTCTCACAACTTTCCAAGATGCTCCTATACACGCATGCTTAGTTTCAGAATCGTTTCTCAAACCTACTTTACCATCTACGTCTTATGCTTTACCCGACTATACTTTGATCCGGAATGACCGTACGGGAAAAGGAGGTGGGGGTGTTGCATTATATTTAAAGAGTAATTTACCATATAAAATACTTTCACAGTCACCATCTCCTTACTCCAATTCTATGGAATATATCTTTCTTGAATTAACATTGGGTACTGTACCTTTTCTCCTTGGTGTGGTATATGCACCACCTATGGTCAACTATTTTGACTCCTTTGAACAATTGTTGGAATCATACATGCCTGTGTACGATCATTGTTTAATCATGGGGGATTTCAATACTTGTTTGCTCCGTGGGGATGTTAGGGCTAGCAATCTCTCCCGTATTACTTATTCTACAAATGTAAAAATACTGAACCTAGCTCCCACGTACCATACACCTAATTCTCAATCATGGCTAGATATGATTTTAACATCGAAATCTGAGCGCGTCTCCTTTCACGGACAACTGGCAGCCCCCGGTTTCTCTCACCACGATCTCATATATGCCTCGTATAAAATAAAAAGCCCCAAATTTAAGCCAAAGATATTTCTCCAACGTAATTTTGGTCGTATGGATCGACAAAAACTTCTGGCAGATGCTTCTGCAAGGGACTGGCCTCGTATCATAAATGAGGACACGGTTGATGGAAAGGTGGCTATTTTCAGTGAATACATTTTGGAACTATATAATAAACATGCACCTCTACGATTTGTCCGTATAAAACGACCACCTGCGCCATGGATCAATGACGAAATACGAGCTTTAATGAAGACAAGAGATTTATTAAAGCGTAAATTTATAAAATCACGCTCTAATGATCACTGGGAAGCTTATAAAAGAGCCAGAAACCGTTGCAATCAAGCAGTAAGGAACGCCAAACGCAAGTTTATTCATTCCTCAATTGAAAACTGTGCTCCTAATCACATATGGAAGTTGCTTCGTTCCCTTGGGTTTGGGAAATCAAAAAATAATACAAATAGTACAACTGACTTAAACACGCTCAACGTCAATTTTGCTTCTCCTAGCAGCTCGATGATGACTTCAAATATAAGGTTCAAAACCATTCAGATGTTGTCTTCTAAAGTCATTAATAATTCTCCCTTTTCATTTGAAAAAGTAACTGATAGTGAAGTTAAAAGAATTATTACTTCAATACCTACTAAAGCTGTTGGTTATGACGGCATCAGTCGAGACATGATTATGCCTATTGTTGACATTGTAACACCTCACATTACCCATATTCTTAACTTTTCTCTCTCTTCTGGCAGTTTCCCTTCGTTATGGTGTAAAGCTGATATAATTCCCATTCCAAAAATTTCTAATCCCGTAAATTTTTCCCATTATCGTCCTATATCAATCCTACCTTTCCTTTCGAAAATTTTGGAGAGGATTGTTTATCAACAATTTTCTAGTTTTCTTTTAAAAAATAACATTCTTTCGTCGTACCAATCTGGTTTTCGTCCATCACATAGTACATGTTCGGCTCTCATCAAAATTACTGACGACATACGATTTGGTATTGACGAAAAAAAGGTATCCCTACTCTCACTTTTGGATTTCAGTAATGCCTTTAATTGTGTCGATCATGATATATTATTAGCTCTACTTCGTTCTTTTAATCTATCACAGTCAGCGTCTGAATGGTTTAGCTCCTACTTAGCAGGACGTCAACAACGAGTTCGTTCAAAGAACGATTTTTCACATTGGTGTGATGTTTGTATGGGGGTCCCACAAGGAGGTGTGCTTTCTCCGTTGCTCTTTTCTGTATACATAAATAAACTTTCTTCTGTAATTACTTACAGTTCCTTTCATATGTATGCCGATGATGTTCAACTCTATCTGTCTTGTCACCCATCAGAGCTTACGGCTAATATTGACAAAATGACTGAAGATCTTAATTCCATTAGCCGCTGGGCTGAAAGTTTTGGTCTTACTTTAAACCCCAGTAAAACCCAAGTAATAATACTTGGTCGAAAGATGAACATCGCACGCATTAATTTGAACGAAATTCCACCGGTGTTGCTAAATGGCAAACCACTTAAATACCACACCAAAGTTAAAAATCTCGGGCTCATAATGTCAAATGATCTTTCATGGTCTGACCAAGTGAACGAAGTTAGCCGTAAAGTTATGGCAAGTTTTCACCAACTGAAAAGAATGCAAAACTTTTTACCACAATCGACTAAAGTTACCTTGGTCAAGTCTCTTTTACTACCAATAATTGATTACGCTGACGTTTCTTACACAGACATCACAGAAGAGCTCCTAAACAAACTTGATCGACTGGTCAACTTATGCATACGATATATATATGGACTGCGTAAGTTTGACCACGTCAGTCAGTTTCGGTCACAATTGAAGTGGTTGGACATACGTAACCGTCGGAATGTTCACGTACTTATATTACTTTTTAATATACTGCATGACCCTTTCTCTCCATCATATTTACGTGAACGTTTTCATTATCTTAATACCCAGGGTCGTACTCAGCGATCTTTACACACTAATACCCTTTTGGTCCCAGCGCACAACACAGCAAGCTATTTGGATTCTTATACACTTACAGCAATACGTCTCTGGAACCGCCTCCCAAAGCATATTCAACAAGCTTCCTCAGTAAATATATTTAAATCTAGGATATATGATTATATGTTAAAGATTCAAAATAACTCTTAATTAACTTTTAGTTATGCAATTGTAAGTATTTATTATCACTATTATATTACTATTTTATATTTTATAGTATTCTATTTTATTCGTATTATTATGTTTTATGATTATTTAAGTACATTTTATATGAATAGTTATGAGATTATTATATTTATTATATAAAAATTTATATAATATATTAATATTTGTATGTTTATTGGTCTGCCCGTAGGTTTAGATAAATGTAATTATTCGCTTTGTTTAGTGTAAAATTATTTGCAATTGTTCCGTAAGACTTTTCTTGTGCACTACCCGTTACTACAATGTTTCTACAAGTGCAAGGTTAACTGGTAGAAAATGTCTTTAGACGTTAAGTTCGCCTGTTGTATATTTTGTGCAATAAAGAGTTTAAATAAATAAATAAATAATGTCTACCCCCCTTTCATTCTGCAAACTTTTTGACCTCCTCTCGTATATTACCTGGACTTCATTCAAATTCGTCAAGCCATTGGCGTGAACGTGTAACAAAACATTCAAATATCTAAATATACAAACTTTCGTAAAATATTAGTAGTATTTTTTTTACTAATAAATTATGTTCATTTTGATTACAGTGCAGCAGTCGTTTACTGAGTGCTTGTGGCGCGAGTGTGCTCTTGGAGTTACCGGGAGCCACTGACACTGTGAAGGAACTCCCCGCCGGAACGATAGTTCCCGCTTTAATCACAGGCAGAATAGATCTTCCACGGCTATAGGCGTTATTTACTCGTAATATGTCATATTAAGATGCGCGTCACATTAAGGGTTTTTGACCCACTTTATAGTGCAATTTTTAAGTAATCTGAATATTCTATTAACATCATGCATAGCGCCAAAAGAACTGCCGTGCGTCACCTTATAATTTTAAGTCGTCTTATATTTAGGGAATCTTTCTATTGATATCTTTTTCTAACAACATGCAAGAGATCGGAAATATTTAATCCTGTCAAATTGCAAAACACACCGGTAAGTTGGGTGGAGATTTGTATGATGAAAATGAAGATTGCATGAATGAAAGAAGCAACATGCTTCTAAAAAGGTAAATGAGCAAAAAGCATTAACGTCAATTACTTTTATTCACTTAAATGTTTGTATTGATACAAACTTTTACAATCTATCTATTGAATATTTAAGGTCGTTTACAACGACCCTAAATATCTCCTACAGTGACACAATATAACAAATAAACGTCACAATTGTATAAGGTGTTTGGAGAAAAACTGAACCTTATCAGGATTCAGGAAGCTCAATAGAAGTTCTAAAGAATTGAGTTTTTAAAGTGCATTATAAAACTCCACTAAAATAATTTTGCATATTACATGATATTACAAGTTAGATCCGTTTATCTTCATACATATGCCGTGTGTAGCATATTGTTAATACATAATATAACGAATGTGTCAAGTAACCTCTTCTAGCTAACCAATTTCCTATCAGCCCAGAAATGTTTTTTGTAACTACGTTTGGATTAAAAGCAAATAAGAAACATCTTTTTTTTAGTATGTTAATAATGGATAAGCTCAAATACTACTAAATTTTTTTTACACATATCGGACAATTTATTTCATTTGAAAAATTGTGATAAGTTAGAAAATTTCCATATTCTAGTCCAAGGTATTAAAAAATTAATAAGTCACGCGGCTGATGACGTGAAACGTCACAATATATTATACATGTATTAAAAATAATATGCAACAGTAGTGCCTAAATTATTCAAAAGAATCCTCATGTTAGCATTTAAGTATATATTTAAGTAGATTATCATATCTATAATTAAAGTATAAAAAAGTAATAAAATATGTATTTTATAATACAACCTCCTTTAAACTATTTTTAGTAAGACATTTCAAAGAAAAAACAATTTAATATGCAAACTTCTGCAGACTTAAAAATTAAATAACTTCTACTTTACATATATGTCTGATATACTATACATTTATATTATTTAATATTATAAATGCGAAAGTTTGGATGTTTGGATAGATGTTTGGATGGATGTTTGTTACTCAATCACGCAAAAACTACTGAACGGATTTGATTGAAACTTGGCACACTGGTAGATGTTGATCTGGAATAGCACATAGGCTATATTTTATCCCGGAAAAATTAGGTGATCCCACTGGATTCACCAAAAACTTATAATGCAGCCGGCTGCACGCTGCAGCTAGTATCGGATAAATTTGTTGTTATGAAGACAAATAATAGTGATAAAATTTCAGGGCATCTTTGTATTTATTTGATGAGTGTACACTCCACAAGAGAAAAATGGACAAGATATAATAGAAATCTTTATACTATATTTTATAAATCCATATTTTTAATATCTATATACTATAATTGAAACATGTAATCTTGCTCAACCAAGAACTTGTGACTTATAAGTCAATGGGCAAAATGGACGCCATCTGCAATAACAAACCTAATACTAGTTGTTAATTCACTACCTCTATGGAAATGACCATGTGGTATTTAATTTTAAGTTACTATTTGTTGTATTTCTTTAATGGAATCTTATTACAATAGTTGGAAAATCTTCTCTGATTTATTGTGTGTCAGGCGCTAATTTACTAACTGTATGCAAATGAGTGTCTGTTATTTATTTAATTTATTATTTGGATATTATCTTTAAATATGGATAATTATTGGAGAGCATTCTCTGACTTATTGTCTTGTTATAAAATCTCATACTACTTAGTGTTTGTTATACATTGTTTTTCAAAACTAAAATAACTAAAATAATTTTAAGAGTAATAACTTGTTTTGATATCAATATTTTAATAATGTCAAAATGTATAAATGGTTGTTGGCAAAAATAAAAAATAAATATTTTTGTAAAAATCATTTCATTTCTTATTTCTTACAAATTGTATATAATACCTATGAAACTGTTATATATTTATAAAAAGCAGAAATTAGATACAGTGTTTTTGAAGAAGCAGATTTAAGAGTCCGAGGCCAAACAAGAGAAGTCAATCTCACTACATACTGAAGTGTAGTAAAGTTAGAGGACATTTTACAACAATAAATTATTTCAGCCATTCAAACACAAATACATTTTTTTAACGTCCATAAAAAAGAATTATCACTAATTTGCACACATATTTAAACAACACGTTGCACTTCAAAAAATCTTTTGAGGTAATAAACTTGTCCTAGAGTCATCACAAGTAGAACTGTAGCTTCAAATATTGACCACATGACTACACGGGAATTTGTGTTTTCATTTATAGCTCTGTGGATTCGGTCACGAACCTGGGTACAAAAATACAAGTATTAACCACTAGTAGTTTTTTTAATTTTATTTATTTTAATTTAGTTTCTTCTATTGAAGATTCGCCTAACTTTTCATTCGTCATTTGGGATACTGTCGATTTAGCAATCCCGAGAGCGATTCTACGCGAATCACGAACGTTAAATGCAGGTCCAGTCTGCCATTTTGTAGTTTATCATAAGATAGCAAACAAACAGATGGGTTTCCAGATGAAAAGAGTTAACCATCGCCTATAGACACCAAAGATGTTAATGGTGCGTTGCTATCTTGTGGCGAGGTCTAATGCCACATGCATAAGTATACCGGCTACCTTACCCTCCAAACCGGACCACGACAGTGACAAGCACTGACGCTATTGCGGCAGGAATAGGTAAGGTGGTGGTACCAAATCCGGGCCAGACAATACAGAACTCTACCACCTAGTAGTCACAATGGTAGTGACTCAATAGCCAATTGGTCGCCTTTTATAACCTGCCTGGCAAAACGGCAGTGGCCTATTCTTCAAAGGAGGCCGGGACCAACACAGCGAAAAAATTAATCACTAACTCACGATAAGCACTGTTACGAACAGTTTTATCTCCTTTTCGGCATTATGCCACACAAAGTCAATAAGCAAAATAAAACTATAACAAAAAACTTAACAAAACTAGTAACAAACAGCAAAAATAACAAAATAAATGGCTGGTTGGTTAAAAACATAAAACAAACTAGCAAAGATGAGGTGACAACAAGGTTTATACAATTGTACTCAGACAGAAGTGCCGCGCGTGTCGTATTACGCTAATCTAAATGGCGGCCACAGTGTTACCATTGGAATAAATGTAGCGTCGGCTTTGGAATACAATTATTTTATGCTAAGGAACAAAACAGTGGGGGGCAGCATAACTAATTTGTCAAATAATTTAATAACAATACAAAAGGTAACAAAAAAATTACAACTTTTTGTGTTTCTCGGTAGTCCCATCTCTAGGTAATTTGCCTTTCAGTGTGACCTTGTATGTGCATATGCATTACATTTTAATAATAATTGTTACTTTGATTTTAATAAGTTACAAATCTATTTAAGGAGGGAGTTTTCACTTATCAAATGTATTCAATAGTAATAAATCTGGCATGCCACAATGGGATGTTTTTTAATGTTACATAAAAATACTGTGAACGTGACACTAGTACAAAATTACTGCGTTTATTTAATTGAAATCTGTCATTGGACTTATGGTATATTTTACAAAGTATAATAGTATATTAATTGACATAGTAAGAATATAAGTTCATTTCAATGAATTAATTACTATTTTTAATAGGTCAGAAATAATAATAATGAATAAATATTCACGGGACAAATTACACTTACTGATCTAACCCCAAAGTAAGCAAATTATTTGCTTGAGTTATGGGTGTTAGTTAACAATACTAGTACATAGAAATACATATATAAATATTGGAATATATTAAAAAACACCCAAACCCGGATATACAAACATTTATGCTCATCACACAAATTCTTGTACCCCTTGGGGATCGAACCCGAGTCCAGTTGATTGAGTAGTCTGGGTCGCTAACCACTCGACCAACGGGGCAGTAAATAAATTGTAGTTTGAAAACAAAATAAAATCTAGAGCACTAGACACAATATTTTAGGAAAACACGATTGAAACACGTTCACTTGTCAAATCAAATATTAATTTAACTTTAATTTGAAAAGTAAAAATAGAAATCAAAAACATTCGAAAAAACTTGGAACTGCTTCCTTTCCCCGTGTTGGTCCCGGGCTCCTTTGAAGAATAGGCCAACTGCCATTCTGCCAGGCAGGTCGTAAAAGGCGACCGATTGGCTATGTGAATCACTATCATCGTGACTACTAGGTGGTAGTGTTCTGCATTGTCTCGCTTGGGTCTGGTACCACCGCCTTGCCTATTCCTGCCGCAATAGCGTTAGTACTTGACACTGTCGTGTTCCGGTTTGTGGCATAAGATCTTGCCACAAGATAGCAACGCACCATTAACACCTTTGGTGTCTATAGGCAATGGTTGATTCTTTCCATTAGAAGACCCATCTGCTTGTTTGCTATCTTATGATATAAAAAAAAACTCACAGTGGGGTATACACATTTCAAATTATATAACATTAATCTCATAATTAGCACACTATGAAACTTTAATTACCTGCATATATTCTTGTTCATGTTTAACAGTTTTCAATGTGCTACCGAGTTCTTTGATCATATCTTCAAGTTTATTATGATCAACTGGTTCATCTTTGTCATCTGCATTTTTATTTGGGGCTTCACCAATTTCTAAATTAAACATAACAACCTGGAAAATCATAACATTCGTTTAATGACATGCCCTATGCATTAATAAAGTTTTTTGTAAATTCCACAAGGATTCTGTTTTTTAGAGGTCAAAAGTGTATTAAGCTCAACGAGTTAAGCCTATATTAAATTTCATGTAAATATGTTTATGTGTTGAAGCGCACACTCACACACAGTGAAATCTTTGAGTGTTATAAATTTGTGTCTATTGACCATTGTTGGCCAGAGGCCGTCTACAGACTCTTGCGTTAAATTAGTGCCTTAACTTCGGCCACTGTTATTTATTTTTGTATTCCATTTTTAAGGACTTTCGTCCATGGCGGCTAACATATATTCTATGATGCCTCTGTGTGTCAGGAGCCACCCATTAAAGTGACACCATTGCGCATCTTCAAACATGAATAAATACATTTTGCTTTTTGTTATGATTTTGGTTTGTTTACAAAGGATAACATAAGTAGAAATGACATACAATTAACGGAGTCTGAGAAAAGCAACTGATATACCTAAACATCCTAAATTAGCACAAATTATTGTGATTAACTTGATTAATAATGGATTATAATATCAATATGTAAGTGGGTAAATTGTTTTTCTTTACTGGCTCCCAGGATAGTGGAAGAAAACAAAAGTCTACATTCAGAGGCTAGGAAGGAATTGGAAGGAATAGATAGGCTGATGCAGAAATGAAAGGTTCTTTTAGTATTTAATATATTTATTTAATGCTAATTATTATATAATTAGTATTAAATAAATCCAATCGTTTTCTTTCAAGCTCGACTAATATTGAAAATTTTAGATAGCAGTAGAACACATTGTGCTGTGTCTATTTACAACTTTTTTAACATAATCAATGTTATTTGTAGCTGAACTTAGGAACAAAAGGGTTTGTAATCACTGAAGTTTAAAAACTAGCACTATCACTTAAAACGATTAATACAGGCATGACATACATGACAAATCATAAAAGTGCCGTTAATTAGAACTCTAAATAATAATTCTACAGAATTTCAGAGGAATTATTTATGATGCCATTTGGCATTAAATGCCATAATAAGCAAAAAATATCAATGACGCACCATGGAGCCATCTGCCATGAATTGGTCAATAAAAAATACAAATTTTCATCAAAATTGCAACAGATTTTATTTTTGGGTGAATTTCTTTACCCTTTTTATTTTTCTGCAGAAGAGAAATAAAGGCTATTAGGAAATTATGGACAAAAACACAATTCCCGTGCATGGTCTCCTCTAATATTTTTAGCTAAATCAATACATCTCTGTGCGACAATAACATTGTGATTTCTAATTGATGTGATACCCTACTTTGACACTACCTCAATCTATTCTTGCTGCAACAACGCCTGGGTTTGCCAGTTTCATTAAAAATTTAAACTGTTAGTGGCATTACACACAAGCATAGGAATGTACCATTGATATGTGGAGTCTATAAGAGGTCTCTTTTTAACAGGAGGGCCAACTTTCCTGACTAATATAAAAAACCTTTTTTAATATCAATAGTCAAATATAGTAAATGCTTACCTAACCTAATCTATACATATAATAAAATCGTAGGAAAGTCAAAAAACTGTACATAAAATATTTTCTTTAAATAATACTTGGGGCATGATCTACAATTAATATTGAAGCCTAAAATATAGTTTTTGTTGGTTTGTCTGTATGTATGTCCAGGGTAAACACAAAAAGTACTGCATAGATTTACTTCAAATTTTGCATGAATATTACTAACAGGTCAGGTCAACATATAGTAGCTACATATTATCACACTATCACCTACGGGGAGGAGCTGTGCGGAGTAAACAAAGTCCGCGCAGACTAAGTCGTGGGCAACAACTAGTAATAAATATATTAGTACAAGTTATAACACAAAAATTGGTTCTACTTATATCCCATATAGAATTTGAAACTATCCAAGTAATATACCCAAAACAGGTTTTATTTGCAAGAATACTTTAGTTTCAACTATGATGGTCCCAAGAATATCCAAACCTGCAGTATATTTGGCACAATTTACGAATGTGGATTATGGAGGAAGTTTGTATATTTAGCAATTGGAGTTCCATGTACTCTATGTAGAAAAAACTCAGCTTTTGCTATCTGATAGAAGTTTAAACATAAACATTTAAAAGTCATGGTACCTTAGGAGTCATAGTAGACATCTGATTGCTGAAACAGTAAGTGTAACGACCAGAAGTTGGTGCTGAAAAAGTGTACATGCCAGAAGATTCTCTTTCTCCTCTATGGATTATGGCACCATCAGGACCCATAATTTTTACGTCAATGTCTAAGAAACCACCTTCAGCTATTTCAAACGTTAAACCTGGAAATATGTTAAATATTTTTAAGGACTACTATAAAAATGTGTCGATAAAAAAACATGCCTGCGATACAATTAAAGATCACAACAGCTTTACTGAAATATATATGTTGACGGTTAAATTATAAAAGATTACCCATTTTTGTGTCTGCTTCGACGTTTTCGAAAAAACATTCTTCGGCGTGTGCGTCTACTGTAATTGTATAGCATTGTATTGATGTTACAAACAGCATTACGACTAATATTAACAATCTGATATCCTGAAGTATATGATGCATCTTGTTTTATTTATATAATATCGAGTTTATTTATTATTTTCGAAATCTTATTTTTGCAGTCGGCTTGCGGCCACGTAAGTCGAAATGACAATTAACATTTGACAAACATAATCATCACAATGACAACTGACCAAGGAACTATATACGATATCTGGAATTTTACGAAGCAATATTTGAAAAATAAAAATGGTAGATTTTTGTATATTCGGTAATCGTTAAATCCTGTTTATTCATACACGTCGATAAATACATTAGGATAAAATGTATTGTAATTAACATAGTGAGTTCTAAAATGTGCTTATTTTAATTATTACGTAATTACTTATGCAATGCAAAAACTGTTTCTCAAATTAGTAGAATTACTTAGTAGTAATTTTCAAACTACGCATGGCCGCACTTATATATGGCGATTGACGCTTATTTAACAGAAAGAGACACACTCCACCCATGTCGTGGTACTCTTCGGAACAATTTTGAAGCCCGTATGAACATTCCGAGTAGAATGTAACTTCCTTACAAGGAAGTTATTATTATTTATCGACGTATATGAATAAAAGGGATATAACAATTACCGAATATATAAAAATCTACCATCAGATAGTTTTATTTATATTGGCAATTGCATGAAAGGGACAACATCCACTCTTATCGATGTCTCGCTCAGAACGTTTTTCCCCTCTGTTAAGTAAGAAAGAAATGTCAACTTTATGAATAACGAAATAAAGTACATTTTTATTTTTCAAATATTGTTTCGTAAAATTCCAGTTATCGTATATAAGTTCCTTGCTTCCTTAGGCGCCCCATAGATGTACAATAATATTGCGCAATATCACATATTGTGCAATATTAAAAAAAAAAGTATCTTCACGCCCATATCCCCGAAGGGGTAGGCAGAGGTACAACAAGTGCACCCACGATTAGCCGAAGATACTTGGTCCCATAAATGTGATAGGTGGCCAGCCTATCGCCAACCGGGCACTTTCCAATCCCGGGCAACTTTGAGTTTCTCAGAAAACTGAAATAACACTTTTTTTTAAAGTGCCCAACCCGGGATTGAACCCGGGACCTCATGTGGTCAACTCCAAAATACTCAGTTTAATTTTAATAAACTTCGAGATTTTCAGCGTAGTTGAACGTTTTTGTTCGATTAACTTCGATTAATATTTCTTCAACGAGAGGTCTTTAAAGCAATTTTATAACTGCTCGTTGACTGCTTCGTGATCTAAGGATTGGCCTATTCAGCGCATTCATAAGGTCCCGGGTTCGATCCTCGTGTCGGACAAAAGGGGTTATCGAGATTTTTCTCGAAAATCTAAAATCTCAGTAGCAGCTCGAAATCTGTCGGAGTGGTGTATTATCATTCCCATGCCGCGGATGAGCACGTAAAGCTGTCGGTCTCCGTTATTGCTAGGAATAGTCGATAATATTTAACATGTCAGTAAAATACGGCGATGAGGATCACCACTTATCTCGCCAACCAACAAACCTGTTAATCGAGGTGAACTGGAAAGTCTGTACCTACTCGTTTGGTTTCCTCTGCCTACATCGCAAGGGAATCGGGTGTGACGATACTTATTTTTATAATTTTAAAATATTTTTATATTGTTTTTTTTAATAGGGATTTTCAATAATTTGCTGGAGCTTTGTCTTATATTCCCAGCGTACATTAACCACCGTCTTATATTAGGTACTACAGCAAAAGCATCAATGCTTGTCACTGTAGTTTTCTGGTTTAGTGGGCATGATAGCCCGTAAACTGAATAACGTAGGATTACATCCTTGCCACATGGATGGAAACGAGCATACCTACCATCTTTTTTTAAACCATTTTGTTGATCGAGTGGTTAGCGAACATAACTGCGAATGGATGGAGTTTGGGTTTGATTCCCGTTTTGTTTTATGATCATAGATGCTTGTATCAGACATACAAACAAACAGGTTTGGATGTTATTATGTATTAGCAGTATTTATACAAAATGTATTTCTAATTATTAGTATTGTTGACTAACAAAACACAAGCAAATATCGTCGGCCTAGAGTGTAAACCTGCTAAATCCATTTTTGGCTCATGGAACATTTTGATGCCATTCGATAGAAAAAGGGACAGCACATCGTCAAGTAACACAGCTATTTCCTACTTCAATCGCAAGTTTTCGTAAACGTGTGATGAGTAAAACTGGTAAATCCGATCGATTCAAATTTGGCGGCTAAATCCGCTGTCAACCGCCATTTTGTATGAGCATCTGACGTCAAGCATTGCCCTCGTGTAAATTATTACAATTTAGTGTGTTTTTCGGTTTGTTAGTGTATTTAATGTTCGTCATATTGTAACGGTAAGTGAATATTGCCTTTATGTACATTTGTTTTCAATGGGATCTATTGAAATCTAAGTTAAATCGTGGTTTTCGTATCACTTGCTTATCCGTTGGTAGTAATGGGAGTTAGCAGGTTTTTGCAGATAATTAACAGCATTTTTAGGGATTTAGCAGTATTATATTTACCTACCTATTTTATAAAGTTTCAATAAAATTACAATAAATCATAACTTACCACAATAATATTGCTTGTTGTAGATGTCTTCATATCAGTTATGGCGAGCTAAAAAAATTTGCAACTTACTGGGTGTAAATAGTGAAGAAAATGGAGGTCAAAATGTATCGCTTCAGAAACATGATGACGGCCCGTTGTTGGTGATGGAAAATGTGGAATTCGAATACATTAATTTCCCCGATAAATTAGAAAATCCTGAATTACCTCAGAATATTCAAATATTACCGTCTACTTCCACAAATGAGCCTATTTTAAGTTCAGAAAAAAATTGCAACTTACTGGGTGAAAATAGTGAAGAAAATGCAAGTAAAAATGTTTCGCCTCAGCAACATGATGACGGCCCGTTGTTGGTGATGGAAAATGTGGAATTCGAATACATTAATTTCCCCGATAAATTAGAAAATCCTGAATTACCTCAGAATATTCAAATATTACCGTCTACTTCCACAAATGAGCCTATTTTAGTTTCAGAGAGTGTGAATCAAGAAACCATGCACGTTGCTGAAATAAACAGTGAAAATGTGCCTCATAACCATGACAATAGTCAACGATCGTTAGAAAGATCCGATGATATTCCTTCCACCTCATCATCATCCTTTGAAGACCAAATAACAGATGAAAGTGATCAAGACGGTATAGTTCCGTACGGTTTCCATTCTGACTCCGAGTCTGATAGTGATTATCCGAAAAAAAGTAAAAAACGAAAGAAAAGGATGCAAGTACAAAAGTCTAATTGGTTTGCGGAAAAAAATAGAAAACTAAGAGAATCGGGGAAGAAATACTACGGTAGAAAAAAGGAAGATACGTGGAATTACGAGATACCAAAAGAACCTAGAAAAATGAAGGAACGATGCAGGTGTAGGCAGACAGAAAAAGGAACTATTAAATGTTCAATAATTACAGAAGAAGAAAGAAAAGGGTTATTTGAAAGATTTTGGAGCATGAGTTGGCCAGAGAAGAAAACCTTCATCGATAGCTTTGTTACAGCGATGCCTATTAAAAGGCCACGAGGAAGACATGACGAAAGACAATCTAGAAGAAGTCAATCGCTAGTCTATTATTTAAAGAAAGAAGACGAGCGAATCAAAGTCTGTAGAACCATGTTCCTCAACACGCTTGGTGTTGGTAGATGGACTGTGATTAATTGGAAAAACAAGAAATCAAATGTTACAAACACTAGTAAAGGTCACAGAGTCCCTCAACCTTCTAGTGCTGAGAATTTGTCATCAAAGCCTTTTGCCAAAGAACGTAAAGAACTTGACGAATTTCTAGTCTCGTTGCCTAATATGGAATCACACTATTGTCGCGCCACAACCCAAAAAAAATATTTATTGCCAGAATGGCGAACAAAACAATCCTTGTATGAATTCTATAAAGGTGATTGGTGTAGACAACGAAATGTGCGTCCTTTGTCTATAGCTGTTTTTAGTGAAGCTTTCGAGATCAAAAACTTAAGCTTATACCTCCCGAAAAAAGATCAATGCGAGAAATGTGCTTTGCACAAAGTTGGAAACTTGTCACCAGAAGAATTTAAAGAACATCAGAACAAGAAAGACGAAGCTAGAAAAGAAAAAGACAGAGATAAAGATGAAGGAAAGGTTGTTTTTACAGTCGATTTACAAGCAGTTCTAATGGCACCAAAGTCAAAAATAAGCAGTTTGTATTATAGAACGAAACTCCAAGTTCATAATTTGACGTTTTATAATTTAAAAAACAAAGATGGATTTTGTTATCTATGGAACGAAACTGAGGGTGGACTGAATTCTGAAGAGTTTGCAAGTATATGGGTAGATTTAATAGAAAAAAAAGTTTTACCACATACAAATTCTGAAGAAATACTTACTGCGATATTTTACAGCGACGGCTGCACTTACCAAAATAGGGATTGTATTATGTCGAACGCTCTGCTCTCAACTGCAATCAAACACAACATAATCATCGAGCAGAAGTTTTTGGAGGTAGGGCATACTCAAATGGAAGCAGATAGTATGCACTCTGCTATCGAACGTGCCCTGAAAAATAAAGATATAAACGTGCCTGCTGAATATGTCGGAATTTGCAGATCAGCTAGGAAAAAACCGAAACCTTATGACGTTACCTATCTGAGCCATACGTTTTTCAAAAAATTTAACGACGTTCAGTACTTCAAAAGCATACGTCCGGGTCGCGGTAGAGGTGACGCTAAAGTGACTGACATAAGAGCTTTGCGCTATACTCCAAGTGGTGATATATATTTCAAACTCAGATTCCCTGATGAATGGCAAACTTTACCCCAAAGAAAATCCCCGGTTGTTCCTTTATCATTAAATGAACTTCCAAATCTCCATGAAAATCGAAGGAAGATCACTGCCAGGAAGTTTGAAGACCTGCAATATTTAAAAAGATCTCTTCCCGAAGATTACCGTCCGTATTACGACAATTTACCCCATGACTAATCAGCCATGGGGTAAATTGTTATAATCAATCGATAAGACTGAATTTTTTGTAAGATGTTATTATGTATAGTCTGTCAAAAAAGTAAAGAAATTAAAAAGTGGCAACATCGTAGTGTCATCCCTTTTTTCTTAGATTGATTTGAAAGGGATGACACTACGATGTTGCCACTTTTTAATTTCTTCACTTTTATGACAGACTTGCATAAATCGAACTTGACAGTTCATTTCACATTTTGTTAATGGTTAAAGTTAAAGTTAAAGTTATAGTTAAAGTAAGCCGGTGCAAGAGTGGGTTGCACCGGCTTACTTTATAATAAGTTGTTTGTTTTGAATAAATATGTGATTTTTTAATAAATGATTACTTTACTACCTAATTATTTTATTTTAAAAACCCCTGCTAAATCCATTCTCATATCCTTCGTGCAGCTGCAAAACCCTGCTAAGTCACAAAATCCTTAATAAAACACTAACTATTAAATTATATTTTATTTTTTGTATATTATTGTACAAAATGATACAAATTAAACCAACTATATTTTTTGTTTGCAACCTAAAGTACAATTTAAAGTTTTATGAAGTTTTTTGTCCATCCCCTAAAATTTCATTGTAGTGAGTTAGCAGGTTTACACTCTAGGCCGACGATATATTGCTTACTTTGGGGTTAGATCAATTCGTGTAATTTGTCTAGTGATATTTATTTATTTGTTAGAATAACCTGCTTGCTTGTTTTTAAGTTTGATTTAAGTTTTAAGCGACTACTAAAATATGATTCGAAGTTAAATACTTAATTATAGTAAGGCTGAAAGTAATATACGCTCTAAAAATCCTATATAAACAATAAATAAATTGGTAAAGTGCGTGTCGGGCTACGCGTAATGAGGGGTTCGAAGTCGTTCGAAGAAGAAGTAAGAAGAGGGATTTATTGTTTCAAAGCATAAATATTTAACTTATTTAACGCCAATAACGAATAAATTCACGCCACAGGTTCACTGCCTATAAGCACTTGTCTAATTATCTACGTATTATGAGTTAGTCGCCTATTACTCAAAAAATTGTAAAACCTTCAAAGCCATGATAGTTTTCCTTTTAACTTCATTATATTTACTACAACCGTGATTTTTTCCACCCTGAAAACTAACCGTTTAACTGGCAGAAGTGGGTAGGGGGACACGACTCTAACAAAAATTAGCACTTTAAAGCTTAATATTTCATAAACGAGACCCTAATCGAAAGATTGATTTCATAATCCTATATTTTTTAAAAACCTATTCAAAGATACTCGACCCTATAGGGTAAACGAGAAAAAAAATTAACAACCCACTTCACATATAAAGGAGCTTCCTAAAAATATGTTTTTCAAGATTTTATGTTACTTTGTTGTCGTAACTAATATGTATATTCATGCCAAATTAGAGCTTTCAGTACCAAGGGTCTTTGAGCTAAACTGCATATGGACAGACGGACGGACATCAGAAATTTCCTCCTCCTCTCTTTTGTTTTGTTTTACGTTTATAATAATTATATTTGTACTAGACTGAAAAAAACGGCTTTCTCAGGATAATATTCCGCGTCGGATGAGCCATCGCACATATTTTTCCGAGACTTGGAAAGATTTTTCACAGGTCTTCAACTTCTCTACTAGACTACAAGGAAATATGTGCTTTCTTTAATTAGTCAGTTCGTACTACAAGAATAAAAAATTAAAAGACTGAAGGCGCCTCTAGTGAAAGTTACAATACAATACAATAACTCTTTATTGTGCACCAAAATATATGACAACATTATAAGTTACAACATAAAAATAATACAAGTAAGATACACAAAGGCGGTCTTATCACTAATAAAGTGATCTCTTCCAGACAACCTTTATAATAAGGATAACAATATACTAGAAAAAGTGGTGCTAACCACAAGATAATTTATAGTTTTTATGCTCTTAAAAAAATAATAATAATAAAAGTAACATCCGATTATAGTTATACAGAAAAGCAAAACAAAACAAAACAAATAAAACAGTGGTAATACATAAACCTAAATAAGAAAAAAATTAAACAAAGTTACTAGGTACATAGAAAGTGACGTTTGACCATACTTTTGAAAGAGTTTAAACTTGGCGCCTTTCTGATATCTACTGGAAGAGAGTTCCAAAGCGTAACAGCTTGTGAGGTAAAGGAACGACTGTAATAAATAGTGTTCTGCGTTGGCACTAACAGGGAACGATTATCAGCCGATCTAAGATATTTGTGCTGGTTGTCACGGAAAATGAATCTTTCTTCCAATAAGATGGAGATTTCAGATCATAGAGAGTGGAGTACAGCTGTGAGAGAATATTAGTATTCCGACGAAGATGAATAGGCAACCACTTGAGCTTGGCACGAAATTCGGAAACGTGGTCATATTTGCGCAGACCAAATATGAATCTTATACAAAGATTTTGAAGTCGCTCAAGTTTATTGATCTGGTCTAAGGAGAGATTTACATAACTAGCGTCAGCATAATCTAAAATAGAAAGTAGTAAGGAATCTGCCAGCAAAATTTTGGTAGGAATGGGAAGCAAATACCTAAGACGTTTTAATGAACTCCAGGCACAGAAAACTTTTTTACTAAGCTCCTGGATCTGCTTAGTCCACGATAAAGTATTATCAATGTAAATGCCAACAATATTTAAGCAAAAATCAGGTTTTCTGAAAATTAGAATGGAATCAAAATCAGGTTGAGAAATTATTTAATAATTAAGTGTTTTGGAAACACAGAATATTAACAGTTATAACTGAAAAGAAATAAAGTTACGTAACGATGGAATTGTGAGGAAAATATCGTAGAAGATAAACAACGCGATTCAAAAGTAAGTTCTCACAAGGTGTTAGCGGACAAATCAGTTTACGTCAGTCGTAATAGTAAGGCCCAAAAATTGATAGTACCTACCATCACCTACGACATCTACCTTAGTGTCATATGATAATTAGGTAATTTCTTTTGAATGATTTATACTTGTCAATTAAGTGCTAATTAAGGTGAAAATATTATTTTCGGTTTTTGAAGTGAAAACTTCTTTAGGCGCGTTGAGCGTTTTGGTAGAGGGTAAAATCCTCGGTTCGCGTCACCGACATGCTAATGATAATAGTATATCTATAGCTATGTTTTGCATATAGTTTTAATTACTCTCAACTTAATAGTTCCGTTTTCACTTCTATCGGCAGTCCCACGACTGCTACTGTTTTATTTATTGATAAAATCAAAGCTTAATAAAATTAAGTGCTAATTATGTGCTACTAGATTATTGAGAGTGGATGCAGATTACAGTATTGTTCTGGAAATAATAACCTCTAATAATTTATAGACCAATTATTTAAACATTTTATGTGGACTTAACTAATTAGCATAACTTTTTGAAAAATGAACTTATTGCCATTTTTCCAACGACATCTTTTATTTCACATAAAGTTAATGGCACTATTCCAATTTAATCGGTTTGTCAGTTGACAAGATGAGTGGTGATCCCCATCGCACTATACCGCCATGTAACGACTGTCGCTTGTTTCTTTCGGTCACCGAATAGGCGAGACCGATAGCTTGCATTTGAGCTACAAGAATGTAAGGCCCTGATTACACTTTGATTAGTGCATTTAATATTAACCTGTGCTTAATATTAAGACAAAACACGTGATAACAGCTGTTGATTAGTGCGAGTGATTAGTAATCAGCGTAGTAAAGTGAATAGACACTTATTACTAATCCACTTGCACTAATCAACGGCTGCCTTTACTTAATTTTCCTTACTTTACTTTACTTAAGGGTCGTTCCTTAAAAAAAGTCTTATAATTTTTTACTCATTCTGGGATTCGATTTGTTAATCCGGCTTTGATTACGAGAAATAATTAAAAGGCAGTTTCATTTTTGCTATAATTTATTTCGCATAATTTTTTTCCCCTTAACACTTTAAATTAACAGTTTTATATAACACAAATATGGTCGTGATAATATAAATAGAAACACTGAATTTTCAATACTTTGGTGTTTATTACACAAAACTTCTGAAATAAAAACTAAAAGGTAAAATATTCTTACAATTATTATAGACTACCAAAGCCCATCTTATCAAAATCGGTTTAGGAGGAACATTTAAAAGCTATGCCTCGTTAAAATCAGCCTGGGCCTGGCTGACACTACGCCCTACGGCCTAGAGTAGTACATTATCCTATCCTACCCACGAAATAAATTATATTCTGTGCGCGTAGCGTAAGCGTAGACTACCTTGTCTTTATAATGTATACAGTCTACATTTAAAATTTAAAGGCAGGGTAACATTTTTCAATTCCACTGGCCATTGATTGAAACCACCTTTAAAAAAACGTGTAAACGGTACAGGCCATCCCTGAAACTTTCCGCTAAACTCAGGTACTTTAAGCTCAAAAGTATAAAAACTATAATCATAGATTTTTTCAGTTCAAACATCTATTTTGTTAAAATAACAGTATATTGATTTTTGAAAAGCTGTATATTTTGGAAACGCTGATTGAATTTAATCTTTCGAATGACATTCAACTCAATTTTTGAGATCTAAATTATTGCTTTATCTAATAAAAAAAAGTTTGAAAAATTTCTAAGCAATTTCAAAAAACATTTTTTTCAAAAATTTTCGTATTTGATAAATCCCAAATAAATTGACCGATTTTGACCCAATTATCGGTATTTGACGCAGTTTTTAAAGGAAAAAAGCTGATAAGAATCGGCCTGAAAGTTATTTCAAAAATATTAAGTAAATTTGCTAAAAACAACGTAATTTTAGTATTTGAAAAGCTGTAACTTTTGAAAATTAGATTCGATTTTAGTTTTAGAAACGGCATTCGACGTATTTTAGTACTAAAATATCGTAGAATATCAAAAAATGATTGGTTGAAAAATTTCAAAGTTATGTCGAAAAAACACTTTTTTCAAAATTTTTCGTCAACGTTTTCTCCCAAACGGATAAAACGATTTTGATGCAATTTATGCTTTAGACGTAGTTTTTTTAGGAATAGAGCTGATTAGTTTTTGTACTCTACTACTACTACTACAAGTTTTATTAAAAAAATTCTGTTTCTCCAAATTTTTTTGAGGTTTTTTCAAAATTTTTCAAAATCTCCTAGGCCGATTTGGTTCAGATTTTCAGTAAGTGTAAATGAAGCAGAATCCAATGGACCTGGATTCTGGTCTGATATGGCTGGACTGATCGAAACCGCGTTTCGATCGGTCCAGCCGTTCAAAAGTTATGAGATGTTTACATACACACATACACACACACACACACACACACACACACACGAACACGCGCACACATGAACACGCGCACACATACATACATACAGACATACTGACGTCATCATGAACATAGTCGGAAAAGATTCCTAGTACCTCAAAATGTGGAGATCTGGTGAAAACTTGATTTTCGAAAATCGGGGTAAACAAACGGGGGAACTTCCTTCCTCTACATACGTAGCGGGAAGTTAAAAATGCTTACAGTAATCATTGCGTGGCTGGTACTTGTAATAATTGCAATAATTAATATCCAACTCTTTTTGTGTCTTTGATAATTTAATTAGGAAATTGCTGCGTTAAGCAAAGTTTCTTAGTACGCTATTCGTTTTGAGAGGGATATAGAAAATATTATTTAAAGTGAAAAGGGGGTCAAGTCCAAATGTACATAGGTATAAAAGAACCGATAAAAAAGTGCGATCTAACAGGTGCCAACTTCAAAAGCATTTTTATATCTGTATTATTGGCATTATTAATATAGGTATATATATCTGCAGAATTGTACATTCTAAAATAATGTAACACATTGTGTGCTGGGATGGGATTTTTAACGTGATAAGTTTTAATTGTTTTATATCGAACTTGGCCCTTTTTCTCTTGCAACCTCATTACTCTTGCAAAAGCTTTAGTCATCTAAATTAAACGTCATGTAATTTTAATAGTGGGAAAACACGTTTCTTGTATGGACAAAAAACGTGTTTTTCTGCCTATGTTGCTTAAAATTTTCAATACCTAGTAGGTAATAATAGTGGTCAATATTGTACAGCCATTGTATAGCGGTATGGATCATTACATATGCAAATCCCACTACCACTTTTTCCGTAATAAATTTTTGCTCAAAACAAAGTTTAATATATTATGTAGCTTATATTTTTTGCTTGAAAACTTATGTACTTATATAGCGATAGTTTAAAAACATCTTTACAAATATTTTAAATTTATTTTCAGATCTAAAATTTAATTTGTGCTCTGTTAAAATGTTACAGTTTCACGGTCAATGATTTACGGAATATAAAACTTACCTAATTATATGCAATTTGAAATACATTCTAGATTCAAGGTTAATAAATGCAGTTACGTAAATTGACCTGCATTTAATACTCTAAACTTAACTTGACAACATACCTATTTATTCTATTGTAACAATAACGCAAATTGCACAATCATCAAGCCATACGAATGTAGATAATTTTATTAATTATTGTGAGTCTAATTAACGTGTCGTAAATATTTTCAAGCAAAGGTTGCGCTACCGAATTACCAATCAATGGGCCGATTTTAAAATTATGTGTGTCGATGCATGGTCATATCAAGATTTTAATTTAGGGTGGGACAAAGAACTCAAAAGTAGGTATCAAGGACTGATTTATACTTAAATCAACGATAATTTGATTTTAATCGACTTCAAATGGAAGAATTCTCAATTCGCCTAGTATATAAAATAAAAAAAATATTAGGTACCTACTATATAAAATATAACTTTATAAAGTAATTCGATTTGGATTGATTCAATGGATTTAGATGACGTTTTCACTATTAAATGTATACTTTTCAGGGAAGGTAGGTATGTGTACGCGTTATTACAACTTTTATTAGGGTCTGATGAAGATCTTCGGAGGTAGACACTCATCATATACTGGCCAGTTAATTATAACCATGCTTCCACCATGCGTAGATTACTGAATGATGTTTAGATGGTTCCGCTAGCAATGGAGTTTTTATCCACATCCAATTTGGAATCAAAAAGTTCAAAGTGTTTTTAAATTGATAGGGGTATATCACGCAATACCAGTCGGATGAATTTGGACAAAATTGGTGTAAATTTACTCAGACTTTACTCAGATTTAACACATAAACCATTTTTATTCAGAAAAAATGCATTGTATACACGGTGTTGACAAATAACTGTGATTACTCAGCGAGGTGCTAGTTTAATATAAACTGAGCAAGCAAAGCTGACGCACAACTCACAAAATTACACTACTCATGGCTTCCCTCTTAATACTAATTATTCACTAAGTTAAAAATATAAACATTATTAATCAATATCTAATTTTCTAAAGGATCCGATAGCACCGTAAAGGTCATTTTTATATTGTTTCGGTGGCAATTCTTGGCAAATTTCATTTAAATCTCGTAGATACTCTCGAAGGGCGTCAATTCGATGTCTCAATTTAATGGATAGTTCATCGATAGATATTTCCTCGCCACCCCACTCAACGGGCAGTACTCGAGTTGGGAAGTAGTCTAATAAATCTTCTACTTTTGAGTGTATCTGATACTGAAAACAAAAATTAAAAAAAATTAGAATCATCACATTAAGTTCCATCCTCACCATCTAGATGTCTGGAAATCCACAACTGTGCGATTCTCCCGACACTTTTTACCTCGCACTACTCTGTTGTGGAATCAATTACCGATAGGGGTGGTTACAAATAGATACGACTTAGGGACCTTCAAGAAAAGAGCTTACTCATTCTTAAAATGCCGGCAACGCAACTGCAAGACCACTGGTATTGCGTATGTCTATGGGCGGCACATCAGGTGCACCTCCTGCTCGTTTGCCCCCTCTTCTATAAAAAAAACATTGTTAAACTGTTTCAAATGATAAAATGTGAAAATATAAGCATTTCGTTGGGTCGAGTGATTGGCATATACTCATGAGTCACGACATTGTTTGAGACGAAGCTCGGGTCATGTCAGTCAGGGATAATTTTTTTGATGATTTAAACTTTTGTGATATATTAGTAACTATTTACAATTTAAACGCAGTAAAACTGCAAAAGCCGACTTCTGTAACTTGTGGAAACTTAGATCTTTGCCAAAATCATAAAAAACCGAATGAGAAGGAATTGCTGTTCCAAAAGAGAAAATAATGTTTCAAATCGGTAAACAAATAACCAAGTTCTGATGTAACAAATATAAAAATAAAGTCGAATCCTCCTTCTTGGGAAGTCGATTGAAAAAAATATTTTTGATCCTGATTTTATTAGTTATTAGTTTTTTTTTTAAAGTTTTATTAGTAATTAGTTAAGTTTTATTAGTAATTAGTTTGGGTATACAATTCCTTCTGGCTGTTTAATGCCTCGCATCCAATTTTCACCACTTTTTACGGGACCGCCTCGCTTTCATAAAAATACCAATGTTACAACATTGAGGAACTTCCACAATGCTTCCTGAATATCTTTATAACACATGGTTCTATAAAAAGAAATCAACCTGGAAGTATATAATATGAAATAAAGATATATTACTGTATAATAACTAATTTTAAAATTCGTATTTAAAGCTTCCTCCTATTTTGCAGACGGTAACTAACTCTGAATTTAATTCCATAATTTCCGTGGTATAATTCCTCTGAGACTCAAATTAATTCGGTGTGTGATAGTTACTGTGAAAAGATCAAATATATACGCGAACATGACGAGTCCTACGTAAGTTGTCTAACTTAAAAAATGCGATTTTTGTTTTATTTACGAAAATGACTCCACTTTTATACATATTTTAATAACATCTATACATATAATAAGATCGTAGGAAAGTCAAAACTGTATCATGCAGGTATAACGCGTAGGGGCGTAGCTACCGCCGTAATATCTGCCGTATCTATTATACGGGGCCTCCAGGCTACGGGGGCCAAAATTAATAAAAACTTCCTATATTACAAAAGTCCAAAAAAGCAATTTTTTTCAAAAAAAGGCAAGGACAGTGTTTATTTAATTTGAATAGATTGTAAAAGGATTTACGTATAAACTTGTAAACTTTTTTTTTTCTTTTGTGAGAAATCTCCACCCATCCTTAGGCAAACAAATTTTTATACAGCGCCCCGCCAAGGCACGCTACGCCACTGATATACACATTACTATACTATTTCATTTACGGCTAAAGTCTGTTATAAAACTCAAAAGAGATTTTATTCTTTAAATCGGAATTTGCCCACAGCGATCGCTAGTATTATTTATTATAATTCGACCATTTCGTAATTTTACCTGGAAAGTATTCCAGGCGTTTTGAAACTTGCTATAATTATAGATTTTGATGTGCTTACTCTAGCTGAGGATGGTGTGGAAATGAGTTGTTTAGCCGAAATGTATGTTAAAGTACCAACACTTTGAGGCGCCCGTACGCCAAAAACTGATTTTACAAAAACTTGGTTGAGGTTTTTTAATTTTTTTTTAATACTAATTTTTTAATATTCAATTTTGTATAAGTATTTTTATCACAAAACGAATAGGAAGTGAGGTTGTGTCGAAAAACAGTCATTAGGCGCCACTTTTACAATATGGCGGCGCTTTTAAAAAATTCGAGGTAGCAAAGTAGATATTTGGAAAGAACACGTAAAAATCTATAAGTACAATAATTTTCATAACTCCCGAACAAAAGGTAGCCCCTTATTTTCGAACCAAATTATTGAACTGTGCTAAATATATTTTATATTAAGAGCCTTATCGGAGTTACTAGTATATTATAATCTGTTGTACATAAAAATACATATGACTCGTTTATTCCACAACAATTCCAGTTTTAATGATATCTATTAACATGCTAACATGGCCGATCGTGACTAGATAAGGGAAAAGGTAAATATGGCAGCAACAAGTCAGGAATTTGCAACCACATTACACGTGGTTAGTCAACACTCAGCGTTTCGTTGTTATTACACAATGAATGAAGACGACTTTAGATCCCGTTACTGTAGTAATGAGATATTAGAATAATATTGAAATGTCTCTTTAGACCTATAACAGGATATACTTACATAGGATATACTTACAGCTTTTCAAAAATCAATATACCTACTGTCATTTTTAACAAAGTAAAAAATTAAAAAAGTTGTTCTAAAAATATTATGGTTATTTATTTTACTCCTTTGAACTTCAAATATCTTAATTTAGTGGGAAGTTCCAGGGATGGCCTGCAGGGTCAACCGGTTTACTTGTTTTTGTTACTTATTGTGTATAACCGAACATGTAGGTACATAATATTATATAATAATAGAAAATTACAGCCGTTACGTCATTAGCAGATTATTTAATAATAAACATAATTTCTGTCCTGTTGGTAGATTTTCCCAGGAAAAATCATGAATAATAAAGGTCAGAGTCAATGAAAATAACCGTTTAAGGTTGAATGCCTGTGACCTTCGTTATTGTAAGATCTATTATGTTTGGATGTAGCGTTATAATGTGAAAGTATTAGTAGTAGTTTTTCAAATCAAATAATTATAACATAATATGCCTAAATCAATGTTGCAAACAATATAGTGCGGCCCACATTGCAGAATAGGCCTTTATGCTAGCCACGAGTGACATTAATTGTTATGATTTTGCTAAAAACGGAATAACTACTCCTTCTCTACATCTTCTTTTTAATGTTTATGACTTAATATAGACCGGTTTTGGTGCAATTTAGAATACATCTGTTACGTCGATACGTAAGTATCTAGTTATGTATCTGTGCTGACTGCGGACACAGCATAGAATGCGCTGACGCCGACCGTTATATGTGAAGGCATTGGAAGTTGGGAGACGTCAGTCGTCTGCGCGCCCTCACGCGATATAAACCAGTCTATGTAACTTATAATTTATGTGTGTGATGCAACACAGAATATAGAAGGTAAAAATTAAGTAAGATAGAGATAAATAAAGATAGGGATATATAAATATTGCGATAGTGAGGTAGATACTAAGGGAGAGAGAGGTATTCGAAAGGGAGATAAAGATAAAGAGAGATAGAGACAAAGAGGTTTAGAGATAAAGGGATTTATAGATAAAGAGTGTTAGAGATAAAGAGAGATAGAGAAGAAGGGGTAGACATAAGGAGATAAAGAGAGAGATAAGGAGATAAAGATAAAGAGAGATAGAGATATCAGAAAGGGAGATAGAGATAAAGATAAAAGGTAAAGGCATACAGTGTTAAGAGAGATTACAGGTGAAGAGAGCTAGAGATAAAGAGAGTTAGAGACGAAGCGAGGTAGACATAGATATAGAGATAAAGTGCGATGGAGATGAAGAGAGACAGCGATTAATAGAAATAGAGATATTAAAGGGAGATAGAGATAAAGTGAGACATACATAGTATTGGGAATAAAGAGACGTACAGATTAAGAGGGATAAGGAAATATTAAGATAAGGGGAGAGAATACTTCAAGTGCATCTCAAAGCTACGAACCTAATAAACCAGATTTTTTATTAAAAACAACAGGGACTCGATCGCGAGCTACGATGCTACAGACAGACACACAGATAAACATGTTAAACTTATAACACCCCAAGTTCTTGCGTCGTCGGAAGCATGCATTTTTAATAGAACCAGTTTATCAGCGAACTAAATGGAAAATCATTAAGCACTTGCGTATTATATCTGCGACTACGCTTATAAAAATTGTAATGTCTAAAAACTTTAATGACTATGTAAAAAGAGGTTATCACGTATATTAATTGTGAGGGCTCTCGGTATTTTTAATGGAAAAACTAACCCCTTATAGTATCACTCTTCTCCTCCTCTCCCCTTTTTACATATGTGCAAATCAGTAACCCAAACAAGAAGGTGTTGCTTAAGTAAACGAATTTTAAAAAAATAAGCTATTTAAAATTTACCCCTATTATAATACAAACAATGATCTTCTCAGTGTGTGGCCGCGTTCCGATCCGGTAGTAATTCTAAAAAATCGATACAGATAATATTATATAGGAATAATTTTTAAATATTTTCACACCATATGATGGGTAGAATATGTTGGTACTTAATTAATTTTTAACAACTTGTAACACCCATATTCATGCAAATAAATATTTTCTTTCTTTTTTATGTATATGCTTATAAATCTACATCTACATGTAAATAAAGTAGGGGAGACCAAGAGGGGAGTTTGGGATTTACTTCATATGACTGTTTATAAAATAGTATTTAATACATCTCTATATTAGTAAATACAGTTTTAAGTTTTCACATCTGTCGGTAGTTCTCACGATAGCTTTCGATTTATTTTTATAAGACAGCAAACAAGCAGGTGGGTCTCCTGACGGAAAGAATCAACCATCGCCTATAGACACTACAGGACACTACAGATGTTAGTGGTGCGTTCCTAACTTGTGGCAAGGTCTAATGCCGCCTGCATTGGTTTACCGGCTACCTTACCCTCCAAACTGGAACTCCACAGTGACGAGCACTGACGCTATTGCGGCAGGAATAAGTAAGGCGGTGGTACCAAACCTGGGCGAGACAATGTAGTATTTTACCACTTAGTAGCCACGATAGTAGTGAATCGCATAACCAGTCGGTCGCCTTTTACGATCTGACTAGCAAAACAGCAGTTAGTATAATCTTTAAAGGAGCACGGACCAACACGGGAGACATCGTCATTATCATGACATCATTGTGGCCTGTGGTCAAAATGTAAGTAGGCAGGTACATAACTATTTCTTCGTACATATTCGGTATCAGAATCGAATAATGAACACCCTCCTTCAGAATGTAGTCTTTTAGCAGTTAATTTGTATATTTGCTATGTTAACTATTAGAAAATGCGATAATGGGAATCACCAATTAATTAAACGTCAATTATTGTTCGGTTCGTTCTGCCTACCCAGTACAGGAACCTACATGATGGCATTTATTATTGCTTACCCTTTGCCGAATTTTCTCATTCCCCCACGAACGGAGTAGGTTGATCGAAGAAGCAAGAGTAGCCGGTGCGCCAACGATATGGATGCGTTTCATCCGCTGCGGATACGCTGCGTGCGCTAGATGCATAACGCGTCGTATTATATTTGCCGCCCCTGCGATCCGCGCCGCGAACGACAGTCGTAAATGTGTGACCTGAAAACATCTATTTATATTAAAAAAAAGATCTTCACGCCCGTATCTCCGAAGGGGTAGGCAGAGGTACAACAAGTGCACCCACGATTAGCCGAAGATACTTAGTCCCACAAATTTGATAGGTGGCAAGCCTATCGCCAACCGGGCACTTTTCAATCTCGGGCAACTTTGTGTTTATCAGAAAACTGAAAAAACCCTTTTTTTTTTAAGTGCCCGGGAATCGAACCCGGGGGCTCATGTGGTCAACGCCAACGCTGGACCGTGACCACAGACTTAAATAAAATATAATTGAATGTCTCGATAATGTAGTGCAGGGTTGACGAACAAATGGCACGCGCCAATGATGGCACGCGAGTCGTGACTAGGCATGGAAATTATTGTTAAATTAGATTAACTGTTATGTTGTTAAAATTAATTAATATTTAACAGTTATTTATTTATGTTATATTATATCAGTAGCCTATAAATAATAAGTATTAGATTAGAAGCAGTAAAAACACGAAGCTACCAAAAAAAGGTCATCCAGAATAGTTTTAATAACTTTTAACAGTTATTATTATCACGGTCTCTCGAAATATTTTTAATAACAGTATTATCATAAATCAAGTTAGCGAGCATAAAAAAACGCTCTCTCAAATATTTTTAGTAACAATATTATCATATATCAAGTTATTGGTAATTTTAGTGATGCATAATAATAATAATAATAACTTTTTACCCGACTGGAGAAGGGTATTGTGTTTATCAGTCTATATATGTATGTATGTATGTATGTTTGTTCCTATGTGGCATTCTAGAGGCCAAACGTGTAGGCTGATTTTGATGTATCGTATGTCAATCGATTCGTCTTAACCTTGCGAGTGTCACTAAAGACATGACATTTATTAGAACCCACCATGGAAACCACCAGGCGCCATATTGTCAAAATTAAAAAAATATATATTGATGAACAATATCAAGTGGGGTATCGTTGATAAGGTATTTAAAAATCATTTTGAGTTTTATTCATTATTTTTCTTTTTAAATAAAAGTTTAGGATATGTTATGATATAAAGTTAATTTTCCTATTAGTATTCTCGTACTTTATACATACCTATATACCTACTTCGGTATTCGTTATTCGGTCTCCATTACATTAATCAGTATTTATCATCAGTAAAACAATGTTTTTAACCGACGAAAAAATGGAGGTTATCAGTTTGACATGTATGCATGTAATAATATTGTTGGAATTTGATAACATTTGACTATGATGATATATTTAGGCGTCCAAGCACGTGTACTGAAATTGCGTAAGTGAATGTATATTTGTATGTTTGTCCAGGATTTTTTTGGGAAGTAAAAGACATATTCAGATAATTAATTATTTTCGACTTAAAACAACGTATATTACAACTCAGGGAACTGTCTAAGTTTTATCAATATCGGTTCAGTAGTTTTTACTCCGTGCTGGTTCGGGCTTTGAAGAATAGGCCAATTGCCGTTCTACGAGGCAGGTCGTAAGAGGCGATCGATTGGCTATTTCCGTCACTACCATCGTGAGTACTAGTTATTAAAGTTCTGCAACGTCTCGCCTGGGTATTTACCGCACCGTACCTCTGCCTTACATTTCCTGCCGCAATAGTGTAAATGATTATTATTGTCGTGCTCCGGTTAAAAGGGTAAGGTAGCCGATACACTTATGCATGTGGAATTGCCATCCCGTCAGATGGATAGCAACGCACCATTAACATCTTTAGTGTCTATAGGAGATGTTTTCTCTTTCTATCTTTCTATCAGGAGAGCCATCTGCTAAAAGCACTCAATCATCATAAACAAATAATACCTGTACCTCGTGATACGATCAACTCCGAACTCGCTAATGATTTTTTCTTTTTTTATATCATAAGATAGCAAACAAACAGATAGGTCTCCTGATGGAAAGAGTCTATAGACACCAAAGGTGTTAATGGTGCGTTGCTATTTTGTGGCGAGGTCTAATGCCACATGCATAAGTTTACCGGCAGCCTTACCCTCCAATCCGGAACATGACAGTAACAAGCACTGACGCTATAGCGGTTTCCCGATGTGGATGAACATACGCCTTCGCTGTTGGACCTTCTGCTGACCTCTCATCTGGACCATTATCAGGTATCTGTGGACGTCCCACTTGGTTCGTCACACCACTGCCTGATCCGGAGTAAAGTGCCGGTTTCGCGCCTATCACGGCTTCCTTTAGCAGGCTGTCATCGCGTTTGGCACTATAGATCAGCAGATTGGGACGGGATGCGGACTTTTTTTGCGTCCAACCCATGCGGGTGGTTGTGCTTCTCGCTGAATGATCCGAGTGTCGTCGCTGACTCTATTGCCGAACTTTTCATTCCATTTTCTGCAGTACCAATTGGTGGTAAGTCTCAGCCTTGGTTTGGTCGCTCCTGTAAAACGGCTTTACGCCGCAAGCAGGAGTGCTACCGGGCTTGGGCTGCAGCGTCTGCATCTTGTGATGAAAAAACCAGCGCGTTACGTAAGGAATACAATTCTGCCTCGATGTACTTCAAAAGAGTTATCGCCAAGGCAAAATCTGAACACATAGGCAGAATTAGTGAGAAATTAGTTTGCTTTCCTTAAGGGACTCGTGCGTTCTGGTCTTTCGCCAAGACTGTCTTAGGGAATTTCTCACTGCCCTCTCTTCCATCTTTGCACGGAAACGATGACTCTTTGGCCCATACCGAAAAGGAGAAGGCCGATCTCCTGGGCTCCTTCTTTGCGGCCAACTCGACTCTGGATGACTAAGGGAACACACCGCCTACCATCTTGCAGTGTGATAGTTCCATTTCGGCAGTCATCTGTGCGTAAAACTCTACTTTCCTTGGACATCCACAAGTCGAATGGGCCGAATGGCAGAGTTGGCACCAGTATTAACACGCCTATTCCGGCTCTCTTACTCATTCGGCGTGGTACCAAATTCATGGAAGACAGCTTTGGTGCATCCTATCCCTAAAAAAGGAGATCGTTCTAACCCGTCTATCGGCCCATAGCCATAACCTCCTTGTTTTCCAAAATTATGGAGACAATCATCAACTCTCAGCTCCTCAAGTGTTTAGAAGAGCACCAGCTGATTAGCGACCGTCAGTACGATTTCCGTCGCGGCCGCTCAGCTGGTGACCTTCTAGTATACCTAACTCATTGATGGGCAGAAGCAGTTGAATCCAAGGGGGAGGCATTGGTAGTTAGTTTGGACATAGCGAAGGTCTTTGATCGGGTATGGCACAAAACGCTTCTCGCGAATTTTTTGAGAAAAAAATTTTTTGAGAAAATCTAACACGAGAAGTCGTGTATATATATTTATGTCGTATTTCACCTTTTCATTAGATCTGTGGCCAGGGTTTTGAAACTATGCTTAGTGTGGTACAGTCCAAATTTAACAATACATAGTTTTAAACAACAAATGTACCTACTTATGTATATGATATTTTATAGAAACAGACGTTACTTTTTAGCAATCGATATCATCTTGTTTATAAATTTCTTTAAGTTTATACAAAAATGATATCAATTCCTAAACGGTATAATTAATCTTGTGAAATGGGAGCCAAGTTTAATATAAGAGTATGCGTATCAGTCGACTTCACAGACAAAAGTATTGAGATCTATTTGGGTGCCAAATTTTGTAAAGAAACTCCTAAAGTTTTAGTTACAAGAACGTGCAACATTCTAAAATAAATATATTATAAAGTTTGTAAAGAAAATCCTGTCCGATCTGAAAAGAGGCACATAGGTTGGTGATGCCTATTGCTGAAAAAAATTTAAAATGACTTTATTTCAGAAAAAAATATATCTTTTTTTAATATTCGTATTTTTACTTATATTATCTAGAGTTAAGCAAATATTTTAAAAATGACAACATCTTGTCACTGTTTGTGTCATTGTATTGCTTAGGCGGTTTTCGCACAATAACTATGCGAAGGCGCGCTTTTAACAAAGAATTTTTATACGTGCTTCACACACGCCGCGTGTCCTTCGGTAGCATCCGACTTGCACGGCATGCTTTGATAATAGAATTTACTTATTTGTAGGTGTTGTCATACTTAATGTATAAAAATACAATTTAAGATTATTTTTTTTATTGGGAAAACTAATTAATTAATATCCATAAAATAATTACACATATGTAACCGTATTACGGTACCAAATAACATCTCTAATTATCCGACAGGGTGTTCTTTACACACTGTATATATAGGTAACAAATTCTTATTTATTAGTACTACCATAATGTTTGCTATTTTAAAAGTAATATAAATTCTTATATTTTAACAGACAATTACTTACACAACCCATTGATTTCACTTAGAATATAATTCTACCTCAAAATTTGATTTGGCTTTCACCTACAGATAGACAATTGGTGTAAGTCATAGGCCCGTTAGTGTGCTTACTTTTTAAATTATACGCATACTGTTGGATTGATTTAAATTCTATTTTTCCAAAAATTTAGCTTGTTAGTAAAAACTAGCCAAGTCAGATTTTGAGCTGAGCTGCATGTCAGCTAATGTTTTATTTTTATTTATCAGTCCATTATGTCAGTTGTAACGTAAATGTGTTAAATAAGCATCTAGGCTACTAAGGCAGTCTTTACCCTATTATTAGCAAAATAAATTAATGTTATTGTATCACGCGAGCGAAGTCACAGGCAACAGCTGGTTTTTAAGAATTTTGAATTTTTAGAGATCTTTCCTTTGTACATTCATAAAAGTCTACCTTGGTGCCAAATATCCAGTTTCTAGGTCACCTGTTTCTAGATCAGATGATACATGATTTCATCTATGTAGAATAAATAGCTTTTGAGTTATGAAGGCATCAAAATAGCTCGAGATGGTTCGTGTAATATTTCACACGAGTGTTGCATCGCCAGTTCCTTCTTCGACCTTGCTGGACACACTCCCGCGTGTCTTGATGTCAGTGAGTCTTAAAACAAACATTTATCACGAAATTTGAAAAAAAAGTGTAAACGGTTGACCCTACGGGCCACCCCTGAAACTTTCCACTAAATTAAAGTATTTTTAATTTTAAGCTGAAAAGAGTAAAAATTATACTTAAGCATAGATTTTTTCAGTTCAAACATTTATTTTAAAAAAAATGGCAGTATACTGATTTTTGAAAAGCTGTATATTATTTTTGAAACAATGATGGCATTCAACTAAATTTTTGAGATCTAAAATATTGCTTTAGCTAAATAATCGAAGGTTGAAAAATTTCGATGCAATGTCAAAAAACATTTTATTTTGAATTTTCTTCATTGATAAATCCCAAACAAATTGACCAATTTAAAATTTTTTAAATTGATTAAATTAACGGTATTTAACACAGTTTTTAAAGAAGAAAAGCTAATAATATTTTTAAGTACATCGGTGAATCAACTTGAATGTTATTTAAAAAACATATGTGTTTGTTAAAAACAACGTAATTTTAATATTTGAAAAGCTATAAGTTTTGAGAATTAGATTCAATTTTGATTTTTGAAATGACATTTGACGCAGTTTTTTTAGTACTAAAATATCATAGAATACCAAAAAATGATTAGTTGAAAAATTTCGAAACTTGGTCGATAAAACACTTTTTTCAAAATTTTTCGTCAACGATTACTCCCAAACGGATAAACCGATTTTGATGCAAATTATGTACTAGACGTAGTTTTTTGAGGAATATAGCTGATTAGTTTTGTACTCAATTAGTACATAAATCTGGAAGTTATGTTAAAAAAATACTGTTTCACCAAATTTTTTTTTTATTTTTGTTCAAAATTTCTCAAAATCTCCTGGACTGAATCAGTTCAATTTTTCAAGAAATCTAAGTTGAGTGGAATCCAATCGATTGCCATCAACCGCGTTTCGATCGGTCAAGTCGTTCAAAAGTTATGAGATGTTTACATACATACACACACGCACATGCACAAGCACGCACACGCACACGCACACGCACACGCACACGCACACGCACACGCACACGCACACGCACACGCACACGCACACATACATACATACATACATACATACAGACATACTGACGTCATTGTGAAAATAGACGGAAAAGATTTCTAGGACCTCAAAACGTGGACGAATCTGGTGAAAACTCTATTTTCGAAAATCGGAGTAAAATCATTAACTTCCTTATCTACATACGTAGTGGGAAGTTAGAAATTGAAGTGAACCTAAGTAAACTTTAATTATCAATAATAAGTCATCGTCATCCGTAAAGAATGTAATATAGAATATCCGTAAATCTGTAAAAAATGTATATAATTCAATTAATTGAATGAAGCATTTAAACCATTTGAGGGACTAAGATACCTACTCTAAAATATTATAATAAAAAGGATTTCCCTAAAAAAATTATATCTATACGTTACGCAAAACCTTAAAATTTACGCATTGTCCCTCGTTATTTGTCACTGGCCTAAGAAAACACCGCAGCGCGTAGCGTCTTGGCCGGCAAACATAAAATCACTATACATTTGCGTTACCTATTTCATATTTGTACTTAAAATTGAAGGCGGCGAGCTTCAAAGAAAATTTGAAAAACCGGTATAAACCGGTTTATTAATCAAAAACCTTTATCATTTCGCTCAACGAGTAAACCGCTATTTTTGAGGTTGAGGAGGTAAGGTAGAGCCAAACCTTTATAAAACGCTCTTCATGTACTTGCGTTGATTTAGTTTAAATTAACCGGTTAACAAGCCTTGCTGCATGGATTTACTTCAAATTTTGCATGAATATTACTAACAGGTCGGGTCAATATCACGCTGTCACCTACGGGGGAGGTGCTGTGCGGAGTAAACGAAGTCCGCGCGGACGAAGTCGCTGGCAACAGCTAGTATTAAATATTAAGTTATTATGGTAATAAAATTATGGTAATAAAATAAACATACGAAGCTCAAAGTTAATTAATGCCGGTTCTTCCACAAAAAAGTCATAATGTGTTTGTGCACAGAATCGCTATATCTTTTGTTATCGTTAAAGGTTATTATTAAATTAAATGGATTTTTAGTGAATAAATTAATTTAGTATTTTCTTGTCTTTGTTTTCTTATGACCTATGGGGTGGTTAATTATTGAACAATTAAGCGTAAATTTTCAATGAAAATTTGCTTAAGTGTGTCTCACTAGGATTTCTAAAATATAATCATTATAAATTAGGTTTTAGTGAGATATTTTAAATTTTATAGTAAAAGTTGATCCTGGTAACGGGATTTTTTATATTCCAAAGTATCAGAACGTCAAAAAACAAAAAGTCGAAGAACATTGAATTCACGTTTTTCTGATACAAACATAAACGGATATCATATTTATAATTAGCAGGCATATATTTGTTTATCACACCGTCTTTCGTTCGTTTTTGGCAAAACTAAAAAACAGTGAAATTCATTTTGGTAATAGTAAAAGCAAGTGTGAAGAGGACAAATACTTTTACATCTAAAACTAACTAGGTATTTAGAATAGTGAGTAACAACGCTTTGTAAAATTTTTCGTGGTAGAAATGGTGCATCGCTTTCTATCAGATTCAGTTGTGAGGGCATTAGTCATTACATATCTGGGAAAGTTACCATGCCCCCATAAATGTAATCTATGTCTAAGGGAGGCACTACCGTGACTTCTCAGAGACTTGAGCAATGTTTGGTGGTAGAGGTCGGAAAATTGATATAGGCACTCCTTGTCATAAATAATAAAATACGAATTTAGGATTACTAGTACACCATATAATAATACCCTTTAAATGGGAATGGAAGTTTGGGATTTCTTCCAATGTAAGTTTATATGGGAAGTTTATTATTTTATGCTAGAGTACTGAAAATTATTAATTAATATTAATATATTCAAATATTCACGGGACAAATTACACTAACTGATCTAACCCCAAAGTAAGCAATTTGTTTGTGTTATGGGTGTTAGTCAGCAATACTAATACATAGAAATACATGTATAAATACTAGAATATATTTAATAAACACCCAAACCCGGAAATACAAACATTTATGCTCATCACATAAATGCTTATCCCCGTCGGGGATCGAACCCGATTATACAAGTACATACTTGTTTTAAAAAAATATATCATACGTGTGTAAAAAATCTGTAAACCGTAAATCTGTAAACTGTAAACGTGTAAATCTGCAGGCCATCTCGGAAACTTCCCGCAAAATACCTACAAAAAATACCTCAATTTTAAGCCCCCAAGGAACAAAAATCTATAATTATAGAATTATTCAGGGTTTGAAAATCTGAACTTTGAACTTGCTGCGAAATCCTTAGTGGTAATCCCTTTAAGTGGCCATGCCATTACCTACGATCCGTTCAGGACTATCGTTTTAAGGTGGCGATTTCCGTAGACGGCGCTAGAGTACCAACCCATCAATAAACACACACAAATGCACGCGTTCATGTATAACTTTTAATGCCAATTAATACACCTTTCTGAAATTAATTCAAACGGAGCATTAACTTAAGAATTTGTACCTAAAGGAAAAAAACGACAAGTTTCTCTAATATGTTTCTGCTTTAATTCTGATTGAGCTTGGTATAAGATTTTTTATAGGCTAATAGCTAGGTAAACTCATTTTGAATAAAAGCTTTTTTGATCAATATCACATTCTCAAATGTATCTATTGTTCTACGTTTTGCTATACATACCTATACAAAATAAACGTTAGAAAACTGTAGAATTTTCTCGTCATTAAACCAAAAATGTTTACAACTAAATAAACATATTATGCATTATAGTTTGCTCATTTACTTTGAAATATGTACCTATATAGATGTAATTAAAGCTTAATGAATAAGTAAGTAGGTACACATATTAAACAGTTTTTTTATGATCTGTGTATTGTTATGATTTGGGAAATACGAATGTCCCTAACATTATCTTAATACAAACAAAATAATTACATTCTTTTGCTGCATATATTTGGGGTAGTCTTTTAATTATTTCCTCTCACCTGTTGTTATAGTTGTGTGTAATGTTAAGTTTACTATCTCAGTCTTACCTTTGCCTGTAATTTTCGTTAAAAGGGATTCAAAGTTTTCGATTTACACAATAGATCTTATAATATTCTGTACGTAATAGTGTATAAATATCACATACAAAATACCGTTACAGAATAATAATTTATGTGTTTTTTAACTACCTAGATCTTCCTATAATAATAACCTGTATATAATAGAAGCTATAAATAAGATTATACACGTTCAATCCCACAAGATATTTAATGGTGATAAATAACGGTATCTCTGATATAACATAAAATGTCATAGATTTGGTTCCTTTGCGGGTAGATTGACTAAGCCGAACGTCATCAGACTTTCCGGTTTGCATCGATTTAATGACTATTGACGATTAATGAATGACGTCTGTTGACAAGAATCTCTATTTACAGATCTGATAACAACTAACTATCGCTTCTTGTGATAATCGGGGTTGACAATTTCACATGGTCTTCTGAAGGATACCACCACATTTTCAGCTGCAGCTAAGATTTAGAATTTCGCGGATTACCCCGAAAACCCGCAATAATACAGGATATCAAAATCTGAGCCAAATTGGCTACGAGAAGCTAAATAATAATAATCAGAAATAATATTCTGGGTAATTTATGTTGTTCCACTACATGTCAAAGTTTTTTGTCGTACCTATAGGTATTCACAGGAAACTAATTTTATATTAATCTCGGTTACAAAAACAGACTGAATGATTTTATTTTAATTTCAGTTGTAGGTATCAGATTTTAGTCAATTATTTCAGATTCGTTCGTTCAAAATAGAAGAATTTTAGTTTATTTTAAATTTTTACAATTACTTACTTTCAAGTTTCGACTATAATGCGAGTTATTTGTCATTTCAAGTGTCGCAAAAGCCGATTCTGTGTATAAGAAAAAAAAACTAGACCACGCAATTCAACCCACTAAACCAGGCGTTTTCAACCAAAGTAAGGTGTTACCAGATCCGGGTGAAACAATGCAGAAATATATAAAGTGGTAGAGTCCACTTTATAGCCACGATAGTGGTGACTCACAATTCACAGAGCCAATCACTCGCCTCAAGTACGAATTGTCTGGCTGAACAGTAGATGGTCTGTTCTCCAAAGGGTACCCATACCGACACAAAAGTTTTCGAAAATCCAAAAAGTTAGTTATTAAAAGTTTAGAAATAAAAGAGTTCATCGCGTGATTATAAGATCTATTGTGAAGAATTCAACAACGTGACACGTAATCTATACATATAATAAAATCGTAGGAAAGTCAAAACTGTACATTAAATATTTTTTTAAAATAATATATGCTTGGGGCGTGATATACAATCGATATCGAAGCCAAAAATATAGTTTTTAGAATTGTCTGTTTGTCTGTTTATCTGTTTGTCTGTTTGTCTGTATGTATGTCCGGGGTAAACTCAAAAAGTACTGCATGAGTACTCTCAACTCAAAAAGAATACTTGGGGCGTGATCTACAATCGATATCAAAGCAAAAAATATAGTTTTTAGAATTTTTGTCTGCTTGTCTGTATGTATGACCGGGGTAAACTCAAAAAGTACTGCATGGATTTACTTCAAATTTTGCATGAATATTATTGACAGGTCGGGTCAACATATAGGCTACATATTATCACGTTATCACCTACGGGGGAGAAGCTGTGCGGAGTAAACGAAGTCCGCGCGGACGAAGTCGCTGGCAACAGCTAGTTTATTATATGTGACTTGAATGTTAGTATAAACAAATATTTTGAAACATATTTGTTTATACTTACTTCAATTGTTAATTAAATTATCTCTAGCAATTCAAGTAACAATTGTTTTAACAATAGTTAATTGTGTGAACTTTATGTAATATCTCATGGTGATTGTACAATATTTAGACAGATTCTTTCACGCGGACTTTGTTTACTCCGCAAATCTCCTCCCCCGTAGGTGATAGCGTGATAATTTATATATATATATATATATATATATATACATATATATATATATATATATATATATATATATATATATATATATATATATATATATATATATATATATATATATATATATAGCCTATATTTTGACCCGACCTGTTAGTAATATTCATGCAAAATTTGAAGTAAATCCATGCAGTACTTTTTGAGTTTACCCCGGACATACATTGACTTTCCTATGATTTTATTATATAGATATATATCTAAATCTTAGAAACCAGTAAACAGTACACGAACAACAAACCCTAGTAACAACTTGTAACATCAATATTCTTGCAAATAGACATTTTATCTCATTTCTTTCTACTTTATAAGCTTCATTTTTGACCGCCCCGACCCTCGTTGGTCGTGTGTGCTAACCACACCTAACTACGAATCGATGGGGCACGGGTTCGATTCCCGACAGGGACAAACATTTGTGTGATCAGCATAAATGTTTGTATTTATGGGTTTGAGTGTTTATTATGTCTGTAACATTATATATTTTTATGTATTAAGATCGTTGACTAACACCCATAACAGAAGTATATAATTTGCTTACTTTAGAGTTTAGATAGATTTATGTAATTTGTCCACCGAATAGTTATATTATTATTGTTATTATTTCAAGTGGGAATATAGAATGATTGAAACAAACATGTTATGGTCTGTGACGAGGGACTATCCAAGAGGTACTTTTTTGTCCATCAAAATAGTTGCTCCAAAAATTGTATCGAATAAACGCACACAGAGGACTAAAAGTACGTCGTACAAAAAGTCCCCGAATAACCAATGTCACCGAAACACCGGACTGGATAAAAGTTCGGGGAGTTCCTCGAAAAAATAGGATTAACGTGGCTAGGAGAACGTACACAGCGAACCAGCGAATTTTTGTCTGCGTTGAACGAGCAGTACGTACAACATATTATACGGTGTGTAAAGAAAGCCCTGTCGGAAAAGCCTCGTCTGCGCAGACCATTATATTTAAATAAATATTCACGGGACAAATTACACTTACTGATCTAACCTCAAACTAAGAAAATTATTTGCTTGTGTTATGGGTGTTAGTCAACGATACTAATACATAGAATACACATACATGGGGCACACTAAAAGTTTTTCACTTCTAGCTAATCGGAACTATTTGAATTTCAAATGTTATATTTTTAAAACGTTGCAACCTTCTTAGTAATAAAAAAAAACAATTGGCGGGAAATAATTTGTCAATTGTTTTTTATCACACATAAAAGTTCTACGTACGCAACGAAAATGGAATTAAGCCGAAAAGATTTTAGAGCGTTCGGTAGAGAAGCACCTTGTTTGAGCACCGTGAGGCGATGGTTTGCTGAATTTGAGAGAGGTCGAGTTTCTTTACGTGACGAATTTCGTGACGGGCGGCCTTCAACTGCCGTCAACGAAAATAATGTGGCTACTGTGAAGCGGTTAATTGAAGAAAACCCCCGGATTACCTATGAGACAATTTGAGGACTATTGGGGATTGGTATGAGCCAAATTCAGAAAATTTTACACGCAGAATTGAAAGTTCCGAAACTTTGTTGTCGTTGGATCCCTCATGAACTGACAGCGGAGCAGAAGCGGGCTCACGTGGAATGGTGCTCACAGATGCTACTGAAGTACGACCACGGACATTCTAATGCTAATGCTGTTTAGTACATCTCGTCACTCATCCTGTGCATAGCCCCGACCTAGCACCTTCCCCAAAATCAAAGATTTGATGAGAGGTTTTACTTTTACCAACTCCGAAGAGACAGTGATAGCGTTCAATCAGCACGTAGAAAACATGCCTTCAGATCTGTGATCTTCCCGTTTTAAAAAATGGTTCGATCGCATGAAAAATTGTTAAAATATGTAGAAGAGATTATTTTGAAAAGCAATAAACATATATTTGGTTATAACATGTTGTTTTTTTAAGTTACCTTAGTGTGAGTTACGTATTATTAAAAAAACATTGCAGTTAGCATAGTTCATCGTTTGATTAGAATCACAGTATCTACATTCAACGACACCGCTCCATGACTTGATGAACCATGATGCTTTGTACACCATATTGGGTTATATAAAAACCTTTATGTATATAATACTAGAGCTGAAGTGTGCAGCCAACTGCATTATAAGTTTTTGGTGAATCCTGCGGGGTCAGCAATTTTTCCTGGGATAAAACGTAGCCTATGTGCTATTCCAGGTCATCATCTATCTCATCATTTACCTGTGTGCCAAATTTCATTCAAACGCGGTCAGTAGTTTTTGCGTGATTGAGTAACAAATATGTATCTATCCATCCAAACATTCAAACTTTCGCATATAGACTAGCTCCAGCGTACAGCCCGCTGCATTATAAACGTTTTTAGGTGTATTCCGCGCGAACAATTCATTTTTCCGGTACAAAAAGTAGCCTATGTGCTATTTCAGGTCATCATATATACACCTGTGTGCCAAATTTCATCTAAATCAATTCAGTGGTTTTGGCGTGATTGAGTAACAAACATCCATCCATCCACCCATACATTCAAACTTTCGTATTTATAATATCATCCACTCCCATAAGGGCAGAATAAGTTCGACCGAATATATAAATAACAACTATTGGAAATCTTATTCCGGCAAATATCTCCTTCTTTCTTTTATTCTATTTTAAATAAAAAGTAAAAAAGTCGTCGTATTTTTAACCTAAGATTACTATATTTATGTAAGAAAATATAAATTATTTACACAATATTTCTGCAAATTATTTGTATCAATTAGGTATATCAAATTGTAACTGTATTCCATTATTTTTGCTTACGTTCAAATATTAAGGCATTTTATTATAATTTTTTTGTAGATTTGAAAATAGGTTTTTTTTATTCATCAACATTTGATTTTATCAACAAAAAATATTCTAACGTCATATTAGGCATATATACAAATATCTAATAGCAATTAGCAAGTCAAACAATTTTTTGCGAATTTTCTTATAGGTCATTATTTAAGCCTACCAGGAATATGATTATATATTGATTGATATATAATACACATTTTTTGCACGAATATTCAGCACTTAGTCGGGTACATTCACCAGAATTATGATTATATATGTTTGTTGATATACCTACTCATTTTTTGTTTTACCTAGGCAAGGTTTTACTTTGATAGACTTGAAAAGTATTTTACATCAATGTCACTAATTGAAACCACATTTAGCTCTTAAACATTTTTATTTTGGTCTCTATAGATAGATACATATTAATTTTACAGAGTTTTCCCAAGTAGGAATTCCATATTGTAAAATAGATGTGACATGTCCAGGATATGCTAATAAGGAAGATTTTTAATTTCCAACTTCTCTTAATATTTTTATCACACAGACAAATCTAAGTTACAAAGAGATTCAATATTTATCTATTGTTATTCCTAAAAAGTTAGTATAGGTATTCTATATTTTCTATACTAGTGATGTAATTTTTTTTTAATTTTTAATTTTGATACTATGATAAATCTGAAATTCAATTACTTTTGTTTTAGTTATGTTAACATTTCGATTATTATTTTAACCATTTTGAGACTTTGTAAAGTTTCAAAACAGGATTCATGACAGATAGCGTTCGGAAGATCATTAATATAAATTATAAATAGTAAGGGTCCTAAAAGACTGTTCAGAGTACTTCACATGTGTTTTTTTAACACATCTGTAGTTGGTAGGGAATATTTTTTTGGTTTCCACATATTTAAGATATTTCTTTACTCCGAATTTTACTTTCAAAAAACCTACATAACATTTATTTTATATTTCTTATATTAGCTATTGTGTAGCTTACAAATTTTAAGGGACGTACAAATTACAATGTAAATCTTACTCTAAGTGACGAGCCGACGAGTAGTATTACAAATGTGTGTGTAACACGAAATGTACATACCTCCCAAACGAAGACATCCCCAACGATCAAAGATTCGTCATGCATTCTGGCATCGGCGATCAACAAGATTGCCTTAACCAGACAGGCTACATCTGCAGAACTTTCTGGGTAGTCTGGCTTGATGCGAAAAATAGTCACGCGGTATCCTTCGTCTGTTAGTTTAGGCAAAATGACAACATCTCTGAAAAAGAAAACAATGGTTTTTATTGAGAAGATACGAGTACTTTGTGGATTTATAACAGAAATAATTCAGTACTGTCGCGCCCATATCCTGTTAATGTAGGCCAAAATGCGATCGAGAAGTGCATCTATGGTTAGAAAACGGTATCAAATGTCTCTATTATAAAGGAATATGTAAGTTGGGCCAAATTCTTTTTATCATAAGATAGCAAACAAGCAGATGGGTTTCCTGATGGAAAGAGTCAACCATCGCCTATAGATACCAGGAGGTCTATCGCCATCTATCAACAAATGCGGAACATATTAAATCTCGGGTAAGAACGTTATATTTTAATAAAACTGATAAGCTTATTCGGAATTAATTGTCCGTCCTGAGATTTAAACCCAAAAGTTATGCATCTGTACTGAGTCTAGTAAGTCTAGTTCTAGACTAATGAGGTGACCAAATGTTGTTAAGATTATACTTGTGTTTTAGCACTCATCCCGTGCTTGGGAAAACTTGAGAAACTTAAAAACAACAAAGAAAAATTTCGACACGCCAGGATTTGAACCTACGACGTTCCTTTAAGCCGGGACGTTTTAAACCGACTGAGCCTGTGTCGACTAGTTCAAACTTCAAAGTGACGAAACTCTTTGCTATATGATCGATCCGTCGCGTCGTCTGATCAATAGACGTACATACGTAATGAGTTCATTTTACAGATGAAGTTGTTACGCTTTCCTAGAATTTGAGATTACACGGTATTGTAGAAAATAATTCATTTATTTATCGACACAAATGTATAGCTTTTGTCAATCACGACTTAAAAATGGCGTTATCTACAGGTGTAGGTACATATAAAACTTTTTGTCGCGATAGTAGCTAGTTCTTTGAAGTAAACAATTTTATAACAATTAAATATTCTAATACAGTTAGTGTCAGAATATATAAGAAATATGTTATTATTACAAGAATCACAAAGAACTATGAATTTCTAGCTCAATATCCATTTTTGACCTTACACCAATTTCCGTCAGGTACCTTAAGTCAAGCTTTGATGGATTCAAGTATACCTAGGCCCGTAAGGACAAAGTCTAAGGCTTTAAAGGCATCCATAATCATTATCCTCGTCACAGGTGATCACACGTGTGTATCCTGTCCCCCCGGTGTGACGTCACATATTTTGCAATTTTATAATTAACTAGCGGCCCACCCCGGCTTCGCACGGAAAAAAATGATTAAAATCCGTCCAGTAGTTTTGATTTATTCATTACTACTCGTGGCCCGCACGCGTTAAATTTGGAGTAAAACGATTCCCCTTTCTCTATGAAGATTTCCTGCTATCTTTGGAATATCTAAATTCATATAATTGAACACGTTCAACAGTCAACAACGAGTCACAACGTTGAAGGCTTGACCCTGCGATTTATTAAAGCGAGGCATCAGAACAAACGGGAAAAAATGTGTAAATGGTTGACCCTACGAGCCATCCCTGAAACTTCACACTAAATTAAGGTATTTTAAGCTCAACAGTAAAAAATATAAGCATAGATTTTTCAAGTTCAAACATCTATTTTGTTAAAAATGACAGTATTATTAATTTTTGAAAAGCTGTATACATATTTGAAAACGATGATGGCATTCAACTCAATTTTTGAGATCTAAAATATTGTTTTACCTAAATAATCGATAGGTTGGAAAATATTTTATTTTTAATTTTCTTCATTGATAAATCCCAAACAAATTGGCCGATTTTGATTAAATTAACGGAACAAAAGCTGATAATATTTTTAAGTCAATCGGTAAATTAACTTGAAAGTTATTTAAAAAAACTTAAGTAAGTTTGCTAAAAACAACGTATTAAAAGCTATAAGTTTGAGAATTAGTTTCGATTTTGATTTTTGAAACGGCATTTGACGTAGTTTTTTAAGTACTAAAATAAAATAAGTGAAAAAAGTAAAAATAATAAAAATTTTAAGTACTATAATAATTCTTTTTTTGGTGTTTTTTCAAAGTTTCTCAAAATCTCCTGGACCGAATCGTTTCAAATTTTCAGGAAATCTAAGTTGAGCAGAATCCAACCGCGTTTCGATCGGTCTAGCCGTTCAAAAGTTATGAGATGTTTACATACACACCTGCACACACACACACACACACACATACACACACACATACATACATATATACATACAGACATACTGACGTCATCGTGAAAATAGTCGGAAAAGATTCCTAGGACCTCTAAACGTGGACATCTGGTAAAAACTCGATTTTCGAAAATCGGGGTAAAATCAGTAACTTCTTTATCTACATACGTAGTGGGAAGTTTTTTTTTTTCAAATAGCCTATGTCAGTGAAAAAAAAGAAAAGTAAAATGAAAAATAAGTAAGTAAAATATTAAAAAACTGGTTTGCTAAATCACGTTTTTTACATTTATTGTTAAATAACAATTTTACAAAGATTATACGATATACCTGAAGATATTATTTAAGGAATGTGCTAACTTATTACATGATAGAATGTACTTTACTTGATCATATAAAATTCCGAAAACAGGTAAAATAATTTGTTAATCCTATTTCTAATCATCCACATGATTTTTATATGATGATATTTAGTTAAAAAAAGGAATGTACTAAATTTTGGTTTTCAGATGAAGTCCTATATTTATTTATCCGAAAATTAACACGTTTCCCAGCGGTTTCAGAACAAACCGCGCGCTCGCCGCCCGACCGGCCGGTAACCCCGCAATCCCTGTATTTTAAATCTGTAATATCTTCGAAAATATTCATTTAAATTACATGCTGTAAACGGCCATATTGATCTACATTAAATCAACAATATATTTAAGGTATTTAATTGGATAAGGATTAGTGCTGAATTGCTTAAAATTGCTTTGAAAAAAAAACCATTATTTCTCGTAAAAAGTAAGTGACAAAAAAGTGCTATTGTGGGTTATCCATAAGAGCTAGACATATACCGTCGCGGAATTTTCCGTAGATCTTTTCAAGGTGTACAAATACTTAGTACATTATTTTGATAAATCTCGTAGGGTTTAGCCTGCGTTTGCAATATAAGCGGAAAAAAAATATAATTATTTACGACATGACATCAGAAAACTCAAAAATTGCAGTATTTCTCTACAATATATTAAATGTTATTATATACATAAACCTTCCTCTTTAATCACTCTGTCTATTACAAAAAATCGCATCATAATCCGTTGCGTAGTTTTTAAGATTTAAGCAGACATAGGGACATAGGGACATAGGGACAGACAGAGAAAGCGACTTGTTTTATACTATGTAGTGATGAGGAATCTTCCTACTAGTGAATGAAATTTCAAAAACAGTTCAGTAGTTCTAAAGATTGCTTCTTATAAACAAACTCAAAATCTTTACACCCATGGGCGTACCCAGGTTCTGGGCCAGGGGGGGGGAGGGCAACCGTAACATTTTAAGACCCAGGTTCTGGTCCAGGGGAGGGGGGGGGGCAACCGTAACATTTTAAGACTATATTTTTATGTTATTAAGTTTTTATCTACAACAGTAGATAGTTAATAGAGAGTTAAAAAAATCCAGGGGGGCAGCTGCCCCTCCCTGCCCCCCCTCGGTACGCCCATGTTTACACCTTTATTAGTGTAGATTTAAATCCGGATCTAGAAATACAAACATACAATATAATCAATGATCCTAACACACACGCTTGTTCCTGTTAGAAATCACACCCGAGCCTCGTCGATTGCATAGTTAACCTAGGCGGTCATTAAAATATCTGACATTTTAAATGTTTTATTGGAAATTTTAGTGATGTCATCGCTAATCGTTCACTAAAGGCAAAGTTATATATATGCAATAAGCACGAGAGACACACACGTTACCCACCAATTGCTTATTAGTTGACTTGAAATTATTACAACACCTTACTAAATTTTATAAATTCGAAAGCCTGTCTCTGTTTGTCTACCTGTCCGTTACACTTTCACGGCCAAATCCATGAATCGATTTTGATGAAATTTGGCAAGGAGATAGTTGAAGACTCAGGGTCTAACATAGGCTGTTTTTTAAATAAACTCATATAAGGCTTTTCGGAACTTTTGTTCATAACAAAAGAGTGCAACAGCTAGTTTAGTTCTATTATGCATTTTTTAGCTCCCGACGCCCAACGCAAAAACGACGGAAATGGGTGTTTTTTGTTTGTTATTATTGTTATTGTATATTTTAACATATATCTATCTGTGTATCTACGATTTCATGTCTCTGTTTGTGGCATCATGTGTCCCAAACAGATGGACCGATTTGAGTGGTTTTTTATTGGTAGTTTATGAAAGTGTGATGCTTTCAGAAGTTCTAACGTCCTGATGTATTTGGGAAAGTCTGCCGATACCCAGAATTGTAGATCACAGTAAATGTATCGCGTTTGAGCTCATTCGATAGATTTCGTTGCAAATAATGCATATGATTGATGCAGGAGGGTGGTCTGATGATAAAGGATTGTACCGGGAGTTAGTTTTATTTATAACTTAGAGTTGAAATAAATATTATACAGGTAATATAACAGGTATTTTGGTAATTTTCCACTTAATATGGTTCTGAAATAAGATTGTGAGATCATAAACAAAAATAACCAGCTGTTATTTCAAAAATAGATGTAATACTTAGGTAATTGCAAATTTTGCGGAAAATCTAAGCAAGAAATGATAAAATGCTTATGATAGCCTTAGCCTTAATTCATTAAGGAAAATCGTAAATCTGAAAATAGTTTGCAAGGAAAATTACAATGATTTTATGAGAAATTGTATCGGGCGATTTTATATCGTCTAAATCACTGTCTAAATAAGTAGGTAATCCATATTCGTTTGCCGCTAAGATTTTAAATAATGACAGGGCTGTATAATATTCACTTGCTGTTGCCAAATTTGTAAAATATGACAGTATGTAGTTGATTGATTTTAGAAAATATAAAAGCATGGGCGTACCCAGGTTATGGGTCAGGGGGGCGGGGGGGCAACCTTAACATTTTAAGACTACATTTTTATCTAGGGGCGGTTGCCCCTCCCTGCCCCCCCCCCCCCCGCATCGGTACGCCCATGTATAAAAGTATGTGGCCAGACGTGATGTACCGTTTAGCACAATTCAATATCCCCAATTTCTTTAAGGCTAACTTGGCGTTACCCTCCAAATGATTACAGAACCGGACGTAGCTTGCTATTTCGACACCTAAAAGGTTGAGGTTGAGATTGTTTGATAGTGAGGATGTGTTCTGCAATAGAAGATCCTTAATGAAAGGATTACTTCTAGTAGGTAACGGACAGGTTCGAGTTTTCTGGGGGTTAAATGGAATAAGATTTCGTAAACTAGTGTTATTACCTCAGCTTCACATTTATAAGTTGTAAAAAAAGGCAATAAAAAGTTATTGTTTGATGAGCTAATTTTAATAATATAATAATAATAATATATACTTTAAAACTTAAATTACGAATACAAATTAAAACAAACAATCTGATACAGCGGTCTTATCGCTAACAAGCGTATTTCCAGACAACTAAATTATAGGAAATAAAAAAACACGATTAGAATAAGATACAACTTTCAAATACCTATATCTATTCGTGATCTACAATCGACATCGAAGCCAAAAATATAGTTTTTAGAATTTTTGTCTGTTTGTCTGTTTGTCTGTATGTATGTCCGGGGTAAACTCAAAAAGTACTGCATGGATTTACTTCAAATTTTACATGAATATTACTGACAGGTCGGGTCAACATATAGGCTACATATTATCACGCTATCACTTACAGGGGAGGAGCAGTGCGGAGTAAATGAAGTCCGCGCGGACGAAGTCGCAGGCAACAGCTAGTAAGTTATATGACAAAGACATCACAATGCTAAATAAACCCTTAAAATAATTAAGAAAAGAAAAAGGAACAATATTTTTATACACTGCAGTGAATATTTATTCTATTTAAATAAGAAAAAAAGAACAATATTTTTTATTTTATTAGAGTAATTACGGCATGAAAAGGCGAGGTGGCGTCAATCTTGACGTAGCTTGAGTAACTTGAGTAATTGCAGAATTTTACTGGCTAGAGTTCTCTGGCAGAAAGGTATATATTTGGTGTATATTAATGGCCATTATGGGAGCCGTACCAACACGGGTATAATATAATATAATGACGTGAATTTAACTCCGTGTAACATGTAGTGAAGTCGAAATGGACTAAACGTCAAAAGACTTTCCGGTTTCCAACGATGCACCGCTTTGTCATTGACATGAGTGAGGATCTCCATAGCTACATTTTACCGACTTTTTAACGACTATTACTGGTTACTTGCGATAATCGGGATAGATAGCTTTACGCCTATAATTTTGGATAGCTTTACGCCGCGCCCTATTGTTCATCCGATGCAGAACTGTGCTTTCGATTTTCGAGGATTAAATCGAAAAAACTTCTAAAAAAAGTTTTTCCGGACTCGAGGATAAAAAAAAAACTATGAGCTAAACAGGCTTGCACTGGATCATGAGGCAATCAGTAAATTAAGGGAAACTTGAAGAAGAAATCAGCTAAAATCTCGCAGATACGGGACACAAACATTCGACGCATGGAAGTATCTAATCTAAAGTGCTTGAGCCGGTTGTTGTACGCAACATATATTGCAAAAATCATTCCTAATCATAACATGAACCTTATACAAAGAAACCGGTTTCAAATCAAAACAACATGACTGTTTACAATATAATATCAGTGTTATTTTAATCAGTTCTAACTTTTCCACGGTGACGTAAGAGTAATTGTAGGCTTATAAAGTGATCTACAGAGGTATCAGATTAATGAACGTTACATAAATGCTACATGCAATACATATGTATATTGAACGGTTCTTATTTTTTTTCACTTTATCGAATATCTCCATTAGAAAAACTAGGACGAATACTGCCTTGTATGTTGTGGATATTGTACCAGTAGCTCAAGAAATCTTCGTGGATCAGTGTCTCTTTCACATCTATATCTATACAAATAAATAAAATTGGAGTGTCTGTTTGTGATATTAAAATAACCGCTTTTTACTAATTGTATTTTTATTTATTCATTTATTTACTTTTATGCACTAAAATTGTACAATGGTTAAACTTACTGCCATAAAGGCATTCTCTGCCATTTAACCAGCAAGTGGAGCAGAAAAATTTCAATAGGGGGTGCAAATAAATATTTTAAATGGAAATAGGAAACAGTATGATGGGCTAAACGGAACAAAAATATAATAATTTATTTATTTACACAGTATATGTAAACGAGTAAATAAAACTGAGCCAGAAACGGCTCAATTCGTTTTGCGAGCTGTCAATGCTTAATAAGATCAGGTTATATCGGACACAGTTCACGAAAAATAATTCGAAATGACTTATTGCATTATAAAAAAGTGTTCTAACACCTTAAAACACAAAAAAGTGAACATTTCACAGGTAAGTACTTACAATTTATAATTTTTCTGTTATGTAAATCGACTAAAAATAGATAATTTGAAACACATAACTTATCACTATACAGTTGCTAGTTGTGGAAAAAAAATTGCGCACAATATTTTTAGATAGACCTTAATGTTAAGAAAATTAATTATTGTATTTGCTTTAACTGTTATTTATACTAAGTCTTATGAAAATAATTTAGCTCGAGGGTACTTTTTGATAATTCAACATTTATTTTATTTGTCTTTTTTTGCCTTTAACAACACAGTAAGTCATATTTTTTTCGAATTGCGAGACCTACACTCCGTATGACATGTGCGATTCTGAGCGGACGGCAAGCGCATGCGTAGCCTTTTAAGGCTACTTTGAAATGGCTTAAAACATCGCGGCCCACTCGGTTTCTACGTGTTATAATTCTACGTTCCAAAGCTATTTCACCTTGGATTTTTTCGTTTTTGTGCAAATTGTGACACGAAAATATGTACACTTAATAATCAAATTATTTATTTAAAATTTTAAAAATTAAAATTAATCTCAGTGATGTAGAAATTTATAGGGTAAAATAACCAAATTTGGGCCGCCTAACTAAATACGTAACTTTCGGACCCTATTAGGCTTAAACCATTATCGGGAAGAAAATATTAATTTTCTTTTTTCGTGTTAATCAATATTTAAATTTTACACTATTGATGTTTCGAATTGATTTCAACAACGAAATAAAAATATGTAAACGTGTTAAGTTTTAAATGATTGACCCTCTCTATCCTGGTTTCTTTTCTATTGTCGGTCAATGTTTCCCTAATTTCAGCCCCATTTTTCTCTAATGTTAGCCAGTAAAGGATGTTTGAAATTGAAATAAGGTATTGACTTTGCATTAAAATTTACTTTAATTTTATTAAATAACTTTTGTAAACATAATATGCCCTCAATTTTTTATGGTATGTATTTAAATGATCTTTTTAATTTGATAAAAACTGCAAAGAAAAAATCTAAATGGTCACCAATTTTAATGATTGAGTCTCTTTCTTTGAGACATAAAATAAATGAAATAAATTGATATTTTAGTCTCTTTAAAACTACGCAGAAAAAATTTGATATGTAAAAATTACATTAGATCGTTACTTGCTGGTCCTCAAAATTAAGATAAATGAGCATTAAATATTCAATATTGTGATATTTTTTTAAATAAAACGATTTATTATTTCTTATCAAATACACAACACAACGCGGCATAATCTCACAATTTTATCGTTTTTAACCCAGAGTTAGAAATTTAACTGCCCAACTTTGGCGGGTTAAATCTTTATCTATTTAACCTATGGTTTGGTGTTAACTCTTGTCAGTGCAAGAAAAAATAAAAATATAACCCTGCGTTAGCAGCTAACTCAAAGTTAAATAATTTAACTCTGGAACGCGCAAGCGGCCCTAACTGAATCAAATTTTTATGGGACTAATTCGAAACCATTTCGCATCAAACAAAAAAAGAATCACGTAAATCGGATCAGAAATCTCGGACAAATCGGTGTACATACATAAAAAAATATATATACTGGCCGAATTGAGAACCTCCTCCTTTTTTGAAGTCGGTTAAAAAGTACTTACAACTTTTTTACGAGTATTTAATTTTTTTTATTAAATTTTTTATTGAAAAATTAATTGAATTTTACGTTTGGATACGGACACCCTAATCACCTATCGGTATAAAATATACTTTACGATCTATTCTCATGCCTATATGTATAGGTATATATGTTGTTTTTTTGTAGGAATACTATCATAAGCACCATGAAACGAGATTTGTATAATATGATAAATATGTGGCATGTGATGGCTATAAGGAATTATAAAATTTTTAACTATTTCTTAATACGAAAATACGAAATCTGTAAATCGGTTGACCCTACAGGCCATCTCTGAAACGTCTTGTTAAATTGAGGTATTTTAAGCTAAAAAGAGCTAAAACAATACCTAGGCATAGAAATTCAAAGAGTTCAAAAATCAGACGTTTGTAAAAATGAGAGTAATTTACACATACATATCTTCACGCCAGATCCCTTACGGAGTAGACAGAGAGAACCAAGTGCCAAACATCACGATCCTTGCAGGCTTGTCTCGCTTCCTCCACATTCATCACTAGTGATGAATGTGGAGGAAGCGAGCCTATTTTATGGAAATACCAGCTCTCTTCATACACACACGCCGGTTGCGAAGACTCTTGATACCTACCTTAGTACCTATATCCTTCCACATTCACATTTTACACAGTATTTTAATTTTAGAAAAGCTGTTTATTTTTAAAATGATGATCGATTTTGATCTTTCAAATGCCATTCAACACAGTTTTTGAGTCTTAAAATCAGCTAAAAAATCGATAGGTTGAAAAATGACGAAAAAATTTCAAAAAACTTCTTTTTTTAATTTTCTCCATTGATAAATACCGAACGAATCAAGCGATTTCACACAGTTATTTGACGCAGTTTTTTAAGTAGAAGAGCAGGATTAGATGTCGGAATCAATCGGTATGTGAGCCTGAAAGTTATTTTACAAATATGAGTGAGCTTGCTGTAAGTAGACAATAAAATAAGTTGTAACATTTGATAACTTTTTTTTCCGGTTCGATTTTGATTTTTGAAACGGTATACGACGTAGTTTTATAAATGTTAAAATAAAAGGTAAAAGGTTAAATTTTTTTGTTTTTTGACATTTTCCAATATTTTTTAATCCCGAAGTTATTTTGAAAAAACACTTTTTCCGATTTTGATATATTTCCGTTAAACCGATTTTGATGTAATTTATGCATTGGACGCATTCTTTGAGGAAAAGAGCTAATTAGATTTTGTACTACATATACTACGTTTTGTACTACAATCGGTACATTAATTTAAAAGTTATTTAAAAAAATACTGTTTCACCAACAAATTTTTAAAGTTTTTTCAAAAATTCGCAAAACCACCTGGACCAAATTGGTTACAATTTTCAAAAAATCTAAGTTGAGCGGAATCCAATCGAATGCCACGAGTAAAGGGAAGTAATGATTTTTGGTGACGCGATCGAAGCCGCGAGTAACTGCTAGTTTAAAATTTCTGTTATTAATAAATATATGGCGTATTTCTTTTATTATTTCTATATGACGTATATGTATACTTTAGATTTTAAGTTGGAACTCCAGCAATTGTGAAAACCGCATCCAAATTTGTGCATTAGTTTTGCTGTTATACATTATATTTATGAATATAAATATTCACGGGACAAACTACACTTACTGATCTAACCCCAAAGTAAGAATATGGTGTACATATATATTTTTTATAAATTATATCGACTTAATGTCTTATGTACCACATTAAATCAGTTAGTTAGGATTTTATTATAATATGTATAGATTTATTTGCCCAATTCGTGGCATCCATTAACTAAGTCAACGCAATCTAGCGGAGCGGAAGCGAAGCTATTGATTATGTAACAAATTAAAATATTGTGTTTCCGTATATGAGTATAAATTGACGTGACACTCGGGCCTCGGTGACTTTTTGGAGGTCATGTGATTTTATTTTGCCATCACTTATAAAATTCTTGACAAGAAATTTATAAGAATATTGAATATTTAAATATTTCCTACTAGCACACGCCCCGCAACCGATTGCGTAATTAAATTTATTTGTGAATAACTACGTGAACAATGCATTTTTTGTATACATACATAAGTATGTTTTTTGTATACATACATAAATATGCATCTGAATCAAATCCTTCATCCCAATACATTTAGCCATATAATCATAAAAACTATTAATTAGTATTAACTACAAACAAACCAATTAATTACATTGTAACAAGAGGATGAATTTGCATAATTATTTATACTTACAATAATATCTTACTTCGGGAAAAACAAATATTTCCCTTGTTCCTTTAGAATTTAAAATACTGTGATCTCGAATGACTGAGGCTTGAGATGATTGATTCACCGTTATTAAAAATAAATAAATATCGCTAGCCTATCGATTGCGTTGTAAAAGTTGCTAATCGCTCGACCAATGATTACCCAATGATTTTTTTATATCATAAGATAGCAAATAACCAGAAGGGTCTCTTGATGGATAGAGCCCACCATCGCCTATAGACACGATGTTAATGGTGCGTTGCTATCTTGTGGCGAGGTCTACTGCCACATGCATAAGTTTACCGGCTACATTACCCTCCAAACTGGAACATGACAATGACAAACACTGACGCTATTACGGCAGGAGTAGGTAAGGCGGTGGTACCAGACCCGGGCAAGACAATGCAGAACTCTACTACCTAGTAGTTACGATGGTAGAGACATGCATATCCAAACTCGCAAATCATTTAACGACCTGCCTGGCAGAACGACAGTTGACCTATTCTTCAAAGAAGCCCGGACCAACACGGAGAAAATGTGTTTACAATTTACTGATATATAATAATACTGGACCTTAATATTTTATTAGATAATAACGAAACTCCAAGCAGTTTTTGGGTTTACATACATTGAACACAAAATCTGTGAAAAGAAGACTAACATCAGCTGGAACAAATTCAAACTAGCCTTGCACTTGATATGCCATCGTTAATACTTTAAAACTTGTGTAAAAATACTTTACATTTGCTTGAAAAGTAATTAGTTAATTGATTCAAGCCTAGACATCTCAAACGCAGCATATGATAGTTTACAGCAGCTATATCAAGAAAGCCGTTTGCGTTTTTACTGTTCTTTGTTTTAAAATCTTACTATGACTTATTCTATCTTATTTTATTGTACTCACGCAAATTTGTTAATGTCATTTAGTGGTGGTTCGCTCAATGAGCGGTATTCAAATAAATCCCTGAAGCGAGACCGGGCGTAGCAGTATAGCTCCAACTTCTTCCGTGCTCTTTCAAAATCCATACGACAGCCTCGCAGAAATAGTGCCAGGAACGACGAATCTATGAAATTCAATCAACTATTACTTATACAGTCGGTTCATTGTGCCAATCCCGCAAGGGAGCTGGCGCGGGGTGATGTTATTTAATTATACTAGGAAGAAACAGAAATCGTAGAAATTGTCTTTTTGTACCTCGCAAGTCGCAAGCCTCGAACATAATATCGCATTTCCGTAGGTGTAGGTACGTACGTATAGAGTATAAACTTCTCAAATTTAAAGACATTATCAAATATACTCTAAGTAGATATAACATTATTTTGTGTGTGAAAAAATCTGTAAACAGTTGACCCGCAGGCCATCCCTGAAACTTCCCGCTAAAGCTCGAAAGAGTAAAAACTATAAGTATGGATTTTTTCAAACATTTATTATGTTAGAAATGCAGTATATTGATTTTTGAAAAGTTGTATATTTTGGAAACGACGATCGATTTTGACCTTTCGAATGGCATTTAATTCAATTTTTGAGATTTAAAATATTTCTTTAGCTAATAGTCGAAAGGTTGAACAATATCGAAGCAGTGTCAAACAACACTTTTTTCGTAAATTTTTGTCTTAGATAAATCCCAAACAATTTGACCGATTTTGATCTAATTTACGGTATTTGACACAGTTTTAAAAGAAGAAAAGTTGATAAGATTTTTAAGTCAATCGGTGTATTAGCATGAAAGTTATTTCAAAAATATTAAGCAAGTTTGCTAAAAATTACGTAAAGCTGTGACTTTTGAAAATTAGATTTGATTTTGATTTTTGAAACGGCATTCGACGTAGTGTTTTTATGTACCTACTGAGATATCGTAGAATACAAAAAAAATGATTGGTTGAAAAATTTCAAAGTTATGTCGAAAAAACACTTTTTTCATAACTTTTCGTCAACGATTACTCCCAAACGGATAAACCGATTTTGATGCAATGTATGCATTAGACATAGTTTTTTGAGGAAAAGAGCCGATTAGTTTTTGTACTCAATTGGTACGTAAATCTGGAAGTTATATTAAAATTGTTTCGCTAAACATTTTTGAGGTTTTTCAAAATTTCTCACTATTTCGTGTGCCGACTTGGTTAAAATTTTTAGGAAGTCTAAGTTGAGAGAAATCCAATCGAATGCCATCAACCGCGTTTCAATCAGTCCAGCCGTTCAAAGTTATGAGATGGTTACACACACACACACACACACACACACACACACATGAACACACACACACACATACAGACATACTGACGTCTTCGTGAAAATAGTCGGAAAAGGTTCCTAGGACCTCAAAACGTGAACATCCGGTGAAAACTCGATTTTCGAAAATCGGGGTAAAATCAGTACTTAACTTCCTTATCTACATAGGTAGTAGATACATAGGTATAGTACATAGGTAGGAAGTTAAAAATTGAAGTTCGCTCGCACTTATCTTTCCCTCTAAGTGGGATTTATCTTCCCACTGACATATTTAACTATAAAATTTTCGTGTCATAGTTTCAGTTACCAAACTCCTACGAAACGGCTTAACCAATTTTGATGTCATTTTGTATGTATATTAATTAGGTGTGAGAATTGGTTGTTATCTATTTTTTATATCCCTATGTAATAAGGGTGATCGGTCCACCCCAAATAATTATTTTTTATTTATTGAACATTTTTTTTATGGTGTGGCATTAAAAAATACATACAACCCTAAATTTTCATTCTTCTACCATTAATCCCTAATTTTAATAGCGATATTGGTAAATTAATAATTTATAAGGCAAAACAACGTTTGCTGGGTCAGCTAGTAGGTACCTTACAAAATACCATCGGGAAGATAACACAATGAATGCTAAGTGTATTTTTATTATGGCTCAGCCGCACTTGAGTCTATCGTCACTAAGCTTCACGCAATGACACGATAAATGCAGATGTAACCTCTGCATTTATCGTATCATTGCACGATGCTCTGTGACATTTATAAAGCAGAGTTTTTTTTATTTTACTTTAAACATGTTTTCGTTTGACAGTACTAGTTTTGTATTGAAAAATAGATTTTTAAATTAATTTATGTGTGGTCCGAGTCACTGGAAGAAAAATATTAAAATTAAAACAATCCGACAACTGGGACCGCGGTTCCAGTTAACCCAGTCGCCGGAAACCTCGGCGACCGGCGATTATTAGAGCTTATAAAATTGAGTATGGTAGGTACCTATGTGTGTTTCACATAGATCAAAAATATGTACAGTTGCGTTTCACTACAACCTTCTTCACAATCCATACTAATATTATAAATGACAAAGTGTATGTGTGTATTTGTTTGTCCGTCTTTTACGGCCAAACGGAGAGACGTATTGACATGATTTTTTAAGTGGAGACAGTTGAAGGGATGGAGAGTGACATAGACTATTTTTTGTCTGTTTCTAACCCCACTTCTTCCCCGATTTTATTGCGAGCGTAGCCGCGGCTAATAGCTAGTTATTTATATAATTTAGAAGCTTACAAACCACAAAACGAACAGATAGCTTTTTGAGTGAAATAAATAACTATAGCTTATTTACATCAAAGATGTTAATGGGGAAAAACGTTCTGAGCAAGACAACAACAAGAGTGGATGTTGTCCCTTTCTTGCAATTGCCAGTGTAAATAAAACTATCTGATGGTAGATTTTTATATAGTCGGTAATCGTTAAATCCTTTTTATTCATACACGTCGATAGATACATTAGCGTAAAAATGTATTGTAATTAACATAGTGAGTTCTAAAATGTGCTTATTTTAATTATTACGTAATTACTTATGCAATGCAAAAACTGTTTCTTAAATTAGTAGAATTACTTAGTAGTAATTTGCGAACTACGCATGGCCACACTTATACATGGCGATTGGCGCTTTATTTAGTAGAAAGAGACACACTCCACTCATGTCGTGGTACTCTTCGGAACGATTTTGAAGCGCGTGTGAACATTACGGTTAGAATGTAGCTTCCTTGGTCACACGTTTGTGAGTTGCTATACAATTTGTTCGCAAAAGAAATGGAGTTGCTTTCATTTTATTTATTATATTTTACTTATTATAATATTTCGATAATTTTATTATTTAATAATAATTATTGGTTAATCATATAAGATATTATAACATATATTTATTGCATGTTTTCCACGAGATCCAATACGCACATTATGAGGAATACTTTTTTCCGAAACTATCTCTTGTTTGTTCAAATCATTTTACAGAAAGCGACATGTATGTATATAACATAGAAAGGATTAAGAAGATTAAAAAACAACTACACCTAATTTGCAAGTAGGTAAATGTTATTTAATTTAGGTATTATATTATAATAATTGTATTAATTGTAAACATATTTCATGAATTTAATTTAATTAAATATGATTAGTAATTAGTATTTAGTAGATTTATACTATGTATTTGCACACATGCATTATGGCGATCTGAAATTTATCTTATTTATATAAAAATCAATTGCTGTTCGTTAGTCTCGCTAAAATTCGAGAACGGCTGAACCGATTTGGCTAATTTTGGTTTTGAATTAATTGTTGAAGTCCAGAGAAGGTTTAAAAGGTGAGAAAATATAGAAAAAAAATAAGAGTAAAGAGTAGAACAACGTTTGCCGGATCAGCTAGTTTAATATAAAAATTATTGAAATATATAAAACAAATATTGTGTTATAAACTAATAGATGTAAGAAATATGGGTGGCTTATTTTTCGCTAGTAATTATGTATCTATATTGTCTATATCTATATTATAATATTACAAATGCGAAAAAAAATGAATGTTTGGATGGATGTTTGTTACTCAATCACGCAAAAACTACTGAACGGATTTGAATGAAATTTGGCACACAGGTATATGACCTGGCATAGCACATAGGCTACTTTTTAACCTAGAAGATTGAGTTGTCCCGCCGGATTCGCCGAAAACTTTTATAATGCAGCAAAACTTTGACATATATAATAAATAAATAAATAAATATTCATGAGACAAATTACACTTACTGATCTAACCCTAAAGTAAGCAAATTATTTGCTTGTGTTATGGGTGTTAGTTAACGATAATAATACATAGAAATACGTATATAAATACTAGGATGTATTTAATAAACACCCAAACCCGGAAATACAAACATTTATGCTCATCACACAAATGCTTGCCCCCGTCGGGAATCGAACCCAAGCCCCGTTGATTGCGTAGCCAGGGTCACTAACCACTCGACCAACGGGGCGGACGAAAAGGCTACTTTTTATCTTGGAAAAATTAGGTGATTCCACGGGATTTGCCAAAAACTTTTATAATGCAGCGGGTCGCACGCTGCAGCTAATTAATAATAAGTATAATCAGCTATTTGACATCATGATCACAATGATTAGTAGGTAGTTATTTATTAAAAATAAATATTTTTAAACTTGTAATAAAATGACTTTTCATTTTTAGTGCATTATATGAGACGGACTGACTTAAAAAAATCTTGTCCAATTTTTAGATAATTGAAAAATATTGTCATACAAATGTTCAACGCAACTTATTATCGGCATTTTTGTTTACAAAAGAAAAAAAATAGTATCCATTACTTTTTTTATTTATTAAAAACCAGACTAAAGAACATCGTAACAAAACTTTTAGTCAACATTCCTGTTTTTTTCTTCCGTAAACTAGTTCATAGAGTTAAGTAACTTTAACAAATATTGTTAACAAATCGACTTCATACATTTCTTGTTCTATTATATTCTTTAATTGAATTTTCTATACGAAAATTCAAATAAAGAATATGATAGAACAGGTATTCTCTTTACGAGTAACATGTCTTGCAATTTTACATGTTAAAGTGTTTTACATGGACTTAATGTTGAATTTTCTAAGAGCCCATTAAGTTACTAAATTTTACGAGCAATTTTTGATTTCTGAACGAAGCAATCGAAATTAGATCGTGAATTAATGAATTTAGTGTTTAAATTACTTTGTTAACATTTCTATTTCTGAGATGTGTAATTGGTAAATTTTTTTCGCGATTTTAGTATGAGACGCGATGTCCATATTGTCCATTAGTAAGTCAATGAGGTAGGTACATATAACAATTTTAAGGGCGATCAGCAGGACAAACGCTGACTTATTTTATTCATTATCCTACTATTTATTATAGAGACATTCATAAAATTACTGGTTGAAAATATGTAGCACAAAGCATGATACATATTTATGTGTGTATGTATTGTTAAAAGAAGGTCAATATAAGCCGATTCTTTTACGAAAACTCGTGGAGGCAACTAGTTGAATATTAAACTGGGGATTGCAATAGATATACGAGCGTAAAATAGATGAATGGATGTTGGCCCATTCGAATGGCAATGACTGATGCACGGACTGAATGAAAATAGGTTTAAGTACTTTAAATAAGAAACTAGTTTGTCTAGTGTTGGCCTCTTTGATTTACATCGCGCGGATCGAGCACAGGAAACGGAGGTCCTAATGCCATATGAATAAGTCTACCGGCTACCTTACCCTCCAACCCGGAACACGACAGTGACAAGCACTGATGCTGTTGTAGCAGGAATAGGTAAGGTGGTGATACCAGACCCGGGAAAATAATGCAGAACTCTACCACATAGTAGCTATGATAGTAGTAACTCGTATAGCCAATCGTTTGCGTCTTACTAACTGCCTGGCAGAGCGGCAGATGATCTACTCTCCAAGGAGCCCAGGACTAACACGGGGATCAAAGGAGTCCGGGCCCGGACCCACAACCAACAATCATCAAGAAAGGTTTTAGTATCAGCGTGTTAATAGCTCCCCCATGCTTGGAAAAGCCACACAAAGTTTTTTGTTATCACTATTAAAAAATAATCGTTAAAAGTTGGCAATGCGCGCGGTCATCTTTCATCACCCATTCAGGCGACAAGATATTAAATAGTAGAGTCTATGAACGTTCGGTTTACTCTGCTTAGCTGTGAGTGCACCGGGGTGATGGTAGGTATATATACATATTTATTAAATTCAGAAATAAACAGGTATTAACAGCTTTACCTAGGCATAAGGCACAGGCCGTGAACGTTTGACTTGTTCCTCGCGGTTTTGCTTGCGTGAAAAAGATCGTTATCCCTTAAAGGGATGAAATTTTCGGATTTATTTCTTAGTGGAAGTCTATCATGATAGCTGTTTTTACCCGATTTCCTTAGAAAGAGCTACCCTCCTATCTACTACTAATTATTTTTTGAAAAGGCTTTTCCAATTTAGATGTTTCAACGAAAATATTATTTCCACTCACTAATGATGGCCAAGTTAAAATATTTATTTTTTGTACAATAAGTTATTATATTTATTATAAATTAATTTTAATATATAGATTAAACAGCGTTGTTGTATTGCCAATATATTTGAACGACTTTGAACATTTTTTACAATTTATGCGTCCACTATCTGGCTAATGAAACTCGTTTAATCGTGATTTTGCAAGTTATTTTGACACATCAACATATTTTTTAAAACTATAAGCGGATCGGAAACGCGGCCACACACTGAGAAGATGCGGCGGAAGAGACTCAGTGGGCTTGTCTTTTTTTCATATCATCTATTTTTTTACAATACCACAATATTACAAAAAATATATATGAGATCGGTATGAGGAACAATTAATCCCAGGCTTTTTTATCTTCTAAATAATCTGCGATTTTATAATATCCTTTTTTACACAGTTTTGTTTTAACACATTTTTTTAATTTATTGACTGGCAGATCTATTAAAGTTTCGGGAAGTTTATTGTAAAAGCGTATACATTACTCCATAAAAGAACTACTTATTCTGTGGAGACGAGATGCATGTACAACAAGATTGTTTCCGTTCCTTGTATTTAGTGAGTGTACGTCACTATTTTTTTAAAAGCATAATTTTTTCGTACGTACATCTAGTTCTTAAATATATGTCAGGATATAACAGTTGAAATATTGATTTCTTTGAATTTTGTTCTCAGGAAAACCCTCGAACTAAGATTTTAAATTACCCTAATAGCTCTTTTCTGTAATACCGATATATGTAGTATTTATTTGATCAGAATTTCCCCAGAGAAGAATTCCATACGACATAATGCTATGGAAGTAACTAAAGTTTACTATTCTTGCTGGGTCGACATCATTTAACTCTCATTTTTTAACTACATAATACGCGCACATACATAATACATAACTACATAATACATTAAAAAATACGCGCGAGTTATACGAGTAGTTGTCTGAGTGCTAAGTGTGAGTTTTTCTTTTCGCATTCGATCGTGAGCGCGTTTCGGGTTTACTAGGAATTTGTATGTGATTTGTACAGCGCCACCTAGTAGTAAACTAGTTTCTCACGTCTACCACTAGGTGGCGCTGTACAAATCACATACAAATTCATAGTAAACTCCAAACGCGCTCACGATCGAATGCGAAAAGAAAAACTCACACTTAGCACTCTGGTGCGCCGAACGCAGTCCGTCAATCAAAAGTCCGTTCAAATGATTGTGTGAAGTTTATTTACGATTCGTTGCGCCCTGCAACAGTTTTTGGTGAATCCCACAGGAACACCTTATTTTTCTGAGATTAAAAGTACTCTATGCTATTCCAGGTCATCATTTACTTCAGTGCTAAATTTCATCCGAATCGTTCTAGCCGTTTTTGCGTGATTGAGTAATGCTGCGGCCGCACTTGTGTCTGTCGACCCGAAGATATTAGCGCGCTAAGGCACAGGGAATGTATGCGACAATAGCCGATACCTACTAGCCGGTCACATCTGCATTTATCGTGTCGTTGCACGAAGCTTTGTGAAGAAGTGCGGCCGAGCTATAACAAACATAAAAACTTTATCATTTATAGTATATATAGTATATAAGACTAAAAACCTATGAAACTGAAGGCACTAAACTGTTGCCACCTTCAGTGTGAATTAAATCTACTCCCTAGGTACTCCAGTATACACTTGCATGCCAATTTTATGTTTTTTGTAATTATCTTGTCGCTAGGTTATAATCTATATGTGAGTGGTTACGCAAAAAGGGACCTCAAGGGAAAATAATTGATTTCGAGTAAATCACGTTTAAAATGTTGAGTCGAAATGAGAGAGGCGCGGGGTGTTTTATGTTAGTGTCGTTAGTGAGCGACTTCGTCAGTGAGAAATAGCACGTGTTTGCGATAGCTGTATTATTGGTGACTTATTTATTCGTCTTTTACTTGTCTTTATGTGCGCGCTAGAAAAAGAAACTAGTGTGCGCTGTGTATAAGGTGTAATATTTTCAAAACTGCCTCGGCTTACATAAAAAATCATTAAAAAAAAACTACGGCACCTAAAATTATTTTGATTAGAACAAAACAAAGATGAAGGACCATAGAATCAGAATTTATCAAAAAAAAAAAACCCGTCCAAATCCCTTCAGGTCCCTTTTTGCGTAACCACTCACATATATGTTTTCTGTGGTTATAACATAACACTAGTTAACGATTAATCACATAACACCTGTACACTAAGTGTCTAACCACTTACTGTTGTAAACAGTTAATATTTATATAGCAAATATTTGCCTGTATTCGCGTACATTATGATAATATTACTGTTTAAATGCTCTTAAATGCTACTCTTGAACTTTAGCCACGCCAATATAATCATTACGTGTTACTTACGTATAGTCTAGGAGTTTTTTGGTTTGATTAACCATCTTTTAACCAAATAAAATGAAATAACAAGCGCCAGTGACTTTGCAGGGTAGAGTTTCCCAAACATCCTTTAGAAATCAAAAAAATCTGATATAGTCGAAAATTTAAAGAGGAGCTCAATTTTTGATTTGCAGTTTGATGAATCTATTGTGTCAGTTTGTGGGTTTTTTTATATCATAAGATAGCAAACAAGCAGATGGGTTTTTTATATGATAAGATAGCAAACAAGCAGATGGGTCTCCTGATGGAAAGAGTCAACCATCGCCTATAGACACCAAAGATGTTAATGGTGCGTTGCTATCTTGTGGCGAGGTCTAATGCCGCATGAATAAGTTTACCGGCTACCTTACCCTCCAAACCGGAACACGACAGCGACAAGCACCGACGTTATTGCGACAGGAATAGGTAAGGCGGTGGTACCAGACCCGGGCGAGACAATGCAGAACTGTACCACCTAGTAGCCACGGTGGTAGTGATTCGATAGCCAATCGGTCGCCTTTTACGACCTGCCTGGCAGAACGGCAGTTGGCCTATTCTTCAAAGGAGGCCGGGATCAACACAGCGAAAAACGTCTCGCGGGTGGCGGTGGCGGCGGGATGGTTGACTCTTTCCATCACGGGTCTCCTGATGGAAAGAGTCAACCATCGCCTATAGACACCAAAGATGTTAATGGTGCGTTGCTATCTTGTGGCGAGGTTTAATGCCACATGCATAAGTTTACCGGCTACCTTACCCTCCAAACCGGAACACGACAGTAACAAGCACTGACGCTATTGCTAACGCTAACGGAACTGCAGTTGGCCTATTCTTTAAAGGAGACCGGGACCAACACGGCGAAAAAACTATGGACTGTATAAAGTAGGTATGTAGTACGAGTTGAAGTGTGCAGCCCGCTGTGTTATAAAAGTTTTTGGCGAATTCCGCGGGATTACCTAATTTTTCTAAGACGAAAAGTAGTTTTTGTGCTTTTTTACATCATCGTCTGCCTGTGTTCAAATTTTCATTCAAATCCGTTTAGTAGTTTTTGCATGATTGAGTAACAAATATCCATCTAACCAAACATCCAAACTTTCACATCTATACATATAATAAAATCGTAGGAAAGTCAAAACTGTACATTGAATATATTTTTAAAAGAATACTTGGGGCGTGATCTACAATCGATATCGAAGCCAAAAATATAGTTTTTAGAATTTTTGTCTGTTTTTCTGTTTGTTTGTATGTATGTCCGGGGTAAACTCAAAAAGTGCTCCATGGATTTACTTCCAATTTTGCATGAATATTAGTAACAGGTCGGGTCAACATATATATAGGCTACATATTATCACGCTATTACCTACGGGGGAGGAGCAGTGCGGAGTAAACGAAGTCCGCGCGGACGAAGTCGCTGGCAACAGCTAGTTTATAATATTAATATAGATTCGTACGCTATGAAGCTAACAGTAACTGAATACCTGTGTTATATTGTGCAAACTCATAGGGGTCGTGACCCTTGATAATTTATGCTCTATACCTAGAACTAAGTTTATACTAAGTATGTTGTAATTAATAGATTTGAACCTAATTTGGGTCAATCAACATACATACATACATATCTTCACGCCAGATCCCTTACAGGGTAGGCAGAGAGAACCGAGTGCCATACATCACGATCCTTGCAGGCTTGTCTCGCTGCCTCCATATTCATCACTCTCTTCATACACACACGCCTTATTTAAAGTTGTCGTCATTGATAAATCCCGAAGAAATCAACGTATTTTGATCTAATTTTCGATTTTAAAACCAATCGGTACACTAGTATCTAAAAGTTATTTTAAAAATATGAAGTAAAGTTATTGAAAACAACATAGGTAGGTACCTACTTTATTTAAATATTTGAAAAGCTTTAACATTTTAACACGATTCAATTTTGATTCTTAAACGTTACCTATTCGACACAGTTTTTTAAGTAGTAAAATATTGTAGAAGGGCAAAAATCGATTTGTAGAAAAGTTTTTTTTGAAAATACACTTTTTTCAAAATTTTTCGTCGATATTTTCCGAACGGATAAACCAATTTTAATGCTATTTGTGACATTAGACGTAGTGTTTAAGAGTGGATAAGATTTTGTAATCAATCGGTATATTAATCTGAAAGTTATTTAAAACAACTTTGTTTCACTGACAATTTACTGACTGACACTGACATTTTTTCAAAATTCCTCAAAATACCCTGGGCCGAAACGGTTCAAACTTTTAGAAAGTCTAAGGTTGGGCAGGTCACACTGTTCAAAAGTTATGAAAGGTTTGCTTTGCATACTTACATCCACACACGCGCACACACACACACACACAAACACACACACACAACAGACATACTGATGTAATGTTGAAGTAATCGAAAAAGTTCCTAGGAACTTAAAAACATAAAGAATCGGTTTTCGAAAATCGGGGGGAACTCTAAATCAGTAACTTCCTTTAGCGGGAAGTAAAAATGTGTTTCAGTTATTCGTATAAGACACTTTTAACGATTAAACGCGGCCAGTCAACTTTAAAAGTGTCTAGGTATTTCTTCTTGGAAATTGAATTTACATGCAACATTAATATAAGGATAAACATTTAAAAAGTTACCGAGTACATTTAGGAATTCCCTCTTCGATTATTTTTTTCTTAAAATTCCTTGGACAGGCAAAATTGAAAAGGTCCATAATATGAATCACTGTTTACCTGCCTAAATTCTTAGGAAAGAGGTTAAAGTAAGGCTTTAGGTATTTTTTTAAAATTGCCGGTACGGGTAGGTGCGAGATTTGGTATGAAGAGTAACAAAAACCGAATCCAATATCAAAATTATCTGCTAGCATAGTAAATGTGTAATTATTTTACTCTGTGATGGTCCGGGCTCCTTGGCTCGTCAAAGGCGGGAGAAGGCGTCGTAACTTCGGCGCTTGTTGAACACGTAATGTTTTTATTGACAAAAACTCGGGTTATTCTGAATCTTCCCATGTTAATCCCGGGCTCATTTGATCCCCTTGTTTTTCCCGGGCTCCTTTGAAGAATAGGCCAACTGCCGTTCTGCCAGGCAGGTCGTAAAAGGCGACCGATTGGCTATGCGAGTCACTACCATAGTGGTGGTAGCGTTCTGCATTGTCTCGCCCAGGTCTGGTACCACCGCCTTACCTATTCCTGCCGCAATAGCGTCAGTGCTTGCCACTGTCGTGTTCCGGTGTGGAGGGTAAAGTAACCGGTAAATTTATGTACCTGGCATTAGACCTCGCCACAAGATAGCAACGCTCTATTAACATCTTTGGTGTCTATAGGCAATGGTTGACTCTTTCCATGAGGAGACCCATCTGCTTCTTTGCTATTTTATAATATTTAAAAAAATGCCAACTATCGTTTATAATAATTAAATTAATTTAAAATATTAAAAAAATTGTACTCAACATTTAATTTCGTTTGTGCAACGTGTAAGAGATGTTCTTCTGACAATGGAAATCATGGATTTGAACCATAATTTTGGGACGAAAAACCAATGGAAATTTGTGTGGGAATTAATTGATTTTTTTTGGTGATTTTTATCCCGGAACAAAACTGGTTTACCTAGCCACGTTTTTTTTTTGTATTGATTATTAAATCACAATTTTGCAAAACTTACACGATATACCTATAATATATTATCTAAGGAATGTGCTAATTCATTACATGATATAATGTACTTTACTCGATCATATAAAATTCCGAAAACAGGCTAAAAAAATCTCTAAAACAAATAATTTGTTAATAATATTTCTAATCTTCCACATGATTTTTATATGGTGATATTTAGTTTTAAACACAAAAAAGAATTTGCTAAATTTTGGTTTTCAGCTGAAGTCCTATATTTATTTATCCGAAAATTAACATGTTTCCCAGCGGTTTCAGAACATCCCGCACCACCCATTTCCTATAAAATTGACGCGCGGTGAAATACCTCGCCTTATTGGTGTTATTAACGCCCGTCCACAGACAAGTGCATTTTCGGCCATTAACGTCTTTTCTTAAGGGGCCGTTCATAAATTATGTAGGGCGTTTCGGGGAGGGGGGGGGGGGGGGTGTTGATTGAATATTATCACTTCTTACTATGGGTGGGGGGGGGGGGCAGGGAATCTAAAATAACGTAAGATTTGAAATTGAAAATTCTACCACTCTTGCGCTAAAAAATGGCTTTATTATTTTTTATTACAGTTACAGTTATTATTTATTACAGTTACAGTTATTATTAGTTACATTTATTATTTATTACAGTTAGTTAATAATATTTATAGTAGTATGATTGCAATAAAGTCTCCTAAGAATGGAGTCTCCGAAGTCTCCGAAGAAGAAAGAAAATGGCCCCTAAAGATCTACAAACCATACCAGTACTGAAAAGTACCCACTGGTAATTAGTTCCACTGCATGGTTCAATTAATTTACTTTGTTTATGTTTTAAGAAGGATGACATCATTGGCGTATCTAGAGTTATTTTGAGAATTGTCTACAAAAAAATGATCAAGTGCGAGTTAGACTCGCATACCGCGGGTTCCGTACAAATTTGTATTTTTTGCTTTACATTTTGAACTCCTTGGGCTTTATGGTCTATGCTCAGGTGTCTTTGAGTTTAAAATACCTCAATTTAACGGGAAGTTTCAGGGGTGCAGGGTCAACCGATTTACAGATCTTTTTTGTTTCTTATAAGTTAAATGCTCTCGACTTTCTGACATAGCATGGTATTAGATTTTTGTTGTACACATGTTTGTCTAATTCCTAAGCCAATTAAATTGCAGCTGCAACATTGACTAGAAGCTTATTAGCTTCTATTCTTTCTGACTATAAACGGTTTTTATAGTAGAGAGGGCAAACTAGCAGGGGTGCATCTAATGGAAAGTGATCACCGCCACATCTACATTACCAGAGATTTGCAGTTGCATTACGCGCCGTTTAAAAATGAGTAAGCTCTTTTCCCCAAGGTCCCCAAGATGTATTAGTTCGGAAAACCCTCGCAGGTAATTGATTCCACAAAGGAGTAGTGAGAAGCAGAACGTACCGAGAAAAGCGCTCGGTTGTGGATTTGCAGACATCGAGGTGGTGAGGATGGAATTTTAAATTTTGATGCGATGTCCAATGATGGAATTTAGCTGTAGGAATTAATCCGAACAACTCGTTGGAACCCTTGCCATAATAAATGCGATAAAAGATGCAAAGCTAACCTACATCTCTGCGTAACGCCAAACAGTCAAGCGGATTAGAAATAGACTGGTCATCGACGATTCGAACCACTCTACGTTGAATGCGATCAAGATGAAGAAGTTGGAGCTCCGGTCCAGAGATGAGATCAGTACTCCATGTGAGGTTGAATTTAAGTCTTCGCCTTCGTAAAGTTGGAGGCGATGGGCTGACATGAAGTACTGATTCACTCTGCTGAGCTCTCCAAGCTTTTTCGGGGCTAGTTTAGTTTTTCCTTCCAAATGACCGCGAAACTGAAGTTGTTGGATATGTCGACTCCCAGAATACCAAAACTGGCTGAGGCTGTTCAGCAAGTTATTCTTAAATAAAGGTCACAAGGCGATACGACAAATGACGTCTATTTTGCGATGAACGCGCAAAGCTGCGTCTTCCTGTGGTTGAATGTAACAAGATTTTGTCGACCCCATTCTGATACATCTGCAAGTCGATTCTCGACTTCAGACTCGAGCTTGTTCCGGCACTTTTCAACGTGGTCCCAAAAAATACCTCTACAGCCCCAGTATGTAGCATCACCAGTACTGTCATCCACATAGCAATGTATGTTACTAATCGCAACATGTCATTGATATGTAGAAGAAACAGTGTCGGTAATAGCACGCAACCTTGAGGAACACCAGCATTGCTAGGTTTAGGTCGAAGCATGCACCGTCGACTACAACCTTGACGCTCCGATCAGCCAAAAAACTGGTGATCTACTTGCATAATTTCTCGGGAAGCACATAGGAAGGCAGCTTCGAAAGAAGTGCTTTATGCCATACTCGATCAAAGGCCTTCGCTATGTCTAAATCAACTGCAAATGCCTCCCCCTTGAACGGCCACGATGGAAACCGTGCTGACGGTCACTGATCAGTGCTTTTCTAAATATTTCAGGAGCTGACAGTTTATAAGTGTCGCCGTGATTTTGGAGAACAAGGAGGTTATGGCTATTGGCCCATAGTTTAACGGATAAGAGCGGTCTTTTTTTTAGGGATGGAATGCACTAAAGCTGTCTTCCATGAATTCGGTATCACACCGAGTGTATACGAAAGCCCAAATACATGCGTTAGTACTGGTGCCAACTCTGGAGCACATACTCTGAGCACAATTGGAGGAATGCCATCAGGACCACTCGACTTGTGGATGTCCAAGGAAAATAGTGCTTTACGCATAAAAGACTGCCACATAGTCATCCGCCGCATCACACTGCGCGATGGTAGGCGGTGTGTTCTCTGGTGGTTATTCAGGGTTGAGTTGGCCGCAAAGAACAAGCCCAGAAGGTCGGCCTTCTCCTTTGCGGTATGGGCTAGAGAGTCATCGTCTCTGTGCAAAGATGGAAAAGAGAGCTGTGAGAAATTACCTATGATAGCCTTGGCGAGAGACCAGAACGCACGAGTTCCTGAAGGAATGCGACCTAATTTCTTACTAATTCTGCCAATGTGTTCTGCTTTTGTATTGGCGATAGCTCTTTTGAAGAACCTCAAGTAAATATTGTACTCCTTTTGTAATGTGCTAGTTTTTACATCACAAAATGCCGACGCAGCATCCCGAGTTCAGTATCACTCCTGTTTTCGACATAAATCCGCTTTGCATTGGTGACCAAACCAAGGCTGAGACTTGCCGCCGATGGACACGGCAAACACGAAATGAAAAGATCCATGCCCTGTAGCACCACATCAGCGACAGAGTCAGCAACAACATTCGGATTATCGCTATTGCACCAGGATGTGTACGGCGGTGGTAACTCAGTTAGCACAAACGGTTTTAAAGTTTTTTTTATTGGAAAACTAGCTGCATGATGCAGCCCGCTGCATTGTAAAAGTTTTTGGTGAGCTGCCGCGTGAGCCCCCTGCTCTCTAAAAGTTTTTAGTATTTCCTGCGGTATCACCTAATTTTTCCGGGATAAAAAGTAACCTTTGTGCTATTCCAGGTCAACGTCTACCTGTGTGCCAAATTTTATTTAAATCCGTTCATTAGTTTTTGCGTGTTTAACATCAAAACTTTCGTATCTATACATATAATAAAATCGTAGGAAAATCAATGTATGTCCGGGGTAAACTCAAAAAGTACTGCATGGATTTACTTCAAATTTTGCATGAATATTACTAACAGGTCGGGTCAACATATAGGCTACATATTATCACGCTATCACATACGGGGGAGGAGCTGTGCGGAGTAAACGAAGTCGCAGGCAACAGCTAGTTTATAATATTAATATACTCGATATACCTAGGTAGGTATATGAATATTATAAACGCTAGGATAAAATAACTGGCTCTTCCGCTATTTGACCTTATCGTGTGTACGAGTATGTCGATATTATAAGCAGGTACATTATAAGTTTAATGCTCGACCAAACATTCGAAGTGTAAGTATAATAAGGTAAGTATATATAAGGAGGTGATAATTATAAAATCACGATAAAAAATTATTTTAGATCCGGGTGAAACTAATATACAAGTTGGTAGAGTGTTAGACGTCAGAGTGAAATGCTGCTAAACACATCTTTGGGATTTCCCGCTTTAGTCTGGGACTCTTCCGAGGAATATCTTTTTTAATATAATTAGATAGCAAACAAGTAGTTTGACCTGCTGGTAGAAAGAGAAGCCATTGCCCATAGACATCAAAGATGTGAATGGTACATTGCTATCCGTGTGGCGGGATGGACTGACGGCAATGCGACATGCATGAGTCAAACGGCTACTTTACCCTCCAAACCGGAACACGACAGCGACAAGCACTGACGCTATTGCGGCAGGAATAGGTAAGGCGGCGGTACCAGACCCGGGCGAGAAAATGTAGAACTCTACCACCTGATAGTAACGATGGTAGTGAAACGTATAGCCCATCGGTCGTCTTTAACGAACTGCCTAGCAGAATGGGAGATGGTTTATTTGTCAAAGAGGGCCCGAACCATCACGGGGACAACAGCCTACTATCTGAGTGCTAAGTGTGAGTTTTTCTAATGCGAAAAGAACAATTAAAACTCACACTTAGCACTCGGACCTACCAGGCAGTTCATAATAGGTGAGCTAGGCTAGCTGGCTACACGTGTAACTACCTACAATCACTGCAGAGTATAAAATGAAGTCGCTTTCCGCTGTCTGTCCCTATATGTGTCCATCTTTAAAACTACGCAACGGATTTTGATGCGGTTTATTTAATAGAGTGATTCAAGAGGGAGGTGTAATAACATTTTATGGCAAAATAACGTTTGGCGGGTCAGCTAGTACTACCTACTATAAAAAACTAGATATAAGAATTCTGCAACGTTTCGCACAAAGACCACGTGAATACGCTCCCTAAACGCTGGGGCTATTGGGAAGGAAACGTCGCCAAGGCTATTGGGAAGCTAACGCTCCCATTACTGTCAAAAATTTCATACATTTGTAGATTATATTGTGAAAAAAAATAAAAATAAACCACGTTGTACTGTTTTATCGTACAGAATGAGATGACTAAGTTTAAAAATTACCCTTAAATTGATTTTATTTCATCGGTAAGAAGTATAATTCTGTATTTCTGTATGTAATTGCAGGCTACGCTGTTTCCGCCATTTAATCCGTGGTTTCGCCCCTTGTTGCCATAGACTTAATCTTTTTTTCTAAAACAAAGCCAGTGCTTGTCAGTTGTCACTGTTTTCATCGGCTTCGGCTAGTAACATGGCCAATTTATGACGTCGCAATACATAACAAACAAGCAGATAGCTCTCCCGATGGAGAGAGATAACCATCGCCTATATGTAGACATCAAAGATGTTAATGGTGCGTTGCTAAAAATCTTAAAAGTAAATAGGTAGGTAAATAAATATTGTTGGCGCTATTACGATTCAGCCGTGAACCCTCATGTCATCAAACTAAGCAAAGCAACCACGGGCCTTCAGTACTTACGTATTTCTCGAATGGCCCCAAAGTGTATACAATTTAGATCAGAAAGTTAGGGAAAAATAATTACCTTATACCAGCGAAATCAATTATACTTAATAATTACCTTATAATAACTTGGAATAAAATAATGTACCTATATGCCTAGTAAGATACTTTATGCTAGACGTAAACTCAAATTTAGAAGTTTTGTAAATATTATCAGCTTGAGATGTAGAAATTATATGAACCAAATGGCGAATGCAGGATGAAATCTCAAAGGACACAAAATTTTCAAATTTTAAAAACCTGCCACACAATTTAAAGAATTATCAGCTTGGTATGAAAAATTTAAGTAAAACCAGTTCACCTGAAGTCCATCCCTGAAACTTCCCGATAAGTTGAGGTATTTTAACTGAAAACAGAATCGGTTTAAATTTTCTGAAAGTCTAATTTTGGTACCTAAGTCCTAGTCCAATGTCGCTAACCATCGATCAATCATCGGATGCTTCCATCGGCCAAGTCATTCAAAAGCTACGAGAAATTTACATATACACGCACGTACGTATAGACATACTTTTCTTTCATTGTTAAAATAGTCAAAAATGCTGCCTAGGACTTGAAAACGTCGAGATCTCATGCAAGGCCGATTTTCGAAAATCGGGGTAAAACTATATAGGTGTATTAACTAAGATTTTATACAAGATATTTAGATAAGAAATTAGATAATAATAATAATAATAAATATCACTGGACAAATTACGCAAACTGATCTGACCCCAAAGTAAGCAAATTATAATATAATTAGCATAATTAGCATATCATGCTTGAGGTCATCTTGTAGTATCATAGTATGGGTGTCGGTCAACGATACTAATACAAAGAAATTCATATAAATACTCTAATATATATTTAATAAACACCCAAATCCAGAAATACAAACATCTGTGCTCATCACACAAATGCCTGTCCCTGCCGGGAATCGAACCCGGACCTCATTGATTGCGTAGACAGGGTCGCTAACCACTCGACCAACGGGGCGGCTAATAACTTTCTTAACGGGAAGTTAAATAATTTAGCTAACACCATTAAAAAAACCTAAATATTTATTTTACGCAGTAAAACTGCGGTAACCGACTTCTCATTTCCTGTATCTCTGGAACCTTACATTAGATCTTCACCCAATTAAAATGGGACCACCCGGCGAATATACACTCTCGAACATCCCATCAACATCCCCATGTTGGTCCCGGGCTCCTTTGAAGAATAGGTCAACTGTTGTAGGTTGTAAAAGACATATTGGTTATACGAGTCACTACTATCGTGGCCACTAGGGGTAGAGTTCTGCATTGTCTCGCCCGGGCCTGGTACCACCGCCTTACCTATTCCAGCCGCAATAGCGTCAGTGCTAGTCACTGTCGTGTTCTGGTTTTGAGGTAAGGTAGTCGGTAAACTTATGCATGGGGCATTAGACCTCGCCACAAGACAGCAACGCACCATTAACACCTTTGGTGTCTATAGGCGATGGTTGACTCTTTCCATCAGGAAACCCATCTGCTTGTTTGCTATCTTATGACAAAAGAAAATGTCAAAATCGGTTCAAAAATGACCGAGTTCTGAGATACCAAATATAAAAAACATAGAACTTCTATACTACTAACAGATGACCTCCTCTTTTTGGAAAATCAATTGAAAATGCGAAACTACGGATTCCGTCGATCACGATATCTAACTTAATTAAAAATTCGTGTTGTTATATGTGTCTATTTTGTGTACAAATCAATACGTGATTTATTTCAAATGTAATAAAACGTGTAAGCACATGTTATAATGCCACTAATGCAAAACCTTTCCTATGTTTTCAACTCGCTTGGGGCCGCATGTCAAGAATGCGACACATTTTGATTGTGTAAAACTTTTGCGGAATTAATCATAGAGGCGATAACATTAAAGTCTTAATGACATTGATTTTAAAAGGTAAACGACTGGCCTAACATTTTATTATCGATGTGACCATGAAGGTGAACTAATTCTGGAGATAAAACTCCTAATGCCTACCTACTTGAAACCAAACCGCTACTATTATTGTCACCTTTTGAGGTCACCTTATTCTTCTACAAACTTCAAACATTTGAACACTTCTTTAGAGACTTTGAAAACGCATTTGAAAACATATGTATCTATTGTCGCAACCTGCCGGACATGCTTTGCAAACATTTTTCTCCACAGTATGCCGGTAGATGACAAACAAGATGGACGTCAATTTTGTAGACACTTTATTATATTAGTGCTTGTAATTATATGATACAGTGCAAAATCTACTAAAACCTCGAAAAAAACACGCGAACGTGCAATAAACAATTTACGAGGCACGACACGACTTTTCACAATAGCAGCGGTCGCGCAACTCGCAACTGAAGTGAACTTTGCAGTTTGCACACGTGCGGCAGGCTACACAAATATTTGAACACATTCCAAATTTGAACGCTTTGATAGGCGAACCGAAAACGCGTGGCAAATGGCAAATTTTGTTCCAACTTTGAACAACCAAGTACCGTGCCACTGCCACACATAGCAATCAAACAAGTGTTCAAATGTTTGAAGCTATGTCTGGCGCCGGCTTAATGTCGGAGCCACACATCACCCAGATTCATAGTGGGTAGTTACGATAAAAGTTAGTGGTCGTTGAACAGCGAAGTAGATAGCCACATGTATATATATCAAGGTAACAATACGTAGGTCACACTATAAATTTTGCGTAACTAAAAAAAACAACATGTTATAACCAAAATATTATGTTTATTGCTTTTTAAAATAATCTCCTTTACATTTTAAACATTTTTTCATGCAGTCGAACCATTTTTTAAAACAGGAGGACCACAGATCGGAAGGCATGTTTTCTACGTACTGATTGAACGCTATCACTGCCTCTTCGGAGCTGGTAAAAGTAAAACCTCTCATCAAATCTTTGATTTTGGGGAAAATACAGAAATCACAGGGTGCTAGGTCGGGGCTTTGTGCAGGATGTGTGACGAGATGTACTTTTTTGGAAGCTAAAAATGACTGTTTTGTTGGCTGTGTGTGAAGAAGCGTTATCATGGTGTAGGAGATGCGGCTTTTGGATCGTCTTTCGCGAACTTTTTCTAACACCCTGGGTAAATAATTGGTAGAATACCACTCGGCATTAACACTCTCTTGATTTTCAAGTGGAATTGTACAGATGGGACCCTCAGCTGAGAAAAAAACGCGATAATTTTGTTACCAACGTTTCTCGCCTGTCTCACTTTTGATGGCCTGTTCTCATTTTCAAACACCCATTCACAAGATTGTTATTTTTTTTCGGGTTCAAAACAATAAATCCACGTTTCGTCTCCTGTGACAATGTTATAAACAGCATTAGAATGTCCGTGGTCGTACTTCAGTAGCATCTGTGAGCACCATTCCACGCGAGCCCGTTTCAGCTCCGCTGTCAGTTCATGAGACCATGGGTGAGACCAAGGAACTTATATACTATAACTGGAATTGTTACAAAGCAATATTTGAAAAATAAAAATGTACTTTATTTCGTTACACATAAAGTTGACATTTGTTTCTTACTTAACAGAGGGGAAAAACGTTCTGAGCAAGACAACGACATGAGTGGATGTTGTCCCTTTCTTACAATTGCCATTATAAATAAAACTATCTAGATGGTAGATTTTTACATATTCAGTAATCATTAAATACTTTTTATTCATACACGTTGATAAATAAATTAGTATAAAATGTATTGTAATTAACACAGTGAGTCTAAAATGTGCTTATTTTAATTATTACGTAATTACTTATGCAATGCAAAAACTGTTTCTCAAATTAGTAGAATTACTTAGTAGTAATTTGCAAACTACGCAAGGCCGCACTTATATATGGCGATTGGCGCTTTATTTAGTAGAAAGAGACACACTCCACTCATGTCGTGGTACTCTTCGGAACGATTTTGAAGCGCGTGTAAGCATTCCGGGTAGAATATAACTTCCTTGGGTGAGACATCACAGAGTGAGACAAAATGCTCAGATATTTGTTTGTAATATAAAAGTGTTAGTTCCGGGTTTACCCAGCAGATACCTACTTCATGTTCGTAAGTACGTAACTACTATAAAAAGTTCTGCATCGGTTCGTCCACGTTTGGAACCATCGCCTTACCTATTCCTATCGCAAAAGGGTCAGTGCTTGTCAATGTCATATTCCTGTTTGGAGGGCAACGCAACCGATATATTTAATGTGATGTGACATTTTAATCGGCCACACGGTTAGCAACATATCATCAACATCTTTGCTGACTATAGGCGATTATCTTTTCCAACAGGAGAGCCGGCATCTGCTTGTTTACTATCCTATTATCTAGAAAATAATTCCTTTTTATACTATCACTAATAACTAGTAGTAACAGACAGACTTATTTTCGTATTCATATCCGCCATCCATTACCGGTTCCGAAAAACATTGACCCGACTATTACAAAAAAAATCTCAATTAATTTCTTTAAATGTCAGGGTCAAATAAATGTCAAGCAAAGCACACCTGGACAACAAACATCATACCTAATTGGCGGCCAAATGTAGTTTTAGGCGTAAGTTTAGAAGAAAAAAAAGGCAATTTGTAGTTTTATATTTACGATAATATAATGCCGTATTCATTATAAATATTAAGCGACTCTAATTTTCAATATGAAATAATGAAAAAAGAAGTTATCAAAAATTGTATCAGACAGGAAACCAGACCACTAGACCAGAGGCGATTTTTAAACAGTTTTTTAACTTATTTTATACCAAAAATAAATACCTACCGTTATTAGGAGTTTTACCCAGAGGGTCACGAATTTAAATTATTATGGTCCTATTAACACGTTGTTTGTCTGTCTGTCAGGAAAATAGGTAGACATTGGAAATTTTCACAGAATGCGTACCAACTGTGGCCGCTATCACAACAAATCTCAGTGAAAGTCTTATTATTGAAAAAAAATTGTGCTGGGATCGCTAGGTATGAAATATATTAGTAATACTAATACATACAAGTAGGTATCCCTTTACATATTAGACCGACAATTATTACCTTTCAGATTCAGATATTGGAAAAATGTGTCAATTGGAATAGATACCTATTTGAAAATAAATTGGTTTTATTCCTATTTTTTTTATCGATAGGTACGCTTGACTTCGATCTCGCCTGATGGTAAGCTGAGGCCTAAGATGGAACGCGCTTCCCTAGAACCTAGAAGGTACCTGTTCACTCTTATCTTGAAGATCCCCAGATTGTACTCGTCGGGAACACAGACTCAGGAAGCATGTTCCATTTAGAGGATATATATATTTTCCACTATATTCATTAAGAGGTATGTAACTGTTATTTTAATCCAAGTAATATTAAAATAATGTCTGATAACATTTTTGATAACCGCCTCATTGGTCGAGTGGTTAGCGACCCTGACTACGCAATCAATGGGGCTCGGTTTCGATCCCCGACCGGGACAAGCATTTGTGTGATGAGCATGAATGTTTGTATTTCCGGGTTTGAGTGTTTATTATGTATGTAAAAGTATTTATATATGTATTTCCATGTATTAGTATCGTTGACTAGCACCCATAACACAAGCAAATAATTTGCTTACTTTGGGGTTAGACACTAAGTGTAATTTGTCCCATGAATATTTATTATTATTATTAAAAGTCTGTCATCCGAACACATGTACATATACACATTTCTTTAGGGTTATACAGAGAGAATTAATGAGTGCCAGAAGTCAAGATCCTTTCCTCCACATTCATGACTACATACAAACACACCGGTTGCGAAGACTTGATACCATATTTGGACAGCACTAGATGTGGGTAACCTTTATTTGTCGGGGTAAATTTATTCACTATATTCACTTACTAGCTGTTGCCCACGACTTCGTCCGCCCGGACTTCGTTTACTCCGCACTGCACCTCCCCCGTAGGTGATAGCGTGATAATATGTAGCCTATATGTTGACCCGACCTGTTAGTAACATTGATGCAAAATTTGAAGTAAATCCATGCAGTACTTTTTGAGTTTACCCCGGACATACATATAGACAAACAGACAAACAGTAATTTTAATGTACAGTTTTGACTTTCCTACGATTTTATTATATGTATATAGATTACGGCTCCAGGCACGGATATGATTCACCTTATTTATTCCTTTATTCCTTTGGCTCACTTCGTTTTTTTTTATTGTAACGTATCGTATTCTGTGATTGTAATTTGTATCTTTAAATCAACGCTTCTATTTATATTTTTGTCGCTTCCACCAATTCCACAGTACTATATATGTAAGTAGTTTCTTAGGTTGATTATCGCGTGTTGCACCAGAAGTTGTGCCAGAAGAGTGTAGACATCATCCACTATTCACATTTCACAATATCACTCACTCTCTCATTCTAACCGCAGTACGCTCAGTCTCTTACGATTCGGTATAATAGTCTAGTCAACAAGTGCCTTTTTGGTCAACTTTTTTCAGCAGTCTCCGAAAATTATGATTGAGGTGTCATTAGATTCGGAATGGCATCTAGATAGTTTTCGAAAAACAATGAAGTTCCGCAAATAAAAATTACAAAAGTTATTAACAATTAACTAAAAAAAAAGGGGGGGGGGGGTTTAGTTTTTTGCAAATATCTCATAAACTAATAAAGATTTTTCAAATTTGAAAAAAGATTCAGAAAGAGGAGGAAATTTCCTAAAAAAAGTTCCTACTCCCGGAATTGTAGGACTAATATTTATAATTTTCCCAGAGGGTTGAAAATACGCCCGAAAACGGGTACTCCGGCTTGCGCAAGCCACGCCTCTTTCGGACCTTTAATGAATAAATATTATTTAAACTTATTAAATATGAAAATTAAAATTTGAAAAAATTCAGGTGCCTACAGGACAGATCAATAAACAATAATCCGTGGTCAAAAAATTTTTATCGCGATTTTTCAATAAGTTATCCATTAATTAATTAACAATTTTTGTAGCACGAACATTAACATTGCAAGTGCGATAATTGTTAAACTATTAATCTAGGAATTTTTTTCTTTCGTGGAGCTATTTTTCAAAGGTCTTAGAATAGATTCCCGTTGGAAAAATTAAAAAATTGTAAATTTTCATTTTGTAAGTAACAATTTACTAAGGTGAAAAATTATAAAGCTTTATTAAACATTGAATTTTTTTTTTTATAATATTATTATTGATCCGTTTTCTTATGATCAGAAGCTACTTAAAAATGATTTTTTATAATTTTTATCTCCTATTGTTTAAAAAATTGTTATAAACAAATGCGTTGTTTATGAGATAATTTAAAATTTTTTTTCGATAACATAACTTTGATGATAATTATGATTTTTTTAAAAAAACCGTTTCTTAAAAAATTTTTTTATTGCTGAAAAACGCATTTGTTGATTAACAATTTTTTTCTCCCACTTCTAATTAACATTAAGGAACCATTTATTTTAAATCATTATTTATTTTTCTTTTTGATATAAAAAAAAAAATTTAATTTTTCATTGTTTATGTAATAAACAATTTGTTATAAACAAATAAATTTTTACCTTTTATTTTTTTCTTATTTTACTTAATGTCACAAAAACTGACATGATCTATTTTTTTCTTTTTAATTTTTTTTTACTATTTTTTTTTAATTTTTAAATATTCGTTGTCTGTAATTTCGTCATTCTTGCCTGGTTTTTCATCCTTCAAATTATTATAATTTATAAACTAATGGAGATATGATGAAAACACCCAAGATTTATTTATTCTTTATTAGTTAAAGAATAAATTCAGCTGAAAAGTTTAGTTGATACTAATTTATTTATTATATTTATAGCAATTGTTAATGAAAAATACTCTGGAAAATTTTTTTTTTTTGCTTTAATGCTTAAAAATCTTATCAATTATTAAAAATATGACTATCTCATTTAAGCATCTTGTTTACTGTTCATTAGTAAACGATTTTATCATCTACATTTTAATCTTACTATTTTAATATCTACATTGTTATTTTCAGTTAGTTTCAAGTTGACATCCAAGCTCTACGTTTCATTCGATAAATATAATATTGTGAATTTTACTATTAACGCGAATTATTCGTGAAAATGGATCCGGAAGTTTAAGAAATATGAATGAAGACGATAGTGCCTGTGCTGATTATGACATCTCTATTGGACAACTTGTGGAAACTTTGCTAGGGGACGAAGAGAACGATGAAAACATAATACAAGAAGAAACTGAAGACTACGAGCCTCCATCAAAGAAACGTTTAAAAAAATAAATATAATGTAAAATTAAATGAAAAAAAAATTATATATGTTAATAAATACTTGTGAATAAATGTTGTTAAATAAAACACAATGTAAAGATCATTCTTCCTTTCTAATACACTTAGGCTAATGAAATGTGCAAAAATGTTTATTTTACATAGTAATATTCAAAATTTGAAGTATAATTAAGTAAGATTAAAATGTAGATGATAAAATCGTTTACTAATGAACAATAAACAACAAGATGCTTAAATGAGATAGTCATATTTTTAATAATTGATAAGATTTTTAAGCATTAAAGCAAAAAAAAAAATTTTTTCAGAGTATTTTTCATTAACAATTGCTATAAATATAATAAATAAATTAGTATCAACTAAACTTTTCAGCTGAATTTATTCTTTAACTAATAAAGAATAAATAAATCTTGGGTGTTTTCATCATATCTCCATTAGTTTATAAATTATAATAATTTGAAGGATGAAAAACCAGGCAAGAATGACGAAATTACAGACAACGAATATTTAAAAATTAAAAAAAAATGGTAAAAAAAATTAAAAAGAAAAAAATAAATCATGTCAGTTTTTGTGACATTAAGTAAAATAAGAAAAAAATAAAAGGTAAAAATTTATTTGTTTATAACAAATTGTTTATTACATAAACAATGAAAAATTAAATATTTTTTTTTAATATCAAAAAGAAAAATAAATAATGATTTAAAAAAAAAGGTTCCTTAATGTTAATTAGAAGTGGGAGAAAATAATTGTTAATCAACAAATGCGTTTTTCAACAATAATTTTTTTTTTTAAGAAACGGTTTTTTTTAAAATATCATAATTATCATCAAAGATTATGTTATCGAAAAAAATTTTAAATTATCTCATAAACAACGCATTTGTTTATAACAATTTTTTAAACAATAGGAGATAAAAATTATAAAAAATCATTTTTAAGTAGCTTCTGATCATAAGAAAACGGATCAATAATAATATTATGAAAAAAAAATTTTCAATGTTTAATAAAGCTTTATAATTTTTCACCTTAGTAAATTGTTAATTACAAAATGAAAATTTACAATTTTTTAATTTTTCCAACGGGAATCTATTCTAAGACCTTTGAAAAATAGCTCCACGAAAGAAAAAAATTCCTAGATTAATAGTTTAACAATTATCGCACTTGCAATGTTAATTAATGTTCGTGCTACAAAAATTGTTAATTAATTAATGGATAGCAACTTATTGAAAAATCGCGATAAAAATTTTTTGACCACGGATTATTGTTTATTGATCTGTCCTGTAGGCACCTGAATTTTTTCAAATTTTAATTTTCATATTTAATAAGTTTAAATAATATTTATTCATTAAAGGTCCGAAAGAGGCGTGGCTTGCGCAAGCCGGAGTACCCGTTTTCGGGCGTATTTTCAACCCTCTGGGAAAATTATAAATATTAGTCCTACAATTCCGGGAGTAAGAACTTTTTTTAGGAAATTTCCTCCTCTTTCTGAATCTTTTTTCAAATTTGAAAAATCTTTATTGGTTTATGAGATATTTGCAAAAAACTAAACCCCCCTTTTTTTTAGTTAATTGTTAATAACTTTTGTAATTTTTATTTGCGGAACTTCATTGTTTTTCGAAAACTATCTAGATGCCATTCCGAATCTAATGACACCTCAATCATAATTTTCGGAGACTGCTGAAAAAAGTTGACCAAAAAGGCACTTGTTGACTAGACTATAAATAGTTCCGCGGAGACGATAAGGATTTGAAGGAATAAATAAGCTTATCGTATCCAGCCCTGGAAACAGTGCCTTTGATTTAGTACTTCCGGAGTAACACACCTCTAGACAGCACCCGACCAATCTGATCACTTTATTTCAGTCTTGGTTTCCGTGGCACTTCCATTCTTCCACATTCGCATTGTAAATCTGTTTGACCGACCCCGATCGTCGAGTGATTAGTGACCCTGACTACGCAATCGACGGGGCTCGGGTTTGATCCCCGACGGGGATAAGCATTTGTGTGATGAGCATAAATTTTTGTATTTCTGGGTTTGGGTGTTTTATTAAATATATTCTAGTATTTATATATCTATTTCTATGTATTAGTATCGTTGACTAACATTCATAACACAAGCAAATAATTTTCTTACTTTAGGGTTAGATCAGTAAGTGTAATTTGTCCCGTGAATATTATATGCCATTTTTGTTACATGTCTGGGCCATCGGAGCATGCCCTTTCTCATCGTTACACCGACACTCTTACACTTCACTATTAAGAACCTAGTCAGCGAGTATTAAACCACATATTTTGTCAACCGAACACGATTACGTTAATAAGCACCAACGCCTCTGCGGCAGGATCAGGTAAGGCAGGATCGCAAGTCTAACCCAGGCCATATGTCACAGCCTCTAGCTTTTTAGCAACATTTAGCTTTCTTTCGCTTGCCTAGTGCCTGGTGAAATCATAGGCGTATTTAGAAGGGGGCGGGTGGGCCACGCCCACTCTAGGATTTGGGATACCGAATCGAAATTCTAGGCTGAACATCTAACTTCATACAAAAATCATTGAAGTCAATTATCTACAATCGAGCAATCTATGTATGTCATTATTTTTAACTTCCCGCTACGTATGTAGATAATGAAGTTAGAATAATGAATTTTGCCCCGATTTTCGAAAATCGAGTTTTTACCAGATCTCCATGTTTTGAGGTCCATGGAACCTTTTTTTGACTATTTTCACGATGACGTCAATAGGTCTGTATGTATGTATGTATGTATGTGTGTGTATTTGTGTGTATGTATGTGTGTATGTAAACATCTCACAACTGAAAATTTGAATCAAGTCGGCCCAGGGAATTTTGAGAAATATTGAAAAAACCACAAAAATTTTTTTTGAGGAACATTATTTTTTTCAACATAACTTCCAGATTATAATGTACCGATTGAGAACAAAAACTAATCAGCTCTATTTCTCAAAATACTACGTTTAATGCATAAATTGCATCAAAATTGGTTTATTCGTTTGGGAATAATCGTTGACAAAAATTTGGAAAAAATATTTTATCGACATAACTTCGAAATTTTTAACCAATCATTTTTTGGTATTTTACAATTCTTAGTAATAAATAAACCACGTTGAATTCCATTTCAAAAATCAAAGGAGTAATGCGAGCCAAAAAGTGTCGACAAAAGCGCACGGTTGTGGATTTCCAGACATCGAGGTGGTGAGGATGGAACTTTAAATTTTGACGCGATGTCCGATGGTGGAATTTAGCGGCAGGCATTAGTCCGAACAACTCGTCGGAACACTCCCCATGATAAATACGGTAAAAGATGCAGAGCGAGCCTATATCTTTGCGTAACGCCAAAGAGTCAAGCCGGTTAGAAATAGCTTGGTCGTCGACGATTCGAACCGCTCTACGTTGAATGCGATCAAGAGGAAGAAGCTGGTACTGAGGAGCTCCGGCACAGATGTGAGAACAGTACTCCATGTGAGGTCGAATTTGGGCCTTGTAAAGTTGGAGGCGATGAGCTGGCATGAAGTACTGCTTTGCTCTACTGAGTACACCAAGCTTTTTGGAGGCTAGTTTAGCCTTCCCTTCCAAATGACCGCGGAACTGAACGTTGTTCGATATGTCGACTCCCAGAATTCCAATACTGGCTGAGGCTGTCAGGAGAGTGTTTTCGAACCGAGGTGATACGACGAAGTGTGTTTTTTTTGCGGTGAACGCACAGAGCTTCGTCTTTTTGGGGTTAAATGTAATAAGGTTTTGATGACCCCATTCTGAGACATCAGTTAGTTGATTCTCGAGTTCAGACACGAGCTTGATCCGGCTCTCTTCGACGTGTTCCCGAGAAATACCGCTACGGCCGGAGTATGTAGCATTAACAGTACTGTCGTCCGCATAGCAAAGTATGTTACTAATTCGCAACATATCATTGATATGCAGAAGAAACAGTGTCGGTGATAGCACGCGGCCTTGGGTAACACCAGCATTGACAGGTTTAAGATCGGAGCATGCACCGTCGACTACGACCTTAATGCTCCGATCAGCCAAAAAACTGGTGATCCACTTGCATAGTTTCTCGGGAAGCCCATAGGAAGGCAGCTTTGAGAGAAGCGCTTTATGCCATACCCGATCGAAGGCCTTCGCTATGTTTAAACTAACTGCCAATGCCTCCTCCTTGGACTCAACTGCCTCCGCCCAACGATGTGTCAGGTATACTAGAATATCACCAGCTGAGCGGCCACGACGGAAACCGTACTGACGATCACTAATCAGCTGGTGCTCTTCTAAATACTTCAGGAGCTGACAGTATATAAGTGTCTCCATGACTTTGGAGAACAAGGAGGTTATGGCTATTGGCCGATAGTTTGACGGATTAGAGCGATCTCCTTTTTTAGGAATGGGATGCACTAAAGCTGTTTTCCATGAATTCGGTACCACGCCGAGTGAATAGGAGAGCCGGAATAGGTGCGTCCATACTGGCGCCAACTCTGGAGCACATACTTTTAGCACAACAGGAGGGATGCCATCAGGCCCACTCGACTTGTGGATGTCCAAAGAAAGAAGTGCTTTACGCACAGCTGACTGCCGAAACTGCGGTTCTGGCATGAAACTATCACACTGCGGGATGGTAGGCGGTGTTCCCTCGGTCATCCAGAGTCGAGTCGCAAAGAACGAGCCCAGAAGATCGGCTTTCTCCTTTGCGGTATGGGCCAGAGAGTCATCGTCTCTGTGCAAGGATGGAAATGAATGCTGGGAGAAATTCCCTAAGACAGCCTTGGCGAGAGACCAGAACGCAGGAGTGCCAGAAGGAAGGCGAACTAATTTCTCACCAATTCTGCCAATGTGTTCCGCTTTTGCCTTGGCGATTTTGAAGAATCTCGAGAAAGAGTTGTACTCCTTTCGTAATGCGCTAGTTTTTACATCACGAGATGCCGACGCAGCAGCCCAAGCTCGGTGGCATTCCTGCTTTCGGCGTAAAGCCGCTTTGCATTGGCGACCAAACCAAGGCTGAGACTTGCCACCGATGGGCACCGCAGAAAACGGAATGAAAAGTTCCATGCCCTGCAGCACCACATCAGCGACAGAGTCAGCGACAGCATTCGGATCATCCAGCGAGAAGCACAACGGCCCCCATGGGTAGGATGCAAAGAAAGACCGCATCCCGTCCCAATCTGCTGACCTATAGCGCCAAATGCGACGACAGCCTGCAAAAGGAGGCCGTGATGGGCGCGTGACCGGCACTTTGCTCCGGATCAGGCAGTGGTCCGACGCGCCAAGTGGAGCGTCCACCGATACCTGATACGATCCGGATGAGAGGTCAGCAGGAGATCCAACAGTGAAGGCGTATGGCCATCCACATCGGGAACACGCGTAGGCGAGGTTACCAATTGTGTTAGACCATACGCCAAGGCAAAATCGTGAACAGACCTCCCCGCATGATCGGTGGTGCGAGAACAAAGCCATTCGGCGTGGTGGGCATTAAAATCACCCAAGATCACGATCTCTGCAGAGGGGGTCTGCTCTTACACGGAATCCACAGCCGTTTATAAGCGCTCAATGAGCCGGTCAACTTCAGTATTCCCGCTATGGGACCTGTATAGGCACGCGTAGCTGCGTGGATGGTCGTCGCAAGCTACGCGTAACCAGAGGATGGATAGGTCCTGACCTTCAAGTCTGCCGAGGCGCCGGTAACAGATATCTTCTCTGACGTATGCGCACACACCAGCCCGCGGTGCAAAGGAATGTTCCAGTTTGTACCCCGGGTAGGAGAGGTAGGAAGTATCAGCCGGAGAAGATATCTGTGTCTCGGTCAAGAAGAGCAAAGCTGGCTTCGCCGTCTCGAGATGGTAGTGGACGGCGTCCAGGTTGGAATGAAGGCCCCTGATATTGCAGAAATCCACAGTAAGTGTGGTAGGGGGTGCCATGGTGTTCTTGCTCTGTTTGCCCCGGACAGAATTGTCTATGAGCGCAGTTTTGCCCCCCCCCCCCCCCAAGAATACGCAGGGCAGCCTGAGCATCCATGATCTGGCTGGAATCCAGAGCACGGTTGCTCAGGGGGGATACTCCACTGCTGGTGCAAGTGGTACCCCCCTGGGGTAGTTTTTTTTAAAATAGCGCATTCATTCATAGTGTGCGGGGGAGGGGGGGGGGGGGGGGGGGTTAGGCCTCCAGGACTCTCACAAACCAGACGAAACGCAGCAGCAGAGCTGCTACTTTACGTCGGTGTCAAGTGAGAGAGTGGTATCTACCACGTATTCTTTTAAAAAAATATATCTAATATATCTAATAAAGGCGTGATCTACAATCGATATCGAAGCCAAAAATATTGTTTTTAGAATTTTTGTCTGTTTTTCTGTTTGTCTGTATGTATGTCCGGGGTAAACTCAAAAAGTAATGCATGGATTTACTTCAAATTTTGCATGAATATTACTAAAAAGTGGGGTCAACATATAGGTTACATATTATCACGCTATCACCTACGCGGGAGGAGCTGTGCGGAGTAAACGAAGTCCGCGCGGACGAAGTCGCAGGCAACAGCTTATTATATATACATGTGCGTGTACATTCTTGATCTATATACATATAATAAAATCGTAGGAAACTCAAAACTGTACATTGAATATTTTTTTTTTAAATACTTGGGGCGTGATCTATAATCGTATCGAAGCCAAAAATATAGTTTTTAGAATTTTTGTCTGTTTGTCTGTTTGTCTGTATGTATGTCCGGGGTAAACTCAAAAAGTACTGCATGGATTTACTTCAAATTTTGCATGAATATTACTAACAGATCGGGTCAACATATTGGCTACATATTATCACGCTATCACCTACGTATACGGGGGAGGAGCAGTGCGGAGTAAACGAAGTCCGCGCGGACGAAGTCGCAGGCAACAGCTAGTTAACAATAAAGTATACATGTGTGTGTACATTCTTAATTAAAAAAGTATGATAAATAGGTATCGATTTAAGCTATTGATTTTTTGCTAAAGCAATATTTCAGATCTCAAAACTTGAGTTTGCAAAAATTGCATTCAATTCGAAAATCAAAATCGGTCATCGTTTCCAAAAAATATAGCTTTTTAAAAATCAATATACTGCCGTTTTTAACAAAATATATGTTTGAACCGAAAAAATCTATGCTTATAGTTTTTACTTCTTTGAGCTTAAAATAGGTACCTAATTTAGCGGGAAGTTTCAAGGATGACCTGCAGGGTCCACCGTTACAGATTTTTTTTGTGGTAGAGGCTTAGGCCCCTCCTGAAAAATAACTAGATACGCCAATACTAGCATCAAAACTGGTAATCTATTCTTTGAAAAGGGTCTGATTCAGTACGGTTAAATAATATTTATACTTAAATACCTAGTTGGGTAATAATTGCTAATGAGGGAATCGGCTCCTCGGCTGGGCGTGACAATATTTACTTACTAAGAAGTTTTTGACTGTTGTGTTTAACTGACCTAAAAATATTGTCGTAATTAAATTAATAAACGTAATTTAATACCAGTTAAATAACTTATTTGTTGTAAATAAAATTTAATATTTCTAGCGATATCACGTTGGTCGAAATTCATCCGCTAGGAAAAAATCTAAAATAAAAGCATCCTAAGTTACTCCTTATTGCCGTGGTTTAAAAAGACAGTCCCGGGGTTTTACCCGCAGTTCCCGTTACCGTAGGATTTCCGGGATAAAAACTGTCATATGTCCTTTCTCGCCTCTCAAACTATATTTGTACCAAATTTCATTCAAATCGGTCCAGTAGCTTGGACGTGAAGAAGAGACAAACAGACAGAGGTACTTTCGTATTTATAACTAGCTGTTGCCAGCGACTTCGTCCGCGTGGACTTCGTTTACTCCGCACTGCTCCTCCCCCGTAGGTGATAGCGTGATAATATGTAGCCTTTATGTTGACCCGATCAGTTAGTAATATTCATGCAAATTTTGAAGTAAATCCATGCAGTATTTTTTGAGTTTACCCCGGACCTACATACAGACAAACAGACAAAAATTCTAAAAACTATAATTTTTGCTTTGATATCGATTGTAGATCACGCCCCAAGTATTCTTTTAAAAAAATATTCAATGTACAGTTTTGACTTTACTACGATTTTATATGTATATAGATATTAATATGGGTAATGGTAGTGTCGGTAATGTTTATTTTTATGTCAGCTACAGGTAACTGCAGCAAGGTATGCACAGGAAGATAGTTTCAATTTTACCTTACACGTTGTTTAAAAATTAAAACATGGTTTACACAAATATAAATAACTAAAGCAAATCCATGAAGTACTTTTTGAGTTTACCCCGGACATACATACAGACAAACAGACAAACAGTCAAACAAACAAACAGACAAACAGACAAAAATTCTAAAAACTATATTTTTGGCTTCGATATCGATTGTAGATCACGCCCCAAGTATTCTTTTAAAAAAATAATCAATGTACAGTTTTGACTTTTCTACGATTTTATTATATGTATAGATAATGTGTTTCTAACATATATAATAAAAATATATAAAAATCAATCCCTATTTTCCTTGGTCACGACATCACGTCTGAATGGCTTTTTTTTTTGTTGTTGTGTTTGTAATTGTAAGGAAAAGGTTCTTATAAAAGAAAATATTAAGAAAATTGCGCGGAAAATTACAAAATTTAAGAGTACTTAACCACCATATAAAGTTTAATGCCATTTCGGCTGCGTGGAAGGACAATCCCGTAGTCTTATATAAATTACGTGTCACGTTGTTTGTCCGCTATGGATTCCTAATATGTAAGGCAAAACAACGTTTGCCGGGTCAGCTAGTATAAAAATATTAGCTTTTTACAGTCCTTCACAAAATAAACTTTATCCCAAATTTCATACTCCTATTTTTGCGTAATTGATGTAAAAGGGTACAAAGGTTACTTCATGTATTAATATATAGATTATTCAGGTTTATTCGGGTTATTGTTTCTATTAGGTATTTTTATTATAGTCGAAGAAGCGACATTAATCAAAAAATTAAACTTATCTGTTGAGTTAATGAAATAATGTTTCGTAATCTCGCATCTATTTACATTAATTATTTTTTCTTATTAGCTGCAAATAATTTCAAGGTGAATGGCAGTTAAAATATATCTATATTACATACTAGCTGTTGCCTGCGACTTCGTCCGCGCGGACTTCGTTTTCTCCGCAATGCTCCTCCCCTGTGGGTGATAGCGTGATAATATGTAGCCTGTATGTTGACCCGACCTGTTAGTAATATTCATGCAAGATTTGAAGCAAATCCATGCAGTACTTTTTGAGTTTACCCCGGACATACATACAGACAAACAGACAAAAATTCCAAAAACTATATTTTTGGTTTCGGTATCGATTGTAGATCACGCCTCAAGTATTCTTTTAAAAAAATAATCAATGAACAGTTTTGACTTTTCTACGATTTTATTAAAAAGTATCTGCACGACCGCATCCCCGAAGGGGTAGGCGGAGTTACCACAAGTGCACCCACGATTAGCCGAAGATACTTGGTCCCATAAATGTGATAGGTGGCAAGCCTATCGCCAACCGGGCACTTTCCAATCCCGGGCAACTTTGTGTACTTATCAGAAAATTGAAAAAACACTTTTTTTATATGTGCCCGACCCGGGAATCGAAACCGGAACCTCATGTGGTCAACGCCAACGCTGAACTACTAGACCACAGAGGCGATTTATTATATGTATAGATAAATTATAATAAAATCGTAGTAACAGTTTTTAGAATTTTTGTCTGTTTGTCTGTATAAGCCCGGAGTAAACTCAAAAAGTGCATGGATTTACTTCAAATTTTGCATGAATATTACTAACAGGTCGGGTCAACATATAGGCTACATATTATCACGCTATCACCTACGGGGGAGGAGCTGTGCGGAGTAAACGAAGTCCGCGCGGACGAAGTCGCAGGCATCAGCTAGTTATTTATATTTGTGTAAACCGTATTTGTAATTTTTAAACAACGTGTAAGGTAAAATTGAAACTATCTTCCTGTGCATACCTGGCTGCAGTTACCTGTAGCTGACATAAAGGTCGCTGTCGCTGTCTGTTGGAACGTGTGTCATGTCATATCATATTATTAAGATTTTTTGAAGTGAAAACTTCTTTAGGCGCGTTGAGCGTTTTGGTAGAGGGTAAAATCCTCGGTTCGCGTCACGGACATGCTAATGATAATAGTATACCTATAGCTATGTTTTGCATATAGTTTTAATTACTCTCAACTTAATAGTTCCGTTTTCACTTCTATCGGCAGTCCCACGACTGCTACTGTTTTTTTTTCATGCGAAATGCAGTAACTTACCTACTTTAAAATAAAAACGTAAATTCTGTGGCGGATCCAGAATTTTTGTTTGGTGCGGAGGGGGTTGTTGAATTGAGTGAAGCACCTTAATACGTATGGCTTTGTTCATTACTCAAGCGCACTGATATAAAAAACCCAAGATACACAATAAGTGGCTCAAAAACGCCCTCCAAAAATGAGCGCACAATTTTAAATTGTGCGCTCATTTCAAATAGAATTGCGTCGCGATCAAGGAAGTTATATTCTACCCGGAATGCTTACGCGTACTTCAAAATCGTTCCGAAGAGTACCACGACATGAGTGGAGTGTGTCTCTTTCTACTAAATAAACCGCCAATCGGCATATGTAAGTGTGGCCATGCGTAGTTTGCAAATTACTACTAAGTAATTCTACTAATTTGAGAAACAGTTTTTACATTGCTTACGTAGTTACGTAATAATTAAAATAAGCACATTTTAGAACTCACTATGTTAATTACAACACATTTAATGCTAATTTATTTATCGACGTGTATGAATAAAAAGGATTTAACGATTCCCGAATATATAAAAATCTACCATTTAGATAGTTTTATTTACACTGGCAATTGCAAGAAAGGGACAACATCCACTCTTCTCGTTGTCTTGCTCAGAACGTTTTTCCCCTCTGTTAAGTAAGAAACAAATGTCAACTTTATTTGTTACGAAATAAAGTACATTTTTATTTTTCAAATATTGCTTCGTAGTAATTCCAGTTATCGTATATAAGTTCCTTGGTCGCGATACTGTCAATTTTATTACTTTTCGTACATTTAATTGCTTTGTAAAAATAACAATAAATCTTGCGTTTAAGGTTGAATATGCAAAGATATATGTTTTTGCCATATCTATAACTATTTAAGGACACTTCTGAGTGCTAGGTTTGTTCGGTACTGTGCATCTTGGCTTTTTTGTATCAATGCTCAAGCGTTACAATAATGAAGGGATTTAGAGTCGTCTCGATATTTGTGTGGATTTTGTACGAGGATCGGAAACGCTTATCACAATGGCTGAACCCAGGTGAACCAGCCAAATCCTGCCACAAGCGGAAGTTGATTCAGAATAGGGCACTATTAGCGGAGACTAGTGGTCAGTAGACTGGTCAGTTTCTCTAACCACTGTGGGTTATGGTAATGGTTATATAACCACAGCATATGGTCTCTCACTTTGAGGAGCTGCAATCGGAATAGGTAATTTGTCTACAAAAAAATAGATGTGCATACATTCTTCATATTTCGATTAATAAAATATACCTAAATTTTTTTCCATATAAAATAAGCTAATTGCATATGTGAGGGTCAATATATATCAATACGTAAAAAATTAATAACATACAATTTACATAACTCAAAATTTAATAACATTGCGCGCTCGCCGGGTGCAAAAAATGGCTTAATTGAACTTTATTTTACGAACAAAAAGCTGAAATGTATAATTAATAAGTATATTAAGTACGCCTAAATATAGACCACTTGATCACCAGTGTTTATTATCGTAGCTGTAATTCAGTAAGTAAAATATAATCCAGTATATTTTTAAATCCTTTGTTTTATTTTAGCAAAATTTAGGTTGTCTTATTTTCTTCATTGAATTGAGACCAAATTTAGGTTAAAATTACGTTTATTTAGTGTAAACATACAGTTACCTAGAGCTTGATATGATGGCAGATCAGGGTTAGCAGCACACATACTACGGAGATCTCTGATTCCTCTCTCCAGATCTCCCGAATTTTCTCTCAACTCCTGCTTAATGACTTCCGCTTGTTTTGCAGATGGACCTTCTAAAAAAGCCATAATTCACTTCACTTAATAACAATTAATTTTAAAATATTTATTAATGCTTTACGCAGCGAACTCAGGTTGAGCAAGGGCAAAACTGCTGGCGGTTTGTAATTCAGTCTCTTTTATAAACGCGGTCTAACGTCGACACTGACTAGGGTTGCGACATTTATTTTTTTCTGACAGTAGAAAAATATCAACGATATTTTCTTTCTTTTAATTACAAAAATGTAAAATATTTTAATATTAAATACATTAATTGTTACTAGTTAATCGTCAAACGGATCAGTTTATGAAAAAATCATTATCAAGCAAAAAATTGGAACTCCTGAATTAATTTTAATAAAATAAGCAAATTTATTGTAGAAATTATTTGTAGAAAAAGAAAATTGTATTGAAATTTATTTTCTGTTGATGTACAAGAATACACAAAAATAACTCAACAATCAAGACATTTCTAAAGCCATAGTGCAAAATATATTTTGGGTAAAGAAAAGAAACTTTGTTCATAGTAAGTAGTGGGTAAATAAATATTAGTACCCAGATGACCAAGTTTTGCTCAGCTGCTATTTTACTAAAACGACGTTTTTTAAATAGAAAATCGGTTTAGATCGATTGCGATAAATCGAATGAAACCCGAACCCAAAACCTCCTGTATACCCATAGGCGTACCCAGGTTCTAGGCCAGGGGGAGGCAACCGCAACATTTTAAGACTATATTTTTATCTACAATAGTAGAGAGGTTAACAAATTCCGGGGGGGGGGGGGGGGAGCAGCTGTCCCTCCCTGCCCCCCTCCCCTCGGTACGCTCATGTGTATACCAAATTTCATAAAATTTCATAAATATATATATAAGAATTGCCCGTTTAAAGGTATAGCATAGATAAATATCTATATATAGTAAAAGTATCTTCTAAAAATAATTAATTATTTTCATAATATATTTTTGAAGGTATTTGTTTACGCGTTTAAAATTTTCGAAGTTGCAGATATTAAAAATAATAATGATACTAATACATAGAAATAAATAGAAAACTTTTGTGATGATATTTTAATCCTTGTTTTGAACAAGCAATTAATCGATCTCTTCTTAAGCGTTCTGTAGAAGATTTGACTTTATTTCAAAAACCAGCCTCATTTTTTACTTACTGTGATTTCTTGGACTTGCAGCAGATGTAAACAAATTTATAACACCATTAAGCTTAAAGAGCTTAATGTATTTTAAAAGTATAAGTATATTCTTAGATTACATATTGTTTCTGTAATTTTCTTTTTGGAATCATCGTATAGTTCATGCAGTCAAATTATTTTAATGGAATAATAGCTTGCACTTAGCGCCACTTAGCTCTTTGGCGCAGAAATGATTTCTGAAATACATATTTGTCTCATGCGGCACTTATGAATATATGGTTACTACAGTATTACACAGTTAATAAAATACGACTAATAAACAAATATTGCTTTTGTATATCAAATATTTTAAATACTCATATGTTTTAGGTTTAGGTTTAGATATCGATTTTCAGATGCAGTCTTTTTATATTATATTACATTTTCCTTTTACTATTTTTTTTATTCTCTTTGCTATTTTTTTGCTATTTTCATGCTCTAAATATTCTTGTACAGTGTGCTAGTTAAAACATTCGTGTGAGTGGTTTTCCTCTTCAACAACCTAAACTTGCATACATAATAAAGTCTATATGTACGAGATGATACCCATATACCCATGACCCAGATACTAAAATTGAGCATAATATAAGAAAGCCACAAACGGAACAGTAATTACAATTAACATTGTTTAAACAAAAATAACATAAGCTCAAAATCGTGCCTACCTTAAATCAGCCGTACACAATTTTTATTTTTTCTCTTCAAAATCGACCTATTGCTTACACCACCATAACGGGTTGACAGAGGCGGGCGGGTGTCCCCTGCTATGTATAATAGGTGAAACCGACTAGATGACGCTAATGGTTTCGGCACTTACCCCAAGGGATCAACTTGTGCTACTTTCCCCTACATATCGACTAATTTTATATTTACAGAGCTTCGTTGTCTCTTTTACTATAATATGACGTTGTTCTATTGCCTCATAAATTCGATGTGAATTATTTAACCACAGGAAAGAAATTTGCATTTTAAATTGCAAGGGTAAGTATGCAACGCAATCACATTATCGCTAAATCTCACTGGAATGCGATACACTCTCACTAAATTTTTTTCCGAACGCTTTTTCACCGAAAACTGAATTTCAGAGTTTGTTTTGAATATCGTACTAAAGCGTGAATATGAGATCTACTGTTAAGTTTAAAAACACCGTATTGTAATTTTATATCAGTTGTCAACCCTAACGCTAACCGCGAAGGTAACGTTGAACCATTTATAACAAAATTAATTTACTTTACTATCATTCGTATTTTGTGGAATTAGTTTACTGCGTAAGAAACAAATTAATCAAGGCCCCGGAATTACCCGTTCAAATAACACTTCAAACATATAATAATAATAATTTGAAACGTATCTTTGCCAAAACAACGACGTCGGCACGATACCTTTACATATATTATTATTTTAATAAAAATATAATAATCGGGTAATAAGCGATATTAATCGGGAGATAAATGAAGTCCGCGCGGACGAAGTCGCTGGCAACAGCTAGTCCGCAATAAGATAATTCGCAATCGTAGGCCAGAGCGTGAGAAGAGCGTTTTCCAAAATTTTTCCTCTCAACTCGGTAATACGGTTACATTAGTTAATTAAAATGTCCATTTTGTAAGAAAATATATTAAACTTCGCTTATACAATTTCTACAATTTATTCAGTAACTAGCTGTTGCCAGCGACTTCGTCCGCGCGGACTTCGTTTACTCCGCACAGCACCTCTCCGCTAGGTGATAGCGTGATAATATGTAGCCTATATGTTGACCCGACCTGTTAGTAATATTCATGCAAAATTTGAAGTAAATCCATGCAGTACTTTTTGAGTTTACCCCGGACATACATACAGACAAACAGACAAACAAATAAACAGACAGACAGACAAACAGACAAAATTCTAAAAACTATATTTTTGGCTTCGATATCGATTGTAGCATCACGCCCCAAGTATTCATTTAAAAAAATATTCAATGTACAGTTTTGACTTTCCTACGATTTTATTATATGTATAGATTGCACTTGCCATGGCTAACCACCCATCCATTTTACTTACATATATTATTCTATTTTCATTTTATAAACTTATTTGTATTTCTTTTTTATTTATACTTATAAATCTACACGACACGGAGTATTTTCTTAGGTAACTATCTATACTATAATTTGAATAGCACTGCCAGCTGTGTCAGCGTGGTTTGGCTGACACTGAAAATCAGCGTTGGGATAAAAATCTCAATATTAGTTGAGTGTTGACTATTTTGAGAAATCACACCACTTAAATCTTAATGCAGTTAACATTGGACACCAAACGCTAGGTTACAATAAATAGATTCTCTGTACGTTTTAGATTGTTCTATTTTTATATAATATGATATGCCTAATTTGTTGCCTTTTTAGGGTTCCGAAGTAAAGTAGGAACCTTTATAATAGCGGCCCATCCACTAACGTTCATTCCTTCAGACTTGTCCTGAAATGCAAACCGTACAGAAACGCGACGGTATAAAATAAAACCATTGTAGCCACTAATTAAACCACAATCCTACATTCTTTCCCCTGAATTATCACAACACGCCAGTCCGACCGGAAAAACAATCCTTCGATTACCATCCACACGTTTAGGTACTTTCCTGTCAGTTTGCATCTTGTCAGCCATACCCAAAGAGTATGTAACGTATTTGGCCATACCGAGGGATTGCGTGTCGGTGGATGGTTAAAATCCTATAATTTTATGAAGGTTGTTGTCATTTAACAGGATTGCCCGTCATTTTAAATTATCTTTAAAGAATATTTTCATTTTGCAACATGTGTACCCGTAAGTAAGAGATTGCTATTGCTCTGAGTATTTAAACCTAAAAGAAGACATAAAATGTGGGTAAAAATTGGTAATCAGAAAAGGAAAAATATAGTGATTAAAGGATTTTAAAAGATTTGGCATACAATGAACGCGACGATTTTAAAAACTAAAATAAGGATGTTTCTTTCTACAGATCTTTATTTTTAGGGTTCCGGAGTTAACTAGGAAAGCTTACAGTTTCGCTATTTTTTTTATATCATAAGGTAGCAAACAAGCAGATGGGTCTCTTGATGAAAAGAGTCAACCATCGCCTGTAGACACCAAAGGTGTTAATGGTGCGTTGCTATCTTGTGGCGAGGTCTAATGCCACATGCATAAGTTTACCGGCTACCTTACCCTCTAAACCGGAACACGACAGTGACAAGCACTGACGCTATTGCGGCAGGAATAGGTAAGGCGGTGGTACCAGACCCGGGCGAGACAATGCAGAACTCTACCACCTAGTAGCCACGATGTTAGTGCTTTTACGACATGCCTGGCAGAACGGCAGTTGGTCTATTCTTCAAAGGAGCCCGGAACCAACACAACACCACACACCATATCCGAGGGTCCGTCTAGCGCAGAGATCCTTGATGATTCCCGCCTCTACATTAATACCGTCTTACCTATTCCTCGTAAGAGGCGAAAGATTGACTATACGAGTCACGATCATCATGACTACTAGAGTCTAAAAATCTTCAACTTGCGATATATATTAGTCACAATAATAAAGTGATAACATAAAATTTGAAAAAAAAAATTTTTGGGTAGCTCCTCTACATGTAGGGTGGGCATGATAATTTTTTTTTCTCTTGTTATGGGGTATGGGATATCGTTGGATAGGTTTTTAAAAAAATATTGTAGGTTTGTGAAAACAGTTTTTGGATAAAGGGACTCGTTTTTGAAATTTAAGCTTTAAAGGGGTAATTTTTGTTGTCAAGTCCATTTTATCCTTTCGTGATGGAGACGAACACGAAATGATAACAAGCGTGAGCTCAATCACGCCGGATAAATAAACAGACACTAACTTGACTAGTTACCGCGTCGCGTCTTCACGGGAGGAAACGCGAGGTTTTAATACCGTCATTCTTTCTTGCTTTTGCAAATCCATTAACGTTCATTCCATAAGGATTGTAGATTTCGGCAGGAATGAACGTTAGTGGAAGGGCCACTAATTTCGCTATGTCCGTCCGTTCGCACGATTGGTCAGAGAATCTGTTCTGGTCTGAACTCGAGAATCGACTAACCTATGTCTCAGAATAGGGTCTTCAAAATCTTATTACATTTAACCCCAAACGCAGCTTTGTGCGTTCAGCGCTAAAAAACACCCTTTGTCGTATCACCTCGGTTCGCACTCGCCTGACAGCCTCAGCCAGTATTGGAATACTGGGAGTCGACATATCGAACAACGTTCAGTTCCGCGGTCATTTGGAAGGGAAGGCTAAACTAGCCTCCAAAAATCTTGGCGTACTCAGTAGAGCAAAGCAGTACTTCATGCCAGCCCATCGCCTTCAACTTTACAAGGCCCAAATTCGACCTCACATGGAGTACTGTTCTCACCTCTGGGCCGGAGCTCCTCAGTACCAGCTTCTTCCTCTTGATCGCATTCAACGTAGAGCGTTTCGAATCGTCGACGATCAGGCTATTTCTAATCGGCTTGACGGTATCGGTAGGTTCGCTCTGCATCTTTTACCGTATGTATCATGGGGAGTGTTCTGAACAGTTATTCGGATTAATTCCTGCCGCTAAATTCCATCATCGGACATCGCGTCAAAATTTAAAGTTCCATCCTCACCATCTCGATGTCTGGAATTCCACAACCATGCGCTTTTGTCGGCACTTTTTGCCTCGCACAACTCCTTTGTGGAACCAATTACCCTCGGGGTGTTTCCGAACGGATACGACTTAGGGACCTTCAAGAAACGAGCTTATTCATTCTTAAAAGACCGGCAACGCAGCTGCAAGACCCCCGGTATTGCAGTTGTCCATGGGGGGCGGTGATCACTTACCATCAAGTGCACCACCTGCTTGTTTGCCCCCTCTGCTATAAAAAAATAGTCCCTTAAACATGTTTAGCAAATGTCAAAACGCCTTAAAAGCTGTCAATTTAAACGTATTTAGTGACTTAAAATGATTTAAGCATTTTGGTGTAAGCCGCCCTTAATACATTATAATTATTAATCATAATTAACGATGTTATATGAATCTATGCATTGCCTAATATTCTTTGAAAATCGATAGCTACAAAATATCTACTTTGTAAAGATTGTTTATCCCCATTAAGTAAGAAAGTAAGTCACATTTCAGAAATCGCAGCCGGGTTTTCATCTAGTTATTTTAAATTGTATGCAGAAGAGTTCGTTATGTTGTTTAGATGGCGCTGCACAACAATCAGATAGATCACGCTATTTTACCTTATCTTTACATTTACATACAAATTTTAGTTACATTTAAGGTGCTTCCACACTTGTGACAATTTACCGAACATTATCCTGTGACCGTATCAGACACGCGTGCTAGGACCGATTAATGTGGACCTATTTTGTTACGCGAACAATTGCCACGAGCTGCAGTACGGTTCAGTCCATTCCGAACACTGAAAGAAACTCCTAAACACAGAATAAACGACAGGAAAATGTACGGAGTTACGATCTACTAGCCGGGCACAGTGTGGACGCTGTTCTGCGCACTGTCACGCATCTAAGCCACGTGCTACGAACCGATCCATACACAGTAGGTTTTTTTTCAAAGAGTATTTTCCCTATTGTTTGCGGACCAGGAGACGCCCACACTTGCATTTATGACACGCGTCGAAATACGGCCGATGACACGGATACAGACACGGGGTAGAAGTGGATCAAGTCGTGACGTGTAACGGTCGGTACATGCCCCGCCCGCACCCCACTGCCGCTCATTCACGCAGTGTCATTGTTTAGTTTTGTATTGCGACGATTGATTATTTAGGCATGGAGTGGATGTCATGTAGCGATAGTAGCGATGCCATGCCATGCGATCTATTTAGATACCATGCGTCTACACTTGTAACATTTCATCGTACATGGCTTGTGAACGTGTCAGTACAATCTATATCGTCCACATTTAACGTAATATGTCCTGTAGCGATGTCACGTAGTCCGGTCCGTCCTCATGTTACAAGTGTTGACGAACCTTTAGGTACAATTTAGTCTCCTAAGTATTTACAATATTATAATATTTTACATTTATCAATCGACGAAAAAAGGAGGTTATAAGTTTGACATATTGTATGTACCTATATAATAGCTGTGACCACGACAGCGTCCACATGGAAAAAAATCTAAAAGTCCCGGGGTTTTACCCACATAGTTCCTGATGCCGTGGGATTTGCGAGATAAAAACTATCCTATGTTCTTTCTCAGGTCTGAAACTATCTTTGTACCAAATTTCATTCAAATCAGTTCAGTGGCTTAGGCGTGAGGAACAGTGTTTTTTAACAGTAGGTAAGTTTTTAAATATTTTTTTTATATCATAAGATAGCAAACAAGCAGATGGGTCTCCTGATGGAAAGAGTCAACCATCGCCTATAGACACCAAAGATGTTAATGGTGCGTTGCTATCTTGTGGCGAGGTCTAATGCCACATGCATAAGTTTACCGGCTACCTTACCCTCCAAACCGGAACACGACAGCGACAAGCACTGACGCTACTGCGGCAGGAATAGGTAAGGCGGTGGTACCAGACCCAGGCGAGACAATGCAGAACTCTACCACCTAGTAGCCACGATGGTAGTGACTCGATAGCCAATCGGCCGCCTTTTACGACCTGCCTGGCAGAACGGCAGTTGGCCTATTCTTCAAAGGAGGTCGAGACCAACACGGCGAAAAATATTGTAGGGGGTGTGAAAACAAGTTTTCGATTAAGGTATTCCTTTGTAAAATATTAAGCTTTTAAGTGCTAATTATTGTTAGAATCAAGTCCCCCCGTCCACCCCCTCTCCCCCTCTCTGCAGGCTAAACGCTTGGTTTTGGTGGTTGAGAAAAAAATCATGGTAGTAGTAAATATGATGAAATTAAAAGGAAAACTAACACGGCTTAGAAGGCTTTACAAGTTTTTGAACCCTACATTGCGCGTGGCCGGAAACGCACTTTACCAATTTTATTTTTATACTAGCTGTTGCCCACGACTTCGTCCGCGCGGACTAGGTTTCCTCCGTACAGCTCCTCCCCCGTAGGTGACAGCGTGATAATATGTAGCCTATATTTTGTCCCGACCTATTCATACAAAAATGCACCTATTCATGCAAAATTTGAAGTAAATCCATGCACTACTTTTTGAGTTTACCCCGGACATACATACAGACAAACAGACAAAAATTCTAAAAACTATATTTTTGGCTTCGATATCGATTGTAGCATCACGCCCCAAATATTCTTTTAAAAAAATATTCAATATACAGCTTTGACTTTCCTACGATTTTATTATATGTATAGATGATACATAGGGTATGTTTACTGCACTGATGTTTTTTATGTACTATGTTGATTTGTCCATATTTTTTTTAAATTTCATGTTTTGTATTCGATGGTATTTTTTTATATTGTCAATTAATTCTGTTTTGTTTTGTGTTTTTATCCTATGTACTTATTTTTATTACGCTACTGTATTTGTTAATTACTGTAAGAGTTGTGGTATAAACGATTTCTATTCTACTCTATTATCATAATTTTAATGTATGATACACTAGCTGCAGCGTGCAGCCCGCTGCATTATAAAAGTTATTGGCAAATCCCGCGGGACCACTTAATTTTTCCGGGATAAAAAGTAGCGTATGTGCTATTCCAGGTCACCATCTACCTGTGTGCCAAATTTCATTCAAATCCATTCAGTAGTTTTTGCGTGATTGAGAAACAAACATCCATCCATACATCCAAACTTTCGCATTTATAATATTAATATAGATTCAGCAGTAAAGCTCCCGTTAAGTACATATTAAGTCCCTCGTGTTTGTCCGGGCTCCCTGTAAGGCACAGAACATCTGCCGTTTTGTCAGGCAGTTTGTAAGAGCTTGGCTGGTGTACATTGCGGGTAATAGTCGATAACTTGGTGACGACAACTGGTAACTGTCGATAACTGGATGACGATAACTGGACATAGTCGATAACTGGAGATTTTAAGAACATCGGTTTCTTTAGGATTTAATAATTATATATATAAATCATGATAATAATATATGCTATTCATATCTTAAAGACATATTTTACCATATTGAATATGGTAAAATATGTCTTTAAGATATTCACTCTTATTTTTAACACGATAAAAATCTTCCTTATTTTACAAACAAACGCGCGACCTTCCAAAAGTGTCGATTATTGGTGCCACTACGGTATTAGGTATGTACGTCATAATAACGAAAGAGGAACTAATTTTATTTCCTGTAAGCTAATTAATATTCTAAAAGTATTTATATTGACCGCCTTTTTACGTATAGCTTAAAATATTGGCTGAATCGAGATTAAATTGGAGGTAGTTCTTGGTATTATAATGAAGGTATGACGTAGGTAGGTAAAATGGGAATTCACGCGTGCGGAGCCATGAGCAACAGCTAGTACCTACCTAATATACCGTAACGCTTATTAACATGGACGTTTCTCGAAGTTTTACAAGGCTTTTATTAGAATGTAACCATAATAACAATGATCTGAAATACGATAAAATCAACGACCTTGTATCAAACAGGGTAACTTTTGCTTGGGGCCGCCACCTGCATGGTAGTTTCTCAATTTCAATCAACCTGATGGAGTACAACTGTATATTGACAAAAAACTTTGTTTTTCCTTTGGTTTCAAACGTTTGAAGAAAAACCATTAGGTAGGATTTGAACTAATAAAAAAAGGAAGCGTAGGTATTTACGTAAACAAAAAACCCTATAGTTTGTGGAAAAACCAGATATTGCCAGTGTGTTATTTTGTTAAATTTTTAATAAGTAAAAAAACGTGCCGGCAATTTTACATGAAAGGGCGTGCTGGCATGACGCTATAACTCTCATCGAACTTGGCACGAATTTCATCTGCGAGGATGTATACACAGACACAGATGCGTTTACTTATCGGTCCAGGCGGTAAACTATTACATACCTTTATATCATAGTCATCCATACTAATATTTTAATGCGAAAGTAACTCTGTCTGTCTATCTGTCTGTTTGTCTCTTGTTCACACCTAAACGACTGAACCGATTTAGATGAAATTTAGTACAAATATATTTTGAGACTCGAGAAAGGGGGCGTTCATAAATTACGTGAGGTGTTTTTTTAAATTTTTTGTCCCTCCCTCACCCCCTGGTGAGATGTTGTAAGATTTTATTCAACCCCCTCCACCATCCCCCAATTTTACGTGAGATTTTTCAAAATGTGGGTTTCTTAAATATGTAAACGCGTTGGATTGTTATTGTAAAAAGGAAACAAAGTTAAAACACAACACGGGTTACACTGTACCGTAAATTCAGATTAAATTGAGCTATTTGGTATAAAAAAATATGGTGATTTGACAGTAGTAATGTATAACGTCGATGTGTGAATGAAATTATTTCCTTTCGAACGAATTAGTGAATGATCTTAATCGTATTACGATTACGCTTAAGATTAAATCTTAAGCGTGTACAATCTGGATAATGGACCAAAATAGTATATTTTTTGTTTCAATCAAAAAAAAAATTGCGTGATATTTGCCGAAACCAGGGGGGTTGCGGCAAGTTTCACGCAATTTCTCCAACGTTAGATTAGATGAGATTTGACTCGACACCCTCTCCGCCATGAACATCTCACATAATTTGTGGGCGCCCCCAAAGGACATAGGATAGTTTTTATCCCGAAAATCCCACATGAACTATGCGGGAAAAATATGTGGGCGCCCCCAAAGGACATAGAATAGTTTTTATCCCAAAAATCCCACATGAACTAAGCGGGTAAAGCCCTGCGACTGTGTATCTTTTAAACCAAGGTAATAAACAGTAACTTAGGCTACTTTTATTTTAGAAATTTTTCCATGCAAAGTCACGGGCACAGCTAGCATTTAATATTTCCTTGTATTATATAATATATTTTGCAATTTCATAAGGGAATCAATTCAAACCCTATTTGGTACTTTTGGTACTATTGGGTAATTTTAACTAATATTACCGACAAGTTAATACGGAACCCTCGGTATGCGAGTCCAACTCGCACTTAACCGTTTTTTTACATTTATTTTTGTATTTTGATATTAAAATGAGATAAAGAAGTAAATAAAAAGAAATAATAATAATAGTGCCGAATCGCAAATGCCAGGTTTCCAAAACCTGACAGATACGGTCCGCTGTTATAGATACCTACCTGCATGGCAAAAAAGCATCGAACGACGCGGACGTATCAGCGTCACTAAAGCTAACATTGGTAAGCTAATTTGCTTTAGATTGCGAAATATTCGACTGAAGGTCATGCATTATGTGTCACAATGCTTAGCCGGCACTGGTGTATATCCAGTGGTCCACGAGACTAAATGACTTGTGTTACAGAACATATAGACTATCTAAAGCAGAAAGTTTGTATACAGGCAAACAGATCGAGTAAACCAGAATCGAATTTTCCGAAGCGGTCAAAGAAAGGTGTATGGAATTTGGAATAACCTGTTAATAGGCAACTTCCAGATATTCATGAAATTTTTCCATTTTGGAGAAATATCTGGTTGATTTTGTTCAATAACATCAATAGTGAATGGGTGAGAGTAGATGAGCGTTTGTGTGAATGTCTGCAACTATGAGGTCTGTTAGTAGTAGGTATAACGCCTTCTCATCCTTGACGTCCTAAGGATGAGAAGGTTCTATGGTCCATAATTGGAAATCTCCAGGACCAAACATAAATAAAATAATAAATAAATATTCACGGGACAAATTACACTTACTGATCTAACCCCAAAGTAAGCAAATTATTTGCTTGTGTTATGGGTGTCAGTCAGCGATACTAATACATAGAAATACATATATAAATACTTTTACATACATAATAAACACCCAAACCCGGAAATACAAACATTTATGCTCATCACACAAATGCTTGTCCCCGTCGGGGATCGAACCCGAGCCCCGTTGATTGCGTAGTCAGGGTCTCTAACCATTTGACCAACATACTCTATAACTTTTGGTTGATTTTCATTTTCGAAAATGAACTCAATAAAACATTCATAATACTCTTTTTTCTCATCTGGCGATCGAACTCGGGATTCAAGATTCTGAGTGCTAAGTGTGAGTTTCTCAAATGCGTTCGAATAACTTTACCATCGCGTTAATCGAATAAACTCTTTAATTAACGAGTATCGAGAAGCTGCGAGTGTGAGTCGCGATTTAGCCAAACCACTCGGTCGGCGTCCACTCATCGTGAATGGCGAACATTTGTTTCGTAATGTTGGTTGTACGTTAGCATCGAATGAATAACCAAACATTTTCAGAAGTACACAATTCTTGAGTGTCTATATCTAAAAAAGTAGTGTTTTAAACTTATACGGATTACTACCAAACAAAATATTATTGTATTTTTTTTTATTCGATTGTGACTGTCTTGAGAATAAATAAATTACATACTCTTTGTTGAAAATCTTGAGATTATTCATAGTGAAAATTAAAAATGAAGACGGGAGCATCAACATTTGGATTAATGGCGTTTATGAAGGAGTAAACATATTTTAGTTGTTTAGCTTTTTAGGTTATATTGTTCTGTGTTGTTCAGCTTAGCTTAGCAAGGATTATAATTCTCTGCATAACCATTTATACATCTAACGTCAACAAAGAAACGTGTGAAAAAGATATTTGTGATGGGCAAAGACATACACATAATAACATACACATAATAAGACATACATATAAAACGAGAGAAATCTTTAAACGCGTTTAAGATCTTCGTGTCAAAACACAAGTTGAATCAAGCAATTAGCAAGGATTATAGTTCTCTGCATAACCATTTATACATCTAACGTCATCAAAGAAACGTGTGAAAAAGATATTTGTGATGGGCAAAGACAAGTGAAAAAGTTATGATGGAAAAAATACATATAAAACGAGAGAAATCTTAAAACGCGTTTAAGATCTTCGTGTCAAAACGCAAGTTGAATATCTACACGAACGAGTTATGGCCAGATGGTATAAAGTTCAGGCGTTTTGTACATTTCAGAATGCGTTCAAAAGCAATGGAGTCTCCAGCTGGGACACGCAGTGTGAACAAATACCAACTGATAATGGATCAAACCAAACCTAGTATATTTATTAGCTTTAATTGCAAAAAATGTGAAACACAGTGTTCAGTGTGTCAAAACACTATGTAATCTGGTGTAACTATGCAGTGGCACTGTAGGAGACCTGGCTTCTGCCCCACGACCTGCCTCTCCTTAGTGTCTTGGTGGCATCGATGCAGCGGTCAGCTACACAGGGAAATCGGCTGTTGATCTAACAACAGGTGTACTACACGGTAGATCTCACGGCGGTGTGGCACTATTGTGGCAGAGAAATGTGTTTAGTGAAGTTTCATTGTTAAATTATGAAAGTGAGCATATAACAACTATAAAAGCAATTACTAGGGACATGCGGAAGATCTTGATTGCATCTGTGTATATGCCTACCGATCAGCCTGATAATTTGTCAATATTTGTTCAGTGCCTGGGCTAATTAAATGCAATCATTGAAGACAGTGACATTGAAACAGTGTATATATTAGGGCAATGTTTCTTAACCTGTGGTCCATGGACCCCTGAGGGTCTGCGAGTATATTTGAATGAATATATAAATGCCAATGTTTTTTTATCAACAGGGCCCTTGATACTGTGCTTGGTTTTCTAGGGGTCAGCGGACTAAAAAAGGTTATGAAACGTTGTATTAGGGGATTACAACGCACACCAAGGTGCATCATTTTGCAATGAGTTATTTAATTTTTGTAATAAGGGCAGTGGCCGTGTGGAGACATGTTAAGGCTTGGTATAGCTTTAGATACTCATACCTATGTTAGTGAGGCTCAGGGGTGTAAAAGGTGGTTGGATCACTGTGTGGTTAATACATCTCCTTGCCACACTATCTTAAATATACATGTCCTATACAACATACTGATCTACCACTATCCGATTTAGATAGAATGTAACTTAGATTTAATAAGAAATACAATAGAATTAAGTGACTATCACTACAAAAATAATGTTATATGGGGTATAAAAAATAATGATGAAATAAATAGATATAGTTAATTATGTAATAACAAATTAACATTGATAAGTTTTCCTTTAGAATTATGTGATTGTGCATATAAAATGTGTAACATTTTAGGTCACAGGTGTATAATATATAAATTATTATACCAGAATGTTATATAATATTCTGGTATAATTAATGTATTACTTATATGCCTGTAATAGATAAGTTATACCAGATATAAATATATAAATATTTAAGGGACAAATTACACTTACTGCACTAACCCCAAAGTAAGCAAATTATTTGCTTGTGTTATGGGTGTTAGTCAATGGTAAGTACTAATACATAGAAATACATACTTATATCAATACTGGAATATATTTAAAAACACCCAAACCCAATACAAATATTTATGTTCATCACACAAATGCTTGTCCACGCGGGGATCGAATCCGAGCCCCGTCAATTGCGTAGTCAGGGTCGCTATCCACTCGACCAATTGAGTGGTTAAGATACTATACAATAATGTATTTAGAGTTCTGTTGCGGCTGCCATGGTGTTGCATTGCCCCTGGCATGTTTGCAGATGCCCATGTTGAGGATTTCTATGCTATAATGTGGAAGAAAACTACGACTAGGTAACATCTCACATTTGTGACAGAGTAACAACAGGATTCTAAATATGATAAACAGTAGAATCCATTATGGACAGGTTTATGTGTCTGCATGGGTGCTTATTACTGACACACACGCCACAGTAAATTATTTTGAAACACATTTTATATTTAAAGTTTTAATATATGTGAATTTTTTTAAATACTATTTACTAACATAGTTTATAAGAAAATATGTTACTAACATTAAAGGCTTCAAGTGCTTGAAATAAATGATTTTTAATTAATTTTTAGTCATTTTTTTAAATCTTAAGATAGCAAACAAGTAAATGGGTGCCGTGATGGAGAGTCAACCATCGCCTATAAACACCAAAAATGTTAATAGTGCCTTACTATTTCGTGGCGAGGTCTAATGCCACATGCACCGGCTACCTTACCCTCCAAACCGGAACATGACAGCGACAAGCACTAACGCTATTGCGACAGGAATAGGCAAGGTGGTGGTATCAGACCCAGGCAAGACAATGCAGAACTCTACCACCTAGTAAATTAATTAAACCTCTCTTATTCTTCTCAAAACATACAAAAATCTATCAATTTTATTACAAAGGGAATAAATGTGCGCTTTCCAATTGCAATGTTTGTCAATTAATTTTCCTAGAAATCAGAATTCAATGAAAACGCTATTGTGTCAGGAATAGATAAGGCAGTGGTACCAGACCCGGGCGAGATAATGCAGAACTCTAATATATAGCCCATGATGGTAGTGACTTGTATAGCCAATCGGTCACCTTTTACGACCTGTCTGACAGAAAGGCAGTTGACCTATTCTTTAAAGGAGCCCGAGATCAACACGGGGATTTTTATTTATGCGATAGCCGTCACTGAATTGTTTTTCTGTGAGGTCCAGCAGCGCATCAAGTGATGGTTCACTGCTTGCATTGCTCCAACCAGTGCTGGGACATGCAGTGTGAACAAATACTAACTGATAATGGATCAAACCAAACCTAGTATATTTATTAGCTTTAATTGCAAAAACGTGAAACGCAGTGTTCAGTGTGTCAAAACACTATGTAATTTGGTGTATGCAATGGCACTGTAGGAGACCTGACTTCTGCCCCACGACCTGCCTCTTCTTGGTGGCATTGATGCAGCTGTCAGCTACACAGGGAAATCAGCTGTCAACAGGTGTACATCACGGTAGATCTCACGGCGGTGTGGCACTATTGTGGCAGAGAAATGGTTTAGTGAAGTTTCAGTGTTAAATTATGAAAGTAAGCATATAACAACTATAAAAGAAATTACTCTAGGGACATGCCGAAGATCTTGATTGCATCTGTGTATATGGCTACAGATCAGCCTGATAATTTGTCAATATTTGTTCAGTGCCTGGGCCAATTAAATGCAATCATTGAAGAAAGTGACATTAAAACAGTGTATATGTTAGGGGATTACAATGCACACCAGGGTGCATCATTTTGCAATGAGTTTTTAATTTTTGTAATAAAGGCAGTGGGTGTGTAGAGACATTTTAAGGCTTGGTATAGCTTCAGACACTCATACCTATGTTAGTGAGGGGTGTAAAATGTGGTTGGATCACTGTGTGGTTAATACATTTGTTTGGCACACTATCTTAAATGTACATGTCCTATACACATGTTGAGGATTTCTATGCTATAATGTGGAAGAAAACTGCGACTACCATCTCACATTTGCGACAGAATAACAACATGTTTCTAAATATGATAAACAGTAGAATGCTCAACCATTACTGGCACACACACCACAGTAAATTATTTTGAAACACATTTTATATGTAGTTTTAATATATGTGATTTATATAAAATACTATTTAGTATTTACTAACATAGTTTATAGGAAAATATGTTACTAACATTAAAGGCTTCAAGTGCTTGAAATAAATGATTTTTATTTTTTTTATACATTTTTTTACATCATAAGATAGCAAACAAGCAAATGGGTGTCGTGATGGAGAGTCAACTATCGCCTATAAACACCAAAGATGTTAATGGTGCTTTGATATTGTAGCGAGGTCTAATGCCACATGCATAAGTTTACTGGGTAACTTACCCTCCAAATCGGAACACGACAGTAACAAGCATTGACGCTATTGTGTCAATAGATAAGGCGGTGGTACAAGACCCGGGCAAGACAATGCAGATCTACCACATAATAGCCCATGATGGTAGTGACTTGTATAGCCAATCGGTCACCTTTTACGACCTGTCTGATCTGAACGGCAGTTGACCTTCTTCAAAGGAGCCCGGGATCAACACGGGGATTTTTTATTTATGCGATAGGCGTCACTGAATTGTTTCTCTGTAAGGGCCAGCAGCGCATCAAATGATGGTCGAAAGCTTGCATAGCTCCAACCAGTATAACCTCTGTCTGTGCCACTGCAAACATTGTCTAAGCAAAGAAAAGGCACCAACTATGATTTTTGTCAAATTTATAAATTAAATTTTTTACACATTGTAAAATTTTCTTCTTTTTTTTACGTTCTCACTACGATAAACCCAAGTGATAACTTTACTTCGGCGTAAGCGTACCATTCACCAATGTTAGTGACTCGAAACGTCAAAATTGCATCTCACACTAACCTTCCACTTGAATCCACCAATCACATGCGGTAACGCTCTCGCTATAGAATACAAAATGGCCGTCAATGGCCGTATTCGACAGGGAACAAGTAAACATAAATCTCGCACTTGCATGTTTTGTTTCTCACGTTTACCACTAGGTGGCGCTGTAAAAATCCCATACAAATTCCTAGTAAACTCGAAACGCGCTTACGATCGAATGCAAAAAGAAAAACTCACACTTAGCACTCTGATCCGAACATTGATATAATGTCAATGGATCCAAATAAGCTCGATAACACCTCCATAACACTTTTACACATCCGGCGATCGAACTCGGGATTCGCCAACATTTTCTGTCTTTATTTTCTGAGATTGCAATTAAATACATCAAAAGCTAAACTAAAGACTAATGCTATATAAACACTTATACTTACTTACTAAAAAGTCACAGGGCTTATAGTATGTAGAGAGCTTTATATATTTAGGTAATTCCATTTCATTCAGTAAAAGATGAAATCGACAGGAGAATAGACATGTCATGGCGTATGTCCTGGAGTCTAAAAAAATTATGAAATCAAAAATACCCTTGAAACGGAAAAAGAAGGTTATGGATGGATGTGTGCTCCCCGCGTGTCATAATATGGAGCACAAACTTGGATATTCAATAACTATGCAAGATAGATGATACAAAGGACTAAGCGTGCTATAGAAAGGAGCATCCTGACTCCTTAGTATTAGTCTGAAGGATAAGCAAAAATCAGAAAATAGACGAAAAAAACCAAAGTGATAGATGCACTACAGCATATGAAACGTCTGATGTGGAAGTGGGCTGGACATTTGGCTTGATTGACAGATGAAAGGTGGACGAAACTGGTATCTAATTGATCAGGCCCAAGTCCAAGTCCAAGTGGCAAGAGAACTAGAAGACGCCCTGGAGAACGATGGTTAGATGAAATAAAAAATTCTGTTACCCGTTGACCCTGCAGGCCACCCTTGAAACTTTCTACTAAGTTGAGGTATTTTAAGCTTAAAAAAGCAAAAACTATAACTAAGCATAGATTTTTGAGTTTAAAGAGTTCATAAATTTGTAAAAATGATATATATTTCGGAAAGATGTACATTTTTTGAAAATGATGAGCGATTTTAATCTTTCGAATTGCATTTAATCTTAGATGAAGGAAATTATCTTTTGTCAAAACATTCAACGGAATTCTTGAGCTTTAATTTTTTTTATTAGCTACAGAATCGATAAGTTAAAAAATGTCGAAGAAATGTAACAAAAAACTTATTTGAAAAATTTTCGTCATTGATAAATCCTGAACGAATCAACCGATTTAAACTTAATTCACCATATTTGATGTAGTTTTTACCCTGTAGCTGTAGCCTGAAACATTTATTAAAACACAATGTCTCTAGAATTCAAAGTTTCATAAATGTAAATCAAAAAATTATTGAAATATTAACGAATAAAATCCGGCGATGAGGATCACAACTCAAACCGACAAACCGGTGAACTGGACTGGAACGTCTATAGACATTTTTTTACGCTGCCTAACCCGTAAGTTAAGCAGCGTGATGATAATAAAACGTCCAACCGTATATTCATCAATACAACCACTAAGAAGGCGACAGCAATACGTACCTACTCGTACTTATCTAGAAATAAATAGTTTAATATACTAGCTGTTGCCAGAGACTTCGTCCGCGCGGACTTCGTTTACTCCGCACAGCACCTCCCCCGTAGGTGACAGCGTGATGACATGTAGCCTATATGTTAACCCGACCTATTAGTAATATTCATGCAAAATTTGAAGTAAATCCATGCAGTACTTTTTGAGTTTACTCCGGACATACATACAGACAAACAGACAAAAATTCTAATAACTATATTTTTGGCTTCGATATCGATTGTAGATCACGCCCCAAATATTCTTTTAAAAAAATATTCAATGTGCAGTTTTGACTTTCCTACGATTTTATTATATGTCTAGATAACAATATTTTAAGTAATCAGTTTATTGTATAAAAACCTCAACAAAATAAAGATAAAAAAAAGTAATCAGTTATAAAAATATTATGCTACTAGCTGTTGCCCACGACTTCGTCCGCGCGGACTTCGTTTACTCCGCACAGCACCTCCCCCGTAGGTGATAGCGTGATAATATGTAGCCTATATGTTGACCCGACCTATCTATCTATACATATAATAAAACTGTAAGAGGTCGATTTCTGTACATTGAAGATATTTTAAAATTTTTTTTTGGAAGATACTCTTTAATCGATACTGAAGCGAAAAATGTAATTTTTTTAATTTTTGTCTGTCTGTCTGTCTGTCTGTCTGTCTGTATCAAGGCCGCGCATCACGCCGAATCTACTGAACAGATTCAAATGAAATTTAGCATGATTAGAGTTCATACTCCGAAGAAGGTTATAGGATATTTTTTATCCCAAAATTCAGTACGGTTCCCGTGGGATAGGGGATGAAAATAAAAACGTATATTTAGCTTTAATTCATTAACCTGTCATCCGAAGTCCTTTATTATTTTTTTGTTTAAAAGTAAGTACTATAAAGATTATCTCTTAAAAATTTCAAATTCATGAGTTTTATAATGTAGAAGTTACAGACATCACAAGTTTCAACGGTTTCGGGTGGTAAGTCCAATTGAACGTGACACCCAGAGTGTATACAAAACCTTTGAACGCACGGCTCAATATAAGTTAGCTAAAATATAAGTTAGTTGTCATTAACATAATCATAGTGTTATATAATGGATATAACCCGAGAGATTCAGTTCTAGAATGTATACTTTTTTATTAAATGTTATTATGAATGCAATTTTACTAGCTTGAAAATTAGTAAAATATGTGTAAAATATAAACCTAAACATTTTATTTTTATATTAGAATAAAAAACAGGTCAATTTTCAGGTTTTTTTTAATGAGTTAGAGAGGAAATTGAGTATACTAATAGAATTTGTTCTTTATAAAATTTAACGTAAGGATAGGCTATTGCGAAAATTCACTATTTTGTTTTTACATTGCATAACTTAAAAAAGGATAAAAAGTATCTACACGCCCATATCCTGGAATACATAGGCAGAGGTACAAGAAGTGTACCCACGATTAGCCGAAAATACTTTCACACAATGTGATAGGTGGCAAGCCAATCCTGGGCAAGGTTGTTTTATCATAAAACTAAAAAAGCACATTTTGTTTCGCCTGACCCGGGAATCGGGCCCGGGATCTCATATGGTCAACGACGACACCGGACCGCTAAGACAACACGGTAAATATTTCAAAATCATCAATCAGTTATCTTTTAAAATGAATGAAACTTCTGCAAAGTGTAGATGTTAAAGTGCCTAAGCTACTTAGTATACTGACTAAAGTCGGACTCCAAAATACTTTTAAAAAAAATTGTTAAGTAGAATATACGAACATGTACTTATAAGTTCTGTCCAGAATAAGATCAACATCTTACAGAAAAACTTTACACACATATAACTTCATCAAAACAAATTCTATCAAAAGATACTTAACTTTCCTTTATTTGTAGAATCAAAAATCAAAAGTGTGAGGAAAAATTACGTGGCGTTGTTGTTTTTTATTAAAGTATCATCACGCCCGATTCCCTTGCGACGTAGGCAGAGTAAACCGACCGTCTATAGACTTTCCGGTTCACCGCGATTCACCGATTTGTCGGTTGGTGAGATAAATGGTAATCCTCATCGCCGCATAGTCGATCGACTATTTTTAGCGATAACTGGAACCGACAGTGTTACGTGCTCACCCGAGGCACGGCAGTGGTAATATATATACCACTCCGCCAGTTTCCGTGTTGCTACTGAGATTTCAGATTTTCGAGAAAATCCTCGAAAATATCTCAATAACATCTTTGACCGATCCGGGGTTTGAACCCGGGACCTCATGATCTGAGCCGAATAGGCTGTCCCTAGACCTGGAGGCAGAGTAGTATGTTATAATAATAAAAAACCCTTGACTGCTTATCTTGCTTATTGAAAATGATACAAATTTAATTTTTTTTTTATTGCAAATTGTTTTCAATGGTCAAGAACAGCTTCTTAGTCAAAGGCTATTTTGTTTTTTATTAATAACAAACTACTAAGTCATGTGTTAATTTATTTATTTTTAACTTCCCGCTACGAAATTTGCCTTAAATAAAAATTATTCAAAAAATAAACCTGAATAAATAACTTTTCATCTTTCTAATTAGGTATATATTTTTAACTTCCCGCTACGTAGCTACGTAGATAAGGAAGTTACTGATTTTGCCTCGATTTTCGAAAATCGAGTGTTCAACAGATCTCCACGTTTTGAGGACCTAGGAACCTTTTCCGACTATTTTCATGATGACATATGTATGTATATGTGTGTGTGCACTTCCCTATTAATAATAAAAATACATGTCGATTCCACGCGTATTTTACAAAATGTTGGCAAAAAATTTCAAAAAGCCGTATTTTAATTGTTTTAAACAAAATGTTCCTAACCTCCACACGTCCTCCTCCACGGTCGAGATATTATGCTTAATAGTAATAACATTACAGTTATAACGTTTACTGGAAGCAAATACTATTTATTTCGCCCTGACTTATAGGTCTTGACTAATACTACTGCAATGGAGTCAGATATTGTTAATTATCAGACATACACCATGGATTTTAAAATTACTTAGCTTAAAAAATCATCGTTGCCCATTAAGAACCTAGGTACAAGCCGATACTTTCACCTTCAATTTTTTGCCATCAAAAAATCTTAAAGTTGTTATGATAATAATATCTAAGGTTGTTGAAACTTTTGATCGCGATTTTATCGATTTTAATCTTTCAAAACAGCATTAACCGCAGTTTTAGCAAGATGAAAAACGTTGTCGTGGGCCAAAATTAACTGGTTGAAAAATCTCAAAGTTATGTTTAACTACATTTTTTTTTAATTTTTTCGTACGCGGTAACTCCTGAAGGATTATTGACCGAACCTTCTGCTCTGAAACCGGCTATGACGTGACAAACGTTGCACGTAATATAACAAATATAAACTAAACCGTGCAGTCGTTAAACAGCGAACAGCTGTCAATGGAGTAAGGATAACACCGTAAACAACCCTGGGTGGAAGTTTTTTTGGACTCACTCACGAAAACTTACTCACGAAAACATTTTTTTACAAATAAGAATTAAATTCACAGCCTCTTGGCTGATTATGATTGCCCTGGCAGTGGCGTATTTTAGCTGCGACACTTTTATCCAGTGGAAGGATAACCCCAGCCATGTTTAAAAATGATAATACAGATGAAGACATTTGCTTCACCGGTGTGCAATTTTCCTTTCTATAAAAATAGGTTTTGCAAAAATGATTTTAGTCAAATATAGTCATATGGAATGAGTATATAATGGCATACATATAAAACTGAAGGCATGACTGTAGAAAATAAAAGGCGAGGTGACTTCAGTTAAACACTGCCTAAATCCCTACAAGGCACAAGGGTCGTTATCAAAAACGTGTTTTTAAAACTACACTAAAAGAATCCTTTCTTAATATTTCTCCTTTGATAAAAGTGCTTCGCCGTCCAAAGTATTGCTAAATACGAGAAATACTGTGGTCAGTTCCTAATAATTACTCTGCAAGGATGGCCAAACGCGAACGAAGTCGCGGGTACAGCTAGTTAGTAATATTCATGCAAAATTTGAAGTAAATCCATGTAGTACTTTTTGAGTTTACCCCGGACATACATACAGACAAACAGAAAAAAAATCTAAAAACTATATTTTTGCCTTCGATATCGATTGTAGATCACGCCCCAAGTATTCTTTTAAAAAAATATTCAATGTACAATTTTGACTTTCCTACGATTTTATTATATGTATAGATTACATATTATTTGCAAGAAAACTCCACTTATATTAAACCGTGTATTTACAACACAAATACACACAACACAATGTAATAATTAAATACTCTGAATAACACTAGTCATTCACTATACTAACACTAAACTTAACCAACTACATAATAAAACAGTTCTCGCATCGCACTGGTCGTTTTAAGTGTCGCTCTCGATCGCTTTATAAAAACTGCCCTGTATTTGTCAACACATCTCTATTTATACCCAGGGTAAAGTTCTAGTTGGATCCACAAAAATCAAAATTTATGGCGTAATACAATGAATCACTTCTAATTGTAAACAACTTATGATAAACAACAACAACAACATATCTTCACGCCAGATCCCTTACGGGGTAGGCAGAGAGAACCGAGTGCCATACATCACGATCCTTGCACGCTTGTCTCGCTTCTTCCACATTCATCACTCTCTTCATACACACACGCCGGTTGCGAAGACTCTTGACACCACCTTCGGACAGTACTCGATCAATCTGATCGTGGTATGTCAGTCTTGGTCTTCCCCGGTACCTACATCCTTCCACATTCGCGTTGTATATCTGTTTTGTTAACCTTTCATCTACCATTCTTTCTACATGTCCGAACCAACGGAGCATGCCCTTTCTCATCTTTACACCGACACTTTCTTTCAAACCTAACCTCTCTCACTTCGACATTACGAACCCGGTCCGCGAGTGTCACACCACATATTTTTCTTAGCGACCTCATCTCGACCGCGTTGATTCTACTTTCATGCCCTTTCTGACATACCCAACTCTCACTTCCATACAATAGCGTTGGGATAAGCACATGATTATGCAGGGCTAGACGGGCACCCTGACTTAAAATTGTGCTATTAAGTAATCTCCCTAACGCTCCATTCACTCTGTTCCCTGCACACACTCTTCTACTTATGATAAACAAGTTCTAGTACACGCTATTTTCACCCTTATGCCGTGTATCAGAAAGTCCATTATGGCATAGCTATTCAGGAAAAGGCCAACTATTTGTTTATTAATAGGAGTAGCTATCTCTTTCTTTTATTTCTAGATCCCTCCAGCGTTCCAACTCTTCACGTTTCTAGATTATTCGTAACATTATTATACCATTTAAAATATTATGCTGTTACAACCATGAGGTCCCGGGTTCGATCCCCGGGTCGGGCAAAGTGTTATCGGGCAGCTGCTCCCTAGAACTTGGTTACCTCCCTACTATCTACTGTTGTCGATAAAAATATAATAAGATGAAAATATAGCCTTGAAATGTTACGGTTTCGGTTTCGGCCGGAACTGGAAAAGGAGCTGAAGAAAGGCTAAAGGATTTTCAGCCTAAACTGAAAGAAAGAAAGAAAGAAATAAAATATTTATTTGCAAGAATATGGGTGTTACAAGTTGTTAAAAATAAATTAAGTTACCAACATATTCTGCCAATGTATGGTGTGCAAATATTTAAAAAATTATCATGATATAATATTACATTTAAAACATTGTATCGACTTTTTAGAATTACTACTAGTTTCATTTTAGGCTGGAAATCCAGTTTTGTTCGGTCACTATTAATTGATTTGCCCCTTTTATTTTATTTATTTACTTATTTCAGTTTACTTTCTTTCATACTAAATTAGGGCGGTCGCAAACTAACATCATAATTTTCTACCAGGGTGGGTTGCAAAGCCACCTATTTTAGTGAGTGAATTAAACAAAGTTCTATCAAGAAGACGTGTGATCGTAAACTGATGGAATGCATCTTTATGCTTCTACAACATCAGATTCTAAATAACACAATCATAAAAGCATCTATGAGACCATAATAAGCAATATATTATATAGCTTTGTGTCAGAATGCGGCCACTTTCTAGCGTATTAGATATAACGTACTTCAGTTTGCGTTGCGACCACTGGATTAAAAAAAAATATAAGCTAAAAAATGATATGACTACAACTTTCCAACAAACATTGTTCTATAACTAAAATAATAACGCTTCTTATTTGAGTGTAACATTAGTGTAAAGTAATAAGAGATAACTTTGTTCGCCGCCCGGCGTGGTATTTTTGTTGCAACTCAGGCACTATTTTCTAGATTTGGGTTTAGCAGATAAGTTTAAATTTATGATTTTCTTGTTATTTATGTATTCAATGAATATTTAATGCTTACTATTCATTGTTTTATCCTGAAAAAATCCTATTATCTTTAATTAAAGAAACCTGGCCCCTCAAGTAGACGCATTCTAGAGGCAGTCGCATTACCTACGCAATGACCCTAACACAAACATAGGTATAATTCAATTCTTAACTATAAATGAGATTTTATTTTATATTTAGCAAAAAAAAATATAAGTTTAATCCTCATTATTATCCGATATATAAGATTATGACATTATTTAGTATTAGTCATGTAACATTTCGTTATTAGTATACATTAATATTGCGTCCTTAATATTATAGTTAAGTTGATATAAAAGAAATGAATGCCGTTAAAAATGTCATAATAGTATTATGAATAAAGGTATTATTATAATTTATTCTTGGACATAAAAAATATTTCAGTTTGAATCAATATGACATTGACATGAATATTCTTGGGTCTTATATCTTAACTTTGAGATAAAGTAAATTAAATATAAAATTGGCAATGACTTCATAGTAGGGTCATTGTGTCGGTTGGCGACCACTTAATGGAGTTGCCCACTTTGGATACGTCAAAAGATATCATATCTATACATAACATGAATATTTTTTATGTAAATTAGTCGGAAATATAGTCAAGTTATGGAATATGTAATAACGCAATTCACTTCCATTCAATAATTTTTAAAAAGTATTCAAAATGTTCGAAAAGATTTGGGTTAAGCAGATATGTTTAAATTTATGATTTTCTTGTTACATTAGTATTCAATGAATATTTAATGCTTACTATTGGTATTAAAATATAACTGTTCGCCGCCCGGCGTGGTATTTTTGTAGCACTACGCGAGACATAAACACACCATTGAGTCATCATCCGAACTCTGGCACTATTTTCTAGATTTGGGTTAAGCAGATCGGTTTAAATATATGATTTTCTTGTTACATAAGTATTCAATGAATATTTAATGCTTACTATTCATTGTTTTCCTGAATAAATGCTATTATCTTAATCTAGTCCCTCAAGTGTTCGCATATTCGAGCCGTCGCGTTACCGACGCAGTGACCCTACCTACTTGTAAGCAAATAATTGCTTATTTGGGGATTAGATACGTGAATTTTTGTCCAGAGATTAGGTATTATATTTTTAATTTTTATATTAGGTAATAGGTACTATTAATTAAAGTAAACTCTTAATTATAATAAAGACGTTATCTTATTTTACAATACTCAAGATGTAGTTGTTACTCGTAATTATTAACGTGATGACGTGGTATTATTATAGATATTTTGTAGTAGCACAGAATACATAATAGTACAAGTAGTAGAACTTTCTAGTATTTCATGATTATTAATATTAAATTACTAAATTCTAATGTTATTTTTAATGATATTACGATTATCAAAACAGCTGGTTATTTTTTATAAAAGTAGGTACTGCAATGCAATCTATCAAATAAACCAATTAAATATAAATGGCTGTCAAAAGGACTTCTTAAATGTTGTAAAGTCAAACGCCAGCTATATTTAAATTATCGGTTTGGTAAATCTAATAAGAATGAAAATAAAAATAATTACTTGCGTTACAAAAGAATTTTATCAAAATGTATACTAGAATCACAAAGGCAATCATCTCTGAGATTTATTGAAAAATCTTCCAATAAATGCAAAGCTTCGTGGGATTTAATTAAAAACACATTCCAGAATAAAACAAATATACAAGAAATTGAGAAAATTAGAGTGAACAATACAGAGTATACAAAATCCCAATCAATTTGTAACCTATTTAATGATTTTTTTATAAACCAATCAAAAACAAGTATTAACAATGACAAATTCACAAACACTTCAAAAATACTTGGGTTACCTAATAGCAGTAAAACTATGTTTCTTACACCAGTAGATGAGCATGAAGTATTTAAGATCATAAACTCCTTAAAAAATACAAGTGCAACTGGTTATGATAATATTAGTACAGAACTACTCAAAAATGTTGCTGCTGTAATATCAAAGCCGCTCAGTCATATTATTAATTTGACATTTTTAGAAGGGAAGTTCCCACAACGACTAAAAAAGTCTATAGTTAGACCAATACTTAAAAAAGGTGATCCTTGCGATATGAATAACTATAGACCCATTACACTAATTCCGATTCTCTCAAAAATTTTTGAAAAAGTTATGTATGATAGACTTCATAATTACTTACTGAAATGTAATATATTAAAAAATAATCAATATGGATTTAGAAAAGGTAGGTCGACAACCTTAGCATGCTTTGAACTGGTAAAGAGTATAACGGAATGCCTAAATACAAAAAGTTATCCACTTTGTGTATTTTTAGACATGAGTAAGGCATTCGACTTTGTTTCTCATAGAATTCTGTTGGCAAAACTTGAAAAATATGGTATAAGAGGGAAATCATTAGAGTGGATACAAAGTTATTTAGAAAATAGGAAACAGTGTGTAGAAATTTCAAAAATTTCTGGGACACATAAAAAAATATATACTTCAAGTTATAGTTGTAGTGACTGTGGAATACCACAGGGAAGTGTTTTAGGACCCTTGCTCTTTTTAATTTACATTAATGATCTTCCAGAGACTATGCAACATGAGTCATTCTTATTTGCAGATGACACTACACTCCTCATTAAATGTAAAAATAAAAATCATCTAGTAAAAGAAACAACTGAAACCTTACTTAAAGTTTCGGAATGGTTAAAAAGTAATAATTTAAAAATTAACTTGACTAAAACAAAGATAGTTGAATTTCAAACATGTTATAGCAATAAAGTTCAAAAATCAAATATATTATTTAACAATATAAATATAGAAAATACTGAATACACTAAATTTCTAGGAATATTTATTGACAACCATTGCAATTGGAAAGCGCACATTGATTCTCTTTGCAAAAAAATTGACAGATTTATCTATGTTTTGAGAAGAATAAGAGAAGTAGCCAACTTAAATGCTGCATTGCTGGCATATCACGGATATGTATCATCTGTATTGCAATATGGAATCTCTATTTGGGGAAACTCAGTTGATTTAAATAGGATTTTCAGAATTCAAAAGAAATGTATGCGTGCAATATGTAATGTTAATCAACTACATTCATGTAAACCCCTATTTAAAACTCTTAAAATACTACCTTTACCTTGTCTTTACATACTGTCGGTATGCGTATTTGTAAAAAAACATCAACATTTGTTTAAAACAAATGCTCAAGTATTAGGGAACTCATATTTTAGAAACAGTGAGAAGCTACATGTGCCAAGCCAAAGACTAAATATTTATAAAAAAAATGCATATTGTATGGCAATTAATATATACAATCATATTCCTGATAGTCTAAAATTATTACCTATAAATAAATTTCGCAAAAAATTGTTTGATTTACTGTTAAATAAAACATACTATGATATTAGAGAATTTTTAGCAGATAAGAGTAGTAGGGATTCGTTGGTTCCCGACCACCCGGGTCGTTGGGTCTGGATCCCTGTTTCTGTCCCACCTGTGTTTCTGACCCACTTGGTGGTCGGTCAAAACTAAAAAAAAAAAAAAAAAAAAAAAAATTTGGTGTCAAAATGGGGGTTTCCGGGTACGCCCGATCGATTGCAAGCATCCGTTTTTTGATATCTCGCACGGTTGCAAAGTTAGCATTCCTGGCTCTCCTTCGTTATCTAATCACCTCATTATCATTAAGCTCGAACGCCCGTCACACAATCGCACTATTAAAAGCTCATTAGGACGTCTCGCATTGCGTATCACTTGCAACTAATGAATATGGAATAAAATAAATATCATCAAGCTGATTCCCGTGTCGAGAAGGCAGAGCGAGCGTCTTAACGTTCCACTGCGATTCACCTGTTCAGCGGACAAAAGCACGATTATGGCGATCATTCTATTATCATTTTAGCAGCCTGTAAGACTTTTACTTTTTTTTTCATAGTAATTTATATCATTAACATCGTGAGTACTGACTAGTTGGTGAGTTCTGCAACGTCTCGACCGGGTTGAGTACCACCACCTTGACCCATCTTATTACATACATCATCAGTGCTAGTCGCTGTGGTGGTGCTATTATTACTGGGTCTGTGTGCTTATTAAATATATTCCAGTACTTGTATGCATGTAAAAAAGTATCTTCACGGCCATATCCCCGAAGAGGTAGACAGAGGTACAACTAATGCTCCCACGATTAGCCGAAGATACTAAGTTCCACAACGTGATAGGTGACAATCCCGACCCAGGAATCGAACCTAGGACCTCATGTGGCAAGCATCGTCACCGCACCATTATGCCGCAGAGGTGATTTGTTTGAATGTATTTATTTAGTGTTATTGACAAACACCCATATTGCATGATGTCTGGGCTAGCAGGATCGGTCACTTCCGGTATCAAAAGCTTCACATGCTCTTAAGGTATGTGGGTGTTTCGCAATACACAAGTATGAACTTCACTAACGATTCATTGGAATGTTGTATCATAATTGCTAATGCGAATGTGATGAGCAACAAGATTTGTAACAGAACGTGTTCGCTAATGTTAATTGCTTAAAACTTCCTATATAAACCTTGGATGAAAGCACATCTACAATATATCAAATAATTATTTTAACAGAGATAGTGCTACATTATTGTAACGTGTGTGTGTGTGTTATTGTGTTCACGTGCTACTTCGATAATATGGATGTAAGTATCTCATTTATTGCTCTTATAATATCTTATATATTAAATATGTGTAATGAATGTAGATATAATATTTTTGTCGTTTCATATTTTTACAATATTATTCATGTATTTCACCGGAGAGGAAAGTATACTTGTATGATGAACGTACACATATTTTTTCAGATTTGGTTAGAAAATAATATTTATACCTACATGCACACACAGAAATGATGTATGTGTTAAATCTATACATATGTGTACTACATGTATACTGAACAGAAATTTTATTCAGTCGTTAAGGCGTGTAAGAACTTGTAACAAATATACACGCACAAACTTTAGATTTATAACATAGTATTAGGATTTTACGTTAGCTATGTCGTAGTGTCTAATATTTGGTATTATGTCCTTTACAGAATTCCTCGAGCATCCTTGAAGAGAACACTTTAAAACATTATTATTATCCACTGTCTGACGACGACGAGTCAGATTTACAATTGACACAGCCATTGAAAATAAAAAGAACACGTAGCAGCAGCAGTTTGGACGACCTATTTGAAAAGCCAGCCAAAAAGAAGAAAAAAATGTCGTCCTGCGTTGGAAGGGCGTCTCGAGATGGTGGAATGGCATACATATCAACCAATACCGACGATGGGGCGCAAGCCACACACTTTGTAAAAATAGAAGTTTACGATCTAAAAAAACTGGCGAGGATACCCCCAACTGATCATTGGAAACATGCAACCACTCGGATTAAATATTATGCGGCAAGTCATAGGCTCAACAAAATCAATGAAGTGATCTATGATATATCTAAGGAAATAGCCGATGCACCTGACGTAAAAAAATATCACTTCGACAAAAATACTTGATATTGTTCTTTCAATGACTGATTTTTTAAGTATGCTATTGTATAAAGTTTCAATGTAATTAGAGATAATAATGTGATTGGTGATTAATTTTAGTCATCAGTTAACAATTTTAAAAGAATTTTAAAGGTCTTTAGTTAATGAAGTGGGCGTGGAAAGGTGCCATATATATAACAGCGTTGCACTAAACAAGTGCTATTATTGTATATTTTAACGCAGTTGTCGTACAACCAACTGTAAAAATGTCTTTTATAAAAAGTTTATATTTTGAATTAAGTAACGATACTTTAGTTGAGTCACTATATGATTCGTGCTACGATGCTGAACTATATGAAATATGTTGCAAAGTAGAGAAGGAACAAGCTCAATGTAAACGTAAATCTGAAGATAATTATCAAAATGGCAATCATGAAAAACATCGCCGAATCAATGAAGATGAGTTTTGTCATGGTCACCGAAATAGATCACAGCCTTTCGTTGACTCTCAATATTTAGACTCAGAACTCTACAACATGTGTGAAACTATTGAAAGGTAAACGCAATTTATTGTTATATGAAATATTATTATTTATATACCCGCTATATGCAGTTTCTAAATTATTAATAAATTTTCAGTACTTTCATCCAAGTGGGTTGTGGAGAACCAGGTGCAATACCATCTACATCTAAAGATCATACATTTCATAATATAGAGACGTCGATTCAAGAATGTACACCATCTACTGTGAAAATGATGAAGTGTACTACTTGCAACGTTAATGTAAAAAAAAGGTATTTTTCCAATCATGTTAATAGTCATTTACATAAAAATAACTTATTTAAATTGAAACACTCCTTGGAAAACGTAGATATAATTGAAACTGCATTTAAAGACCGATTACTAACATATAGGATAGGTACGAATTCTTCCAAGGATTTTACAACCCCGGAATTATATTTTTCTTCAATCAATAACAGTGTTGTGCAACTACTCTCCGAATGTATAAAACAATTTACTACATTTAAGGTTAATTTTATATTGCGGGGGAGTTTTATTCAGCAAACGAAAGATTTAAAAAATTCATTTGATTTTCAGACTTCCAACTATATTGTTTGTATGAGTACTGATGTTAATGAACTAATTACATCTGTTTATAGTATCTTAACCAATAAGATTAGTGAATTTGAAAGGAAAGATAGTGGTTGGAGCCTTCAACACCTGACCGAATTAGATTTGAATGTAGGAAAGTTTAATCCCTGTCGGGGTAGTTCTTTTATTGAGCTGCCACGTGACATACGTTCTAAAAAGGCAGTTATTAATGTGAAAAACACAGATGTTCTTTGTTTCAAATGGGCAATTCTCTCCGCTTTATATCCTGCACAAAACCATTCTGATAGAGTCACTGCTTATAGCCAACACTCTAATAAATTAAAATTTAATCAAATAGCATTCCCAGTAAAATTACGTGATATTTCAAAATTTGAAATTTTAAATAATCTAAGCATTAATGTTTTTGGTTTAGAGTACAGTAAAAAAGAAAAAAAAAATATCGTAGTTGGGCCTTTACACCATACAAAACAACGTAGACCTGTTCACGTAAATTTATTGTTATTAACACATGGCAACACTAATCATTATTGCTACATTAAAAACTTATCTCGTTTATTGTCAAAACAAGTTACTAATCGAAACAATGCAATTTTTATTTGCGATGGGTGTTTACTATTCTTTACTAAGAAAGATGCTTTAATGAATCACCAAAAAAGTGACTGTATGCAAATCCGTACGGAAATTCCATCCGTAAATGCTTTAAGGAAGGATTGGTTTGGTACATTAACACACAGCAATAAGTTAAAATTTGAAAGCTATCACAAAAAACTAAAAATTCCATTTGTAATATATGCAGATTTCGAATCATTTTTAAAGCCAATTTATAGTTGTTCGAATAATCCATGTGCATCACACACAGAAAATGTACAGAAACATGATGTATATAGCTTTGGTTATTATATTAAATGTTCATATGATGATAGCATTTCAAAATATGTATCTTATAAAGGAAATGATTGTGAGTGTGTATTTATTCAGAGTTTAATTAAGGATTTAGAAAACATTATAGAACGTAACACTTTCCGCAAATCACCAAAACCACTATCTGAACAAAATGTAAACTTTACAACACATGATAGTAAATGTTACGTTTGTGATTTAGATTTAAATTGTGAAGATTTCACCGTGTATGATTCATATACCGGCGAATTTAAAGGTTTTGCACATACAATTTGTGGTAAGAAATATGTAACGCCTGACTTTGTACCAGTCATATTACATAACATGAGCCATTATGATGCTCACTTTATAGTCCGTGCTTTACACGTAGTTGAAGGTAACATTCAAGTAATACCACAAAACAAAGAAAAATACATATCTTTTTCAAAAACTATAAAGATCAACAATCGTAGTATTAGTATACGATTTATAGATTCTTTAAAGTTTATGTCCAGTAGTTTAGAAAAATTATCTCAAAACCTAAATAATGAACAATTTATTGAATTACGTAAAAACTTTCCAAATAATGAGGACTTTGTACGTGTAAAGCGAAAAGGAATTTATCCGTATGAACAAATGCAATCATTTCATTCTTTAAATTTAACAACGTTACCCCCTAAGGAAAGGTTTTATAATTCAATGTCCGATTCTAATGTGTCAGATGAAGATTATAAACATGCAAAGGACGTGTGGCAACATTTTAAATGTAAAAATATGGGTGATTATTCCGATCTATATTTAAAAACAGATGTTTTATTGCTGACCGATGTATTCGAGAATTTTAGAAATGTATGTTTAACTACTTACTATTTGGATCCATGTCACTATTACACAGCACCAGGGTTAAGTTGGGATGCCATGATGAAATTAACAAAAGTGGAATTGGAGTTATTAACAGACTTTGAGATAATTTCTTTTTTAAAATCAGGTATACGAGGTGGTATTTCACAGTGTAGTAATCGCTATGCTAAAGCAAACAATCAATACATGGAAGATTATAATAAGGAACAACCTGATTCCTATCTGATATATTTGGATGCCAATAATTTATATGGGTGGGCAATGTCACAATATCTTCCAATAAATAACTTTGAATGGGTAGATGTCAACACAAAATTCGATGTTTCTGACGATTCTGATTATGGATACATAGTAGAAGTAGATTTGGAATATCCTGAAAACCTACATGATACTCACTCAGATTTACCTTTATGTCCTGAACGTATTTGCACAGACCAATCTATTCACCCCAAATTAGTAACAAATTTAAATAATAAAACAAAATACGTAATTCATTACCGAAATCTTAAACAGTGTTTGTCACTGGGCTTAATACTTAAAAAGGTTCATAGAATTTTAAAATTTAGACAAAGTCCTTGGTTAAAACAATACATAGATCTTAACACATCTCTTCGAACTTTATCAAAAAATGAGTTTGAAAAAGATTTCTATAAGTTAATGAATAATTCAATATTTGGTAAAACGATGGAAAACATAGAAAAAAGAGTTGATGTTAAGTTACTTACCCATTGGGAAAATCTTGGAAAGACCCAAGGAGCTCAATCACTTATTGCACGTCCCGAATTTCATAGTCTTTCTATATTTTCCGAAAACTTAGTAGCTGTTCAACTCAAAAAGGTAAAACTTGAATACAATAAACCAATATATCTCGGATTTTGTATACTGGATATTTCAAAAACCTTAATGTTTGATTTTCATTACACCTATATGAAAAGTAAGTTTTTAAGCCCAAAATTACTATATACTGATACAGATAGTTTAATATACCAAATATATACGAAAAACTTTTACAGTGATATTAAACCAGATTTAGAAAAATATTTCGATACTTCAGATTACCCGGAAAATAATATTTATAATTATAACCTGATAAACAAGAAAAAAATCGGGGTTTTCAAAGATGAAAATAATGGGCAAATATTTCGTGAATTTGTTGGGTTGCGATCAAAAATGTATTCAATGATAGTTGATAATAAATTAATAACTAAAGCTAAGGGTGTTAATAAGAGTGTTACTAAGAAATTAACATTCAAAGATTTTGAGTCCTGTTTAATGAATAACACAATCAAATTAGCGGAAATGTATAGATTCAGATCGATTAAGCACATAGTTTTTACTCAAAAAATTAATAAGATTTGTTTGTCTTCTAATGATACTAAAAGGTATTTAATACCTAATTCAACAGACACCCTCGCATGGGGGCATTATTCAATAAGATAATTTAAAGAAATTGTAAATATTTTTGTTTGTAATTTGTAATAAATGTAACGTAGTTTTAAGTATTTTTAATATTTGTAACTGTAGTTTTAAGAATATAAACTCCGTAGCACTTAAGTGAAATGACATACTTTGTATAGTAATAAGTTTCTTTCTATAAAATAAATAAATAAATAAAATAATTTGTGTAAAAATATGTATAGTATAAATGTGTTCTGAGCAATAAATTTATTTGTATATAAAGACTCTGTTTTATTTCTTCATATGCCATTATAAATTATTGTTTATAAAGAGGTAGACGTTTAATATAATACGGAATAAAAATGATTCACTTTATTCATCCATTCACATCGATAGTGGCTGGACCTAGTGGATGTGGAAAGTCTAACTTTGTTTCAAATTTTTTGACTTACATAAAAGATATATGTGATGTCAAGTTTGATAAAATATTATGGTGTTATGATGAAATGCAACCACTTTATAATAGAATAGATGTGACATATATCCAAGGAATACCTGATATGAATATGTTTAATGGGAAACACCCTCAATTACTCATTATCGATGATCTTATGAGAGAATCGGATGGTCGTATAGTTGATATCTTCACGAAAGGAAGCCACCACAGAAATTTAAGTGTATTTTACATAACCCAAAACTTATTCCATCAGGGCAGAGGTCAGAGAGATATTTCTCTAAATACCAGCTATCTCATATATTTCAAAAATCCTCGAGATAGGACACAAATAAAACATTTGGCCCGTCAGGTGTTTCCCGACAATCCAAAATTCGTGGAAGAATCTTACAGAGATGCTACTAATGAGCCTCATGGGTATTTGATGATAGATTTAAAACAAGCTACGAATGACGCATATCGGTTTAAGACGAAAATATTTCCCTTAAATGAACATTGTATAGTGTATGTACCGAAAAAAGGATTTAAATACGATTTGAACAATGAGATTCTTAATAGTATCCGATGAATGGTGTCGGTGAAACAGCGTCTACTGCAAAGTCCAGTAGAAAAATTTTATACACTTTTAAATCAAAATATCGCAAACTTTTAATACAATCTTACAGTGATAATGAATTAGATCTTATTTGTGAAAACCTTTATAAAATTTTTGATGGAAAACTTGCAGATGTCACTAAGTCTTCGGGTAACATTCTGCAGTGCAGTTGTTTTTTGATACCGTTTATAAACTATTTTACACCTTAAAATTTCTCAGTGTAGAGCTATGTCGAAAAGAGTGAAGACACATCAAGATTTATTAAGAGCTTTACATACACTGAAACCCAAACATCGTACAGCCTTATTAAAAGTCTGTAGCGATGAGGAAATAAACTGTATTTGTGAATGTATTTATAATGTTCTGAATGGTAAAATAATATTGAAGGAAACAGAAAAGTCTAAATTAAAGAAATATAAAAAGCTGTTGCGTTTGCTAGTGTCGAAGGGTAAACATAGGTTAAGAAAGCGAATCATTATACAGAAAGGTGGGGCTTTTCTTCCTATTATTCTTAGCACAGTATTAAGTGGATTATTGAATTACATAATAAATAAATAAAAACAAAATGGATACTACAAAGAAAATGATATTGATTGAACCAGACGCATTGGAGCGACTAAAGAAAAGAGAAAATATTTCTGATGATTCTTTGTCAAGATTAGACAAGGAAATGCAAAAAATATTAAAAAGTAAAATTGATGATCGTGAAAAATGGTCATTATACCTCCAAGAATTACAGAAATACTTACACTTAATACAAGAAGATAAAAAACCTTTAAAGTTACCTATCACAATTGAAGAAGTTAAAGACAACACAAGCGAGAAGCAGATGATTCCATTTGTAAAAGAGTTATCACCAGTTCAGGACGTACAGACACCGGAATCTCCGGATATATTACTAAAACACTACACGGCTGATTATTTGAAACGACTTATTCCTAAAACTTACAAAAAGAAAGGTAGCATTCTTTTAGATACTCTTTATAAAAATAACGATAAAATTTCCTGGAATGATGATGGTACTGTTGTGATCAACAAAGAACATTTACCTCAAAGCAATATAATAGATCTCATAAATATAACTCTCCGACCCTTAAAATATAAACCTGATGGGTGGGAAAAGTTTGCAAAAGCATTAAAAGATATTAAAGTACCACTAATATGTGTTGGTAATCCTGAAATAAATAAATTCATGAATGAATTGTATGTAGAAGATTTTCGTCTTAATACTCCTACAAAACTAAATACACCGAAATTATCTAAACCAGGAAGAAAAATAGATTGGGAAAGATGGACACCTTATTAGATATACATAGTACTTACTATGATATAGCAAATCCGGCGGGATATAGTAGTGTAAATGCATTAACTAGAGCAATGAAAGGTAAAATGAATCGAAAACAAGTTCAAGAATGGCTGCAAAAACAGGAAACTTATACTCTTCATAAACCTATAAAAAGAAAATTTCCAAGAAACAGATATATCTTATCAAACTTAAATGAACTCTGGCAAGTAGATTTAAGTGATATGAGAAAGTATAGTCAATATAATGATGGTTATAATTATATTTTGTGTGTTATTGATGTATTTAGTAAATATGCATTTGTTAGACCCTTAATTAAAAAGAATTCACAATCAATAAAAAATTGTTTTGAGAGCATATTTTGCGAGGCAAAGGCCACACCTAGTCACATACAATCGGATAAGGGAACCGAATTCGTATCAAAAGATGTAAGACAATATTTAATGAATAAGAATATTAATTATTACACAACGAATAACCCTGATATTAAGGCTAGTATAGTGGAAAGGTTTCAGAGAACTCTCAAAACGAAAATGTGGCGATACTTCACCCACAAAAATACATATAGATACATAGATATATTGCAAGAATTAGTCTATTCCTATAATTATAGTTTTCATTCGACTATAAAAATGCGCCCAGTTGATGTTAATTTTAATAATATAATGACTGTATGGCGTAATATCAACGAAGGACGATTACAGGGGAAAAAAATGGTACACAATAATCAGGATCCAAAATTAAGTATAGGCGACTACGTTAGAATTACTAAATATAAGCATATATTTAAAAAAGGCTATGAGACTAATTGGAGTGATGAAATTTTTATAGTGGCCTCGGTAAAACGTAAGCCTGTATTGATTTATACCATAAAAGATATTCTAAACGAGGGAATTGTAGGTACATTTTATGAGAATGAATTACAAAAAGTTTCTTATGACCCCACATCGTATTTTAAAATTGATAAAATAATAGGTTCACGTTATTCTGGAATCAGAAAAGAAGTGCTTGTGAAGTGGGTAGGTTATCCGAATAAATTTAATACTTGGGTTCCTATATCAAATTTAAAGAAAATATAATGGATAATAGTTTTTATTTAACGTTACTTAGTAACAGCTCCATGGGCTACTTTCCAGAAAACACAACAGCAAACTTCTTCACTAAACTACCTAAAACTATTAAGCTAGAAGGAGAATGGGTGGTCGGTCTAGTTGAATGTCACTATCCGTGTAGTATGTTAAATGTACAGGATCATGAAAATGTAGTATACATTTCTAAAAAAGTATATTTACCCGATTCAAAAACAGATTATGCTAACGTTGAATATAAATCCCATATACCAGCAACAAACTACGAAAATATTAGTAACTTCTTAAACGCATTCAATGCAAATCCTTTATTAAATGGGAAAGTAAAGTTTCAACACGATGAAATATCAAGACTTGTCGCCGTAACAAATATGACAAGTAACATTACTCGAATAACAGCTAACCCCAAATTGTCACTTCAACTTGGGTTCGAACCCAATACAAATTTTGTTAGGCAGAATATTGGTAAGTATCCAATAAACTTACATTTAGGTCTACCGTCACAACTATTTATTTACTCCGATATAGTACATCCACAGATAATAGGAGATGTAATGTCATCTTTACTGAGAATAATTCCATTAGATCCTACGAAATATATTTATGGAGCCTACAAAATTAATGTATTTTCTCCTGCACACTATCTTCCTGTTTTACGTAGGGAATTTGATGTGATAGAAATTGATATAAGAACGAGCATTGGTGAAAGAGTACCATTTCAATTTGGAACCTCATGTATTAAGCTTCATTTCAAAAAAATAAGTTCTTAATATTACATTAAATATATAAAAATGGTATGTCCCTATCATCACTATTACTCTGCACAAGCAGGATCTGGTGTAGGTATAATTTATAAAGGAACACCATATCAACGTGGACATGGCATAGGGAGTTTTCTAGGGGGTTTATTTAGGTCAGTATTTCCAATTTTAAAAAGTGGCGCAAAGGTTCTTGGAAAAGAAGCATTAAACGCTGGAGTTGGTCTTCTAAGTGATTTGGTTGGAGCTCAACCTCTTGATGAATCGATAAAAACTCGATTCCGAACCGCTACTTCTAATTTAAAAAGAAAAGCTGATGAAAAACTCGACTCCATAATGGCAGGATCCGGTTATAAAAATAAAAGGCAAAGACTTAAGTCTATCACTCACAAGAAGACATCAAAACAAAGAAGAACTCTTAAAGGAGCTCTCAAAAATAAAAAAGATATTTTTGGAAATTAAAAATGGCGTTCCTACACAATAATTCTTGTGAATGTGTGAAATCAGAATTGGATATCTTTGCTTTACCGACAACACAAACAAGTATAGAGAGTGGTCAATGGATGCAATATCGTCCGATATCATCGCTAACTGATGATGGCCCTATCGAGTTTTTAATACCTGGTGCTGGTGATGAATATATTGACTTATCACACACAATGATTAGTATCAGTGCACGAATAGAAAATATTGATTCATCAAGATTAGCTGTCGATGCCAATGTTGCACCTGTAAATAATTGGCTACACTCGCTTTTTAGTCAGTTGGATATTTATTTAAATCAGAAACTTGTTTCTCCACCAAATAACACATATGCATATCGTGCGTATATAGAAACTTTATTAAATTATGGTCCAGCAGCGAAAGCTTCCCATCTTACCTGTGGTTTATGGTATGAAGATACTCCAGGAAAGTTTACTTCGTGTGACGCAACTAACGAAGGATTTGCTAAGCGACAGCAACTATCAAAGCAGAGTTCAACTATTGAAATGATAGGTCATTTACATGGTGATATATTTAATCAAGGGAAATTTTTAGTTAATGGTATTGAAATGCGGTTAAAATTAGTTCGTTCGAAAGATTCTTTTAATCTCATATCGTCCACAGTAGAAAATAAATTCAAAGTTAATATAATAAATGCTTCGCTCATAATCCGTAAAGCAAGAATCAATCCATCAATATTACTTGCACACGAAAAAGTACTAGCAACAACCACAGCTAAGTACCCAGTTGCTAGAGCTGAAGTAAAAGTATTAACTATTCCATCTGGTGTTCAAGGGAAAGTTCTTGATAATGTATTTCTTGGGCAAATGCCTAAAAGGTGTATTATAGGATTCGTTAGCAATAAAGCATTTAATGGCAGTTTCGAAACGAATCCCTTCGATTTTAAACACAACAACCTCAATCTGCTTAGTGTATATGTAGATGGACAGCAAATACCACCGAAAACATTAACTCCCAATTTTTCCGACAATGCTTTTACCAGCGTTTATCATACATTATTCTCTGGGACCGGTATACACTTTTTAAATGAAGGTAATTCGATATCTAAAGAAGCTTTTGCAAACGGGTACTGTCTAATGGCTTTTGATATGACTCCAGACTTAAGTGCAAACTCTACAACTCATTGGAATTTAGTAAAACGTGGAAGTGTTAGAATAGAAGTACGGTTTGAAGGCACTTTGTCATCAACAGTAAATTGTATAGTATATGCAGAATTTGATAATGTTATAGAAATAAACAAAAATAGAGAGGTTATTATAGATTATAATAGCTAATCTTAATTTTAATTAATTTATGAAATAGTACTTATATATTATATTGCTAGTGTATTTACTGTCAATTTCATTCAGCATATCTTTAAAAATAGACGCTTTTAAAAATTAAATCCTATGATGGATTCTATAGAAATCCAAAAGTTTCTGGATATGGTTAATGGTAGTTTAAAGCTTAATGTTTTTGCAGCTAATCGTATACCAGTACATGTTAGCTTACCCTTTTATTCTATATCAAATTTAGATCCTGATACAAAGCCTGGTTCTCATTGGGTAGCAATATGCATTGATAAACATGGTGTTGGGGAATATTTTGATTCTTTCGGGAGAAAGCCAACTGGTTATCATGAGTCATTTTTGGTAACAAATTGTAAGAAGTGGAATTATAATAATAAAGTAATTCAAAATTGTTTTAGTTCTATGTGTGGAATTTACTGTCTAGTTTTTATATATTTCAGATATTATGGAGTATGTATGTTTAACTTCACTAATATGTTTACTACTAATACTGTTATTAATGATAAAATTGTAAATAATTTGTTTAAATACTTTTTCTGTAATAAAATATAATTGATAAAGAAATTTCGTTGTATTATTTTACCCTGTATGTCATAGGAATACAAAAAAAAACAAATGGGATAACAAAAATAAAATCTTTATTTAAGTATTCAAGTATTAATCACATTATTATCTCTAATTACATTGAAACTTTATACAATAGCATACTTAAAAAATCAGTCATTGAAAGAACAATATCAAGTATTTTTGTCGAAGTGATATTTTTTTACGTCAGGTGCATCGGCTATTTCCTTAGATATATCATAGATCACTTCATTGATTTTGTTGAGCCTATGACTTGCCGCATAATATTTAATCCGAGTGGTTGCATGTTTCCAATGATCAGTTGGGGGTATCCTCGCCAGTTTTTTTAGATCGTAAACTTCTATTTTTACAAAGTGTGTGGCTTGCGCCCCATCGTCGGTATTGGTTGATATGTATGCCATTCCACCATCTCGAGACGCCCTTCCAACGCAGGACGACATTTTTTTCTTCTTTTTGGCTGGCTTTTCAAATAGGTCGTCCAAACTGCTGCTGCTACGTGTTCTTTTTATTTTCAATGGCTGTGTCAATTGTAAATCTGACTCGTCGTCGTCAGACAGTGGATAATAATAATGTTTTAAAGTGTTCTCTTCAAGGATGCTCGAGGAATTCTGTAAAGGACATAATACCAAATATTAGACACTACGACATAGCTAACGTAAAATCCTAATACTATGTTATAAATCTAAAGTTTGTGCGTGTATATTTGTTACAAGTTCTTACACGCCTTAACGACTGAATAAAATTTCTGTTCAGTATACATGTAGTACACATATGTATAGATTTAACACATACATCATTTCTGTGTGTGCATGTAGGTATAAATATTATTTTCTAACCAAATCTGAAAAAATATGTGTACGTTCATCATACAAGTATACTTTCCTCTCCGGTGAAATACATGAATAATATTGTAAAAATATGAAACGACAAAAATATTATATCTACATTCATTACACATATTTAATATATAAGATATTATAAGAGCAATAAATGAGATACTTACATCCATATTATCGAAGTAGCACGTGAACACAATAACACACACACACACGTTACAATAATGTAGCACTATCTCTGTTAAAATAATTATTTGATATATTGTAGATGTGCTTTCATCCAAGGTTTATATAGGAAGTTTTAAGCAATTAACATTAGCGAACACGTTCTGTTACAAATCTTGTTGCTCATCACATTCGCATTAGCAATTATGATACAACATTCCAATGAATCGTTAGTGAAGTTCATACTTGTGTATTGCGAAACACCCACATACCTTAAGAGCATGTGAAGCTTTTGATACCGGAAGTGACCGATCCTGCTAGCCCAGACATCATGCAATATGGGTGTTTGTCAATAACACTAAATAAATACATTCAAACAAATCACCTCTGCGGCATAATGGTGCGGTGACGATGCTTGCCACATGAGGTCCTAGGTTCGATTCCTGGGTCGGGATTGTCACCTATCACGTTGTGGAACTTAGTATCTTCGGCTAATCGTGGGAGCATTAGTTGTACCTCTGTCTACCTCTTCGGGGATATGGCCGTGAAGATACTTTTTTACATGCATACAAGTACTGGAATATATTTAATAAGCACACAGACCCAGTAATAATAGCACCACCACAGCGACTAGCACTGATGATGTATGTAATAAGATGGGTCAAGGTGGTGGTACTCAACCCGGTCGAGACGTTGCAGAACTCACCAACTAGTCAGTACTCACGATGTTAATGATATAAATTACTATGAAAAAAAAAGTAAAAGTCTTACAGGCTGCTAAAATGATAATAGAATGATCGCCATAATCGTGCTTTTGTCCGCTGAACAGGTGAATCGCAGTGGAACGTTAAGACGCTCGCTCTGCCTTCTCGACACGGGAATCAGCTTGATGATATTTATTTTATTCCATATTCATTAGTTGCAAGTGATACGCAATGCGAGACGTCCTAATGAGCTTTTAATAGTGCGATTGTGTGACGGGCGTTCGAGCTTAATGATAATGAGGTGATTAGATAACGAAGGAGAGCCAGGAATGCTAACTTTGCAACCGTGCGAGATATCAAAAAACGGATGCTTGCAATCGATCGGGCGTACCCGGAAACCCCCATTTTGACACCAAATTTTTTTTTTTTTTTTTTTTTTTTAGTTTTGACCGACCACCAAGTGGGTCAGAAACACAGGTGGGACAGAAACAGGGATCCAGACCCAACGACCCGGGTGGTCGGGAACCAACGAATCCCTACTACTGATAAGATTAAATGTTAATAAACAGAAATATAAGCTTGTACAATTTACCTTGAAATTTAAATGTAATAAAAACTGAACGGCAAATTTTGTAAAATTGTAAATTTTTTGTAAATTGTAAAAATTTGGATTGAGCATAAGATCATATTTTGTAAATTATAAAAACAACTTTTGATGTGAAATAATTCTAGTAAATTGTAATACATACAATTGTAATACGTGAAATAGAAAAAAAGAAGCCCGCTGAGTTTCTTCCGCCGGATCTTCTCAGTGTGTGGCCGCGTTCCGATCCGGTAGTAATTATAAAGAAATCGACCTAAATTAAAATGTTTGCACGCCATATTATGGTAGAATATGATGGTAATTTAATTTATTTTAATAACTTGTGACACCCATATTCTTGCAAATAAATATTTTTCATTTTTTCATTTTCATTTATCCTTGGTTAGGCAATTCATGTGTGCCTTTAATTATTATCAATTATTATCAGCCTGTTTTTTTATATACCTATTATTACATAGAAAATAAGCAGATGGCTCTCCTGATGGAAAAAGAAACCTTCGCCTATAGACACCATCATGATGTTAATGGAGAGCTGCTATCCGTGTTCTACTGGCTATCTTACCCTTCGGACCGAAACACGGCAATAACAAGAATTGACGCTATTGCGATAGGAATAGATAAGGCGGTAGTAACATATTATTATCAGTCACAATGGTAACATATCACACACTACGCCGGCGGCATAGCCAGTGAGTTTTTGCCGTACGGGTACGCTACTAGCATAATCAGGCCTCCGGCACTTGCCGCTGGATGGCGGTCGCAGAAAACAATGTCAGTTGACACAGAAGGGGTAATGGTTTACACTTTGTGTTACTAACTCATAAAGATGGACAACGAAAACGGTAACATTGCCATAGGGTCGTATCTAGTATTCTTTTGATTAGCAGAAGACTCAAAAGAACAAGGAGATTGTGGATGCATCCAAGATTGCAATTTGCAACGCAGAAAATAGCATAATGATACCGTCATAATAGAAATCTATAAGGTGATGTGGGTTCTCGGTGCTTTCGCAACAGATTTTTAAATTTATATGATACTAGCTGTGCCCGCGACTTCGTTCGCGTGGAAAAAATTCTAAAATAAAAACCTGCATAGTTCTTGTTCCCGTGGGATTTCCGGGATAAGAACTATCCTATGTCCTTTCTTGGGTCTCAAACTATATTGTACCAAATTTTATCCAAATCGGTTCAGTGGTTTGGCCGTGAAAGCGTAACAGACAGACAGACAGACAGACAGAGTTACTTTCGCATTTATAATATTAGTATGTCCATTATATATAGTAGTAGTATAGTAGTCCATTTGTTTATTTCTGTTCATGTGATCTAAATTTCTGGAACTCCACAGAATGTCATTTTCATGAAATTGTTCAAATATATCAATTAAATGAAATTTTAATTTGTTGCACGTACCACCCCAAATGTTGGGTTTTGAAATTCTGGGCTTGGCACCATTGATATAAAAAACCCAAGATACACAATCAGTGTGTTAAAAACGTCCTCCAAAAATGAGCGCATAATTTTAAATTGTGCGCTCATTTCAAATAGAATCTCGTCGGTCGCGACTCTGTCAATTTTATTTCTTTTCGTACATTGCTTTGTAAAAACAACTATAAGTTGGATATGCAAAGACATATGTTTTTGCCATATCTATAACTACTTAAATGAAATTAGGGACACTTTTGAGTGTCAGTTTTGTTCGGGACTGTGCATCTAGGGTTTTTTATATCAATGCTGGACACCTAAAAATTCATTGAAATCAAATAGTTATAGTTATAGAGTGGTGGTAGCCTCGGTAGACTGTCATCAACGCAGACAGTATTCCTAGGTTCAGGAAGCTCCATCATACACTAGCTGACTCCATCGATCCATAATTTAAGCGTCAATCGCTGCTAATTCTACTTACATTGATTCACTGACATCTGAGTCTGACTGTACGTTATTACCGCCATCGGCCTCGGCGACGAACACCTTAGGCTGGTTTTACTGTCATGCTGACGGTCGGCGCTGATGTATGCAGCCTACGGTAGTCAGCGCTGAGCGGTCAGCGCGAATCAAAAACGGTACCCATGACTATTTACATATGGACCCATCAGCGCCGACCGTCGACGCGAGCGTGGCGAGTGCGGTCAGCGTGACACTAAAACCAACCTTATTATTTTGGCCTCGCGTCTAATGCGAAATGCGAAAAGTAATAGGTACCATGAATCGCTTACCTATTTGCGATAAATGGTACCAAACTTTAAGTTCTTTAGCGTTATACGGGATTGTCTACACAACGAATTACGTGATTACGTAAATTGAACTGTAATACCATATATTTACGTCTCGTTTTTCTTTATATTCGCAAGTCGTAAAGTACCTAGTTGCTAATAATGATTGAGGTAATTAACAATCGGTAGGTAGGTAAAATTATAACATGATGCGATTATTAAAATGGTGAAGTAAGCGTCTGTTAATTGATTTTGTTATGAAAATATTTAACCAACTAACAATGCAAATTAAGGTTACAGGAACTGGCATGATGAACTGAACTATTTTATGCAATTCACAGTATCCATAGCATACTGCACTCCTACAAGCTTTAAATATACAATATACAGCATGCTGGTATTATTCTTGTCCGGTAGTCACCACCATCACCAACAGCCCATATCAACTGTAAGACCTAGATTTCAAGCAAAGCGGGATTTTGAAATCTTTTAAGTGTAAAGATGAGATTAGACATAGACATAGAAAATTGAATAAAGGTAATATTTTTTTATTATTAAGTTTTTTTATATCATAAGAGACCAAACAAGCAGATGGGTCTCCTGATGGAAATAGTCAACCATCGCCTATAGACACCAAAGATGTTAATGATGCGTTGATTTCTTGTGGCGAGGTCTAATGCCACATACATAAGTTTACCGACTACCTTACCCTCCAAACCGGAATACGACAGCGACAAGCACTGATGCTATTGCGGCAGGAATAGGTACCAAACCCGGGCGAGACAATGCAGAACTCTACCACCTAGTAGCCACGATGGTAGTGACTCGATAGCCAATCGGTCGCCTTTTACGACCTGCCTGGCAGAACGGCAGTTGGCCTATTCTTCAAAGGAGGCCGGAACCAACACGGCGTAAATATCTCTGCATATACATTTGTATATGCAGAGTGTCAGAAACGGAATCCATTTAATTGATGCAGTGTTTTTTTTGTCCGTACACAAAAAAATGAACCCAAAAAAACAATAATAGACACGAGATATTTTTTTTATTTAATTTTTTTTACACACGCTGTTTAGTAAATGTTTACTTAACAGCGTGTTTACTAAACAATATTGCTCTTCACTAATTAGTTTCGTCTCGACACTGGATATACCTCAAATTAAAAACTCTTTAGATAATACTTTGTACCATTATTATATATTACTAGCTGTTGCCCACGACTTCGTCCGCGCGGACTTCGTTTACTCCGCACAGCTCCTCCCTGTATGTGATAATATGTAGCCTATATGTTGACCCGACCTGTTAGTAATATTCATGCAAAATTTGAAGTAAATCCATGCAGTACTATTTGAGTTTACCCCGGACATACATACAGACAAACAGACATACAGACAAACAGACAAAAATTCTAAAAACTATAGTTTTGGCTTCGATATCGATTGTAGATCACGCCCCAAGTATTCTTTTAAAAAAATATTCAATGTACAGTTTTGACTTTCCTACGATTTTATTATATGTATAGATATAGATTAAACAATATTCGCCAAATTCCCAACATAAGGACATTAATTGTGTTGTGTGCTTTGAGTATATAATAATATATCTATGAGAGAAACTGCCTGCTACACCCACGAAAAGAGCTAGGCATGCGATAAATAAATTATGATTCTGTGGTGACTAGCAAACGTGATGAGGTAACTGTAATTGGCCCGCTATAAATAACTTTACATTGCGAAAAGTAAAAGTCCGTGACGTATTGCCTTAAATAGCTACCTATACCTTGTTACAACTCTTCCTTTATCTTTAAACTCTTTAGTCCTAGCAGTCCTAGCTGATGACGTATTTAGAGAAGATATTTTAGACACTATGAAACAAAAAATCTGTACACCAGTTGACCCTGCAGGCAATCCCTGACACTTACCGCTAAATTGAGGTATTTTAAGCTCAAAGCATAGATTTTTCAAAGATTTTACCATACATTTTATATGACCACCCCATTGAACGAGTGGTTAGCGAATAGCGAACCTAACTACAAATTGATATTATGAGGCTTGGGGACAATTTCAAACATTTCGACACCTCCTAAGTAGAATGTCGTAAGTACGAAATTGCCGATTTTCACTTTTCCCAATTTTCATGCTTTATTTTATGCATATTAAATCGTTTTAATTATTTATGTTATCTATACTTTTAATGTCTGATTGCACATCGTTGTATTTATTGGTATTTCTTTGATTGAATGATTATCAAAAAACAATGATAGAATCTTGAAATTGGTGATCTGTAAAGTAGCAAAAATGCACTTACGATACTGTACGTAGGGGTGTCGATTTGTGTGATGAGCATACATTTTGTGTTCTGGGTTTGGGTGTTTATCACGTACCTACCTATGTTACAGTATTTATATAGGTAGGTATGTATTTCTATGTGTTAATAACATAACGACTAACACCCATACCACAAGCAAATAATATTTGCTTACCTTAGAATTAGATCAATACATGCAATTTTTTCAGCGATATTTATTATTATTATATTATTACAAGCTGTTGCCAGCGACTACGTACGCGCGGAGTTCGTTTACTCCGCACAGCCCCTCCCCCGTATGTGATAGCGTGATAATATGTAGCCTATATGTTGACCCGACCTATTAGTAATATTCATACAAAATTTGAAGTAAATCCATGCAGTACTTTTTGAGTTTACCCCAGATATACATACAGACAAACAGACAAAAATTCTAAAAACTATATTTTTAGCTTCGATATCGATTGTAGATCACGCCCCAAGTATTCTTTTAAAAAATATTCAATGTACAGTTTTGATTTTCCTACGATTTTATTATATGTATAGTTATAATCAAATAACTCGTAATATAGAAATATTACGAGTTATTTGATTATAATAATGTTACGTACTTCGGGTTCGTAATTGTAAGAAAACACCACTTACATTAAATCCGTGTATTTACATTACAAATACACAAAACAACACCATGTAATACTCACATACTCTAATTAACCTAGTCACTCACTGTACTATCACTAAACTTCACCGACTACACAATAAAACACTTCTCGCTTCGCACGGGTCGCTTCAAGTATCGCTCTCGATTGCTTTATAAAGACTGCCCTGTATTTGTCAACATATCTCTATTTATACCCAGGGTAAAGTTCTACCTGGATCCAGAAAAATCTAAATGTATCGGGAAGCGATGAATCACTTCTTGTTGTAAACAACTTATGATAGTACATGCTATTCTCACTCTTATGTCCAATACCACAAAGTCCATTATGGTATAGCTATTCGGATAATGGCCAACTATTTGTTTATTAATAGGAGCAGCTATTTCTTTTATTTCTAGATCCCTCCAGCGTTCTAACTCTTTACGTTATATCTTGCGATGGTAACATTTTTCATTCACCGTTCTAATCACAATGTTCCCAGCCTACGGACCTAGACCACATCCATCTTATGGATAGCAAAGTAGCTATTTTCCATCTACAGCTAAGAAGTAGACAAAATAATCCAGAACCTACTCAGTAAAAAGACCTCGAAGCCAGATAAAATCACCAATAAGGTAGTAATATACCTCCCTTCCTGCCTTATATTCTTACTAGTGTGCATCTTTAATGCACTCCTAGCCAGTTACGTGTTTCCGGACGAGTGAAAAGAAGCTACCGTCATAGGACCGTAATAACGTCAGTAGTTACCGTCTCATAGCCTAATCATTAGGCAAAATTTACGGAAAATCATACTACCTCGCCTTAAGGCCTTTGTTCACGAGAAAGGTCTTATAATAAATGAGCATTTCGGTTTCCTAGCAGCTCACTCTTGCACTCATCAAGTGTACCGACTCACAAAATACATTTTAAACGATTTAAATCCCTGGGGCTGCAAATACCCAATGGTGCTCTATTTTTCAACATCGCGAAGGCGTTCGATAAGATCTGGCACAATGGCCTAATAATATACAAGTTATACCAAATGGGATTGCCCGATCGATTCTTACTCATCATACCAGAGTACCTAACCAATTGCCGATTTCAGTTCTGCATAAAGGATTTTCTCAGATTTATCTCCACCCACATGCCGATCACAGCAGGTGTCCCACAGGGCTCTCTACTATCAGCACTATTATTCTTTCTTTACTCATATGATGCTTGCATCTCTAAGTAGTCTGTGCTCATATGACGTAGCACGCGAGCCGCACGCCGAGCTCACATTTTTTGCCGAATACATCGCCATCTATACGTCAAATTTTTCTGATGTTACAATCATCAAAGCGTTGCTGGCAGTGGCCAGCGCGCTTGGCGATTGGTTCAGAAAATGGCGTATCGAAATCAACCCAGATAAAAGTGCAGTTGTGTAATTTCGCCGCGGTCAACAACTGCAACTGCAAAGGCGCGGTCTGTGAAAGTTAGGTGACATTACCCTGTTCGAAAGCGTCATCCCGTGGGAAAGGAAAGTCAAGAACTTTGGGGTAACGCTGTATAGTAAAATGTCATTTAAACCGCACATACAAAGAGTGAAAGCTAAGGCTAAATTCGTTGGATAGATTATAGCTTCATGATTCGTTGTAAGCCGGTTATATAACCTCATCAATAAGCACAGTATATCACTTAGACACAAGGTGACACTTTACAAAATGTGCGTAATACCTAGTCTATCGTACGCCTGCGTAGCGTTTGCATCTCCCCCCTACGGAATCTGTTATCTGTCATTGTATTGTCAGCCCCAGAAGGGGGAGAGACCATGACATTCATTGGTACTTGCATCTTTTTTTTATCGCGTAACTCTTATCCTTTCTAATGAAATCAGGGTTATCTCAAAGATACTCTATCGCTTATAGACACCAAAGATGTTAATGATGCGTTGCTATCTGTGCAGCGGGATGGCAATACTATATACATAAGTCTATCACCCAACTTTAACCCCCAAAACGGAACACGATAATTACAAGCATTGACGTTACTGCGGCAGAAATAGGTATGGCAGTGGTAGATACTACATGGGGCACACTAAAAGTTTTGTACTTCTAGCTAATCGGAACTATTTGAATTTCGAATGTTATATTTTTAAAACGTTGCAACCTTCTTAGTAATAAAAAAAACAATTGGTGGGAAATGATTTGTCAATTGTTTTTTATCACACATCAAAGTTCTACGTACGCAACGTAAATGGAATTAAGTCGAAAAGATTTTAAAGCGATGATTTTTTATGATTTTAAAAGTTCTCTTTCTCGGCAAGACTGTACCGCTCGTCTTCAAAATGCTTTTGGGAGAGAAGCACCTTGTTTGAGCACCGTGAGGCGATGGTTTGCTGAATTTGAAAGAGATCGAGTTTCTTTACATGACGAATTTTGTGAATTTTCAACTGCCGTCAACGAAATTAATGTGGCTACTGTTAAGCGGTTAATTGAAGAAAACCCCCGGATTACCTATGAGACAATACAAGTACTATTGGGGATTGGTATGAGCCAAATTCAGAAAATTTTACACGAAGAATTGAAAGTTGGGAAACTTTGTTGTCGTTGGATCCCTCATGAACTGACAGCGGAGCAGAAGCGGGCTCGCGTGGAATGGTGCTCACAGGTGCTACTGTACATTCTAATGCTGTTTATGATATTGTCACAGGAGACGAAAGGTGGATTTATTGTTTTGAACCCGAAAAAAAACAGCAATCTTGTGAATGAGTGTTTGAAAATGAGAACAGGCCAACAAAAGTGAGACAGGCGAGAAACATTGGTAAAAAAATTATCGCGTTTTTTTCTCAGCTACGGGTCCCATCTGTACAATTCCACTTGAAGATCAAAAGAATGTTAATGCCGCGTGGTATTCTACCACTTGTTTACCCAGGGTGTTAGCAAAAGTTCGCGAAAGACGACCCAGAAACCGCATTCTCCTACACCATGATAACGTTTCTACACACACGGCCAACAAAACAATATCATTTTTAGCTTCCGAAAAAGTAGATCTCGTCACTCATCTTACGCATAGCCCCGACCTAGCACCCTGTGATTTCTGTATTTTCCCCAAAATCAAAGATTTGATGAGAGGTTTTACTTTTACCAACTCCCAAGCGGCAGTGATAGCGTTCAATCAGCACGTAGAAACCATGCCCTCAGATCTGTGGCCCTCCTGTTTTAAAAAATGGTTCGATCTGTTATGAGCAAACCTTATATGAAGTAAACGCATATGCAAGCATTATGTCACTTCAATAAAACTGATTTTTATGTTAATTTTCTACAGTCTTCCTCCAGATTTTGTCCGGTTAACACATAACTTTGTAAATATTAAGCAGTGTGAATATACATTAGTTTCAGCCGAATTAAAGTGTTTTTTTTAAAAAGGACTAACAGGCCGCCATCCTTACAATTTTGGTGTCAGAAGTGGTATTTCCTGGATTCCGAATTCCCAGGATAATTTAGGTGTTAGGCGTCGCGATTTTCGAATTCCGCCTGACATCCATTTTGTGGCCCTGTGACTTTAGTCTTTAGCTACGTGCTAGTTCGCCGACGGTAAGCCTTGGCACCGTATGCCTAAGCCCGCGCTACTGCACCCTGTGGTCGACGAGTAAGTCTTGAGCATCATCAGCCAAGCCCGCGCTACATCACCACATCACCTACTTCGCGCTGTCAACTTTGATCGACGTGTAAGTCTCCGCTCTATAGTGTGAGCCCGCATCACCTCGTACTGCTTAATTCATCATCGACGGACAAGAAGACTCGTCATCATCACCGAACCTATAAAACGAAAGGCATTTCAACGTGACTTCGACGGAACTGCAATACGACTCCGTGAGTCGCCGTGCCGGTTACTCGAAGCTGTCGCCGGGGACATTCGCTGCGCTCTGCATTCTTCGTTGCCATGCACAATACCTTCAAGGTTAAGATGTTCCTGCGGTTCGTGATTATTTTTCTGTGAGTTTTATTTTTTCCAATTTAAAGTGTAAAGTGAATTTTCATTTAAACATCAAGATTTTATTTTTCAAGATTTTATATTCCTAGATTCAGAACTTTTATTAGAACATTATTTCAGAGTTTTTAAATAACTTTTAAAGTCATATAAATAATTTACTACTTATACAATTTTATACAATCTTATTGCTAACTTATATGATATTAATCTACATTTTCTATAATTTTTCTATTTACGTTTTTGTGTGTATTTTTCTGATGTTCTGTACAGCTTTTTAATCTACAATTATTGATGTTTAAATTTAATAAAAAAGAACAGACTACTGAAGTCGATACTAATACCGACTCAGACAGTTCTCTATCGAAACCATTATCTCAAAGGAAAAAATTAAACATGAGTGATAAAATTACACTCTCTGTTCTTACCAAATTCATTAAACCATATAACGGGGATCGAGAATCCCTTCCCGCGTTTTTAACCAATTGCGAAAGTGCAATTTCTTTAGCGAGTACAGACCAACAGAACTTCTTAGTCAAATATATCGTGTCACAACTTGAGGGCAAGGCTCAGTTAGCTTGTTGTTTGAAAAAATTCGATAATTGGCTTGAAATCAAACAGTTTTTAAAGGTAACTTTTGGAGAAAAAAAGCATTCAACACACCTTTTAGTAGATTTACAAAACTGCAAGCAATTACCCAACGAAGATGTGACACAATATTCTTTAAGGATTGAATCCTGCCTTACGCGGCTTCAGTCCGATATTCATTACAGTTGTGAAAATGAAAAGGAACTTATAGGCAGACTTGCTGCCATGGAAGATTTGGCTTTAAATACATTTTTATTAGGTATGAACTCAAACTTCTCACACATTGTGCGCTGCCGGAATCCTAAAGGACTTTCCGAAGCGATCACTCATGCCATTGAAGAAGAAAAACTGTTTAAGCTATCTAAACTATCTCAACGACCTTCTTCTTCCTCTAAACAATGTTCAATATGTCGAAAGTTTGGCCATAGCTCTTCCGATTGTTTCAAAAATAAATCTAAACGTTCTTTTACAAACTCTTACCACGTAAATTCGAATTTAAATCATCGTAATAATTACTCTAATAATTCTACAAATAAAAATAATTACGCCTCGAATCAAATATGCGCGTATTGTAAAAATCGTGGTCATTTAATAGGCGATTGTCGGAAGCTTAAATATAAAAACAATAATTATATGCACCGCGATCCGCCACGCAACGTGATACCTTCAAGTTCACGGTCGCCGACGAGCAATTCGTCTGATCATAACGTTATCAATAACAATTCTAATATGCACGTTATCTCTAACGAAGATAATTTAAACTAAATTCGGTTTCGGTGCCGTGTCTACCGAAACCTTTTGCAATTCGTAACGACACGAATAGTTCTAAGACAACAAAAAACTACGGCAAAAAGCCTAAATCTAATGAGTCCTTAAAGGGGTCTAAAGGACATTCTTGTGGTCAATTCACGGTTGCACAAGATGTACCTTCTGTTTATTCTATAAACTCTAATTTTAATAGGCTTCAATCCTGTGTTCCTAAATTATTTTCCGCACAGGCTAAGGTAAAGACAATGACTCATAATAGCTGTGTTCCTAAGTTATTTTCTACACAGCGTAATGGACGATCAGAGATTTCTCAACCTTGTGTTCCTAAATTATTTCCTGCACAGGTTAATGAAAATACAGAGTATTCTAAGTCAAATAATTATGTTAATGTCTCTGACGTCACTCTTAAGAAATCATTAAGGTTCTCGAACCTTTCACAACGCAACCCTTTATCTCGTGAAAAATCGAGTTCTTTTTCAAGGGATTGCTCTTATAATAAAACGTATTCTATAAATAACGTAAATAACAAAGTTTCTCTTCCTCATGTTTATCTAAAAACCAATATGAATGATAAGCCTCTATGTTTATTAATTGATACTGGTTCCTCAGTTTCAATCGTGAAACTCTCAAGTTTATTAAAAGGTCCAGTACTTAAAAATAATATCATTACACTCAAGGGATTAAGTGATAACGACTCAACGTGTGAATCACTCGGTTCTATTAAACTTAATTTCGAATATCAAATCTCATCTACACGTAAAATTGCTTTTGATTTTGTGTTTCACGCTATTGACGATGCTATTCAATTAAATTATGATGGTATAATTGGTAGTGACTTTATACAACATTTTAAAATCAACATACAATATACTAATAATTCATTAAACTTAGAAGGTTACTTAATACCTATATGTTTTAGTAAATCATCATATGTTATACCTGCGAGATCAGAAATGGTAATCGAATGTCCAGTCAGTAATCTACGTGATTTCGTAAATAAACGCGAAGCTCTAGTATTAGATCAGAAAATTTGTGAAGGTGTATTTTTAGCTAACGCTATTGTAAGTTTAAAATCAAACAACAGAGTTAATGTTACAGTTTTAAATACCACCGAATCTGAAATCGAAGTTGATAATTTTCAGGTACAGTTAACTCCGTTCGATTTACTAACTTCAAAGTTAGATGATTCTCAACAAGAACTTATTCATCAATTAAATTCTTTAAATATAAATAGATCTCAAAAGGTTTTAGATCAAATTAGAATATCTCATTTAAATCCTCAAGAGAAAAAGTTATTAATTAATTGTATTTCTAACTATACAGACATATTTCATCTCGACGGAGAATTTTTGACACATACAGATGTTATTAAACATTCTATTAATACTGGGGATGCGCCCCCGATTCACGTAAAATCATACCGTTTCCCTGAAGTTCATAAAGATGAAGTAGAAAAGCAAATTAGAAAAATGCTTGATGAAAATATAATCAGACCTTCTACGTCACCTTGGTGTGCTCCCGTTTGGGTAGTACCAAAGAAGCGTGATGCTTCTGGTAAACAAAAATGGCGTATCGTTATTGATTATCGTCGTTTAAATGACGTTACTGTCTCTGAAGTTTATCCTCTTCCACTTATAACGGATATTTTGGACCAATTAGGTCATTCGAAATATTTTAGCACGCTAGATTTAGCATCTGGTTTTCACCAATTATTATTAAATCCTAAAGATATTGAGAAAACCGCATTCAGTGTTTCTACTAATGGTATTTCTGGACAATTTGAATTTTTGCGCATGCCATTTGGGTTAAAAAATGCCCCTAGTACCTTTCAAAGAATGATGAATTTAGTGCTTACTGGTCTACAAGGTTTAGACTGTTATATCTATTCAAACGATTGCATTATCTACTCTCACGATCTTGAATCTCACATAATAAAGCTAGAATCTGTATTTTTTAAACTTAGAGAGGCAAATCTTAAACTCCAGCCCGACAAATGTGAGTTTTTGCGACGTGAAGTTGCGTATCTTGGGCATGTTATTACAGATAAAGGTGTTTCGCCTAACCCTGACAAGGTCAAGGCTATTTCCGAATTTCCTACACCGAAAACTCCGAAAGATGTCAAATCTTTTCTTGGGTTAACTGGTTACTATCGTCGTTTTATAGAAAATTTCTCTCATATAACTAAGCCTCTAACTTCGTTATTAAAAAAGGATGTAAATTTTCATTGGTCAATTGAACAGGAACAATCTTTTAACACTTTAAAGCAAAAACTTATTTCTGCTCCCTTGTTACAATACCCAGATTTTTCGCAACCCTTTATTGTTACAACTGACGCTTCAAATTATGCCGTTGGTGCTATTTTATCACAAGGTGAAATCGGTAAAGACAAACCTATTGCATTCGCGTCTCGTACTATGAATAAACAAGAAGGCAATTATTCAACGACAGAAAAAGAACTTTTAGCAATTTTGTTCGCTGTAAATACATTTCGACCTTATTTATATGGGTATAAGTTTAAAATTGTGACAGATCACCGTCCATTAACATGGTTGTTTAACGCTAAAGATCCAGGTGGACGCTTGCTTAGGTGGAGGTTAAAACTCGAAGAATACGAGTACGAAATTGTATATAAACCAGGTAGAATAAATAGTAATGCAGATTGTTTATCTCGTTACCCAGTAAATGCTATCACTAATTCTAATATTAATAATGATACTTATGAACAATATTTTAAAAAGCAATTTACTAAAACTACGCCTAATTGTGATACGCAAATTGAAGAACACAATCAAAGTTTATATTTAGCCAAACAAAAATCAATTGCTTGCCCGATGTCTCTAGACCTTGATTACTCTATGCCATATTGCGAACAGTTCTTATCAATGTTAGATGATTCCATTTCATTCCGCGAGTCGGAACGGACACCTGATACCATACAGGTTGTCGATTGTAAAAACAATTTAAAGCTTTATTTCTTATATTCTAAGGTTCATCATTATGACGAAATTAGTTACAAAACTATTTACAATTTATTAATTAAACTAAGAGACCGAATTATTTCTAATAATGACTATGATAAAGAATTAGCTATTTCCGATTTTTCAGAACCGTTTTCAAAATTTGTGTATGTGAAAATTTATAACATGATATCTTATATTTTTAACGGCACAAATATTAAGATTCATATATACAAAAATCAAATAGTTTATCCTACTCCGGCCGAAATACCGAACATTTTAAAAGAAAATCATGGTACTACTATCGCCGGTCACCCCGGTATCAAACGCATGCTAAGTAGAATCAAAGCTTCCTACTATTGGAAAAATATGCGATCTGATGTTGAACGTTTTATAAAAGACTGCAAAATGTGTCAAGTTAATAAACCATTACGACTCTCTAATAAAGCGCCTATGGTAATTACTTCCACTAGTACTAGGCCATTTGAGAGATTAGCTCTCGACATGGTTGGTCCCTTTCCTGAAGCCGGTATTCAAAAATTTAAATATATCTTAACATTACAAGACGACTTAACTAAATTTTCTAATGCTTATCCCATGATCACGTGTACAACCGACGAGGTTGCACGAAGTCTTATTCATTTCTTTTCGTTATTCTCGTTTCCGAAAATGATACTCACTGATCAAGGCACTACTTTTACCTCTGAATTATTTAGGCAACTGACAGACATACTTAAAATAAAAAGTCTCTATTCTAGCCCGTATCATCCTCAGACTAATGGCTCCCTTGAAAGATCACATGCTACACTAAAAGAATATCTAAGATCTTTCGTTAACGAAAATCAAAGCGATTGGCATTGTTACCTTGCAACCGCTATTCTATCATATAATACTACTCCTCATTGCACGACGGAGTTTACACCATTCGAATTATTATACGGTTATAAGCCGTCTATACCTAGCAGCATTTATGAAACTGATAACAACACTACCTACCAAGAGTACATCCGCGCACTGCAATATAGAATGAAGTACTCTCGTGAAAAAGCTATTGAAAATATAATTAAAAGTAAACAAGCCTCAAAAAAATATTATGACGTCTCTTCGAGAGAACTGAGTTATAAAACAGGTGATATGGTTTATGTCAAACATCACCACAGACTTCGCAAAGCCTTATCTCCAGTGTGGAAAGGTCCTTTTAAAGTTATTAAAACACATGGTAAAAATAATGTTACTATATGCATAAATAGAAAACATGTTAAATATCATGTTAACGAACTAAAGCCGATGTAAACTTGTATAATTTGTTCCAGGTATGTAATCGATCCTTGCGTTTCGAATCCGATTGAATTAGTAACAAATAGCCCAGGTATTTACTTCGACCCTACTTCTGTTGTGTACTTTCAAAATGACAACTGGAATGTAGTAACCCACATCGATATTTTGCCTATTTTTCCTTACATGAAAAAAATCAAAACTTCAATCCAAAATATTTTATTTCTATGCAATAAAGCACAAAGATTAAACTTAGTTAATTTCAAAATTGATTGTAACGACGTTTTGAATCCTCTAGAAATATTAATAAATTCAAATGAACTAAAGTACCAATCTATGTCTCACCTTATTTTTGATCAAAGAACAAAACGAGCTCTTGAATTTGGAGGTGAAATCCTTAAATTCTTTTTTGGCACTTTAGATGCAGATGATGCACGAAAATATGACGAAGCAATTTCGTCGTGTCAGCAGAATGAAAATGAAATTTATTCCCTTATGAAAGACAACATCCATATTGTCCAATCTACGATTAATAATTTTAATACTTCTATTGAAAAATTAAATAATAATGAAATTAAATTAAATAACCAGATAGAAAAATTAAATTTCATATTTTTAAACAGTACAAGGACAAATATAGAATTAATGAACTTAGAAAAATTTAACTCTATTTTTAATATTATTGAAGGTTCTTTATTATCAATTTCTAATATTCTAGATACAACTTTAAATTCAATTTTATTCGCAAAAGCAAATATTTTACACCCTTATGTCATTACACCTACTAAATTATATAATGTGTTATCTAACAATATTAAAATGAAACGAACTTCTGAGTTCCCTATTTCGCTTTCCTTAAAAAATATACACACGATTATTGACTTAGCGAAATTAACATCTTATTATTATAAAGAAAAAATTGTATTTGTTATTCAAATTCCTTTAATAAATCCTGTTAAATTTAGTCTTTATAAGAACTTGGCTTTACCTACTCCTCATGAAACAAATAATTATAAAACTTATGTGTTAATACGCCCTTCTAAATTGTATTTAGCCGTAACGGATGACAGATTGAACTACGCTTTATTAGATAGCATAAGTGATTGTAAGCGTGTTAACGACGAATACATGGTATGTCCCATGGCTTCGATATTGTCTACAATTAATAATCCTATTTGTGAAACTAAGTTATTAACTGAAGTTACTCTATCACTTCCTGAAGTTTGTAATTCTAATGTCATTTATGGTAATATTAACATATGGCAAAAACTTAATGATGGTAGATATATTTTTGTTCAATCTAAGCCTAACAAATTGACTTTGAAATGTGACGATAAGATAAGTGATTTTACTTTGCAAGGCACTGGTATTTTATCATTAGAGAAAAATTGTATTGCCTATTTTCAAACTTTGCAATTTGTTCCTTCTACTAATTATAAGACTATTTTACCAGCTCAATTATTACTTAATTTTAATATTATCGAAGATGATTGTTGTAAGTATAATCTAGTAAATGAGACATATCAGTCTTTATCTCCGATAACTTTATCAAATATCGATTTAGAATCATTAAAATTTGCATCTCATAAGTTAGACCATTTAGAAGACCAAATAAACCAAGCGTCTAATCAATCACATATCATGAAATATGGTCACTATTATTCTGGTATGACTTATTTTATATTAACTGTAATTATTTTATATATTTTGTATAACATTTATAAAAAATGTTTCTGTAAGTCTACTAGCACCTCATGTTGTATTCAAATCTATAATCAATGTCATAACTCGCATAGAACAGTCAACGACAGGACTATGAATACGTCCATCGAGCTAAGTGATATTTCTAATGAATCAGAATGCGACCAGAGATCTGTTAAGAGTCTCCCAGCAGAAATAGAATTTAATAAAAATTCGAATAAAGTCCTATATAGAAACTTAGGCAAATCTAACCGTAACTTAACCAACCATTAGAAAAAGCGAATAATGTTTTACATCTATTTTATGTACTTTATAGGTTAACCAACTATCATAAAAGGTGAATAATGTTTTACATCTATTTTATGTACTTTATAGGTTAACCAACTATCATAAAAAGCGAATAATGTTTTACATCTATTTTATGTACTTTATAGTTTAACCAACAATTAGAAAAGGTAAATAATATTTTACATCTCTTTTGTACTTTATACATTTCATTTTATTGTAATCATAATTTTACCAACTATTAGAAAAGTAAGTAATGTATTAACGTCTCTTTTACATTCTTTATACATTTCTTTCTATTTTATTTTCAAATACTACTAAGTTTTATATTTCTTATAAATTCTAGAAAAGAATTTTGTTTTAAGATTAAACGATATCGACTTCTACTTTTATACATGGAGACATTTATTATAAGTTATTGTATTAATTTGAATTTATATAGCAAATAGCTATTCTTAGATTGATTAACTTTTGATTCACTGAGTTTTAGAAAACATTTGTTTATTATAACTTAATGTATTAATTTGAATTATATAGCAAATAGCTATTTTTAAATTGACTAATTATTGATTCACTGAGTTTTATCTTTTTACATATTGTTATTTTAACTCACTCTGATTTCTTATATTATCCTTCGCTTTATTAAAAAAAAATAAAGCTCAGTCTTAAGGGGGGAGATGTTATGAGCAAACCTTATATGAAGTAAACGCATATGCAAGCATTATGTCACTTCAATAAAACTGATTTTTATGTTAATTTTCTACAGTCTTCCTCCAGATTTTGTCCGGTTAACACATAACTTTGTAAATATTAAGCAGTGTGAATATACATTAGTTTCAGCCGAATTAAAGTGTTTTTTTTAAAAAGGACTAACAGGCCGCCATCCTTACAGATCGCATGACAAAATGTTTAAAATGTAAAGGAGATTATTTTGAAAAGCAATAAACAAAATATTTTGGTTATAACATCTTGTTTTTTTAAGTTACGCAAAACTTATAGTGTGACCTACGTATACACCCGGGTGAGACGATGCGGAACTCTACTACCAAGTATCACGGTGGTAGTGACACGTATAGCCAATCGGTCGCCTTTTACAATTTGCCTGGCATAGCGGCACGCAGCAGGGAACACAGGGAAATGAATTTTGTCAATAATTAATTAATGTTAAAAATTAAAATGTAATTTGTGGCGCATTTCAAATTGCAATACTGGGCATGATAAATGTGCGGAATCTTTAGCTATAGTACTTAAAACCTTTCGGTAAAGTAAAAAACGAAAACTTTGAATCCTTCTGTTTATTGCGACAGCCATCTACACAGTAATTATTTGTATTACGTTTCCCATTTTATAAGAGTGTCTACAGTAATAAACCTTAGACGCTCAATAGACCTACAATAACATTGCGCAATACTTTTATTGTGCAATAATATTGAATACCCCCTTTGACTCCATACGTTCAATTTGACTTGACAAACTTGATAAAAATTGACAAACCAGTTTGATCAATATTTTCGAGCGAGCAACATGTCTGACGACGCAGTTTTGGCGGCAACCATGCTGGTGATTCTGTTAAATAAATCTATACAATTCTATACACTCAAGTAAAAACTCCTGTTCTTTATCTTTTATACCATTCTTGTTCGTCATTTTGCTTAAATTTAGGAAACAACCATTCATTAAACACCGTGACTGACCGAACGTGACCGCTTCAAACTCTAAAGTGAAAAATATTGTGAGATATTAAACCCACACAGTGCAAGCAAAAATATTGCGCAATAAAAGTTAAACCCGCTAAAACTTTTGTTCAATCATTGTGCAATCTTCAATATTAACCCTAAACGGTCAATAATATTGCGCAATACGTAATATTGCACTATATTATTGTAGGTCTATGGGGCACCTTACGTTGCGATGATGATCGACAGGTTGTCACACAGGTACGCGTGTACTCATAAGTACTACATAATATAAGCAATTTATATAATAATAAGCAATTCGAGTAAACTAAACAAAACATAAATATTTCTTTATTTATGTTTTGTTTAGTTTACTCGTAATTTTTAAAAGTAGGTTTTAATTACTATAGGTACGGATTCCGTAGATTTATCATGCCACAGTATTGCAACTTGAAAGGCGTCATAAATTATATTTTAACATTAATTAATTATTAACAAAATTAATTATTATCAGAGTTTCTTTGAAGTATAGAGCAAATGCCGCTATGCCAGGTATGTTGTAAAAGGCGACCGATTGGCTATACGTGTCACTACCATCGTGACTACTAGGTAGTAGAGTTCCGCATTGTCTCACCCGTGTGTATGGTATCACTGCTTTATCTATTTCTGCCGCAATAGCGTCAATGCGTCAAGCAGAGATACAACTTCTGGGTATATCCCAGGGATGTCTCAAGGATCGCCTTATCGCCTATAGACACAAAAATGTTAATGATGTGTTGCTATCTGTGCAGCGGGATGGCAATGCTATATACATAAGTCTACCACCCAACTTTAACCCCCAAAATGGAACACGTAGGTAATCAAGCGCCGCGTCATCTGAATTCAACTAAATTGTATCGTAGCAAGAGTCCCTATTTCTTTCCGGAGTACGACTTTCCGGAGTGTCTCTTCTGTACTTGTACTATTATGTATTCTGTGGCCACAGCCATAGACACGCCCAAGGAACTCATATACCACGAAATAAAGAAAACAATGGGAAGTGAAGGGTGGGCGTGCCGCGTGCGTCACTATTATGCGCTTTTACTCTAAATTGCCTTAGTGATACTTACCATATCATTAGGAGATAGTCGTCGTGCGAAAATCTATTATACACTGAATTATGGCGTATTGTGCCATCCTTGAATGCAGAAATGATAGTAGAGTACAGATGATTAAAAATGAAGATATTTCATATCATTCGAAAGTACAATTTTCATTTTATTTTAATTAAATTCCTGATTTAATATAATCTCTAATGATATAATAGAAAGTCAAGCTAAAATCAGCCGTACACCTTACATATAAAGTTCATTTTAGGTTGACCTAATTTTTCTAGAAAGATATACGTAATGACAGTCATTACGTATATCTTCGTTCTAGAAAGTTCTCTACTCAAATATGATCAACTGAAAACTACGGAAAAATCAATGCTGCCATCTATTGTAGAATAGCGAAACTATTACGATCTTAAGTTTCAGTATTGTACAAATAGATGAGTCTATTTTGAATAGACTACAAAAGGACGTAAATACTCTTTTTTTTGTAGCAAAATAAAATTTATTGTAACGCAGTTTGGTATATTTTTAAATGTTCTGTTTGTGTGTTTCGGATTATTGTTGTTTAAAATGAAAACTACCAATGAAACAATGTTTGCATTAGTAGTTTATATGCAATAATGCTTATTTTATGTGTGAGTGTGGCGTTCGCGGTCCTGATACAAATGTTTGTACTTGCCAATTCCGTTGTTTTCTTTATTTCGTGTTATATACGATAACTGGAATTATTACGAAGCAATATTTGAAAAATAAAAATGTACTTTATTTCGTTAATAATCAAACTGACATTTGTTTCTTATTTAACAGAGGTGAAAAACGTTCTGAACAAGACAACGACAAGAGTGAATGTTGCAATCGCCAGTGTAAATCTGATGGTAGATTTTTATATATTCGGTAACCGTTAAATCCCTTTTATTCATATACGTCATTAGCATTAAATGTATTGTAATTAACATAGTGAGTTCTAAAATGTTCTTATTTTAATTTTTACGTAGTTACTTGTGCAATGCAAAAACTGTTTCTCAAATTAGTAGAATTACTTAGTAGTAATTTGCAAACTACGCATGACCGTATGGCGTATGGCGATTGGCGCTTTATCAAGGAACTTATATATGATAACTGAAATTATTACGAAGCAATATTTGAAAAATAAAAATGTACTTTATTGCTCTATCTATAAAGTTGACATTTGTTTCTTACTTAACAGAGGAGAAAAACGTTCTGAGCACAGAACACATTGACGTGTATAAACATGTCAATGACAGAACAATATACTCCTAACGGAGCATCATACAAATGTCATTATTATGACATTTTTATGACGCAGTATTACGTTGTAATTTGTCTGTGGTCACCACTGGACAATTTGACATTCACTTTATTTTTCAAATTGAAATATTTTAACGGCTCCTGCAGTGTTTGGTATCATTGGTATTGTTGATGTAAAATGTTTATAAATTATTGAAATTCATTGTAACTAGACTTAAAATAGTGTAAAACGTTATATTCCTAACATTATGTGTAAGTTAATTGGTAAGTAAAGAACATCGAACAATGGAGCCATCCAAAGAAGCCATAGCGATTCGTATTACTCGACTTAACCGTCAGATAACAGGAAAACTTATTGGTGGACCTAATAAATTGAGTAAAAAAATAGATCGCGAGGCATTACTGGATGCACTAACAGTTTTGTATGATGAATGTAACGATGATCCAGTAAAGAAGTGTGATGAACTTGTACGGACATTTTTGGACAAGTGTAAGTACCCTGTATCCACTAAAAATATTGTTAATTGCTGCACCTCTCTTTTTATAATTCAGAATTCACAATATGTTTCATCCACCGGCGTATTATGACATAGAGGTGCGCAGAATGTGTCACTGAATTGAAAAGATATGAACATATCTTTTGATCACTGCGAAGTATATCACTCTTTTAGTTCAGTAGTTCATCTAGTCCAATGGCTTGAGTCACTATCATTTCTCAGTACATTGATTTTCCTTCATTTGTTGATCGAACTAAGTACCTAGTGTGTAATGAATCTTATGATTTCTGCGAACGAGATAAACGTTAAGCAATAGTAAAACAATTTTAAAATAAAGTATATTTTTTATTCGTACTATTAGATACTTTTACTAATGAAAGATTTAAGTTCTTACTAAAATAGTGTTTACAATTGCTGAATACAGCAAAATGTCTCTTATGGCCTTAACTTTAAGCTGACTTTTCTAAACTTTTATTTGTCACTGTAATTTTTGATTTTAGATAAATTCAAACAAACATTATGACATTTTATGCATTGCGTTTATATTAATAGAAGATCAAAACTACCTTCATGCGTAATAAGCAATGAACGCTTATAATTAAAGAATTCATTTTATCGCTCTTCGCAAGTATGTATGTACATTGTACAAGAAAGTGCGAGTGAGATAGTTAACCGGTATCAAGTTCAGTCGGGTCGAGATTGTGTCTGCTATGTCACTCCCATCGGCGTGTGATCAGCAATCTTCGAATCTCGTAATCGTTTGTTCGCAGTGAACTATGCGAACTAGAGATATAGATAAACTGAAACTGAACTAGTGAAGGATGAACTAAACGCAACTGAAGTAGTCCATTTGAAGGATTCATTCGCGAACTACACACTACTATTATGACATAGTTTCATTCTAAGCTAGCATGCTATAAATTCAACATCAACACCTATAGACAGACACCAAAGATATATTTAGTATATTGCTATTTGCATGGTGGAATCATAATGCCACATTCATTAGTTTACTGGTTATCTTATTCTCCAAATCGGAATACACCAATGATAGACATGACACTATTGTGGCAGGAATAGATTATGAGTTGGCACCAAATCTAGGTGGGACTCTATTACTTGTTAGTCATAATGGTAGTGATTTGCATAACCAAGTGTTCACTTTTTTATGACCTGCCTTGCAGAATGGCAGATTGTTACTTTCTAAAGGGGATCTGAACCAATAGGGGGTAAAATTAATTATATTAAAGATTAAAGAATAGTTGAGAATATAAACAGCATTAGAATCAATAATGATGTGGTGAGTAGAATCTTAAGGCAGGGGTGTAGCTACCGCTGTATAAGCCGTATCAATAATACGAGGCTTCGGGTTACAGAGGCCCCTAACGTGTGTAAGCAAAAATTAGTAAAATGTTACCCACAATGTCACTTAATCTTGTGCTTAAAAAATTACCTAAGGACTTTGATGGGACGGGAACGACTATCAGACTTGTCACTATTGTCTATAGAGGCAGAAATTTTAGAAAAACTAAAATCGTCTATTGTCTTCAGCTATAGATGATTTAATAAACCAATTTTCTGAAAAAAAGGCAAGAAAGAAAAGGGTATATTTAATTTGAATTGTTTGGCTTGCTTAATTTGTAGAAGGAAGTGATATCTTTTTGTTTCTAATATGAGAAATCTTTACCCTTAATTTTGGCCCCCCAACTAATTTTGATATGGGGACTTGGGAAATGGATATTTGAAATACTCCCTTATTTTAAAAATAGACTTTAAAGTAAATGCATTAAAATATTAATTTCCTTGGAATGATTTGTCGCAGATCTAAAAATCATTCATTTGTTTATATATATATATATGAATTAAGTCAAATTTCATTATTTCATAATAATGATATTTGACAACAAGTCACAGGTCAGTGATTTGAGCATGGCATTCGAACTGAGGGCTCATTCCACTTGAATCTACAGCTAGGATCCACATGTGGATCCACGGACACTCTTTTCACCACTCGAATCCACCTTTGGGTGAATCCAAGTGGAATATTTTATTTTATATTCTACTTCGATCCATAATTGTGTGGACCCAAAAATACTAATAGTTTGACATGGCAAGTGTAGTATAGTGTAAGTAATTAATTCGTTATTCTTTAATTGGCCAAGTGTGTCACAAAATTGATAATAATACAAAGTATAAGAAAAAAGTTGAAAAGCTTTTTATGCAATTTAAATAAAACATGTAGATATTATATAATAGTTTCTAGTTTTTAACCAAAGCTTAGCACAATGAAGAATGTTACTAGGTATGCCAAATCACTTGCAATTTTGTCTCAGTAAAGCCTGTATGTATACAAATACACTAGTTTTTGTTGTAGTAAAAAATACCTAGTAGTTTTGATTTTATAGGCATTCAAAGTTTCGAAAAATATCAAGTCTCTCTAACAGCCACGTGACCGCTTGTGACGTCATGACACAACACGCCGCGCCTCGCTTAGTATCAAATCAAGTCTCCAGCGGTTATAGTATAGTAAGGTGTAATAGCTTGCGCAGTATTTTGTTGTTTTCGTCAGCGTATTACTTTAATAGTCTATGAATAGTAAATATTATTCGATTAATAAAATGAATGAAGGATTCGAAAAAGGGCAATCGGATATTTCACCTAAAATAGATGGATTAATGGTTGTGCATTATTTATCAACAAATAGTGATTAAATAAATAAATAAATAAATATTCACGGGACAAATTACACTTACTGATCTAACCCCAAAGTAAGCAAATATTTGCTTGTGTTATGGGTGTTAGTCAACGATACTAATACATAGAAATACATATATAAATAGCAGAATATATATAATAAACACCCAAACCCGGAAATACAAACATTTATGCTCATCACACAAATGCTTGTCCCCGTCGGGGATCGAACCCGAACCCCGTTGATTGCGTAGTCAGGGTCGCTAACCACTCGACCAACGGGGCGGTCATTTCGTTGGCGCCGAAATGCGAGGAAGAAAAATGCAAAGGTAAGAAAACTTTCCTTGCTACTACTTATGCTTAATAGTTTATCTGTTCTAAATTATTTTATCAAAACAAAATACCCAACTAATGTAATGAAAGAATGCAACTCAAATAATAGAAGGACCTACCTACCATTAAAGTTTTACGTTAAAGACAACAAATATGTATTAGTTTTGTAGCTATAGGTAGGTACGTAGGACGTAGGTATATGTACGTGTATAGGTACCTACCGTTCTTCTTAATTTAAATAAATACCTCGGGAACTGTACATTTTCCCAGAATTGAAAGGAGCCGTGAGTTATTCCAGAGTTCGTCCAGATCCGTTCAGTAGGCACAACTCATGATTTCCTAGTATTTGGATTGAACATTTTTTTTTGGAAAAGTATTGAGGTGTAATTTCGACGGCACGGGCGCGCGATCGCGAGCGCCGGCCGCCGAGCGAACTAGACTGAGCGTGTTGTGAGATGACGTCACAGCGTCAACGACAGCCAGCGTCGTGCGGTTCAACTTATTTTACTTCTAAATCGGAAACTAATTGACGTATCGAAGTAATTCTTTCACTAGTTTTTTTTTATTTTTCACAGAGAATATGGAGTGCTAATAATCAAAATTAGTTAACATTCTTCATTTAAATATTTATCTTTTCTAAATCTTAGCATCAGTTGTAGTCACTGTCGTTATCTGGTTTGGAGTGTAAGGTAGCCGGAAAAGTTATACATGTGGCATTAGACCTCACCACGAGATACAACAGCTTTTTTTTCATTTTTTTCTTGCAGATCGATGTGCTCTTGCTGACCTACGACGAGCAAGAGTTTGTATATCTGACTTTGAAATCATTCAAATGATAGGCAGTGGACATTATGGAGAAGTACATGTAAGTTATTTCAGTATTATTTATAATTGTAATGATAATACATGGTATTGAAAAAACCTAGTCAGTAGTAGCAGGGCCCTGTCTCCTATCTCCACGTACCTATGCCATTTAAGTACTTAACACTCGGTACGCACTGAGATCACAAGATGGTCAGGCTTAATGCATTTTATGGTTGGGAATTTGGGATGTCCATGATCAGTGCGTTTTTCAAGGTGTGCATCCAATTCCTGCTGGTTTTATAAGTATTTTAATTACATTTAATTTGTATTTATGTTATTAATGTTTAGTAATATTAAATAATACATACTTTAAACTCATCAAGTCATAATTACGAGTCAAATGTTGATTGATGTCAACATGAATAAAAAAAATATATCCTTTTTCAGATTACAAACTTTTATAAGGTATAAGTTTTTGTATTCTAAATTTAAAAGCAATAAATTAATTAATATACTTTTTTTAAATAAAAAGTTAATCAGTAATTTTTAAGGTTTATGCCAATTATAGTAAGCGCAGTTGACTTAAAGTTGAATCATAATACATATATAATTTTGTATAATGCTAAAACAAAGAAAACTAAATGCTAAAACAAAACAAGTACAGAATTAAGGAGGAAAAATACAGAAAATAATGTTTTTAGCTGTGTACCCTATAAGTCAGCAAGGGCTCCTGTAGGAGCCATTTGTCTTTACACAACATTCCGGTGGCCAAACAGGGCTGAGAAGCCATGCAGGGATATAGCGGTTAAAGTATAATTGAAGAGCTATGAGCTTATTATAAATGTTGCATTTGGTATTTTTTCCAGATGGTAAGGGAAAAACAAACTGGAGATGTATATGCCATGAAAAGTATAAGAAAAGAACAAGCACGTAAACGAGTAAGTGGGGCAGAGGATGAAAGAGACATATTAGCTTCGACTACTGGTCATTGGATTCCTAAATTACAGTATGCATTCCAGGTATATATTCAAAAACAAGTTATTTATAATCTATATTTTATAAAATAGGATAGCATAGTTAACAAGTAGGCTATTTTGATGTTAGAGAACACCATTTGTATGTAAAAACAATATGTGTCTTGCTTAGTATGTTTCTTTTTTATATCATAAAGCCAACAAGCAGTGGCTCTCCTGATAATGAGAGTATACAATCCTCTTGACACCAAAATGTTTATATTAGGTTGTTATCCTTGTGGCACAGTCTTAATACCACATGCATAAGTTTATCGGCTACCTTGTCCTCCAAAATGGAACACAATAGTGTCCAGCACTGACACTATTGTGGCAAGAATTGATAAGGCAGTGGTACCAGGCCCAAG